>JAWNNI010000170.1:0-1200000 GCA_035043065.1 Hirtodrosophila confusa
GTGTAAGTGGACGTAAATGTGATTGGATGTTTGACCTGGGTAGAGGGAAATGGTAGTCAGCAAAGTACTGACTCATAGCATCCTAATGCTCAGCTATGATTGCGAAACTGTTAAATTTACGGTGCAAAGGTAACATAAGAAACCGCCGAACTTAACAAAATTTTTTTTAATTACCAAAACCTGAGATGGGCGAGGGCAAACATTCTGACCGACAGCAGTAGTTGAAAGACGTGGCAGCGCCACCATGTACAACCGAGACTCTCTGTATACTTTGAGGCACCTGGTGGGCACCAGTGGGACAGAGCTCATGGAGGCGCTGAGGGCACTCTGGAAGGCTACTGAGGGTCCAGTCTGAATGCTTGTGTAGTATTTAAAAAGGAAGTGGGGAAGAAGTTGCACCACTGGGTCCCATCCAACACGCACTGAGTCTCTCTTAGTATGCATATGTATATCTAAACTGACCCAGGCAGAGAAGAGGCCATGAAGGTGTTGGAGAACTTTTCCATGGGGCTCATCACTACCCAGGTAAACTAGAAAGGGACAGACGGCCACCAATCGCACCCAACACCCCAGTCCTGAGGCACGTTAGAGGACTGAGTCACTACCTGAGGTGGTGGGCCAGTGGTCAGCAGAGCATGTTGATCAACATGCTTGCTTCACTTCAAGGGTAGAATAGGAGCCACCAAGGCAGGTGGGCAAGAAGATGGGCTTTGATTTATCCCCATATTTTGATTGCTCCCATCTAATTTCTCTGCACTTAACTTAGATCATGCAATAAACTACCCCAGGAGCTACAGTTTCAGAGGATCCAAAGAGCCAGGAGAATCTCGTTAATGCGAAGTAGGTCATATCAACACTTCCATCAACTGCATATTTTTCTGAAAAAAAGACAGCCGATCTAGATCCACCGCCGATCTTTTTGTTAGACTTTTCAACGGTTTATATTTCACAGCCTTATCAATTGATCTCGCCTTATCCATATCATGTAACATAGCTTCAATTGCATATTCGGGCTGAATCACCGAAAGTTTGCTTCTACGTGATCTAAAAAAGCCATTAAGCCCGTATTTTCACCGGGACCTGATGGAGTACCAGACTGCGTGGTCAAGTACTGTGCTGAAGGTTTTTTTAAGCCATTATTTCTTCTTTTTAAACTGTCCGTAGAGCTGTGCTCTTTCCCCATTATTTGGAAAGAATCATTTATAATTCCACACCATGCAAGTGGAAATAAGTCTAATGTTGAAAACAACAGAGGTATTTCTAAATTGTCTGCTATTCCTGCGATTTTTGAGAAATTAATAACTTCTCAACCTCAACATTTGTGAAGATGTATAATCTCACGACCTGCCAGCACGGGCGTCGTGCAAATATAGATCTACTACCACTAACCTATTGGAACTCACTTCTCTTGTGAGGGAGGGATCTCAAACCAAAGTGCAAACAGATGTTATTCTGACTTGACAAACTTCATCTTCTGAGATTTCCAAATAACTTAATTCTTTGGATCTCCAATTATTTAACTCGCAGAACCCAAAAAGTTTATTTTCAAAGGCTTTGTCCCCAAGTCTGTTCAAGTTACTTCCGGAGTGGCACAAGGACGTCATCTTGGCCCCTTATTATTTACTCTGTTGTAAAAACGACATTTCTTAGTGTTGTAAATCACTCTCGGGTGCTGATGCATGCCGATGATGTTAAACTTTATCTGTCATCATACTGATTCTCTTATCTCGGTCAAAGGCTGCGTAAATCCGATCTGGACAGTTTCCAAGCCTCGGTTTTGGGTAAATTTATGAAATCTTTATTGTGGCAAATGTAACGTAATGTCCTTTTACAGGCGAATGCCTTTTTGAACAGTTATATTCTTAATGGTAAGCCGCTGTCGTTCGAATTGAGTCGGTCGATGGATTTGGGCATCCTCTTAGATCCCAAGCTTTGCTTGACAAGCATATCTTTCCCACCGCTAATCGTGCCTTTGGCAGTCCTGGGTTTCATTAAGCTGCTGGTCGAAGGACTTTAACGATCCCTACATTACTAAAACTCTTTATACTCCTACTTGTGCAACCTATTCTTGAATATGGTTCTTGTAGTCGGTGTCCCCGGATACAAGGTTCATCAGGAATAGATTAGAATCGGTACAAAAACAATTTCTGCTCCTTGCACTCCGGGGTCTTAACTGGAATCCTAGTATTCACTCGCCTTCTTTATCGTAGTAGACTTTTACTCATACATCTCCGCATCTCTTTCTGATCGTAGAACCATGCTTGGCGTAATTTTCTCTACACAAACTAATTAAAGGAGAAATGGATTCTTCGCAGATTAATCAGCCAAATGATAGTTTTGCAGTTCCGATCAGAAAGTTCGTAGAAACTTTCTTTTTCCCTGTCTGCAGGCTTTTAAGGTGCGAACTACTTCTATGCGCTATCCAACCTCTTCGTAACTACACTATGCTCTAATTATAACAAATCTTCTATCATGCCAATATGTAATGCTAGTTCTATTTCCTTACTCAGAACTTCTATTTTATGTTATCTGTGTAACTCTATAGTTTTTCGTCTCATCGTTATAATTCATGTAGAAATTTTATTTAGTTTGTTCTTATTTATCTGTTCCGCGGCCTTCGTTACCAGCACGTTATGCGGCGCGCCCTCGTTCAGTTGGGCGGGAGGTGGGCTGCATTTTGCTCTGGGTCCGCGCGTTAACAACGCCCGTGCTTGGTGTGCGTCCGAACACTTGAATGCCGCCGCTCCGGTTAGTGCATCAAAGTCCGAAAAAAAGAACAATGTATTTTTTCTCATTTTCTTTTATATTTCATATCCATCCTTTCCTCAACCGCAATCGTGTACAACTCTCTTAACGCCGCCTCCGAGCACGTATGGCCAGCTTATCCACTTCTTCGAAATCCTCTTCCTGATGTTACTCCGTGCTTTGAACGCGATTCAAATTGTCTGCTCTGTCTACTCCTAGGGCGACCGCCTTGACCTCATTTTTTGAACAATCGCTTGCGCCTCTTGCTGTCATCGGTGCCCGATCGTTGCTCGCTTTCTTTCCCCAGGCTCTTTTTCCTTTTCTTGCCTGTGCCCTAATTCCTGGGCAACAAGTGTGTGTGAGTGAGCGCGTATGTATGTGGTGAGTTTGCCGGCTGCCATGAGAGCGCATCTGTGTGGTACGCATGACCATGTGCACGCGCTCTTTCCCGCTGTCTGCACGGTTGCCACACTTGGCGTTTTTGCGCCAAAACCTGTTCTCTTTTTTTCTGTTGGCGCACTGGCTCTTTTTAATGGAATTGATTCTTTTTTATGATTGCATTGAACAAAAAATATTGAAATTAATTTAAAACGTAATTTAGTACTGAATCTTCAGTCGTGAACTTCCTTGTGTATAATTCGATCGGTTTGACTTTTTTACAATAGATAAAAGAATGACCAAGTACATGTCAAATTCCACGGCTATATATTAAAAATTGTCCTAATAAATCGTTTTGTGGGGGAGCGGGAGGAGATATCTGAAACAAATCTGAGTTTGATATACAGGAACCTACATTCAAAATTTGGTGTCTATAGCAATAAAAGTTGCTAATATCGACGAGTTTCTACAGACGGATGGACAGCCACACGGACAGGGCCAAATTGACTCCGGCTATATACTGATACTGATCACGCATATATGTGTATACTTTATAGGGTCGGATATGTCTCCTTCTATCTGTTACATATGTATGCATACAGTCAGCCCAACTTTTATTCGTTCACTTGAAGTTGCGAAGTATTTTCTCTCACATATATGGTAGACAGTTGACACATTAAAAAAATTAAAAAGTGGAGCATATTGGAGAGTAATATTTTTAACGCGTATTCTAAAAACAATAAACAATAAATGCAGTTTTAAACCAGAGAATCTCACAAACAAATCAAATGAGGCATTTTTTGGCGACCATAAATTATTCGTACAGTCCGCGCTGTGTGATCTTAATTACTAAAATTGGCATATTGCAAATTATTTTTAATATTTTGTGGGACCCCCATTGGCATCTATCGGTATACCAATGGAAATTACGAGTGAGACCGAAATAGAAAAATCCATAGAGAGTCTAACGAGCCAACTCCTCAGAGCTTACCACTTCTCTTGTCGGCCCACTCCGACTAAGCGCAAGGCTATTCCACCATGGTGGAATCCCGAGCTTGCTTACTTAGACGTGAAGTCAGAGAATTCTTCAAGTTAGCTAAATAAGCTGACCACGAGATTATCTGGAGAGAATACAAACTAAGACTTAAAGATTTTAAAAAAGAAGTACGAAGAGCAAAGAGGCAATCTTGGAAGAACTTCTGCTTTACGACCGAGAACACCTCGCAAACATCCCGACTCAGAAAGCTACTATCTAGTCAACCAACCACGCAGAGCCCTATGCGGAAGGACAATGGAGATTGGACCGAGAGCAGCAAGGAAACAGCATGGAATGTGCTCATGGAGGCACACCTTCCTGGCTGCACGGAGCTTGTGGAGTCACTCCCAAATCCAATTCGATGAAGACCCGCATATATGCAAGAAGATATAGCAACCGCAAAGAAGATCGACTGGGTGATCAGCTCTTTTGCCGGCTACAAATCGGCTGGACTTTGATGGTATATTTCCAGCCATGCTGCAGATGACGAAATCCCAAGTCATACCATGGCTTAAAGAAATAGTATGCTCCGAACTTAAACTACGTGCTCGAACCCTGGAGAACAGCTAGAGTTGTATTCTTGCCAAAATCAGGCAAAAGCAACCATCTCTATCCGAAGGACTTACATCTCTATCCGATTAGAACTACAGGCCGATCAGTTTAACTTCCTTCCTCCCCAAAACACTCGACAAGTTAATCGAACCAAGTTTAAGGACAGGTACTCACCATATCCAGCTCTCGAAACATCAACACGCCTACTACATAAGAGAAATCGGTAGAATCTGCGCTGCATTCCCTGGTAGCCACCATAGAGAATGCGCTCTTCCACAAGGAATATGCACTGGGAGCGTTCCTGGACATCTCAGGCGCATTCAACAATGTCTCACAGCACGCAATTTTCGAAGGACTGCGCGCAACGAACCCCACAACGGTACTCGACCTTTGGATAGACAACCTTCTGAGTTGTAGACGGGACCAGGCTGAGTGGGGCCCAACAACAGCAATAAAAAAGAGGCGCACAGAGGCAGTCCGCAAGGTGGTGTACTATCACCCCTTCTCTGGAATCTGGTTGTAAACCAGCTCCCAACGTCATTTGAAGGTAGGGCCCCCAGATCACCGCCTTTGCAGACGACATAGCCGTAATCATCGTAGGGGAAATGCCCGGGTCTCACGCCAAGCTCCATCATGAAACAAACACTGAGGAGATACTTAATTGGGGCCACTGGAGCCGGACTAAGTATCAATGCGGAGAAAACGGACCTTATCCTCTTCACGAAGAGGTACAAGGTACCAGCATGGACCCCACCCCGAATCGTAGACACAAGACTCGTACCAAAGATACAGGTCAAGTATCTGGGGGTAGTTCTGGACAGCAAACTGAGTTGGAAGGCCAATGTAATGGAAAGGGTCGAAAAGGCCACTAGTGCACTCTATGCGTCCAAGAAGATGCTAGGCTGCACATGGGGCCTCTCGCCCTCTCTAATGCATTGGATCTTCATATCAGTGGTGCGTCCGATTCTACTCTACGGCATCATTGTGTGGTGGCCGGCAACTCAAAGATCATTTACTTAAAGCTGATGAGGAAGACCCAGAGACAGGCACTACTGTGCATTACAGGGGCACTGAGATCAACTCCAACAAAAGCCCTCGAAAAAATTCTAGGCGTGGATCCCCTGGACATACAAGCGAAACTAATAGCCCAAAAATGCGCACAACGCCTTGTGGCAAACAAGAAATATGGCTCTTCAGAGCCTAGGACACTGCGAGATCGGCAGGGAACGAGTAAGTAGCACTGACTACATGACCCCCGTGACGAACCTTAACAATAAAATAGAAATAATGATTGGTTCCAACGACTGGCTAACCGGCTCAGAACTGAAGCAGTGTACGATCAACTTCTACACAGACGACTCTAAGATGCAGAATGGAGTAGGCGCGGTGGTTTTTTGTGAGGAGCTCAACATAGAGCGACCATAGAAACTTCCGGACTACTGCAGCATCTACCAGGCGGAGGTCTTCAGCATACGGAAGGCGGCTGAAGCCGCCTTAGAGCTCAACACGCAGCACACACATGTCAACTTATTCGTTGACAGTCAGGCGGCCATAAAATCCTTACTCTCGGACGCCATCAAATCCAAAAATGTTCTGGCAAGCAGGGCAGCAGTGGATGCATTAAGCACTTCCAAGAGAAAGCGCATGTACTGGGTTCCCAGCCACCGGGGCATCAACGGAAACGAAAGAGCAGACGAGTTAGCTAAGGATGGTGTGGAACTAACGACTGGTAGCGTCGAGAATCAACCAATCTCCCTGCAAGCGATATATGCAGAACCTCGAAGACCAAGCTCAACGGTCAGTCAGCCGCAGATGGAGAGCTGCGACGACATGCGGAACGGCTAAGACAATGCGGAACGCAAGCGAACACGCAAGCAATCCCGCTATATTCTATCGGTCCCACGAAAGGACTGCAGAACGCTGCTAGGCGTTCTAACAGGACACTGTATGACAGGGACCCATGCGCAGAAGCTCGGCATCACAAATGACGACAACTGCAGGAAAGCTGGGGGTACCCGAAACCATGGAACAGACTCAATCATCTGCGATCCCACACCTTCACTTCCTTAGAGAGTGTATCGAGGACACCACTGAACCAACTCTTAAAATTCGCGAAAGTTATCTTTAAAGAATCTTAAACGTCGCAAAGGTCAAATATGCGGTAACACTAAGGACCAGATGGTCTATGTGAGGACTCTCGTTAGGGTGACCTGCCGTCTTAACCTAACCTAACCTAACCTTGGCATCTATGACAGCTTTTCAACGTTTTTTCATGCTTTTAACCAAGTTGTTGGTATCATTAGCGCTGATTTTGGTCCATTCATCGCTTAATGCTGTCTTTAAAGACTCCGTGGACGTAATCTGCAGTTTTTGGATCCTTTTCTCCAGCAAATTCCATACGTGCTCTATAGGATTTAAGTCTAGTGACTGTGGCGGGCTCTTAAGCTGTTTACAATGGTAAATTAGCCATTCCTGAACACTATAAGCTTTGTGTTTGGGATCATTATCTTGCTGGAAGATAAATATATTTGGATCTAGGCCTAATTCAGTGGCACTTGCGTGTAAATTTTCAACTTAAATCTTCTTGTACACGTGCTGATCCATTATCTCATTGATGATTCGTCCAGCTCCAGATGCAGAGATACACCCACAGAGCATCACATTTCCTCCACCATGCTTAACTGTGGGAATAATGTTATTTCCCTTCATAGCCTCATTGACTTTGCGCCAGACTTTTGGAGGATCGTCATGCCCAAAAATATTAAATTTGGGTTCGTCACTAAATATGACGTTCTCCCAAAAAGAATCTGGCTTATCCAAGTGAACTTTGGCTTTTCACTGTTGAATGCGGACTATTGACAAGCTGTCCAATTGCGCGAAGACTCCGATTTTCTAGATACAGTTTAAGTATTAGTTTGCGGATTTCTAGAGAAACATCCTGACCTCTTCTCATTTTTCCCTAATTTTAACGCAATTGGTGTATATCAATCTCAAATTTCGTCAAATTTCAGAGAAATGCAACTTACTATTTTGTATGTCAACGAATTGCGCAAAAGAGAATCGCAAAAAACCGTAAATTAGAGTGTTGGAAAAGGTTGAACTTACAGTTGAAAGGTTGAACTTTTCGGCTTTTTTTTATATTGATGCAGTATGATTTTATGATTGCATTGAACAAAAAAATATTGAAATTAATTTAAAACGTAATTTAGTACTGAATCTTCAGTCGTGAACTCCCTTGTGTATAATCCGATCGGCTTGACTTTTTTACAATAGATAAAGAATGACCCAAGTACATGTCAAATTCCACGGCTATATATTAAAAATTGTCCTAATAAATGCGCTTTGTGGGGGAGCGGGAGGAGAGAGACCGAAACAAATCTGCGTTTGACAGTACGAGAACCTACATTCAAAATTTGGTGCTCCTGTAGCAACAAAAGCTTGCCATTATCGACGCGTTCCTGCAGACGGATGGACAGCCACACGGACAGGGCCACCCAATTGACTCGGCTATTGATTACCGATCAAGTATATATGTATATACTTTATAGGGGTCGGATATGTCTCCTTCACATCTCGTTACATATGTGTACATACAGCCAGTCCAACTTTTATTCGTAGCACTTGAAGTTGCAAAGTATTTTCTCTCTCACATATGGTAGAAATTGGAGCATATTGAAGTAATATTTTTAATGCGTATTCTAAAAACAATAAACAATAAATGCAGTTTTAAACCAGAGAATCTCACAAACAAATCAAATGAGGCATTTTTTGGCGACCATAAATTATTCGTACAGTCCGCGCAGTTCGATCTTAATTACCAAAATTGGCATATTGCAAATTATTTTTAATATTTTGTGGGACCCCCATTGGCATCTATCGGTATACCAATGGAAATTACGAGTGAGGCCGAAATAGAAAAATCCATAGAGAGTTTAACGAGCGAACTCCTCAGAGCTTACCACTCCTCTTGTAGGCCAACACCGACTAAACACTGAATGTGCTCATGGAGGCACACTTTCCTGGCTGCACGGAGCTTGTGAGTCACTCCCAAATCCAACGATTAAGACCCGCATATATGCAAGAAGATATAGTAACCGCAAAGAAGATCGACTGGGCGATCAGCTCTTTTGCCGGCTACAAATCGGCTGGACTTGATGGTATATTTCCAGCCATGCTACAGATGACGAAATCCCAAGTCATACCATGGCTTAAAGAAATATATGTCTGAACTTAAACTACGTGCGCGAACCCTGGAGAACAGCTAGAGTTGTATTCTTGCCAAAATCAGGCAAAAGCAACCATCTCTATCCGAAGGATTACATCTCTATCCGAAGGATTACAGGCCGATTAGTTTAACTTCCTTCCTCCCCAAAACACTCGATAAGTTAATCGAACTAAGTTTAAGGACAGGTACTAACCACATCCAGCTCTCGAAACATCAACAAGCCTACACATAAGAGAAATCGGTAGAATCTGCGCTGCATTCCCACCATAGAGAATGCGCTCTTCCACAGAGAATATGCACTGGTAGCGTTCCTGGACATCTCAGGCGCATTCAACAATGTCTCAAAGCACGCAATTTTTGAAGGACTACGCGCAACGAACCCCACAACGGTACTCGACCTTTGGATAGACAACCTTCTGAGTTGTAGACGGGACCAGGCTGAGTGGGGCCGAACAACAGCAATAAAAGAGGCGCACAAGAGGCAGTCCGCAAGGAGGTGGCTTGCTATCACCCCTTCCCTGGAATCTGGTTGTAAAGCCAAGCTGCTGACGTCATTTTGAAGGTGAGTCCTAGGGGCCCCGCCGGTGCAGACGACTTGTGCCCTCATCAATCGTATGGAAATGCCCGTCTACGCATAGGGCTCCATCATGGCTCAACACTGAGTGAGATACTGGGTTGGGCCACCGGAGTCGGACCAGAGTGTCAATGTGGAGAATACGGACCTTATGCCTCTTCACGAAGAGGTACAAGGTACCAGCATGGACCCCACCCCGAATCGTAGACACAAGACTCGTACCAAAGATACAGGTCAAGTATCTGGGGGTAGTTCTGGACAGCAAACTGAGTTGGAAGGCTAATGTAATGGAAAGGGTCGAGAAGGCCACTAGTGCACTATATGCATCCAAGAAGATGCTAGGCTGCACATGGGGCCTCTCGCCCTCTCTAATGCATTGGATCTTCATATCAGTGGTGCGTCCGATTGTACTCTACGGCATCATTGTGTGGTGGCAACTGAAAGATCACTTACTTAAGGCTGATGGAGAAGAACCAGAGACAGGCACTACTGTGCATTACAGGGGCACTGAGATCAACTCCAACAAAAGACCTTGAAAAAATCCTAGGTGTGGATCCCCTGGACGTACATGCGAAACTAATAGTCCAAAAATGCGCACAACGCCTTGTGGCAAACAAGAAATATGGCTCTTCAGAGCCTAGGACACTGCGAGATCGGCAGGAACGAGTAAGTAGCACAGACTACATGACCCCCGTGACGAACCTTAACAATAAAATAGAAATGATGATTGGTTCCAACGACTGGCTAACCGGCTCAGAACTGAAGCAGTGTACGATCAACTTCTACACAGACGACTCTAAGATGCAGAATGGAGTAGGCGCGGTGGTTTTTTGTGAGGAGCTCAACATAGAGCGACCATAGAAACTTCCGGACTACTGCAGCATCTACCAGGCGGAGGTCTTCACCATACGGAAGGCGGCTGAAGCCGCCTTAGAGCTCAACACGCAGCACACACATGTCAACTTATTCGTTGACAGTCAGGCGGCCATAAAATCCTTATTCTCGGACGCCATCAAATCCAAAAATGTTCTGGCATGCAGGGAAGCAGTGGATGCATTAAGCACTTCCAAGAGAAAGCGCATGTACTGGGTTCCCAGCCACCGGGGCATCAGCGGAAACGAAAGAGCAGACGAGTTAGCTAAGGATGGTGTGGAACTAACGACTGGTAGCGTCGAGAATCAACCAATCTCCCTGCAAGCGATATATGCAGAACTCGAAGAGCAAGCTCAATGGACAGTCAGCCGCAGATGGAGAGCTGCGACGACATGCGGAACGGCTAAGACATTGTGGAACGCGCGAAACACCAAGCAATCCCGCTACATTCTATCGCTCCCACGAAAGGACTGCAGAACGCTGCTAGGTGTTCTAACAGGACACTGTATGACAGGGACCCATGCGCAGAAGCTCGGCATCACAAATGACGACAACTGCAGGAAAGCTGGGGGTACCCGAAACCATGGAACAGACTCAATCATCTGCGATCCCACACCTTCACTTCCTTAGAGAGTGTATCGAGGACACCACTGAACCAACTCTTAA
This sequence comes from Hirtodrosophila confusa, assembly GCA_035043065.1. Lineage (NCBI taxonomy): Eukaryota > Metazoa > Arthropoda > Insecta > Diptera > Drosophilidae > Hirtodrosophila > Hirtodrosophila confusa. Next base: position 11,050 of record JAWNNI010000170.1, read on the forward strand.
AATTCGCGAAAGTTATCTTTAAAGAATCTTAAACGTCGCAAAGGTCAAATATGCGGTAACACTAAGGACCAGATGGTCTATGTGAGGACTCTCGTTAGGGTGACCTGCCGTCTTAACCTAACCTAACCTAACCTTGGCATCTATGACAGCTTTTCAACGTTTTTTCATGCTTTTAACCAAGTTGTTGGTATCATTAGCGCTGATTTTGGTCCATTCATCGCTTAATGCTGTCTTTAAAGACTCCTTGGACGTAATCTGCAGTTTTCGGATCCTTTTCTCCAGCAAATTCCATACGTGCTCTATAGGATTTAAGTCTGGTGACTGGGGCAGGCTCTTAAGCTGTTTACAATGGTAAATTAGCCATTCCTGAACACTATAAGCTGTGTGTTTGGGATCATTATCTTTCTGGAAGATAAATGTATTTGGATCTAGGCCTAGTTCAGTGGCACTTGCTTGTAAATAGCCTCATTGACTTTGCGCCAGACTTTTGGAGGACCGTCATGCCCAAAACTATTAAATTTGGATTCGTCACTAAATATGACGTTCTCCCAGAAAGAATCTGGCTTATCCAAGTGAAGTTTGGCTTTTCACTGTTGAATGCGACCTATTGACAAGCTGTCCAATTGCGCGAAGACTCCGATTTTCTAGATACAGTTCTAGGTATAGTTTGCGGATTTCTGGAGAAACATCCTGACCTCTTTCTTATTTTTCCCTAATTTTAACGCAATTGGTGTATATCAATCTCAAATTTCGTCAAATTTCAGAGAAATGCACTTACTATTTTGTATGTCAACGAATTGCGCAAAAGAGAATCGCAAAAAAACCGTAAATTAGAGTGTTGGTTGAACTTACAGTTGAAAGGTTGAACTTTTCGGCTCTTTTTTTGATATTGATGCTGTACTCCTTGTGCATATGATATTAGCGGTTGTTTTTTTTTTGGGCATACTATTTAAAAATAATTGCTTTTCTCTGCTCTAGCAAAAAAATTTACTATACTATGTAAACCCAATCTATAATAGCCAATGAAGTACAAAATACTAAATGTAAGAATAAAAGTTGGGCTCACTGTATGTAATTGCACAGATTTAATGCCCCTTTTGAACCATTTTATGTGCTTTATAATTTGTAGATGTTTTTTAAACAAATATGTTTGATTTATTTAGATATTTGGATACTGTAAACAAGTAAGAATGCTATAGTCGAGTATACCCGACTACAAAACTCAATGTACCCAGGTCAAAAATTTCCGATCGCATCTACGTACACTTACACAGACACAAAGACGCACACACACAAGCGACAGCACAAGCGAGGCATTTTAGTAGTGGCTGTGCTGCTTCTTCCCCCCGCGCTGCAACCCTGAATCTTCTTTCGTGAATCACTTCCGCGTTTATTATCCGATCGACATGAAATTTGGACAGTAGATTAAGACTGACCAAAGTATTATACATATCAAAAAGGGGGTACAAGTCTGTGCAAATGTACTTGCCTTACACAGCTGATATGCCCACATCAAGTGCAGTGCAAGCTGTCCGAAGATATAATGTACTCTTAGCCACCTTAGGCACAGCTGTGCTGACTCGAAGTGCATGTATACAGGTTGCCACAGAACGTGAACTCGTTTGAGACATGGGCGCTAAAGGGGAACATTGCCATCGATGCCAACAAATGTGCTAATGTTACATTTGGCAACCGGCATCAGCTGTGTTCAGGCATCTCAATGCTTGGATCTCGTCTTCGCCACGAAGCTCCCATAAATATCTGGGAGTTACATTAGTTAAACGACTGACGTTTGCAAGGCACGTCACAAAAAAAAACCAAGCCAATACCGTCCCGGACGGTCTTGGATCGCCACGAGACCGATGAGCATGGCTTATATCGCTTGCACAATCATTTCGTTTCTGTGTGTGTGTCCAAGTCCGCACATTCGGATTAATTGCCGAAGGCTAGGGTCAGCAAAGCAACTGGCCTCAAAAAATTCTTCTTTGACTCATCTATGTAATTCAGTAGTTACTGATATTATTGAATGGAATGATATAATCCACCACTACAAGCAATTCAATTCTTCTGGCATAACCCGTTATATCCAAAGGTGCGAACCCACATGAAATGAGAATATTTACTGGAGTCTAGCTTTGGGCATATTGGTCTCACTCACAACCACCTTCTCAAAGGACAAACACCTGCCGCCAATTCGAATTTATTAACAGTTAGCTATATAACTACTGAGTACCTCATGAATACCCGATAGAGATGTGCAATGCCACCCCGTATGGAAGATATGCTTCAATACTGACTTTATCGCCGCTATAAATAACTCTATCAAAAAAGCAGGGTAGTCTAATTTGATCTAACCTCGCATTTCATTAAGCGAACTAAAAGCCTTGTAGATAGTGCCCTTTAATTGTCGTGATTAAGAATTCATTGTTAACCTTCTTATAATAATTAAAAATTAACAAGAACTACGAAATGGATGTTTTAGTGCGGTTTTAAATTGCAGGCCGCAATTGTGTGTGCGCAGCAGATTTGGAAAAAGACGAAGGCACATACATACATATGTTTGTAGGCGTGTGTGCATTTGCGTGAGCCAAAACGGCGATGTACAATGGGCACAACAAAAGTAAATTTACAAACTTTTAAACATATTGGCAGCGACGTACATTCTGCCTTTTTGCAGGGTACTGGCGACTGGGTAGCCTGGCCGAAAATTGTACTGCCCGGGGTGTGGGCTTATATGTGGAGTCAACTTCACGGCTGTCAACACAAACACGGATCGGACTCACAGTTTTAATCACTCTAGCTTATAGTGGCGATGAAGGCATTGGATTGTATCCGCCGTGTCCTGCCCCGGTCCACTTCGCTGCGACTCTTGCTGGTAATTTACTCGAATTATTGTCGTATATAAATTTCACTCACCCGGCTGCTGTTTACGCTCTTCCGGGCCAGGATGATGAGGATAAAGAGCATGAGAGTATGTTCACTGGGCAGATCGAGTATTTGTATATACCCACATGATTCAAACTCAAACACAGAAAAGAAAAATAGTCAATTGGTCAAATTATTTGAAGGTCTGCATGCACATAACGTTCGCTAATTCCGCGCCATTTCTACCGCACTCCTATTTAGGCGCCTGCGCACCCTCAATAATACATTCCTATTTTCCCCATAGTAGTGGCCGCCTGCTCTCCGGTAATATTTCATACCCCTGGACTGTCCCAACTAAACGCTTCTTACTTATCAATATTTACTCATTTCGTTGGATGGCGCTATCGGCACCCACATACGCCTACACACGCAGATCTTTGATGTGGTATATACCGATGGGACACCAGTTGAGGTCCTCCAGAGCGTACGGATCTGATGAACATTCGAGCAAACTTGGCGTCGAAGCATTTTCCAAAGTCGCTCAGGACGAAATTGCAACGGTACACCTTCTGTCAAGGCTTCGCGAAGAACTGTCGCGACCGCTGATTGTAGCTCCAGCTACTGCGATTGTATGCGTGAATTTTCCTGAATAAGTTTACGCTTATCTTGAGCCTTCAGCAATGACACCTCATGCACTCGGATGGAGCTTGTAGCACGATCCACTGCAAAAGTAGGGTTACTTCGTTGCCTCATGCACCGAGTTTCGAATGGCCAATTCTATCTCGCGTAGATACGCGCTGAGAACTGTAATATTCACACGTTCGGCTGCGTTGCTCTGCGGGGAATGAACTGCTATTCATGTGGGTGTTTCCAAACGCCATGATCATGTCTGACTTCATTGCTTTGGGGAAGGCGAATTTCGAGAAGCGATCAACAACAATGAATATCCTCGACTGCTCGTTCTTTAATCGCGGATATTTTCCCAAGACAATCTGCGTGATTCAGCGCTATCGACTCTTTGCAAATAGTACAACGTCGGATGTAATCGCGTTGCTCTATTGCCATGATCGGCCAATAATACTGCCTTCGCAATATATGTGTGTTCGTGGTCCCACAATGTGCTGTATTTTCGTAAATGTTTGTGTGCTTGCTCAAACAGGGTCAACGTCAACAAGATCGGCACCCACAACTTCCAAACGGAACCTTTCAACTGATCGTCAAATCGCTCAAAGCGCATGCGCTTGAAAATCATGCCGCCTGCGATCGGAATCTTTGTAGTCTCCTCAATTAACACCTGGTACTTTTCGGATTCGAGCTCTACGGTATCGAAATCCAGCACGCTTCTCGGATCTATTTCCAGCTTCTCAATATTTCGCGACAAGGTGGCGGCAACTACGTTGTCTACGCCTTTTTGGTGTTCAATGCCAATGGCAATGGCTTTTTGGCATTTTGCATTTGACTCAGGGATGTATAAGATAGCTGACACGCGATCAGGATCCTCCTACAAATTTTCTTTTCGTAGGTGATCTGCAACCTTCCTGATGATTTTAGCATTGGATCGCATCTCTACAGGAATCACTTTGTCATCTAGCCTGCATAGGCGCTGAGCGGCGTTGCAGAGACCAAAAGGCATTATCCGAAAGCTGTATAGGTCCTACTTTTCTCATCCAAATTGATCTGCCAAAAATCGGATTTAAGATCGACGCTAGAGATAGATCGTCTGATCGAGACGCGACAAAATCACCTCGATGTTAGGTAGTGGATACGCGTCCCTAATAGTCAATTTTTTGAGCTCCGCGGCATCGAGACAGAAACGATTTTTACACAGCCGTTTCACAACAGTAGTGAGGTTGCTCCTCGGGCTATCACTGCCCTCCATGACCCGCAAGGCCAACATATTGTCCACATCTGCACAAACCACGTCCTGCATCTCTGGATAATACCGGTCCTTTACTGGCTCGGCATCGTCCACAGTCTCCATAGACTCCATAGACTTCCCCAGGCTTACAGTTTCAAGTCCCAGGAATTCGTTCTTCATCTGCTTCAATTCTGCTTTCTGCTCTGCTGACAAGTAAATCCCCGTTTCAACCTGTTCCCAGCACCTCAGGGGCCAATGCGAATGATCGCCAAAAGTCTATGCTTATCAGCTGATATTGGCGAGACATCATGCTCCGTGCTAGTGGAGGGAGTAATGAGCTTGGTATAATTACCGTACTTATCATATACATTTGCTTTTAATAATGGCTTCCTAATTCTAATTCTTTGCGAGAATTATCAGTTCCATCCAGTTTTTCAACTTGCTATTGAACTTGCAAAATTTGTTACAAAATGACTATGAGACTCCATATACCCAGATCAAAAATTCGCAAACACATTTTGAGAGAGAGAAAAGTGATCGAAAGTGTGGCGGCCGTGTTTTCCAATAGCTTCCGCTTTCTGGCTTACCGGGGCGACACCAGACTTTTGCATAAATAAATAGTTGCCTACCAAGTCGCGCTCCGTCGGAAGTGTGAAGTCCGTGCGCAGGAGGGCGCTTGTGCCGGAATAAAAGAGTTTAACCAGCGACCATCTGGTTCTGCCATTGGCTAGTCTCGCCACTGTAAAGCATTAGAGAAGGTTCAGGTGAATCCACAACAGTGTTGGCACACTTACTCGAGGCTGGTCCAACGTTGGATGCCCGAGCGAGCGTCGCATGCGCACTCAAGATGGCAGCGAGCGTTTGCTCCGCAGTAGCGTCCGATGCTTCAGGGAAGCAACCGGTAAAGAGGCAGACCAAATCGGATAATAATGCGGCCAACCGTGAAAAGAATTGGACCAAGGTCAAGAAACGTTGTTGGTTTAAAAAGTTAAATAGATAAGACGCAATTATTGCCAAAAGTGTAAGTAAGTGACAATATGCCGGCCTCCTTAGAGCGGTAAAGCCGACCCGACCATGCAAGGAATGAGTAGCGACGTCCACAGTATTAGAAAGACAGAGAACGGCTATCTACTACTACAACTGAGCAAACCCCAGCATACGGCGTCAACAAGCTGCAGGCGGCAGTGGGTGTTGCCTTAGCTGGTAAGGCGGAAGTTAGGGCCGTCACGGGCCAGATGGGTATGTGCTTTAGGTGCGGTCAGAAAGCACATGCGGTCACATGCTTACAAACACAATTGTGCGCTGTGCACTATGAGGGATACCGAGAGTACAGACCACGCCACAGGTAACTTTAAGTGTCCGGTCTACAAGGAGGCAAAACGGAGGACGATATGTAAACCTCCTCCAGCTCAACGCGAACCCCTGCATAGCAGCGCAAGAACTGCTTACGCAATCGGTGCGGGAGTTGTCCACTGAAGTAGAGATTCTGAGCGAGCCGATCAGGGTTGGCGTATGCACCAAATGGGCCGTGAATTCAAGCGGAAAAGCAGATATATGGGCATGTGTGGATTCTATATATCTCCACAATGTCCACTCATCCAATGGCTTCGTGCGTGCGAAGGCGGGCCACTTTTGGATACACAGCTGCTATGTTGAACCCAGCCTATCGCTGATAGAGGTTGACATTGTCCTGGATTCCCTGGTAACTGACACCAGGGGTCGTCACCCAACCATAATCGCAGGAAACTTCAACACATGGGCCGAAAACTGGAGATGTGATCGCACGAACGTGAGAGGCTGAACGTTGCTGGAAGCGTTCGCCGCACTGGAGATGACCCTACTCAACGTTGGAACGGAGCACATGTTTAGCAGAGTAGGAGCCGGTTCGGTGATCGACCTGTCCCACGTGAATAGCTCCCTGTTCCGTTCGTCAGCCTGGCTCATTAGTGACATATACACAGCCAGTGACCACAAGGCCATACTCTACAGATGACGAGATGCTGTAGTAGGGTTCGATCGCAGGAGCGCATATAAAGAAGATACTCTGGACACCCAGACCTTCTATAATCATCTTGAGGAGACACCAATTAAGGGCAATGCCCAGTCACGCAGACAACATCATGGCGCAGCTGAAAACCGCCTGCAAGTCCAGCATAACTCAGCTAGGAACATTCAGGCGTCAACACGAACCAGTTTTCTGGTGGAACGAAGCTATTGAGAAGGCATGGCGCTTATGCAGATACGAGGGCGCCCAAACTGCTTCCTTGAACTTTGTGACTCTGCAGAACACGACCCGTGGGGCAGGGCCTTAATGCTCGGAGCTAACGGAGCCCTTCCGCCTATGGACTCTGACAAATTGAGAGGCATAGTGGAGCAGCTGTTTCCACAGAGCCAAAATACCCTGCCCAGCGTAAGTGGCCGTCGGACTCGATATCAAACAGGGCACTGATATCTATCTATCGATATCTATCACTGCAACCAGGAGTATTTGCGGCGCTCTACAATAAGTGCTTAGCCAAGGGTACATTCCCCAGCCAATGGAAGGTCCAGAAGTTGGTCCTTATCCCAAAGCCAGGGAAGACTCCAGAAGAAGCCTCAGCACACAGGTCAATCTGTCTTCTGCACAACGTGGGAAAAGTGCTTGGGAGGGTACTCGCAGACAGACTGGTTTCTGCAATAGCCTGAGGGGGCTATATCCTATATCCTCATCAATATGGCTTCCGCAAGACCCGATCGACGCTGGATGCAATCAGTAAAGTCATGGGAATAGCTTCCAATTCGGCCCAATGGCATTGCATCATCAGTGCTCTCGAGCAATTTCCAATTCAGAGATACCTGGTGCAATTAATCCGCAGTTACTTCGATGACAGAATCCTGCCGTGTGCATTCACGGATAACGTAGAATCATGCAGAATCGGAACCGGAGTTCCACAAGTATCTGTCTTGGGCCCAACCCTGTGGAACGCCATGTATGATGGCATACTGCGCTTACGCCCCCTATCAAAAAGGCACTTGATAGGCTTCGCAGACGACGTCGCAGTGGTTGTGGTCGCCAAAGAAATCCACATTGCTAAAAGTGCAGCTAACTCTGTCAATAGTCGGATCGAGCAGTGGCTTTCTACGTTCGGCCTCAAACTGGCGCACACAAAACAGAGGCACTTTTGGAGTACAGTAGGTGGCGGCAGCAAATATCTGGGCATAGTGCTGGACCCCAGACTCACTTTCCGTGAGCACTTGATAGTTTTCAAGCCTGGTGTCGGGTAAATTTATTAAATCTTAATTGTGGTAAGTGCAACGTAATGTCCTTTACAGGCGAATGCCCTTTCTTAATAATTATATTCTTAATGGTAAGCCGCTTGCTCGAATTGAGTCGGTTGATGATTTGGGTATCCTCTTAGATTCCAAGGTTAAGTTTGACAAGCATATCTTTTCCACCGCTAATCGTGCCTTTGGTGTCCTGGGTTTCATTAAGCGTTGGTCGAAGGAATTTAACGATCCCTACATTACTAAAACTCTTTATACTTCTCTTGTGCGACCTATTCTTGAATATGGTTCTTGTATTTGGTGTCCCCAATACAAGGTTCATCAGGATAGATTAGAATCGGTACAAAAACAATATAATATAATACTCGCTTGCCTTCTTATCGTAGTAGACTTTTATTAATAAATTTGCCTTCTCTATCTGATCTTAGAACCATGCTGGGTGTAATTTTCTTACACAAACTAATTAATGGGGAAATTGATTCTTCTGAATTAATCAGCCAAATTAGTTTTGCAGTTCCGATCAGATGTTCTAAAACTTTCTTCCACCATCTCTTCAAGCTTGTAATTATGCTATTCATAACCCCTTTCGAGTCTTTTGCTCTTACTATAACAATATTTTCCATCTAATAAGTAATGCTACTTAAATTTCTACACTTAAAACTTTACTCTACGTTATTTATGTAATCCTTAGGAACTTTTGTATAATGTTATTGTTGTATTTGCATGTCCGCGATCTTTCGCTACCGTACGTTATGCGGCGTGCCCCTCGGTCGGTTGGGCGGGAGGTGGGTTGCATTTATGCTTGGGTCCGCGCGTTAACAAGCCCGTGCTTGGTGTCGTTGGGCCACTTGTATGTACTGTTTGTTAGTACATCAACGTCCAGAATACTAACTAGCGAATACGATGCGCGAAGGTGCGACAGTCACAAATAACAACAATAACAGGAGGCTACTCGAGCTCGGGCCAGAGAGGAATCATGCTGCTGCTGGAAACAAAGGTGGGACGCGTTAAGCAAGGGCCACTGGACCCACAGATTTATCCCTAGAACTGAGACATTGGCATCCAGAAGTCACGGTGATGTGAATTTCTACCTCACCCAGCTCCTCAGCGGTCACAGGTGTTTAATAGCCTCTTTCACTACAGCCTAAAAATGTCACATTTCAATATTTAAGATAATGGTCTTTCCACGGTCAAATGTGCAATTTGTCATTTGCCCGAAATAAATCAGCTGCTCGGCTTGTTTTGATGAAAATTTTCACAAAAAGTTAAAAATATGGCAAATAATGGCAGAACTGTAGAAAAGCAAAGTTGCATATCAATAGGCATTTAGTTGCGATGTGTTCGTACGGTTTTGAACAATTGGACGATGTCTGGGATGCGGAGATGGGAGAAATTTACAATGAAATTGTGAGTGCGCACCTGTGAAGTGCACAAACTTCAATGCTCCTAAAAGGCGGTGTACCTTGTCAAAATGTTGCCATTTCGAGGGTGCACCTCCGGACAAACCTTCCCTTTTAACCTCATCCTTACTAAATATAGGAACATTAAGATATAAGCATTTTACTATTTATTTAAAAAATTAATTTTGGCGCATAACTCGTCATTGTTTACCTTTGCACCAGTTCAGCGATAAACATCGCGTGCTTGATAACAAAACACTAAAAACAGCCGGGGCGAATGGCATCATATTAAAAAAATGTCAGATTTGTTATTTTTTCCATATGGGATTTTCTACAGGAAAAATGTGACATTTTCCAATATCAAAAAAATTACGAAAAATTACAAATAATGTGGTTGTGGAAAGAGGATATAAGAAGCTAATTGTGTTGTTTCGGGCACGAGTCAAGCAGCGACAGCACATGGTGCGGTCACGGAGTGGAGGGGAACGCGGAGCACGTCTTCTTCAGCTGTGGAAGATTTGCCGAGAAAAGGCAGCTGCTTGAGAGTGCGGTGGAGTGAGAGTTAGAATTTATAAACTTTATTTAGCGGGCGATACACCTCGCTTTATCGAATCAAAACTAAAATTAAATATTACAATTCTTCAAGCTTAAAGCTAGCCCTCAACCATGCAGATAGCGCTGCCGCCAGGCTGCCGTCGCTGCCAGAAAACTGCAGCGTTAGCGCCTCGTGTACGTTGTTGTATTACCGTCGCGGCGCGCAACATTGTCGCGGCACATCCGCCGCGCTCATGACTCCAGTCATTGACTTCCCCAAAGCGCTGGGTCAGCCAATTCCGAGCGTCAGTGGTTAACTACTCCCCTCGAAGACCGAGCGTCCTCGGTCGTGTTGTAGCTTTTATCAGTTCGGCGATCTGCTGGGCATCTCGTCGTTTCTTCACGAGCAGGCGAAGAAAGTAGGGCCCCATTCCCGTAGCACATGCTAGCAGAGCTATGCTTAGGGAGATTGTCGACGTAGTTCCGGTTGTGACTTTGTTACTAATCTCGTTTATGAAGTTTAGGTTGTCCTCACTCAGACGGTGGATGTACGGAAGGCTGAGAATCGTGTCGTGGCCGCTGATATTTAATAGCGGGCATGCTGCCACTGCCGGGAACCGATTCTGGACGCTGTTTCGGTTCATGTATCGGGTGCCGTTGATAATGGCAAACGAGTTGAACGTGATGAGGTTCGTCCCATCGATTTTCACCTCAGCGGAGTCGTCATAGGCGAGAGTGGCACTGCGGTCGTTTACAATGATGATACCGTCATCGACCACCGTGACGGGGTCGAGGTGACTTGGCTGTGTTTGAGAATGGGCTGTGCCCCCAGAGTGGAGGCCTTGTGCGCAAGTACTGCCCTCAGGTTGCCTGCAGAATGTGGCTGTTGCCGTTTGTGAACAGTTTGTCACGGCCAACATTTGACCATCGCAATCGGCCACCAAGTTGTCCTGTAGCTGTAGAACCGTACCATTGTGGGCGACTGGAAAAACTGTTATTTTCTTGCACAGCTTGATTACTATAGGATATTGTATTATGAGATTAATTATATTATTTTTACGATCTATCTTAATGTTAGACACTTTCAATATGTCAGTAATAGTGGTCCCTGTGATTTGGTCAGTGAGAATCGATGTTAGATCCGAGTGATCTATTATAGCCGGATTTACTACGTTTAATTTTTCAAGAGTTAAAGTTAGCATTAGGTTCCCCAGTTCGGTGATCAGAATCCTATTGCGCATTGCGAGAGTCTCAAATAGGTGAGCAGTACTCGGCTTGGCCTTCCTTTGCCATTTTAAGAATTTTGTCCACAGTGTCTGTCAGCTGATTGATTTTTTCCTGATTTCGAGAGTTTATTAAAATTTGCCTATTGCTTGCAGTGTGTCTATTGTCAACAGCTTCCTCATATGAGACTGCGGGAACATGACCGTCAACCTCATTGCATCGTCAGCCATTCTTCTGTATTCCGTCAGATTGGTTATGTGGCGTTGGTACCCGTACTGGTTCCACAATAAAATGTCGCCGTCCGTAATGGGAATGTAGTCCGCGTGAGTGTAGTCCGTTATTCGCGCTGACGTCATGGTCAGTATTGAAAGCATCACCAAGGTAATCCTAGAGCGTTGATTAATTTTAAACGTAAGTACTAGTAGAACAAGTAAGAATGCTTTAGTCGAGTATACCCGACTACAAAACTCCCTGTACCCAGGTCAAAAATTTCCGATCACATCTACGTACACTTACACATACACACACACATACACAAAAGACGCACACACACGAGCGACAGCTCGAGCGCAGCGCAAGGGAAGCATTTTAAGTGGTGGCTGTGCTTCTTCTTCCCCCGCGCTGAAGCACTGAATCTTCTTTCGTGAATAACTGCCGTGTTTATTATCCGATCAACTTGAAATTTAGACAATAGATTAAGAGTGGTCGAAATATTATACATGCGAAATCCCAAATATATATCTTGAAAATTGTTACTGTAAAACGGTTTTTATCGAATAGCGGGGGAACGGGGGGAGATATCTCAAATCTAAAATAAACTTGACCTGCTCCCGCTATACACCTTAATTCCAAATTTGGTGTCTCTAGCTCTTATAGTTGCTGAGATCCTTGCGTTCATACATACGGACGGACAGACGGACAGACGGACGGACGGACAGACGGACATGGCCAAATCGAAATCTCTTTTGATACTGATCAAGAATATATATACTTTATAGGATCGGAGATGTCTCCTTCTGCCTGTTACATACATTTGCACAGATTTAGTACCCCCTTTCTACCCATTTTATGGGTACAGGGAGTAAAACTTCATAGAATTACGTAATTTTTCAAAAGGAGGAGATGTAGTATGTTCACTTATCGAATGCACACTGTACTCAGTGTTATGCATAAATAATATTCTAGATACATTGTGACACTTTGTCACGACGCTTACATAAACAAAGACCTAAGCATATTTCAAGTGCTTGTAATTTGACCACACATGCTATGGGCGCTCAATGTGAAGAGTCAGCATAGTTGAAGTGCGATCGCTCTGTCACCACGTGAACATGGTATGCTCTCTCTTAAGCAGCGAAGTGACCGCCGCTACTCACATATACATATATAGATATACTTACACAGACTGCTTCGCTGGGGGCGTCTCTAGCAGCGGCGCTTGCAGTCTTAGCTATACGAACAAATATGTACTTAGCTTAAGCGAAGTCAAATAAATGTATGCAACCAAGACGGACGTCTTCACCAATAAAAACTAACTTTACACTTCACTTTTTTTCCCGCCCAGGGGGTGGATTTCCCAAAATCGGTGAAGTATGTATCAAATTAATTTTTGTGTAGATCTTTGAAAATGAGTTTGAAGCCGATTGGATGGTAAACAAAAAAGTTTCATACAACAGTTTTCCGCGATTTTCCACGCTTGTGGGTGGAATTTGCCAAAATCCAGTCTTAGTGTGCACTTTCATCATAGATCATACTGTGAAAATTTCAGCATCCTAGCTGTGCGATGATTGCCAATCCTTCAGTCAGTCAGTCAGTCAGCATGAACTCTTTTATATATATAATTACATTCTTATGCTTCCGTTGTGGAAAAATAAAAAAAGGGATAAATAGTATTTTTGAGATGTTCGTTTATTCCATTGAGTAGTTTGATTAAGACTAAGATACAATATCTGCTTATGTTAGTATTTAAAGCTTAGAATAGTTGGAGTACGTGACTCTTTGCAATGAGTCAGCGATTGGGATTTGTTTACAGTTTGGTATTCTACTGACCTATTGCCGTTCATCAGTGTATGTTTATACAATTGTTTGTTGATATTAAGTTCAGCTGCAGAAGGCATGCTGTTGATCTGTTTGGAATATATTGACACTTATTAAGTTCAGCTGCAGAAGGCATGCTGATGATCAGATTGGAATTCGCTGACACTTATTAAGTGCGGATGCAGTTGGCATGCTGTTTGTACGATTTTAATTAGAGAATTAAATTCGGTATTTATTGACATTATTTGAATGTGGCTATAAAAAGCAAGCCACTTTTATGAATTTTCAATTCAGGCCACTGTTATGAGTTTTCAATTTGTAAACATACAGTGGGTTACAATATGCAATGCAATCTGTGAATTACAGTGGCTCAAAAATGATATTGCTATAAATATGTCACTCCTCCACAATAAAAACAAGTAAGAATGCTATAGTCAGTATACCCGACTACGAAACTCCCTGTACCCAGGTCTAAAACATCCAATCACATCTAAGTCCACTTACCCATACACACACACATACACAAAGACGCACGCAAACAGGCGGCAAAAGTGGATGTGCTTCTTCTTCCCCCTCTCGCTGCATTACTGAATCTTCTTTCGTGAATAACTTCCGTGTTTATTATCCGATCGACTTGAAATTTGGACAGTAGATTAAGAGAGACTAAAGTATTGTACATGCCAAATCTTAAAGCTATATCTTGAAAATTGTTGCTGTAAAACGGTTTTAATCGATTTGCGGGGAAACGGGGGGAGATATCTGAAATATGAAACAAACTTGATCTGCTCCCGCTATACACGAAGCTACATTCAAAATTTGGTGTCTCTAGCTATTATAGTTGCTGAGATCCTTGCGTTCATACATACGGACAGACAGACGGACAGACGGACAGACAGACGGACATGGCCAAATCGAAATCTCTTTTGATACTGATCAAGAATATATATACTTTATAGGGTCGGAGATGTCTCCTTCTGCCTGTTACATACTTTTGCACAAATCCAATACCCCCTTTTTACCCATTTTATGGGTACAGGGAGTAAAAATGTCTCCTTCAACGCAGGTTGTCCTTGTGGACCACCCTCCCCTCAATCAGGACCGTTGTCCCCAAGTCCGCTTCAACCTTTTGTTTCAATACAGAAGGATGATAACTTATTCCCCAACCTGCGATTTGTTTTTACTAAGACTTTGTCGCCTACCTCGAACACCCTATTCTGATGTTTCTTGTTCAGCCTAGCATTCTGTTCGACCTGAGCCCCTTCTATCTTTTCCCTAACGTCGCGGATGCATCCCTGCGAAGCATCATGCAATATTTCATTCGGCTTTTTGTGGATCACCGAATGAATGGACCCGTTATAAGCTATGGTTGCCTGTAAGATCAGGTTAACCGTGCCGACAATTTTCCTTTGTCGCCTCAGGCATCTGGCTATTTCCAACAGGGTGCCATGGAACCGTTCAACTTGTCCATTCGACGTGCTGTGGAGCGGTGGTGCATTCACAATGCTTACACCGTAATTGTTCATTAGCAGGGACCTAATAGTCTCTGACTTGAACGCGAGCTCGTTGTCGCAATATATCTGTTTTGCCAGTGGGAAGATATTCATTAGCACCAGCAAAGGGGGCATTGTGTCCTATATTGTACGGGATGCGATGGGCTGCACGACCGCAAATTTAGAGAACTTGTCTAAGCAGGTAAGGAAGTATTTCTTGTCGGTGGAGAAAATGTCGATATGCAACATTTCTCCAGTTTGTGAAGGAATTGGCGTCTGGCCGAGTTCCTGTTTCTTCGGGTGCCTATCGTACTTTTCACTGGCGCAAATTGTACAGTTAAGGACCACCTCGTTTGCCAATCTTGTCATTTTCGGGAAGTAGTATTCCCGCATGACCTGCTTTATGTTCTCTTGAGCGGGCCTATGGGCTCTATTATGCTCTTTAGTAATTATTTCCCTTCTATCATTGACGTCGAAGACGTCGGCTACAAAATTCTTACAAAACCAGAATTCTGTAGAAGGGAAGGTCTTTACGAGATCAGCCAAAGGGGAGCCGACAAAACTCGTACTTCCCGCCGTTAACTGAAAAAGCCGTTTTTTCACGATCTCGCTCTGCCACAGTGATCTGGTGATAAACTGATTTCATGTCGAGTATCGTAAAAAATTTGGCTCTACCCAAGTTTGCCAATATTATTGCGATTCTCGGCATAGGGTATTTGTCGGCAATCGTTTTAAGATTGAGCTTCCTAAAGTCTATTACTAGACGTTTATTTTTATTGCACATCTCGTCCGAACCTTTTTTATCCACCACCCATAACGGATTACTGTATGGCGATTTGGATTTTCTGATAATGCCATTTTTTAGGAGGTCGTTTACCTCTGCTGCGACAAAATCTTCTACACCTTTCGGGTAGGGGTACAAATTCGAATAGACCTCGGTTTCGTCTGTTGTACGAATCGTGGCCACGACGGCCGTAATATAAGGCAGCGCCTCGTTAGATTCCGCAAAAGCCTTTTTATTCCGGTGAAGCATTCGCAGAAAATCTGCCTTCACCGCAGGTGACTCGATTTCCCTATTTTTCGTATGGTTGAGGTCCGTGCATTCATAGTACTGCAACGCCTCCGAAACCGCACCAATTTTTATTTTGCTCTCCTTTAAGCATAGGACCGCGCCTACTTGTTTTAGCAGGTCAAGACCGATGATTCCATCAAAGGTGGACAAGGAATCCAGTAAGAAAAAAATGTGTCGCAACCAAGCATGGACAACTTGCATTTTTCGGCAACGTTGTTGGAACCGTGAATGGAGTGAACGACGAAAGGGGATTCGACCGGGGTGACGCCTTTTAGTCGCTTGTGCGGCTTGATGTAATTCTTTGACGCACCCGTGTCGATTAAAAATGTCATTACTGTCCCTGCCACTGTCCGACGGATGAACGGCAGCCGGGACGTTCCCCTTAAAAATTAGCGCTATCGCTATCATAGTCAAGCTCAGTACTGTCTTCTATCTCGGCTGACGCTTCTTGTGCCGCGTCGGCGTAACCTGACCCCTCCTCCGCGCTTGCCTTTAAATGGTCCACTCTTTGCCGCCTTTGACCTGTCATACGGTCGGACCCGGCAGGGCGTTTACTTGTCTGGCCCTGGTTAGCGTTTAGCCTCTCCGAGCCCTGGCCTCTCTGAAAATTGGTCGGCTGCCTAAACTTTGAAGAAGACGGGTCAACGTCCATTGGCTCCGTGGCATTCTCGCTCACCTTGGGTCTTATCTGACGATTGACCATTCTGCCTTTTAAAATGCGGGTTCTTACCCTGATTACCCTGAGGACCGCCCCTTTTTTCCTGTGGTTGCTGCTGCTGGCGTCCTTGTGAGCGTTGCTCTGAGCGCCCTTTTTCCTTTTGCCCCTAGCAAAACTCGCTGCGAAGGCGTACCTCCCATTATTGGCTTCGACTTCTTGAGCCAGCGCGAGTGCCGTAGGTAAATCCGACGGGTGAGCCGCAAACAACACGTCGGTTAAGCTGCGTTTTAGCCCAGAGATGAACACACGAAGTGCGTCACCCCTAAATTTTTCACACATGACCGTTGCCAGACTTCGGTCGTATGTCATATGGGCCTTGTTAGCGGGTAAGGTGAGCTTTTTCTCCACCTCGTCATAATATTGAATAATCGACAAACTGCCTTGCCTAAGCATACCCATCTCTTGCTCAATTACATGAATGGGTCGTTTGTCACTGTAAGTGAAGTCAAGCCTTGCTATAACGGCTTCGAAATTCAGTGGTGTATTGAATGACGCGAGAACCGAATCAGCGGGACCCCTAATTTTGCTTCTGATAATTATGATAGCATGGTAATGGCGAGAACTGCCATGATATTTCTCGAAAATTTTGTAGAGGCATGCGCGGCCTGTCTCCACGCCACATATATTTCCTGCGTGCCGTGGAACTCATGCAGGCATTTAACAGCGTCGAGGGGCTCATCACATTTGACCCCGTCTCTAATTTCGACATCCCTATACACTTTCACCTCTGGTACCGACAACTTAGTGTTCTTTAACCTAGAAGACACCTGTGAAATTTGTTGTTCCAACTCTTGCCTGAGGCTCGCCTCTCTTGCAAAGTATTGTTGGTCAAAAGTGGATGTGCTTCTTCTTCCCCCTCTCGCTGCATTACTGAATCTTCTTTCGTGAATAACTTCCGTGTTTATTATCCGATCGACTTGAAATTTGGACAGTAGATTAAGAGAGACTAAAGTATTGTACATGCCAAATCTTAAAGCTATATCTTGAAAATTGTTGCTGTAAAACGGTTTTAATCGATTTGCGGGGAAACGGGGGAGATATCTGAAATATGAAACAAACTTGATCTGCTCCCGCTATACACGAAGCTACATTCAAAATTTGGTGTCTCTAGCTATTATAGTTGCTGAGATCCTTGCGTTCATACATACGGACAGACAGACGGACAGACGGACAGACGGACAGACGGACAGACAGACGGACATGGCCAAATCGAAATCTCTTTTGATACTGATCAAGAATATATATACTTTATAGGGTCGGAGATGTCTCCTTCTGCCTGTTACATACTTTTGCACAAATCCAATACCCCCTTTTTACCCATTTTATGGGTACAGGGAGTAAAAATGTCTCCTTCAACGCAGGTTGTCCTTGTGGACCACCCTCCCCTCAATCAGGACCGTTGTCCCCAAGTCCGCTTCAACCTTTTATTTCAATACAGAGGGATGATAACTTATTCCCCAACCTGCGATTTGTTTTTACTAAGACTTTGTCGCCTACCTCGAACACCCTATTCTGATGTTTCTTGTTCAGCCTAGCATTCTGTTCGACCTGAGCCCCTTCTATCTTTTCCCTAACGTCGCGGATGCATCCCTGCGAAGCATCATGCAATATTTCATTCGGCTTTTTGTGGATCACCGAATGAATGGACCCGTTATAAGCTATGGTTGCCTGTAAGATCAGGTTAACCGTGCCGACAATTTTCCTTTGTCGCCTCAGGCATCTGGCTATTTCCAACAGGGTGCCATGGAACCGTTCAACTTGTCCATTCGACGTGCTGTGGAGCGGTGGTGCATTCACAATGCTTACACCGTAATTGTTCATTAGCAGGGACCTAATAGTCTCTGACTTGAACGCGAGCTCGTTGTCGCAATATATCTGTTTTGCCAGTGGGAAGATATTCATTAGCACCAGCAAAGGGGGCATTGTGTCCTATATTGTACGGGATGCGATGGGCTGCACGACCGCAAATTTAGAGAACTTGTCTAAGCAGGTAAGGAAGTATTTCTTGTCGGTGGAGAAAATGTCGATATGCAACATTTCTCCAGTTTGTGAAGGAATTGGCGTCTGGCCGAGTTCCTGTTTCTTCGGGTGCCTATCGTACTTTTCACTGGCGCAAATTGTACAGTTAAGGACCACCTCGTTTGCCAATCTTGTCATTTTCGGGAAGTAGTATTCCCGCATGACCTGCTTTATGTTCTCTTGAGCGGTCCTATGGGCTCTATTATGCTCTTTAGTAATTATTTCCCTTCTATCATTGACGTCGAAGACGTCGGCTACAAAATTCTTACAAAACCAGAATTTTGTAGAAGGGAAGGTCTTTACGAGATCATGTTGGATTTTAGCCAAGGCTGGCAAACTGCGTTCACTACGTTTGGGTTGACGACGGTTTTGACTGTCTCGAACAGTGTTTCTTTATCACTGTTACTTATCAAATGTCGAGTTTTTTCAGCGAATATGATGAAATTTCTCTTTAAAGGAAAACGAGCTTCCTCTAGAACAATTTGATTTCGGAAACAGTTCAACGGCTTGTCAGTCGACTCCAGAGTATAAGTCAGCGACAACTCACTATGGATCGTAGCCGCGTCAGATTCTGGCTCATTGTTGATGCCTTGCAAGGCATTCAAGTTTTGGCGCGATAACGCGTCGGCCACATGATTCTCTTTGCCTGGCTTATAAAAAAGTTTAGCTCCAGTCTTGTCAATCCGTGCTTTCCAACGCTTGATTTTGGCGTTGGGATTGCTTTCGGATACAGCGAACGTAAGTGGCTGGTGGTCGGTGAATATGTTAATATCCCTGACACCGTAGAGAAAATGCCGAAGCTTTGCCAAGGCCCAGACGATAGCAAGCAATTCCCGCTCGTTAGTAGCGTAGTTTGCTTCCCTGTCTTTCAACGTGCGGGATATCATAGTAATGGGTCCGCCATTCTGAGAAAGGACTGCTCCTATGCCGTAGGCGGAGGCGTCCGTGGTCAAATCAAATGGCTCTTTATAGTTTGGGTACATTAATATCACGTCTTCCGACGCCAATATATTTCTTAATTTTTCGAACGCGTTGCGTTGAGAATCGTTAAGATGTACCGGAATTTTCCTCGACCTATACTTGCTCACTGAGCCATTTTCCCCCTTGAGGATGTCAGAGAGAGGTTTTGCGATTGCCGCAAAATCCTTGATAAAGCAACGATAATAGCTTGCTAGGCCCATGAAAGACCTTACGCTGAATACCGTTTTCGGTTCCTCGAAGTGCTGAATGGCTTTCACCTATTCAGGGTCTGTTTTCGCGCCGTTATTAGTCACTATAAAGCCGAGATACTCGACACTTTCTTTGAAAAATTGTGACTTTTCATGTGCCACACGCATGTTTGCATCCATTAGGCTCTTCAAAACCCAATCAACGTGCTTGACATGGTCCTTTTCGTTTTCCGTCATCCACGATTTGTTCTCGCAGAGCATCATCGATACCCCCTGAAATATGCTACCAGCATTTTTCAAGCCAAAGGGGAGCCGACAAAACTCGTACTTCCCGCCGTTAACTGAAAAAGCCGATTTTTCACGATCTCGCTCTGCCACAGTGATCTGGTGATAAACTGATTTCATGTCGAGTATCGTAAAAAATTTGGCTCTACCCAAGTTTGCCAATATTATTGCGATTCTCGGCATAGGGTATTTGTCGGCAATCGTTTTAAGATTGAGCTTCCTAAAGTCTATTACTAGACGTTTATTTTTATTGCACATCTCGTCCGAACCTTTTTTATCCACCACCCATAACGGATTACTGTATGGCGATTTGGATTTTCTGATAATGCCATTTTTTAGGAGGTCGTTTACCTCTGCTGCGACAAAATCTTCTACACCTTTCGGGTAGGGGTACAACTTCGAATAGACCTCGGTTTCGTCTGTTGTACGAATCGTGGCCACGACGGCCGTAATATAAGGCAGCGCCTCGTTAGATTCCGCAAAAGCCTTTTTATTCCGGTGAAGCATTCGCAGAAAATCTGCCTTCACCGCAGGTGACTCGATTTCCCTTTTTTTCGTATGGTTGAGGTCCGTGCATTCATAGTACTGCAACGCCTCCGAAACCGCACCAATTTTTATTTTGCTCTCCTTTAAGCATAGGACCGCGCCTACTTGTTTTAGCAGGTCAAGACCGATGATTCCATCAAAGGTGGACAAGGAATCCAGTAAGAAAAAAATGTGTCGCAACCAAGCATGGACAACTTGCATTTTTCGGCAACGTTGTTGGAACCGTGAATGGAGTGAACGACGAAAGGGGATTCGACCGGGGTGACGCCTTTTAGTCGCTTGTGCGGCTTGATGTAATTCTTTGACGCACCCGTGTCGATTAAAAATGTCATTACTGTCCCTGCCACTGTCCGACGGATGAACGGCAGCCGGGACGTTCCCCTTAAAAATTAGCGCTATCGCTATCATAGTCAAGCTCAGTACTGTCTTCTATCTCGGCTGACGCTTCTTGTGCCGCGTCGGCGTAACCTGACCCCTCCTCCGCGCTTGCCTTTAAATGGTCCACTCTTTGCCGCCTTTGACCTGTCATACGGTCGGACCCGGCAGGGCGTTTACTTGTCTGGCCCTGGTTAGCGTTTAGCCTCTCCGAGCCCTGGCCTCTCTGAAAATTGGTCGGCTGCCTAAACTTTGAAGAAGACGGGTCAACGTCCATTGGCTCCGTGGCATTCTCGCTCACCTTGGGTCTTATCTGACGATTGACCATTCTGCCTTTTAAAATGCGGGTTCTTACCCTGATTACCCTGAGGACCGCCCCTTTTTTCCTGTGGTTGCTGCTGCTGGCGTCCTTGTGAGCGTTGCTCTGAGCGCCCTTTTTCCTTTTGCCCCTAGCAAAACTCGCTGCGAAGGCGTACCTCCCATTATTGGCTTCGACTTCTTGAGCCAGCGCGAGTGCCGTAGGTAAATCCGACGGGTGAGCCGCAAACAACACGTCGGTTAAGCTGCGTTTTAGCCCAGAGATGAACACACGAAGTGCGTCACCCCTAAATTTTTCACACATGACCGTTGCCAGACTTCTGTCGTATGTCATATGGGCCTTGTTAGTGGGTAAGGTGAGCTTTTTCTCCACCTCGTCATAATATTGAATAATCGACAAACTGCCTTGCCTAAGCATACCCATCTCTTGCTCAATTACATGAATGGGTCGTTTGTCACTGTAAGTGAAGTCAAGCCTTGCTATAACGGCTTCGAAATTCAGTGGTGTATTGAATGACGCGAGAACCGAATCAGCGGGACCCCTAATTTTGCTTCTGATAATTATGATAGCATGGTAATGGCGAGAACTGCCATGATATTTCTCGAAAATTTTGTAGAGGCATGCGCGGCCTGTCTCCACGCCACATATATTTCCTGCGTGCCGTGGAACTCATGCAGGCATTTAACAGCGTCGAGGGGCTCATCACATTTGACCCCGTCTCTAATTTCGACATCCCTATACACTTTCACCTCTGGTACCGACAACTTAGTGTTCTTTAACCTAGAAGACACCTGTGAAATTTGTTGTTCCAACTCTTGCCTGAGGCTCGCCTCTCTTGCAAAGTATTGTTGGTCCCGCGCCGCTACGGCTTGCCGCACTGCGGCATCAATTATTGCGCGCAATTGTTCAGATTCCATTTGTAAATTTATATCTGTCTTCGAAACACACGAATCAACGCTCCTGGATACCTGCAACGTATCAAATTCCTCAAGTAATTGATCAAAAATACTATCGCTGCTGTCGTAGTGTATCCGTCTGTTTTGGTACGCGTAACGATCACTGTCACTCATTCGACTGAAAACGCACTGCACAAATGACCCTGTTCTGGCCCGAAAATAAGTTCCCTTCGCTTGCTGATTTTTATTTTGTTAACAAAATAATCACAAATCTCACTTTGCAAATCACTTACATGCTTCTCCCTATTTTTTATCGTAAATAAAATATAAAAAATTATGGTGTCCGGCACTCAGCATCCAACGCCGCAGTCCCAATTTATCGTTGCTGCCTAACAGTAAAAGTCATTCTGTTGGTGACACGCCGCTGCCCGAAGAGCGCCCGCGGCTTCGGTGAGTTTGTTGATTATTCGTTTTGCATTTGCACGCACCGCACAATTTACTTGCGGCTACGTACTTGCCAATATTTACTCACTCAGTGCAGTTTCTTGCACTTTTTTTTTGTTTTTATCGTGCGGCGTTTTTTTCGTAATGAGAAAAGGCACGCATGTGTTTTTATGTGTCCGTTATACGTTGCAACACTGCTGAGAAGAATCACACTTCCAGCATTTCAGCGCGTTAATATTTTGGTAGATATGTCACCTTATTGTTCGCACTAAGTTGCACACAAAACTGCCTTTTGGTGTTAAACACTACCGTAGGCTTTTTACAACCGAGTTTAGTTGCTTTTTATGTTGTGTTTTTTATAAAAGAATAAGCGCAGACAAAACCGTTGTCATGCACTGCTCACCACTCGCGGAACATCCGCCGCGCTCATGACTTTCCCAAAGCGCTGGGTCAGCCAATTCCGAGCGTCAGTGGTTAACTTACATACGCAGAATTGTCATAAAAACGTTTTACAACCACAATTTTAAATTTTTTAGCCCTGAGAGTTGGTATATGCTTGGTCACTCACAATCTACTATCCAAATTTCAAGTTGATCGGAAAATAAACACGTAAGTTTTTCGCGAAAGAATATTCAGTGCTGCATCGCGGGGGGGAAGGAAGCACAGCCGCCACTAAAAATGCTTCGCTTACGCTGTGGCTCGAGTGTTTGCGGCTTTGTGTATGTGTGTTGTTTTTCACAATACAACGATATAAATAATATAAAACAAGTAAGAATGCTGTAGTCGAGTACACCCGACTGCGAAACTCCCTGTACCCTGGTCTAAAATTTTCAATACATACACAGCTCCACACACATACAAGCGGCAGTGCTCTGCAGCACATGCAAGGCATTTTAAGAGGTGCCAACGCGGCCGCTTCCCCCGCAATTCATTACGAACACTTTCGTGAATGACTTCCGTTATTTATCTGATCGACTGGAATCTTTTTGAAGTAGATTAGGTTAGGTTAGGTTAAGACGGCAGGTCACCCCCACGGATGGCCTCACTTGGACCATCTGGTCCTTAGTGGTACAGCATATTTGAACCTTGCGACGTTTCAGACTCTTTGAACATAATTTTCTCAAATTTTAAGAGTTGGTTCAGTGGTTTCCTCGATACACTCTCCAAGGAAGTGAAGGTATGGGATGGTTGAGTCTGCTTCTCATGAGCGGTGGACAAGTACAGAGGAGGTGTTCCAGGGTTTCGGGTAGTCCCGGCTCCTGCACTTCCTGCAGTTGTCGTCATTTGTGATGCCAAGCTTCATTGCATGAGCCGCTTTCGTATAAATCGCTTGTATGGAGGTTGGTAGATTCTCAACGCTACCAGTCGTTAGTTCCACGCCATCCTTAGCTAACTCGTCTGGCCTTTTATTTCCGCCGATGCCCCTGTGGCTTGGAACCCAGTAGATGCGCACTCTCTTAGAAGTGCTTAATACATCCACTGCTTCCCTGCTTGCCAGAACATTTTTGTATTTGATGGCGTCCGAGACTTAGGGTTTTTATGGCCGCCTGACTGTCAACAAATAGGTTGACATGTGTGTGACGCGTGTTGAGCTCTAAGGCAGCCTCAGCCGCCTTCCGGACGGCGAAGACCTCCGCCTAGAAAATGCTGCGGTAGTCCGGAAGTTTCTATGGTCGCTCTATGTTGAGCTCCTCACAATAAACCACCGCGCCTACTCCATTCTGCATCTTAGAGTCGTCTGTGTAGAAGTTTTAGGAGGAGTGAAGTCTGTGCACTCCACATATGCTTATTTGCAATTTCATTGAAATATTCTGCAATCTCCGCAACCCAATCATCCTCCAATTTTATCAAATCGTCAGAATTTATAGCAACCATCTACCTATTCTTAAGCAACTTGCGTTTTTCAAATGTTCTGACATTATTTGCCTTATTTTACACTTTGTGTGTTACATTTTCAGAAATCCTACGGAACTGCTGATTTATTTCGGGCGAGTGTCAAATAGACAAATGTTCATTTGCTGTTTCGCATTTTACTGTGGAATGACAGAAATCAGACACATTTCAATGAGAGCGAATTTTCCGAATGTTGTGGCCCGTGGAAATGGGTTATTAATACACACACGTATCAATCATGATATGGGATTTTTCTTATCGATAATCTATCTTACGGTTAAGTCGCAATTTCCAGAGAGATCATTGCAGTGAAAAAAATTACCAGGGTCAAAATTATGTTAAGGTGCGGTCACACGATATGGCATTTTGCCACTTATATGTTATATCGTTATCGAAATCAACCGTGAACATTTTTATATGGCAAGATTATGAATATATGTTAAAGCCTGTTTCCACGACATCATTATTCCAAATTTTTCGTAAATTTTGTGATTTTGGAAAAATGTCAAATTTTTCCTGTAGAAAATCCCATATGAAAAAAAATGACAAATTCGTCATATTTTCAATATGATGCCATTCGCCCCGGTATTTTTTAGTATTTTCTTATCGAACTCACAATGCTTATAGTTTAAATTAATTATTAATTAATTTATTTAATAAATAGTAAAATGCTTATATCTTAATGTTCCTATATTTAGTAAGGATGAGGTTAAAAGGGAAGGTTTGTCCGGAGGTGCACCCTCGAAATGGCAACATTTTGACAAGGTACACCGCCTTTTAGGAGCATTGAAGTTTGTGCACTTCACAGATGCGCACTCACAATTTCATTGTAAATTTCTCCCATCTCCGCATCCCAGACATCGTCTAATTGTTCAAAACCGTACGAACACATCGCAACTAAATGCCTATTGATATGCAACTTTGCTTTTTCTACAGTTCTGCCATTATTTGCCATATTTTTAACTTTTTGTGAACATTTTCATCAAAACAAGCCGAGCAGCTGATTTATTTCGGGCAAATGACAAATTGCACATTTGACCGTGGAAAGACCATCTGTAGTGGAAAAAGGTTATTAAACATTTTCACATATAAACTTATATGGCACGTTTCTACCATAGAAATCTTTGATGTGTGAGCACGTATCTCATTCACAAAATCTATATGGCAGCCTGCCATATCGTACTGACACGCTATGGCAACTGCCGACTGCCTCTTATGTGGCAAAATTCCATATCGCACCTTTGCAAAAGTTACCCAATCTGTAGCATTTTAAGGCTGATAGCAAATTGTGTAATCTTGCTTTTTATTTTGTTATCGTGACTCGTTCCTAAAAGATACTTTAATAAGTAACAAGAATGTAAATATCGCCCATCCCTATTAACTAGTCAACACAGACCAATCCAAGTTGAAGCAGCTGGAGCTGCGTCGAAATTGTTATTGAAAACTGTAAGCTTTTTGCAACTTTTCATTGTTATATATATTATATATAGTATATTTTAATTACAGATAGATGAAGGGTTTCTTAAATTAGAATCGAGTGATTTAATTGCGTTGTCATTGCTGTTTATTGTGGCTTACATATTGATTTTAGACAAAATTTGAACTTCGTCGGTCAGATACCCACATATATGAGGAACAAACGGTAAAAATGCACTCTCAAGGACAGGGTCAACAGCCGCAGCAGCACTCCACCGCACATTCCCTTTTGCAACAGCAAAACCATTTATCTAATAACAATGTAGCTGGAAAATCTAACGAACACCAATCAATGTCATCTGTCGGTAAGAAGTTTGATTACAAGCTATACTCGTTCATAAATATGTATGTATGTATATACACTCGTGTATTTTGCACACGTGAATACGAATACGCATGTGTATCGAGGCGAGCGTGCAAAGCACTACGAAAAATTCCATCAAAATATGTATGCACATGCTCATACATATTTGCATAGCATTGTACACACATATGTACATGTGTACATATACTCACATATGTACATACCTACATAAAACGCACATATTATTTAGTATGTACAAATGTAAGTTTTATGTTCATTAATTTGAACAATATGTACATATGCACATGCATGTGAATAATATTTTTACTTAGTTTTAGAATGTAAAATTAAACAGTAAATCAATATGGCTGCGAATTTTGTATACATTAATATAAAAAACATCTTTAAAATTATAAAACTGTTCGTCACATCATTTATTAGCACATTATTAAAGTTGTGTGAAGAACACACATTTACATATATATGTACATTGGTACATTCATACATATGTATGTATGTATGACCATAACTATGTACTAACACAAAACTACTAGATACAGTGACCCAAAGATTTAATTTGGGTATTCAAAGTGCCTGTTGACTCGCTGTGTTTGTTTTCCCCATGGAAAAATAGTAAATACCACGAAAATGTCGCTCCGAGCTTTCAATAACGTTGCAGTCGGAATTTCCTTACTGCCGAATAGTCTGTTTCCAGTCTCGAATACTTTTGCTTAATTGTGGGCTCGGAAGTAGTAGTAGTTGTTGTTAATTTTTGTGACTGGTTGCAACATCAATGTGACTTTTTTAAAAGTGAATTTAAAAATTGTTAAAAATTAAAAGAAGCAGCCAACAAAAATTTTGAGCAGAGGAAGAAGCAGATCTTGTTGCGAATCTTAAAGTCAACCAGAAAGTTCTGGAGATGGTTCAGACGCATACTGAGCCAGTAGATCCCAACTTGAGTTATTAAAGTCTTTTAGCATCTCTTCTGTTTCTTCATGCTTTCACTCTTAATTCGCTGAGAATCAGTCCAACTGCACATAACCCTTATATTACACATGTATCCAAGATTGAGTATCTCCGATTAACTCTTAAAATGTTTGATATTTTGCTAATGTTGTAACGATCATTGAAATAGTTATTTTCATTAAGATTATAGGAGAGTGACTTATAATATGCTCGTGTGCTGTGGTTCGATGTAATGCCTGAGCGTTTTTCTAAGAGTCAGTGCTCGAAACACTGATCTTGCCCGGAGTATCTCGAATGCCACAGAGAATGAAGCCCTATGCTCTGATTGTTGCTTCAAATATTTTGTACTAAGTGCTAGCCTTTACAATTTTTCTACATTTGCCATTTTTGAGCTTCTGCCGAACGTGTCTCTCAAGAGACATCTAACTAAAGATAACTCCTAAATATTCGAGAGCTATTCCGTTTGATGTCAAATTTTCCAGTCTAGATTGGCAGCCCCTACCATCTCAAATACAAAAAACTTTTGATTTTTCCGTGTTTATCCTGAGGCTCCATGTGCTACAGCGTTTATCATACATTGTAGCATGCTCTCCTGACAAGGATTACTATGTCATCCGCGTACATAAGTATTTTATAAATTTTGTTTCGAAAACTCATTGCAACGGGAAGAACTGCTGCAATGTCGTCTACAAATAGCGCAAAGAGAAGCGGGCTAAGTAAACAGCCCTGCTTGACTCCAAGATTAGTCTCGAGCCACTCAGATTATGTTTTGCCATCCCAAACTGCTGTTTCATTGTCCGTATATAGTAATTGCAACATTTTTAACATTTTTGTGCTTAGCTCAAGCAATAGACTTCGCCTGTCACTTGTATCGAGAGCAGCTTTAAGGTCGATAAAGATCAGGTATAGCTTCTTTTTCTGTAGCATGTACACTTTTGGCAATGGTTGTTAAAATAGTTTTGCTATTTATTGTAGAGTAACCTTTTCGGAGTCCACATTGGTCCTCGCTCAGTAAGATTTTCTTGTCTACAAAGTCTGTTAGCCTTTTTAGAAGAAGTGCCGTAAATATATTCAAAATGGAGTTCAAAAACGATATACCTCTAACCTCTTCCGGGTCTCCCTTTTTCAGTGGGTATATTATAATTTTCCTAAAGCTATTCGGGGTAAGTACATGTCCGTATATACTGTTAAAGGCTACCAGAAGCTTTTTTTTAAATAAAAGTGATGCATTCATTCAGGTACGCGATCCTCAGCAGGTGCTTTTCGTGCTGTGCTCATACGTATTGCATTTTCCAATTACACCAGGGTAAAACCTCTGTCCAACACCTCGACAAATATTAATGAAATGCAATATTTGGAGTTGCCAAAGGATGAACATCAGACTGCATTCTTCTAAAGTAAATGGCTAGCTCGGCTGTTGTAAGTTGGATGCGATTTGTTCCTTTGCATTCATTCAATTGTTTAGCGACCAAAAAGTTTTACTATCTTTTACCGAATGCTGGTTCTTTTTGCAAGGCTGTCAGCGGTTTACATAACCATATTTATTGACTTTTGATTTAAAACAACACAGTGAAAATAAATCCACTTCTTTTATTTAGGATAAACTTGGTGTTCTTTTTACACAAGTTGCTTTAAATCCACAATAAAAGGTTAATATACGAGCATCAAATAAATGTTCCATTTGATTATTCCCAAATGTTACGTATATTTGAATGTGGGTAGCCAAATACGCGAAATGATTGGCTTTTAATTGCACTAAGAATTAGGCTACTTAAAAATATTGAAATGAATTAAATATAATAAATTTGATGATGCAATATCATTATAAAATTATTAAAGAACTAAATTATGTTTTTTATCAGTCAGCAATGGCTTTAATTATCACTGTATTAAATTCACGAACAATAAGTCAAGCAAGTTCATCACGCGTGATCTTGTCGAAAGTGGCTCAAAATGTCCTTTGGTCAAACAAGGACGGACGAGCCCCAAATCCGATGCTAAACTTACCAGATCGATTC
This sequence comes from Hirtodrosophila confusa, assembly GCA_035043065.1. Taxonomy (NCBI): domain Eukaryota; kingdom Metazoa; phylum Arthropoda; class Insecta; order Diptera; family Drosophilidae; genus Hirtodrosophila; species Hirtodrosophila confusa. The sequence continues at coordinate 40,222 of JAWNNI010000170.1, forward strand.
AAGAACTATCCTTGAAGGGATAAAAACTGTTTTCAAGGACAGAATCGATAGTCCTTATCTCAACAGGGGGGGAAGAAGCAGCACAGTCACCATTTAAAATGTCTCGCTTGCGCTGTGGCTCGTGTGTTTTCATCTTCGTGTATGTGTGTGTGCATGTGTAAGTGTACGAAGATGCGATCGGAAATATTTGACCGGGCTACAGGGAGTTTTGTAGTCGGGTATACTTGACTATAGCATTCTTACTTGTTTCTAAAAAAAAATATAAAAAATATACATATGTATATATAAAACATATTATAAGTTCTACTACTCCCGACTCTGCTGTCTGAGTGTGAGTAACCGTCATTATTTTACCTGCTTTTTATTTGCATCAGACAACGCATTATAGAAGAAATTACATTCTGCACTGCCATTCGACACACCGTTTAAGTAACCAAAAATTAAGCGTATGTTTTGTTATTAATGCTTATTAATAGTACTGAACTGGAATAAAGCATAGTATATTACAGCATTTTTATTTTTCTTAGGCTTACTGGAGTTGGCGCATCGCGAATACCAAGCCGTGGATTATGAAAACGCAGAAAAGCATTGCATGCAATTATGGCGCCAAGACAGCACCAACACAGGAGTGCTATTATTACTATCATCCATCCATTTCCAGTGCAGGCGTCTTGATAAATCCGCACAATTCTCGACATTGGCAATAAAACAAAATCCAGTGCTCGCTGAAGCTTATAGGTAAGCTCTAAAACTGTTTATTTTATATTTCCAAATTCATAAAAACAATTTATAAGTTCGGATTCATTTCCCAAAAAGGGTGATCAAAAATGCACAAAACTATGTGAATGCAATTGCCTAACGGAAAGGTCGTCAACAAACTTAATGACAATATTTTTGTGACGTGTCCGTCTGTCCGTATGAACGCAATTTTTTCCCACACCCTTGAAGCTAGAGGAACCAAACTTGGTACACATGTTGGTGTATACCTTCATATATGTTATGGACAAATCTACATCAAAAAATGTTTGACCCCTCCCACACCTGTTCAGGTAGACTCCTCAAATTTGACATACAGGCTACTGTTTTCTTCCCGTCTCTTTCCGAACCCACAAATAAGCAAGTTATACCGGATTGGGAAGAGAGTATTCTGCTGTCAGGTACATCCGACTGCAACATTCTTACTTGTTTTTTATGGAAAAGCAACTGCCTTTAATCTAGAATATTTTTATGAGCTTGCAGAGGGTATTATAATCGTATCATGAAATGTGTAACGGATTGAAAGAGACGTTACAAATTCTATATAGCCGTCTGTATTCTAGATCAACATCAGTGCCGAGTCGATATAGCCATTTATGTCTGCTTCTATGCAATGTAGTCTCTTAGTTTGGAGCAACTTTCACTTCTTCTTTGCTCTTCTTTTTGCTGTAGGCAGAACCCGTCCGGTATATTTTTAAACTCTGAGCATCGCTTCTATTACGTTTTTGTATAGAGCATTGAAAATGAGTATGAAGCCAATCGCATGACAATTAAAAATGTCAAATGACCGAGTTATCCAAAAAAATTTCCGACCCCGGAAGTGAATTTTCCAATATTTAATGTATTGAGCTTTGAAAATGAGTTTTAAACTGATCAAACTAAAATTAGACTTTCGCCCATACAACTTTGAGAACTCTACTTTCCGCCCGTAGGGTGGATTTTCCAAAATCGGTGAAATATGTGTCGAACGATATTTCGTATAGATCTTAGAAAATAAATTTGAAGCCTATTGCATGGCAAACAAAAAAAGTGTCATACAACAGTTTCCCGTGATTTTCTACTTGCCGGGCAGAATTTCCAGAAATATATTCCAGTGTGCCAAGAGGACGCTAATGTAAAAATTAAAAATGTCTATTTTCTACTGTTTGGCCTGTGAGTTTCCAGTTAGTCAGTCAGGTTAAAGAGCTTTATGTATACAGACTCCTTTAATGTTATAATTTTTGTTAATTTAAAATGATTCAATATATTTTCCAGTAACCTAGGAAATGTTTACAAAGAGCGAGGACAGTTGCAAGAAGCATTAGACAACTATCGTAGAGCTGTACGTTTAAAACCAGACTTTATAGATGGATATATAAACTTAGCAGCGGCATTGGTAGCTGCACGTGATATGGAGTCCGCAGTTCAAGCATATATAACAGCACTACAATATAATCCCGTAAGTGTATTTTGATATAAATATTACAAAAATACTCATAAATTTTTTTCCAGGATTTGTATTGCGTGCGCAGCGATTTGGGAAACCTGCTCAAAGCTTTAGGCCGATTGGAAGAAGCTAAGGTATATATATATATTTGTCTTTATTATGTACAGATCCTAAAAAGTGAACTCACTTACAAATTCCCAATATAATAGGCCTGTTATTTGAAGGCGATAGAAACGTGTCCGGGATTTGCTGTTGCATGGAGTAATTTGGGCTGCGTTTTTAATGCACAAGGAGAGATTTGGTTAGCTATTCATCACTTTGAGAAAGCTGTAACCCTTGATCCCAACTTTTTAGACGCATATATAAATTTAGGAAATGTGCTAAAAGAGGCCAGAATATTTGACAGGTTAGTATATATATAAATGTAGTTCCATAAACATAGTTATTTGGTTGTTCAAGCTGTGACGGTTGAGTTAAACTAGAGCCATGCACAATTGCACTCTAAATCGTGTTAACAGTAAGAAATAACACTGTGCACACATTCAAAACGACGAATGTGTGTTCTTCAAATGATAATCCCAATTCCTTACGACTCATTGACTAGAAGCTGAGCTGTCGTGTGACTCTCACACTGTTACGATAATCTTTATGATCGTGAGAGAGTCTCTGTAGTGTCTGGTCTCACTCTCTTCGTTGTGTACTCGCTAAGTTGCTACAGTGTGGAATGTGTGAATCACACATTCTAAGAAGAAAAGACACGAGAACTGTAAACGGCGTTACTGACTTGTCTTAATATAAGACAATGGACAATAAATCCAGCTTTAATAAAGTACACAAAATTAATTTTCAGACAATTTAAAACGTATTAAGTCACCATTAAAAACATTAATTTTCTTAGCTCAACTTTTTACAGATTAATTCTTGTTTATCACAGTGTGCACAGTGTTCACAGTGTGCACAGTAGCCATTTCGCCAATATCGACTGTTTCTTGTATTTTAAGGCTGGGATGAGAGACACAGCGAAGCTCCCTGACTTTGCTATTCTATTCATGCAAATCATTTTCTGTGATTCGCATTCACACTTGCTTTCAATTATGACTCGACTGGATACTCGATCATGAGATCATAAATGAGTTGTTTCCCAAAGTGATTGTGCAGACAGTGTGTGTATTGATACTGTTGCGTGTATCACATGATTAGTTTGAGCGAGATGGGATAATTTTCTGTGTAGTGTGCACTCATGCAGGGCTCTAATTTAAAGTGTATGAACGATGCTGTTTATGTTGACGAAAATCTGTAATGTTAATCATAAGGCTAACATACACGTATAGATTTTGTGACTTGGGATTCCTAATGCTATGATTTCATTCAAATGGCATATATAATATACATATGTGAGTCCAAAACATGGAGCCAAACAACACGCCTTTTGTCAAGAACTAAATTGGGTTTGCGAAATGTCCGTCCGTCCGTCTGTCCGTATGAATGCAATTTTTTTCCACACCCTTGAAGCTAGAGCAACCAAACTTGGTACACATGTTGATGTATACCCTCAATTTATGAAGTGTCGAGAATTATACCGGACTGGGAACAGAGTATTCTGCTGTCGGATACGTCTGACTGCAACGTTCTTACTTGTTTTATTATGTGATTGTCGGAGATGATTACATCGTACTGTAAATTCTCTGTGGCCTTTTGTGGCCATTTGGTGGGAGTTATACATGACGCCGTCTAGTCAAACATGATCAAATGCTTGAGCAACATCAAGAAATATTGCAATACAATATTCCCTATGTTTAAAGGGAGTGCGTATTTCCGATGTTATGCGATTGACCTGCTCCGTGTGTTTCTCTAACAACCAAACATTTTATGGGTACAGCGAGTAAAAATGTAAACAATAGTCATTTAAATCTTATTTGGTATTTATATAAATCCTCCATTGATTTGATATCCATGGAATACATTTCGACGCTGTGGTCAACCAGCACAGCGTGCTTGTCTTACCAACTTGCATATTTTTGTAATTACCTTTCAAAATCGATAACTTGCGCGTCAAAAAGTCAATACAAAACAACTGTTGAAATGTAACCTGTATTAATATGCACGCATTACAAGGTACCAACTCGCTGGCAACTCAATGCGTATTGACATGACTCCGTATATCACACTCGACTCACTCCGTTTTTAATCGCCGAATGATGCACGTCGTTTTGTGACAATAATTTCCATCGAGTAATCAAATACTCTTTTTATACTCGGTTTAAAAATAAGAAAAAAATATTCAGGCCTGTTCCGAATTCCACTCGTTTTCAAAAAGTAAAAACGAAAGAATTCCGCTCGTTTTGCGAGGTGCTGTTCTCATTTACAATCGTTTTGGCTTCGTTTTCTCTTTTTCGAACTCGGGTTCGTACCGACTTTCGATAGCAATTAAAAAAGAATATACATAGTTGATTTGCGTATAAAAAGTAGCAAGTAAACTTTGCAATAATCCAATAATTCCCTTTACTGCGCGCTGCGCAATTTACCTCTTTAATTGCTTATAATTAGTTTTTAAGCAACACAAGCACATGTTGATTCTTGAGTTTGCTCTCGATAAGCAAACCATTCGATTCATTGAGATCAGCTGTTTTGTTTCTCTGTTTGTCTGATCGATTTCGTTTTTGATGGTAAAATTTTCAGACAATTTTAAAATAACCAATAAATATGTCAGTTGACTTTAATGAAATGAATGAATGAGTTAATTCGTTTATGAAAATGATGAAGAATACTCATTGTTCTATGAAATCTGGCAATTACTGCAATTCCGACGACTCGAATGCTACTCGTTTTTAAAACGAAAAATTCACTCGTCTTGGTGTGTTTGGAACAGATAAAACGATTCGTAATTCCACTTTCGCAACTTTAGAGTGGAAGTGGAATTGAGAACAGGCCTTATTATCTACATTGTTAGATGATTTTCCTACTGGGGAGGCCCTTGGTTACATATGCTTCAGTTTTGTTGCGAGGATCGGTATCCTTTCGTTATAGCGACTAGAGTGCCGATTTATTTGGTCACCGATTGGCGTCAGGTGTAGATCTCGCTCGATGACTTAATTTTTCACATACTAAGGTATACCAAATATGGGTCTGGCGTCCATAGAAGTATGCCTACGCGGTTTACTTGGGACTTAGAGGCAGTACCCCAAAGCTGAATACCATGCGTCCAAGTTGGCTCGGTTTGTACTATGAAATATTTGTGTGTGGGTTTGATGTGGTTGTGTATATTTGTGTTTTCTACAGCGATTATATTTTGCGGCCAATCGCCAATCCTAAGAATGATGCGTGTTATGGCCGCTGTCCACTGGCACCAACATATGGCACATTTCAATATTTCTGATTTTCGCCTTTCCACGGTCAAATGTGAAACGGTTGATGCAATTTGCCTTGAGTTTAAATTTAACACAAAAAGTGATAAATATGGCATATAATGACAGACCAGTGGAAAAAGCAATGTTGTTTATCAATTGGCAGATGGTTGCGATGAGTTCGTATGATTTGGAAAAATTTGAGAATGACTGGAATGCGGAGATGGCATAATCTTACAATGAAATTGCGAGTGCGCACCTGTTTAGAGCACAGACTTCACTGCTCATGAAAGGCGCTGTACCTTGTCGAAATGTTGCCATTTCGGGGGTGCACCTCCGGACACTCCTTCTCTTTTAACCTCATTCCTATCAAACACAGAAACATTAAAAAACAATAAAGAACCGCCATCTTCGGAGTGCCGAATCTATATACCCTAGCAGCAATGTTTTGATACAAATCTAAATTTTCGTCTCATTATAGGAAACCATTTGAAGTAAAATAAAACTCTCACTTAGTTTAGATGTAATACAAAATGTTTTCCATACAAAAACTCGTTTTTTTACCCAATCCTATGGCAGCTATGTGATATAGTAGTCCGATTTCGACCAAATTTAGTCATTGTATAAGCTGTCTAGAGGCTCGGTTAAGGTGAGTTTGGTAAGGATACCTTTGTAAACAAAAAAGTTTTTTATACAAAAACATAGTTGTCAACCGATCATTCCAATGACAGCTATATAGTGGTCCGATCTTGCTGGTTCCAACATACATACTGCCTGCAGCAAAAAGAAGGGTCTGCGCCAAGTTTCATTACGATAACTTTAAAACTGAGAGACTAGTTTGCATAGAAACAGACGGACATCGCTATATCGAATCGACTATTCATGCTGATTCAGATTATATACTTTGTTGGGTCGGAAACGTCTCCTTCAGTCCATTACACATTTCGGGACAAAATTATAATACCATATGCTAGGGTATAATATACATTTTACTTTTGCTTATAAATTATTTTTGGCGCACAATTTATGCCCTTGCACACAACGGCTGGTCAGGAGGTTTTTTACGTTAAATCGTGTGGCACCCATGCATCGAGCTTCTTTTTGTATCCAGCCTTATTTAAATGGTTCCAAATTCCTTCTTTTTTTTTTTTTGCGATGTTTGGCCCCTAAGCAATTGAAACAGTGCTTGCATAACGGTCGTACTCGATGATTTCGATGATTTTAGCGACATTTTCGACAATTGGCCTTCCAGAGCGTGGTGCATCTTTGACATCGAAATTACCGGAACTGATTTGACGAAACTAAATTTGCCCATGATTGGCTGTTACAATATCAAGACTATAAACACTATTCACATTTTCAGCCGCCTGGTTTGTATTTTCACCTTTTTTTTCATCTAAGCAAAACTGTATTAGGTGGGCATTTTTGACGCGCGATTTTACAAAACTGGACAACCAATCAGAAAACTGTCAAAGAAGTTTTTTTAGTACAAGATTATCTTTCTAACGCGAGATACAGATTACCAAAGCCATCTATTATACAAATAATAGATTTCTTTTTACTACACCCAACATATTGTAGAAGCCATACATACGGAGATAGCTTTCATCTAACCGTATATAAAGCTACTAAGATAGAATAGCCAAAAAAAAATCATCGTCAGTGTATTCGTCAGTGTTCGTCAGTAATCGTCGCATACACACACTACACTATAGAAAGAGACAACGCTCCTGCTTTTTTTACCACAGATGAAAGCAATTTGTTCAAATTAATTATCCAATCAATACGATATTTTTAGGATGTAACCTTTCCAAGAAGTTTTGTATATCTTAATTTCTATGTCTTTTAAACTTCGGTTTGTTGGAGAGCGAGCGGAAGTTCCCAAATTTAAAAATAAATTTGAAAGGCATGGAATGGTATTTAAATGCGTCCATGCAAATATGTGTGTATTCTAGCATTTATAGTCTCTGAGATCAAAAGTATCATACTAGATACAGATAGACAGAGAACAGTCAGACAAAATGTATATGGGCACACATACATACATACATGTATGTACTTTAAATAATCAGAGATGATTCTCTCTGCCTGTTACATACATTTGCACAACATTATTATATCTTGTTCACCAAGTTTTAAATATTTATGCACATGCATATGTATGTATTCATACACAGATTGTTTGTGGGCGGTTTACACAAGTGTTTTTTCGTTGATATTTTTGAACTCGTACAGAAAAAAACACATGTATATATTTGTGGTACACATATTCGATAATACAAAAATAAAATCGATAGCATCATACTGTGTTTAGTTCATAATGTGTATATTTCATGCATAAACTTGTACTGACTAGTAGTGTTCACAGTTTTAAGCATAACATAAATAAATAATTGATGTCTATACAATGACAGCATATGAATGTATGATCATACGTAAATAAATACAAAATACAAAATTTTGCGTGTATATGTAAATACATACTTATGACAGGTAGATCAATCCACCATGGACTGTCAATGTATAATTGTTTATACAATTGTCCGCATAGGAGTAGATCAACACCACACAAATGTATACAAAACCATAAATAATAAAATTGGAAGTAATAGTTATAATCGTTTTATAAACATATTGCGATTTTATTGGAAACGGTAAATAAATTAAAATAAAAAAAATTACGACAATATTACACATTTATTATGTTCGCTAGCATAACATGTTGCCTAATATTTTTAACATTATTACGCTCTTTTAGGCGAGCGTAACCAATACCAAATGCCTTTGACCACATGAGCATATATAATATGCTACGTTCACCAGCATAGCTTGATCTCTAATTGCTATCATCTTTCTGGGGAACGCGACTGATACGGCATGTTGTACATAGATAACAACATTAATTTACAAGAGCATAAAAATTATGATTAAGATTCAATTAGCTGTTTTTATTAAAATGCTTCAATATTTTGGAAAAAGAGTAGTCTGTATTTCAAATTTGGTGAATTTGCCTGAACAGGTGTTTGAGAGGTACACTTTGTTCATTTGCGGGGGTGGGGGGGGGAGTACCAAAATTGTTCTTACCAAGTCTGCCAAAGTACTAAATTGGTGACTACCTGTACAGGTGTGGGAGATATAGATTTTGCTCATTTGCGGGGGAGGAGGTGGGGTGTCAAATTATTTTTTTACTTTATTGTCCAGGGCGTCTACAGTAGTGTGTGTGTGTCGAATTTAATGAATCTAGCTGTGAAACTGTATGAGATACCCCTGTCAGAAATGTGTTTATGAGAAAGCTCTGCCGATTTCTGGGAATGGTGGTGGCAATGTTTGATGCAGATTTTTCAAGGGGTCAACAGTAGTATGTAAGTCAGATTTGGTAAGTAACTAAAAAAATTTTTTGATGTCTTGGGTTTCCGCCAAATTGCTGGGGAGGGGGATAGGTAGGGGGTCCATGTTGACACTTTATAAATCGTGGGTATTCACCATTATGTGAACCAAGTTTCGTTGCTCTAACTTCAAGGGTGAGGATAAAAAATTGCGTTCAGACGGACAGACGGACATTACACAAACCCAATATACTCTTTTTCAACATTTTTTTTTAAAACGAGTATAAGTTTATTAATACATGCAAATACTGGCGCTTGTATGTGTGCGTGTGTGTATGTGTCAGAGTACAAAGTTGTGTATGGGAATTTTAGACTTACAGCCGATTTCCACTACAATGCGTTTGTCATCCACATGGATTCGATAATATCTATTAAGCGAGTATAAGTTTATTAATACATGCAAATACTGGCGCTTGTATGTGTGCGTGTGTGTATGTGTCAGAGTACAAAGTTGTGTATGGGAATTTTAGACTTACAGCCGATTTCCACTACAATGCGTTTGTCATCCACATGGATTCGATAATATCTATTAAGCGCTTCCACACAAACTGCGTGAGCGTTTGCATCCGAAAACAGCTGATTGTCGTTTGTTAACACACGTAGAAAACACAATTGTTAAATATTATAATGAATTCGTCAAATATTACTTTTTTGCTGACTGCAATTCATAATGAGCGAATGGAAGAAGTGAAGTTATATGAAACGACATTGGAGTGCATGCACTCGGCACTGCACCCAGTACTAAATAGCTTCAGGCTTTTTGCTCCCAGACTGTCTGAGAAATGACATAGTGATGAGATGGGAGGGGGGTTTTAGATGGTTAGGAAATGAAGATGATTATTTAATAAAGATTTAAACAAGTAAGAATGGTATAGTCGAGTATACCCGACTACAAAACTCCTGTACCCAGGTCAAAAATTTCTAATCGCATCTTCGTACACATACACACACACATACACAAAAGACGCACACACACGAGCGACAGCTCAATCGCAGCGCAAGCGACGCATTTTAAGTTGTGGCTGTGCTTCTTCTCCCCCGCGCTGAAGCACTGAATCTTCTTTCGTGAATAACTGTCGTGTTTATTATCCGATCGACTTGAAATTTGTACAATAGATTAAGAGTGGCCAAAGTACTATACATGCCAAGTCCCAAATTTATATCTTGAAAATTGTTACTGTAAAACGGTTTTTATCGCATTGCCGGGGAACGGGGGAGATATCTCAAATCTAAAATATACTTGACCTGCTTCCGCTATACACGAACCTACATTCCAAATTTGGTATCTCTAGCTCTTATAGTTGCTGAGATCGACGCGTTCATACATACGGACAGACAGACGGACATGGCCAAATCGAAATCTCTTTTGATAATGATCAAGAATATATATACTTTATAGGGTCGGAGATATCTTCTTCTGCCTGTTACATACATTTGCACAGATTTAGTACCCCCTTTTTATCCATTTTATGGGTACAGGGAGTAAAAAAAGGAACAATTTAAGAGCTTATTTCAGATTTGTATTATATAACAAGTAAGAACGTTGCAGTCGGACGCACCCGACTGCAGAATACTATGTTCCTAGTCCTATATAATTTGGTTATTTGTGGGTTCGGAAAGAGACGCGAAAAAAACATTAGTATGTATGCCAAATTTGGTGACTCTACCTGTACAGGTGTTTGAGATATAAATTTTTCTCCTTTGTGGGGTAAGGGGTGGAGGGGTCAAAAATTTTTTGATGCAGATTTATCCAGGTGGTCAACATTAGTCTGCTTGCCAAATAAGGTAACTATATCTTTGAAACTGTAGGAGATATACCCCTTGAAAAACATGTTTTGGGGATATCATATGCCGATTTGTGGGGGTGGGGGGTCAAAATTTTGTTGATGCAGATCTGTCCGGAATCTCGAAATTAGTCTGTATGCCAAATTTGGTGACTATAGCTTTAAAAATAGGGGAGATACAGGTTTTCCCCAAATTGCTGGGAGAGGGTAGGGGTGGGGGTCGATCTCCACACTTCATAAATTGAGGATATACACCAACATGTGTACCAAGTTTGGTTGCTCTAGCTTAAAGATAAAGGCAAACAAATTGCGTTCATACGGACAGACGGACATTTCGCAAACCCAATATACTATTTTTCCCTTCGGGAACATAGTATAAAAACAAGAAAGAACGACATTTTTCGGAGTGACGAAGCTATTCGAAGTTGTCAGGTAGCATTTGATGCGTACGGACGCTTTCTTCATATTCCCTATATCGTTTCGCTTTTGCGTTGAGTGCAAGACTGAGGTTTCGGCAACACAGCTTCTTAATTTTGATGCAATTCAATGCTCTTCAATCTGCCGCCGTGTTTATCATATTGCTTATATTGATATATCGTCGGAGGCAATCAACCTTTTAACGCATTTGCCTAATCTATTATGGCAGTGCGACTATTGCGTTGTGTCGAATGACCTTCATTTTAAAATTGTTTAAATATGTGCTAAAGTGTAGAAACTTGAACTTCTATACGAAGAGTTAAAGACTAGTTTAAAGGAGACGTGTCCTACCAAACCTAGCCTCATTAGTGTTGCCAATCAGAACAATAACAAAGTGAATTGTGCTACTCTAAATTCTGTTGCTAAAGTTGCCGAGGTCAATGACCCAGATCAGTTGCCAGTCACTGCAGCTGATCTTCATTCTCAGCAAGTCGACAATAACTTTGTGACAGTGCGGAAAAAACAAACCAAGAAGCGCCCAAACAATAACAATAAGCATTTTGTTGGTGTTGCGTCTAACTGTACTGGTCTGGAGGTAAAACACAGCCTAAGATATTTGCATGTTGGTAAATTTTCAACGCAAACGGATCCAGAGGCGGTGTTAAAATATGTTGCTGACAAATTGAAAGTTAATTCTAATGTGCTCACTTGCTTTAAGCTGGTAAAGCATGATGCTGTCTTAGCCACAATGCGCTTTGTCAATTTTAAACCTGGAATTCCTGAGCCTTTTTATTCAGATGTCTTCTGTGATTCGTTCTTGCCCTTATCTGTGAAAATTGCCAGATTTGTACACAGACCAAGGGCTGATCCTGAAACTACGGCTGTTAATCTACAAGCCTCTAACCATTCCCACACATCATCGCCGATTCGGGATTGCTTCCAAAACGTTTCGCCAATTCCAAAAAACCCCAGTGATTGACGCCAGCGGCGTCAATATTAGTCTTGTTGTAGCAACTAGCTACCGATAATGCGTTAGAGAGTCAAACTTCTCTCACGCACTCTCTCCAACTTCGGATCTACAACAACAAATTCGTCAACTGCTATCAACTTCTACTCTGCGTAACAATTGCTATGCTGCCGAGGTGGTAAACTTGTCGTGTGCTGCCGCAGCTCGGCTCTTCTCCTCATCGTCGCACTGCTGCCCTTACCTAAGAGTGTCACTTTCATCACCTGCTCTCGTTTTGCATATCGCCAAGACGCTTTATTACTTTTTGATAAGGCCTTTGCTCTCCGCGCCGTTGCACTTGTCATCGCTTGGATTGTTTGGTGCTCTGGAACTCTTCGCTGCTGCTACATTGCATACTTCGCTCTCTACGCCAGTTTGGCCTCTCGTCGAACGCTCGCTTTGGTTTTCGCATAAGGGTGGAGGTGTTATTGTGGCTGTGCGGCGAAATTTGCGAAGTTGGCTCGCACGCCTTACAAATAATGATTCAACGCTAGATCAGTTGGCTGTCTTTGTGGCTGGTGACATTGACTCTATTTGCATTTGCGTTTGCATTTGTTACTCCCTGTACCCATAAAATGGGTAAAAAGGGGGTATTACATCTTTGCAAATGTATGTAACAGACAGAAGGAGACATCTCCGACCCTATAAAGTATATATATTCTTGATCAGTATCAAAAGAGATTTCGATTTGGCCATGTCCGTCTGTCTGTCCGTATGTCCGTCTGTCCGTCTGTCCGTATGAACGCGTCGATCTCAGAAACTACAAGAGCTAGAGACACCAAATTTGAAATGTAGGTTCCTGTATACCATACGCAGATCAAGTTTGTTTCCCGTTTGTTTGTTTCCCCCGTTCCCCCGCAAATCGACAAAAACCGTTTAATAGTAACAATTTTCAAGTTATAGCTTTTAGATTTGGCATGTACAATACTCAAGTCTTTCTTAATCTACTGTCTAAATTTCAAGTCGATCGGATAATAAACACGGAAGTTATTTAAGCATAGATGTTAATTACAGCTTAATTCATTGCTTAAATTCACTTTCTAATTGTGACATGCACCAGCTATCTCTTCTACTTCTTCTTCTACTTTACGGCCTACTTGTAGTAATATTTGTGATTTTGATTTTTCACATTGATTTTGAGTAATTCAATAAATTTCTTCATAACCAATACATATTGAGCATAGAACAATGGATCAAGAGCTTCCCCAAAATGTTCTGGACTTTTATTAAATCCAACAAATCTTCGTCATCCTTCATCTTTGACTTATGATTCATTTTCATCTAATTCTGATTTAGATATTGCTAACCTTTGAGCCTTGGATTGAGTGTGTTGATGAAATTACTCACAGCTCCACTGAAACTTTCTTAAATGTAGGAAATATCAGAGTATCAGAGGCAGATATTTTTGATGCGGCCAGTAACCTAAATATCTCAATGATGGATGATGGATGATTTTCATGGCATATCTCCTTATATTCGACTCAACATTTATATTTGTTGAACATATAAATTATATGTTGCCTAGAGCATATGCGATGGCAGGTTTTGTGAGGCGCAACTCCTCTCAATTTAATGACCCTTATACCAGACTGGCTTTATATTTTGCTTTTGCCAGATCAATTTTAGAATACGCATCTATTATTTGGAACCCTTCTGCAGTGGTACACTGTACTACAATTGAGCGGATACAAAAATGAAGGTGTTGTTTGACTTACCAGCCAGGGTGCCAAGCCCAAGTAGAAAACCTGCAGAGCGAGCTCGTCAATTTCGGAAAATTGATTTTACTAAACTCGCTCAGCTCCTATCCCAGACTGACTGGTCCCAGCTGTACATGTGTAGAGACATAGATCGTGATTTTTATTCTACCTTAAATTCATTATTTGATTCTTGTGTCCCGTTTTGTAACCCTCGTAGGTCTAACAAACCTGTGTAGTTTACACGTGATTTAATAAACTTAAAAAATAGAAAGTCGAGATTGTACAAAATGTTCAAGGAATCTGGCTCTTCCTCTTCTGGCTCGGATTTCTCTCACTATTTGATTGCCCGATCTAACTTCTCTGCACTTAATTTACACAGTTATAACAACTACCACAGCAGCTGTAGTTTACAGTTTCAGCGGGATCCTAAAAGGTTTTATAAATTCGTTAATGCGAAGCGTATTTTTCGAAAAAATTCAGCTGACTCAGATCAGGCTATCGCCGATCTTTTGCTGAATTTTTCAAACGACATAGTCGCCTTATCCTTATCATGTAAATAGCTCCAATTGCATTTTTGGGCCTTTTATCACAGAAAGTTCGCTTCTACGGGCCATTAAGCCCGTATTTTCACCGGGACCTGATGGAGTACTAGGCTGCGTGCTCAAGTACTGCGCTGAAGGTATCTTTAAGCCATTATTTCTTTTTAAACTGTCCGTGGAGTTGTGCACTTTCCCAACATTTGAAAAGAATCATTTATTATTCCTCTCTATAAAAAATGATACAAGTCATGTGTTGAGAACTATAGAGGTATTTCTAAGTTGTCTGCTATTCCTAAGATTTTTGAGAAATTAATAACTTCTCAACTTCAACATTTGTGTAGATCTATAATTTCACCCTGCCAGCACAGGTTTGATCTACTACCACTAACCTGTTGGAATTTACTTCTTTTGACATTAAGGGATTTCAATCTAAAATACAAACAGATGTTATTCACACTGATTTCAGTAAGACTTTTGACTCTGTTAATCATTCTCTTCTACTTCACAAACTTCATCTTCTGGGATTTCCAAATAACTTAATTCTTTAGACCTCTGACTACTTAGCTCTTAGAACCCAAAGGGTTTATTTCAAAGGCTTAATCTGTGTTCAAGTTACGTCCGGAGTACCACTTATTATTTACGTTGTTCATAAATGACCTTTCTTCTGTCATAAATCACTCTCGGGTGCTGATGTATGCCGATGATGTTAAATGATGTCTGTCATACTAGCAGATAATAACCCGGCTTGAACGGCGA
The DNA here is from genome assembly GCA_035043065.1 of Hirtodrosophila confusa. NCBI lineage: Eukaryota > Metazoa > Arthropoda > Insecta > Diptera > Drosophilidae > Hirtodrosophila > Hirtodrosophila confusa. Next base: position 55,333 of record JAWNNI010000170.1, read on the forward strand.
AATATTTAGATGAAAGTGCATTATTTTAAATTTGACTACATTCGTCAACCGTAAGAAATACTCAAAAATAGCGTATCACAGTTTTCCCTCCCGTGGGGGTAGAAAACTAAAAAGTCGAGCCACGTGACTAGTGTTTTTGTGTAGGGCTATGAAAATGTCTTTAAGCCAATCTAACTAAACAAATAATCCCACTCATTTGTCCTTGACTTCAATTTTCTGCCCGTGGCGACACGGAGTAGATTTTCTAAAATCATTTGGCATTTGAAGCCAATTCCAACTATTTTCCGCCCGTTGTAATGCCCGCAATGTACCGAGATTTTTTAATTTATGTTTGGAAATTAGTATGAAGCCACTCGCATGAAAAACGAAAATGCTGAATTCCAGACTTCACCCCTTTTCCAACCGTGGGCGTGCATTTTTCAAAACCGGTAGCACATGTGTCCAAACTGCAAGCTTTAAAACTACTTAAACTTACCAAAATGACAAACATGGACATTACCGCAACAGAACACAAAACACTAAACTTTACCAAAGGTGTAATATACTGCAATGAACTACGAAACATAAGTGAAAACGAAATCCAACAGGAATTACAAGCACAGAACGCAACTGAAGTACGAAAAATTCTAAAAAGGCAACCAAACAACACAAACCATGAAGCCAATACACTCGCAGAAACTGGACTTATTATAATAACATTCGCAACACACAAATAATCAGACTACGTTCGCGTTCGTCCTTGCATGCAAAAACTGCTCAGAAGGAAAACACACAAACGAACTCTGCAAAAACACGCTAAACTGCCTAAACTGCAAAAATAATCCTGAAATTGACCACCAACATAGCCCACTCGATCGCAAATGCCCCACATTCCTTAAGCAGCAAGAATTAACTGCAATAAAAACCACAGAAAAAGTCGATCACAAAACCGCACAAGGCATATATTACAACAGACACAATCAACAGTTGAGGAACACCTACGCTAAAACACTTGCATGCTCAACACCACATACAACAACATCAACAACACACACACCAACCTTCACATTATTCAAGACTTAATACACCAGCGCACCACAGCAACTAGGAAACTCCTCATCTACGGCTACACTCCCGGACCACAACTTAATTACAGCACAATCAACCAAAACAGCAACTATACCACAACAAAAAAAAACATCAACAACATCCAATCGTTACAGAAGACTTGGATACCGACGGTAACCTTTCCAACACGGAAAACAAATCATATATATCACAACCCACTAAAGATCTAAAACTAAAAATCAACTAACTTTAAACCCTCCAAAACAAAAAACTCATTTTATTTAAACTTAACCCTTAACCCTTAACTAAAACAAAACTAAATACCCAATTTAAAAACCTCATCCATACACATTAATACACAAAACTTAAAACTATAGCAATGCTTAAAATAATACAATGGAAGATAAAAGGATACATAAACAACTACAATGAGCTCTTAACTATAATAAACAAGTAAGAATGCTATAGTCGAGTATACCCGACTACGAAACTCCCTGTACCCAGGTCTAAGACATCCAATCACATCTACGTCCACTTACACATACATACACGCATACACAAAGACGCACACACACTGGCGGCAAAAGCGACAGCGCAAGCGAGGCAACTTAATTGGTGGCTGTGTTTCTTCTTCCCCCTCTCGCTGCATCACTGAATCTTCTTTCGTGAATAACTTCCGTGTTTATTATCCGATCAACTTGAAATTTAGACAGTAGATTAAGAGAGACTAAAGTATTATACATGCCAAATCTTAAAGCTATATCTTGAAAATTGTTACTGTAAAATGGTTTTAATCGATTTGCGGGGAAACGGGGGGAGATATCTGAAATATGAAACAAACTTGATCTGCGTATGATATACATTTTAAATTTGGTGTCTCTAGCTCTTGTAGTTGCTGAGATCGACGCGTTCATACGGACAGACGGACAAACAGACGGACATGGCCAAATCGAAATCTCTTTTGATACTGATCAAGAATATATATACTTTATAGGGTCGGAGATGTCTCCTTCTGTCTGTTACATACATTTGCACAGATGAAATATCCCCTTTTTACCCATTTTATGGGTACAGGGAGTAAAAATTCTCACCACAAATCATATGCCTCCAAGAAACCCACTATTACAACACATGCCCTTCCATCCCCGTCCCAATAAATTACCAAATCCATACCAATACAGCCACCAACCGATTTGGTGGCGTAGCAATATTAATTAAACCAATCTACACACTTAGAAACTCTAGGAATAGAAATTATGTCAAAAACAAAAGTTAACATCCTTTCAGCATGCATCCCTCCCAACAAAACTTTTTCACTTAAGCGCTCAATCGACCATTTTGATACGCACAAAACCAAACCCCAACCAAATTATCCTATGCGATTTTAACAGCTGGCATCACAGCTGGGGATCACCTCAGGCCAACAGAAGAGGCAGAATCTTAGCTACATTTTTCCAAAACGCCAACCTAACTACTCAACGACGGCTCCCCAACCCACTTTTCGACTCACAATATATTCACCCACATAGACCTTTCGTTATGCTCCCCCCAACTCACCCCCTTCACTAACTGGAAAATAGTCGATGACCTTCATGGAAGCGATCACTTTCCAATCCTAATCCCCTTGTCCCCACAACATAAAACAAACTTTTCCCGTCCCTTGTTCAAAATAAAAGAAGCCGACTGGCAACTACATATATACCAAATAAACAAACGATTTAAAATAACTAAATAAAAAATAAAATAACACCCCTGGTGGAATAAGACCCTGACCAAACTTAGAATAAACAAATTTAAAACCTGGCAAAACTTCAAACGCAACAACAGCACTGACAATCTCCTCAAATAAAAACGAGCCAATGCACTCTTCCGGAGAGACTTAAAAATATCAAAAACTAAAGCTACGACAGACTTCACATCCACAATAGAACCCAACACCCCCTCCGACAAAACTGGGCAAACATCCGACGTCTCTGCGGACTTAACCCAACCAAATCCATACATTGCATCACAGATACAACCAACAACTTGCTCACGGCAGACACTACATACATAGCCCACCTTTTTGCTCAACACTGGTCAGACCATTCCAAAGACGAAAACTTCACCCAAAGCTTCACTGCCAACAAATACTTAGACAAAGCAACTAGCGACATACCCAGTTCGACCGCACAAACAATAGAATCAGACATCATACAAATATAGCTGCTAGCTGCATTACACTCCCTTAAAGGATCAACTCCTGGCCTAAACAGGATATCATACCCTTTGATCAAAAACACCTCGTACACACTAAAAACAAAAATAACAAACCTCTTCAACACTATTTTCAATATCTTCATTCCACAATCCTACAAAACCAGCCTAGTTATCCCCATACTAAGACCCCAGTCAAGCAAAACAGTAATAACCAACTACAGACCAATCTCCCTTAACTGCTGCCTATCCAAAACGCTAGAAAAAATAATATCCAAACGCCTATGGTGGTTTGTTACCCAAAACAACCTCATCCATCCCAACCAATCAGGTTTTAAGCGCGGCAAATCGGTTTCAGACGGTCTGCTTCTTGCAGACCACCTGATAACCAGGTCGCTAAAAACCAAAAAGCACACCTCGGTCATTGCTGTTGACTTTTCAAAGGCATTCGACAGAGTCGGAGTGCACACCATAGTCGACCCTCCATATCCGCTCTACAATGACATCCCCCAGGGATCACCAATATCAGTTATTCTCTTCCTAATTGCCTACAACAGACTCTCAAACATAATCAGCCTACAAAAAGAAATTCAATTCAGCGCCTACGCTGACGACTTTTTCCTAATTAATATTATTTATGGAAAAAAAACCAAACATACAACCTGGACAACCTCTTCTCTAACATTCACGAATGGTGCTCATACTCAGGAGCATCACTATCCCTACAAAAATGCCAACACCTCCACATTTGCCGAAAGCAGAACTGCACCTACAACATTTCATGCAACTACACCCCGATTCCCCCAGTCTTCAGCCTAAAAATCTTGGAATTAACCATAAACAATAAATATAGATGGGACGCACATATAAAACCAATTCAACCAGATTTAAACAACAAACTTAATGTAATCAAATGCCTATCCAGCCCCAAAATTTAATTGCAACACACAAACACTTATAAACGTAACGAAGTCAAAAAAAATATCAAAATTAGACTACGCACTTTTTATCTACGGCCACGCCCCTAAATCAACCCTCAATAAAATCAAATCTTTATTTAACGTCGCTATTCGCATATCACTTGGAGCACTACGTTCAACCCCTATCCCCAATTTGCTTTTTGAATCAAACATACTCACAATAGAACACAAAAGAGACCCTTTTACAACCAAAACCTACAAAACACTACTACACAGTTCAAACTCACCACTTCACAAATACATTAAACGAAAAGGCAGCCAAAAAATAAGCAAATTAACGTCAGTACTAGAAAAAATCATAATCTCATGCAAAGACCACAACATTCCCTACCTCCCACTTCCAAACAAAGCAATACAAAAATGTAACAAACCCAACACAGCACCAAGCACATACAGACAACAGTTTCTTGAACTCAAGGACAAATACAACATATTCACAGACGGCTCGTTGCAAAACAACACAGCCACTTTTGCTATCACCACCGAAAACGAAATCCTAAAAAGATGCATTCTACCTCACTACTCATCTATCCTATCAGCTTAAACCATAGCTATTGTCGTTGCAATTAAACTATTTCAAACAAGTAAGAACGTTGCAGTCGGACGCACCCGACTGCAGAATACTATGTTCCCAGTCCTATATAATTTGGTTATTTGTGTGTTCAGAAAGAGACGCGAAAAAAACTGCACAGGTGTGGGAGATATAGATTTTGCTCCTTTGTGGGGGAGGGGTGGGGGAGTCCAAAAATTTTTGATGCAGATTTGTCCAGGGGTCAACATTAGTATGTATGCCAAATTTGGTGACTACCTATACAGGTGTGGGAGATATAGATTTTTCTCATTTGCCGGGGAGGGGGTGCGGGGGTCAACATTTTTTTGATGCAGATTTGTCCAGAAGGTTAACATTAGTCTGTGTGCCAAATTTGGTGACTCTGCCTGTAAAGGTGTGAGAGATCAAAATTTTTCTCCTTTGCGGGGGAGGGGTGGGGTGGTCAAACATTTTTCGATGCAGATTTATCCAGATGGTCAACATTAGTCAGTATGCCAAATTAGGTAACTCTATCTTTGAAACTGTAGGAGATCAACCCCTTGAAAAACGTGTTTTAGGGATATCATATGCCGATTTGTGGGGGTGGGTGTGGGGGGATCAAAATTTTTTTGATGCACATCTGTCGGGAATCTCAACATTAGTCTGTATGCCAAATTTGGTGACTATAGCTTTAAAAATAGGGGAGATACAGGTTTCCCCAAATTGCGGGGGAGGGTGTTGGGGGCGGTGGTCGATCTCGACACTTCATAAATTGACGATATACACCAACATGTGTACCAAGTTTGGTTGCTCTAGCTCAAAGATAAAGGCAAAAAAATTGCGTTCATACGAACAGACGGCCAGACGGACAGACGGACATTTCGCAAACCCAATATACTATTTTCCCTTCGGGAACATAGTATAAAAGGAACTGGAAATTACATCATTTGCTCCGACTGTCTCGCATCCATAAAATCCATCCGCAATATCAACAACAACAACTTATATCCCTCAACTATTAGAACACTCCTCACCAAAACTGCCCCCAAAATAAAGCTACTTTGGATACCTAGCCACTGTGGCATTGTAGGAAACGAGCTAGCCGACACTACAGCCAAATCCACATTCAATATGCCCCTACATTTCACTCCTAACTTTTACACAACCGACATAAACAAATTTCTCACGAACGGACTAGCTCATAACTTAAACACAACATAGAACTCTGCAACATATGGTACCAACAATTAAACACAAACCTAACAAACACAACCATTTACCTAAAAAACATAAACCAAAAAAGTGTCAAACGCTACGACCAAATAAAGATACTAAGACTCAGACTAGGTCATACAAGGTTTACACTACAGCACTACATCAACCCTAACAACATCATACCATGTCCTAATTGCTCCACAACAACATATTTTAGCATTAAACATATATTCACCAACTGCACCGCAACTTCCCACCTTGAAATTCAAATCTTCCAAAACAGCTGCCCCATATCGATCCTTGCAAGCCCAGCCCCAGAAAACATCTCCAAGATAATTAAATTCCTTAAAAAAACAAACACCACCTTCTTTGACCGACAATGTAATCAAAAAAATGTAAATATGTAATTATGTAATTATGTTAATGTAAATGTAAATAACTGAACTCCATAGGGCACTACCAAGCCGAAGGCCTTAGCAGCCAGCGCTAGTCATAAGTTGGTGTTAATTTAAATTATATCTAACTATTATAAATAAATAAAGAGTTTTAGTAATGTAGGGATCGTTAAATTCTTTGGACCAACGCTTAATGAAACCCAAGATGTCAAAGGCACGATTAGCGCTGGAAGAGATATGCTTGGCAAACTTAAGCTTGGGATCTAAAAGGATGCCCAAATCATCAACCGACTCAATTCGAACAAGCGGATTATCATTAAGAATATAATTATTTAAAAAGGGCATTCGCCTATAAAAAGACATTACGTTACACTTACCACAATTAAGATTTAATAAATTTAAACAACACCAGACTTGAAAACTGTCAAGATCAATTTGCAACCTTTGACCATATAAACAACAGTTTTCCGCGAATTTTCCGAACTTGGGGGTAGATTTTCCAAAATCTCTGACCAATGAGTTTGAAGCCAATTGCATGAAAATTAAAAATCTCGAATGCCAGAGTTTTCCACTGATTTTCCGACCATAGGACTGAATATCCCAAAATCGCTGATACACGTGTTGAATTATTTTACGTGAAGAGCTTTGAAATTGAATGTGAAGGTGATCGGACTAAAATTAGACCATACAACCCATACAACCTTGAGTCCCTCATTTTCCGCCAATGGGGGTAGCTTTTCCCAAATCGGTGAAATATATGTCAAATGAATTTTTGTGTAGTTCTTTGGAAATGAGTTTGACCCCGATTGGATGGTAAACAAAAAAGTTTCATACAACAGTTTTCCGGGATTTTCCACGCTTGTGGGTGGAATTTTCCAAAACCCCGTCATAGATGGAACCTACTGTGAAAATTTCAGAATCTTAGCTCTTACGGTCTGGGCTGTGCGATGATTGCCAAGCAGTCAGGACAAACTCTTTTATATATATAGATATATATCAGTATCAATAGCCGAGTCGATTTAGACCTTTCTGCACCAGAGATCCAGAAAAGATATCACGCAGACACTATGTGCGCATTGCTTAATCTGCGAGGAGAAGCCATTTGACGCATTTGTGCCTTCGATTTGCCCACTTGGCGCTATGTCTTCACCATTGCCTTATTCTTCTGAAAACAGAAACTCTGAACTGCACTTAAATTACACAAATAAACTCTAAAAAACAGTCCATATGCGCGTGCGCATAAGATACCTCAAGCTGCAGATGATGGCAAATAGCAGTGTTCTTTGATATTGCTTGGCTTAACTACTGACCGTGCTCGTTGACATAAGCTGCTTAGGCTAAGCATGAACAGACACTTGGCAAGCGGCAAATTTGACAGTTTTTGATGTGTGTACGGGTATGTATGTACACAAATGCAAAAATGTATGTGTGTGAAAGTCTGAACCCATTCACTACAAATTGCATATAATTAATAATTGTGTAAATTAGCAAAATTGTTAAACAATATAAATAATTAATAATACTTTGCGTTGGGGTAACCAATGTTTTTTAGGACACAGCGATATTGCCTCTTAAATGTAATTGACTGACATTTAAGAGGCAATATATAAAAGCTTATTGCCTTTCAAGGAAGTGATACTAAATGCGGCAAGTGAACGGGTTGCCATTATTAAGTTAACGTGCGCATATTATGCGCACCAAAGTAATCATATCATTGAACTAACATTTTAATGCCATGCACATTGACTTTAGATATAATTTTTTATGACTTGCAAACATAGGACTAAAGGCAAATCGTTAACAATCCAAAATCCAATAACAAATTATGTGTTGTGCTTCGAACTTAAACTGACGCATTACCAAATTCGCATCGAACTACGTGACGTTCCAAAACAGCGATAATCTCACACCCATGTGTGTGAACACTACATTTGGTATGTGCCCTCGCTTTCCGAAAACAGCTTGGAAAAATCATATTTCGAGTTATTGAATTGGGGGAAAAAAATGTATACATTTCATTTTTGTTAAGCTGTTATAGCTCATTAAAGTTGGGCAAATTTTTAACTTTTGGAAAAGATCCAAAATAAATTAATTAAAAGTGCAAAGTTAAATAAGATAAATGACTGACAATAATTTTTTTGTTATAAAAGAATTGTTTACAAATTCACAAAACGTAAGGAAAAATGATTAAGATTCGGTATTTAAGTTTCTAGTTTGCTTTTAAAATCCCATTTTTACTTAATTTTAATATTTTGGATTGACTTATAAAACACCCCAGACTTGAAAATGAATTTTATTTCACTAAAAATTATAGGAAATATTCATAGTTTTGAAAAACATGTAAGAATGCTCTAATCGAGTATACCTGACTACGAAACTGCCTGTACCCAGGTCTAAAATTTCCAGACACATGTTCGTACACTTACACATACACTAAAACGAAAACACATAAACGATAGCGCAAACGAGGCAAGTGGCGGCTGTGCTGCTTCTTCTTTCGTGAATAACTTCCGTGTTTATACCCATTTTACACCACTGATTATTTGCACTACTTCGATGGCACACAAATACTTACATACATATGTACATATGCATGTACATACATACTAAGAGATCCATGTACTTTGTACTTTTCTGATATTTACATTTACGAACTAATATTGATCTTATTATTACATGTGACCGAGTAAGGGCCAAAGCGTCCTGAATCATTAAGCCTGCGGTTTTTTGAGCTCTGGCAATTGTTCCAGTCCTACGAGCAACTTTTTAAAGGCATGCGATTATTTCCGATTGCCTTTTAACTGCTTTATTTTTTTGCAATAAGTCATAATGTATATTCTCATCCCCTGGCCATTTTTCGGTTTCTGCGGTCCATTTATTTAAAAAAAATTTAATTTTGAACTGGCGCCACACTCTAATCAACGTCAATACCGAGTATTTACTCGGCCTGTGTATTCCTTATGGGAAAAATAATCGGAGAAGTTTTTTTTGCCGATGGTTGCCGAATAATCGTGGGTCTAAACACCGTATTATGATCTGATCGACTTGAGTTTCCATTAGATTAATAATAACTCAAGTATTATACATGCCAAGTCCCATGGCTTTATCTTATAACTTGTCTTTGAAATATTTTTTTTTTCGATTTGCTGGGGTACGGGGGAGACATTTGAAATCTGAAAGAAACTTGATCTGCGTATGGTATAAAGGCACCTACACTCCAAATATGGTGTGCGTTCATACGGACAGACGGACCTCGCTGTCGCTTGTGCGTGTGCGTCTTCGTGTATGTGTGTGTGCATGTGTAAGTGTACGAAGATGGGCTTGGAAGTTTTAGACCTGGGTACAGTAAGTCTCTTAGTCGGGTATACTCGACTAGATCATTCTTACTTGTTTGTATACCCTAGCAGGGTATTATAATTTCGTCTCGAAATGTGTAATGGACTGAAGGAGACATTTTCGACCCAACAAAGTATATATTCTGAATCAGCATGAATAGCCGAGTCGATATAGCGATGTCCGTCTGTTTGCTGCAGGCAGTACATATTTATGTCGGAACCGGCATAACATATAGCTGCCATAGGAATGATCGATCGACAAATATGTTTTTGTATGAAAAACTGTTTTGTTTATTAAGGTATCCTTACCAAACTTTTTCAAGCCGGGTCTCTAGAGAGTTTATACAATCTGGGCAAATTTGGTCAAAATCAGACCACTATATCAAACTTTTTGTTTGTTCATGTAAACTAAGTGAGAGTTCTATACTACTTCAAATAGTTTCCTTTAATTTGATCAAAATCGGAACACATGGCTCCTATAGGAGCAATCAGGCAAAAATTAAGTTTTGTATAATAATTAAGTCCTGCTAGGGTATATAGCTTCGGCACTTGTTTAATTTAATGTTTTTTTTTTTATTTTTTACTACCTGTACCATAAAATGAGTAAAAAGGGAGTATTAATTCTGTGCAAATGTATGTAACAGACAGAAACAGACGTCTCCGACCCTATAAATTGTATATATTCTTGATTAGTATCAAAAGAGATTTCGATTTGCCCATGTTCGTCTGTCCGGATGAACGCGTCGAACTCAGCAACTATAAGAGATAAAGACACCAAATTTCCAATTTCAGATATCTCCCCCCGTTCCACCGCAATTCGATAAAAACGTTTTATAACTAAAATTTTCAAGATATAGCTTTTGGGATTTGGAATGTATTATAATACTTTGGTCACTCTTAATCTACTGTCCAAATTTCAAGTCGATCGGATAATAAACACTAAAGGTATTCACGAAAGATTCAGTGCTGTGGTGGTGGGGGGTGGTGAAGAAGCACAGGCACCACTTAAAATGTCTCGCTTGCGCTGTCGCTTGTATGTGTCCGTCTTTGTGTATGTGTGTGTGTATGTGTAAGTGTACGAAGATGCGATCGGAAATTTTTGACCTGGGTACAGGGAGTTTTGTAGTCGGGTATACTCGACTATAGCATTCCTACTTGTTTTTATATCAATTATATTTATTTGTGTAAACTTTTATTTTAAAAATATCGATTTTAATAATATCGAATTGTTACAATGCATATGTCGCAAGACTTTTGTACAAACTGTGCAATTTTACTTCATAAATGAAAAGTTTAAGTTTGCACATCAATTTTGCTCCTTTTATTGGACGTGAAAATCAAACTTGTTGCATGTACAACAAGTGAGAACGTTGCAGTCGGATGTACCAGACAGCATAATACTCAAGTCTTTCAAGTCCTGGTTTAATAATAAAAATACGTGAAAAATCATTAGTCTGTAGATCAAATTTGATGACTACCTGCACAGGTGTGGGAGCTATAGATTTTGATCATTTGTATAAACAAAAAGTTTGATATAGTGATATAGTGTTCTGATTTTGACCAAATTTGGCCAGATTATATTAACTCTCTAGAGACTCGGCTTGGGAAAGTTAGGTAAGGATACATTAATCAACAAAAAAGTTTTTCATACAAGAACATATTTGTCAATCGATCATTCCTATGGCATGATATAGTGGTCCGATCCGGCCGGTTCCGACATATGTACTGCCTGTAGTAAAAAGGTTTTTCGAGCTTTTTTGAGAAAACGAGATAATGCAAGAGCGATTGCATTCGACACACTTACTTAACTTTCTAAATGTAACTTGTTGTCGGCTTAATATAAAACACGCGGTGCACCTTAGGCATTAAACATTAAACATCGTTAATAGTTTTTTTTTGTAACAATTATTATTACTTACAAATACCCGAAATAATGTAATGAATTAATGAGTTCAGTGCTTAATGATATTTAATATACATGAGTGTAGCGTTCTTGCTTACATTTTCTTATTATAAAGATTTCATCAGAAGATGACTTAAATTGGTTCATCACCTGTTGTTCCCAAAATATGTAAAATGTATATAAATTTTAAAATATATTATAAACTTCCTTATTTTAGGGCTGTGGCTGCATATTTGCGTGCACTAAATCTTTCACCAAACAATGCTGTGGTCCATGGAAATCTGGCATGCGTCTACTATGAACAAGGGCTAATTGATTTGGCCATTGACACATATAGGCGAGCCATTGAATTGCAACCAAATTTTCCAGATGCATATTGTAACCTTGCAAATGCTCTTAAAGAAAAAGGACAGGTAATGTTTCCTTAATAATATTTACTTTTCTTTACATGTTATTGTAGTACGTACTAAGTATATTCAAAACAAAAACAGCTTAAGATTTACTGGCTATGACCCTTTATAAAACCTTCGAAAATCAAATTGAGATTAATTTAATATTTTACATATGACTAGAAGTTATTAAATAGCTTCGTCTGATCCAAACCTATTTCCAACAAGTGAGTACGTTAAAGTCGCAGGTTCAGGATTGCAGAATAATATGTCTTGTATAAATATTATATAGCTAATCTATAACCGCAAAAGGTAGAATGGTGAAATGTTCACAGTAGTTTCCATCTATGATGAAACTGCACACCCAAATTAACCCCTACGGTCGAAATAGGTCAATTGGTGGAAGACTCTGACATTCGACGTTTTAAACAAGGCTCTACACAAAATCGTAATAGGTTCGGTGCTCAAAGATTTTTGAAAATCTATCCCCACCCGTCGCCACGGTGGGAAATCGTGGTGAGATTATTTGTGGGGTCAGCTTTAAAGTCACTTTCATAGCCCTACACAAAAAACCATTAGGCATGTGGATCATTTTGTTTTTTAGGAAAATGTACTCCCATGCGGGAAAATTGTGTTACGCTATTTTTGTGTATTTCTTACGATTGACGAAAGTAGTCAAATTCACCATTATGCATTTTTATCTAAACATTTCGCCGGGGAATGCAGGGTCTTTACCAGCTAGTATACTCATATAAAACATGTTTAGTTAGTTAATGATCTCTTTAATATTAAACTAATTATGTATGTACAAATTTGTTTTATTTTTTTTGTGTAAACTTATATATTTTTATTATGTTACGTTGTACTTAAACCACCTCCATAATGTTAATGTAATGTTACGGAGCAGGGGGAGACAGAAACTAACAGTAGACAGTAGAGTGAGTGTTAGTATGAAGGCAAGTCTTTACCAGTGCGTACAGATATTAGCTAATAGCCATTAGCCATAAATACAGTTATCCGAAGGATGGAATCGGACAAGCCTTCAGCTTTTAAAAGGCCTTGAGTAGCCAAGGAGTTGGTGTGGACCAGAAACCTGCCTCTGTATCTATCAGCAAAATTGCTGATTGTAGCGCATACTGGCAATACTCCAAGGTCATTGTAAATAGTGTTGTTGCGCACGTAATAGGGAGCGTTCACAATTCTCCGGAGAATTTTGCTTTGACATGACTCGATCCGTTGGATTGAAATGTTACAGGCCGTGCTCCAAATTTTAATGCCCCCAAATTTCGATGTTTGTGCAATGTATGAACGTTACATATCTTAGTACTCTAACTTATTTGAGAAGACAGATGTTAATCTGGACAGAGCGACATTGAATTTTTTGAAACCAGAGAACACATATTCTTTCCTGTTATAGAGAATTTTCACCTTCCAGTATTTATTTCGCTTCCAGACATGGTTGCCACACTTGGCGCTTTTGCACCAAAACTGGTTCTTTTTAAAAAGGGGGTACTAAATCAGTGCAAATGTAATTCACAGACAGAAAGAGACATCTCCGACCCTGTAAAGCAGGGGTGACCAGCCCATTGCTCATCTGGCTCATTATACTATGTTCCCGAAGGGAAAATCGTATATTGGGTTTGCGAAATGTCCGTCTGTCCGTCTGGCCGTCTGTCCGTCTGTCCGTATGAACGCAATTTTTTTGCCTTTATCTTTGAGCTAGAGCAACCAAACTTGGTACACATGTTGGTGTATATCGTCAATTTATGAAGTGTCGAGATCGACACACTAATGTTAACCTTCTGGACAAATCTGCATCAAAAAAATGTTGACACCCGCACCCCCTCCCCAGCAAAGGTGAAAAATCTATATCTGCCACACCTGTACAGGTTGAGTCACCAAATTTGGCATACATACTAATGTTAACCCCCTGGACAAATCTGCATGAAAATTTTTTGGATAGCTCCCCCTACACCCCCTCCCTCACAAAGGACCAAAACCTATATCTCCCACACCTGTGCAGTTTTTTCGCGTCTCTTTCTGAACACACAAATAACCAAATTATATAGGACTGGGAACTTAGTATTCTGCAGTCGGGTGCGTCCGACTGCAACGTTCTTACTTGTTTTGTTTTGTTGTTGTTATTACTCTTAGGCATAGGCGAGCAATTCGCGTATACATCCACGGCTCTATTATACCATACCATAAGCCAATGCATAATACAAATACAAACTGTGTGTTCCCTTTCTTGTCTATTTTCGCTGTCTGGGCTCTTGAGCAAACAAACAACACCTTCATTATTTTGGTGTTGAGCTACTGAATTTCGTTGTAATTTTGTTCTTGCTTTTCATTGACGCCTGCATTTAAAAAAAATTCTATTTAATTGAACGCTGACCACGATATTTTTCTACACAACATCTTAAGCGCATTACTTGCAAATCAAAAATAGTTCTAATAAAGTGAGAAGAAGGAACACTGGACATAGCTTCTTTATTTTAGAAAAAAAGTTATTTTATTTGCATGGAAATAATAGAAAATGTATATACTTTTTTTCGGTGCACACAATAAAATGAGAAAAAATTGTTTGCTTTAGATGTGTTAGTGTTTTCTTCCATATATGTATGTATATTGAAGTTTGCTCTTCCATAAGCAGCGTTTGGGAACCCCTGCTGTAAAGTATATATATTGTTGATCAGTATCAATAGCCGAGTCGATCTACCTCTGTTCGTCCGGTAAAAAGCTTCGATGTTATTAGCTTCATCGGATCTAGAAATATCATCATAAAGACCACTAAGGGCATTCCGGGATTAAAAACATTATATTCGTCTGAAAATATATATGTATGTCATACCCGATCCAAAGGCTGCAAAATGTAAAGAAACGCAGCGTTGCAATACCTCGTGCAATCTCCTCATAATAACGTGAAAAATGTTAACAATTGCATCAAGCGTGTTGATTGGCGACCCTTTGACGGTACTCTTTGGGGCTTAGCCGTTTTATGGACATCGCGACTTCCTCCAAAAGAAATGGTTCAACCAGAAAAGAAAATAGATTTCTTCAAAATTATTGATATTGATATTTTTGGCGAACAAAGAAATATCACTACAATATTTATTATAATGTAATGTGTCTTGTATTTACTCCCTGTACCCATAAAATGGTTAAAAAGGAGGTACTAAATCTTTGCAAATTTATGTAACAGGCAGAAGGAGACATCTCCGACCCTATAAAGTATATATACTCTTGATCAGTATCAAAAGAGATTTTGATTGGGCCATGTCCGTCTGTCTGTCCGTCCGTATGTATGAACGCAAGGATCTTAGCTACTATAATAGCTATAGACACCAAATTTGGAATGTAGGTTCGTGTATAGCGTGAGCAGGTCAAGTTTATTTTTGAATTGAGATATCTCCCCCCGTTCCCCCGCTATTCGATAAAAACGCTTTATACCAACATCTTTAAAGCTCTATCTTTGGGATTTGGCATGTATAATACTTTGGTCACTCTTAATCTATTGCCTAAATTTCAAGACGATCGGATAATAAACACGGAAGTTATTCACGAAAGAAGCTTCAGAGCTTCAGCGCGGGGGAAAGAAAAAGCACAGCCACAACTTAAAATGCCTCGCTTGCGCTTGTGTGAGTGCGTCTTTTGTGTATGTGTGTGTGTATGTGTAAGTGTACGTAAAAACAATCGGAAATTTTTGACCGGGGTTCAGGGAGTTTTGTAGTCGGGTATACTCGACTATAGCATTCTTACTTGTTGCAATTGCATTTCCAATTGAAGAAAGCAAGAAATCAAAAAATTCAGTACGCATTCCTGTAAAATTTAAAAAATTTCTCAGGATTTTTGCTGAGTTCTGCATCTTGTTTTTTTTTTTTGTATAGATGCAACCTCTGTTATTTGTTTCATTTCGCTCCCACACTTCAATAATGGACAACTAAACTGTCACAGTCTAGTCTACTCGAGTGTGCCCCACTTATGTCAACACACACCAAACGAAACAAGAAAACAAAACGTTTTGTTTTGGTACATTATTTTTCGCTTGGTGTGCGCTGGATCAAGGCATGTTTGTCTTATGAAATAAAAACAGTTCGTCTAATCTGGTGTGGGTTCATTCCAAAGCAATGTGTAGGATGAATTAAAACAAATACTATATAGGGTTTTGAGTTCAACAATACATTAATTATGGGCGTTGCCGTGGGTTAAGTGTTTCCTTATACTTCATTTAAATATTTCTATATAAAAAAATCGCTTTCGGCAGGAGGCCATGGCCATCAGAGGGTATTGGCAGGGAAGTATATGATAATTCCACTTCAGACAATAAAGGTTGGTTAACTGTGAGTGTGTGTAATGGAGTAGCTTTAGACATTTTCATTTGTAGATGGCAAAATATGATGTGCGCGAAAACGAAATCTCTTGGGCCTTCTCCTAGGAGCAAATGCCAATTTATATATGTAATTTATGGCAAAAGCTATAATTGGAGTAGCTCCCCTATAATAATGGTGATATTCAGAAAAGAATTTCAAACTAAATTGAGATTCAGGCACAAGACCCAGATTGATTCTACGTATGTTCAGATATGAGTCGTCATCATGTTAACTAACAGGACATTGGAAAAAGGCTCAGATTGGAGAAAGAGGAGAATTGTGTAAAGCATAATCATTAGTGCATATATGAAGGGATAACATAATAAAGTTTTCAGTATATCTACAAGGGACAGAGAAATTAAGACAACTTAAAAGAAAAGATTGTCGCCATTAATCAAATATAAATATGTCGCCATTAATCAACTTATCTATAAAAAACCACACCCAAAGTTTTCCTACGGTTAGTCAATGAGGGAAGATTTAAAAGTAAGAGTCTACTAGAATAAGATGGCAGATGAATGTTTCTGTACTGTGGGAAACATATACATGAGCAGTATTCCAGAATAGGGCGTAGGAGTCATAAATAAAGTTTTGTGGCCAACGTCTAATGAATACGCCATTGGCTACATTTATAAGAGAGGAAATATGTAAATGAAATTTTAAAATCAAAAAGAACACTTAAGTCTTTAATCGCACAGTTACCAACATAGGGTTTAGAACGACTAAAAATCGTAAAGACGCATTTAGAGAAATTAAGAGGAAGATGATTAGCCAAGCACCAGAGTTGCATAGAATTTAAGTCATTTTGTAGAAGACTAAGATGAAAAGAATCGTTAAATAAAATAGTAGTTTTACATCATCTGCATAAATGAGAAAGTGATAAGACAGAAGAAGATCATTAATAAATAGCGTGAAGAATAAATTCCCAAGGAAACTCCCTTGGGGTACACCAGAAGTTACAGAAACAGCATTAGAATTATCGATTTTACTAAAGTCAGTGTTAATAACGTCAGTTTGCATTTTCTCTTGGAATAATTATTTGTATAATATATTCCAGCAAGCTGGTCGTACTCGACCGACTATCTATAAATCCATGTTGGGATGAAGAAATTATAGATTTACACAGATGCTGCAAAGTTGCTGAGATAGAATTAGGCCATACCTCTGTAATTAGAAATTCAGACTTGCCACCTTTGTTATGTATGGTATGATAAAAGAGTTTTTCCAAAGAGATGGAAGGACTCCGGTAGTAAATGAAATATTAAAAAGTTTAAGTAAAGGTTGAAGTAAAGAAGTACTACACTCCTTTAATACACAACTTGGAATATTATCAGGCCCAGGAGAGTAAGAAAGCTTTACGGACTTAATAGCAGATAGTAGGGATGATTCAGAAATAATGGCAGCGAATATAGTCGGACTGTAAGCCAAGACATGAGAGATCAATACAATGCAGATGAAAGTTTCTCGTTAAGTTTGGAAAGCAGTCCATCAGATACACCCTATCGAAAGTTTGCTATTAGCCAAATGCTTTTACAAAAGGGAACAAGACTTCGATCACCAGAAATTAAAGAGTACTTCATTTCACTTAACATATATTTCAACTCATATACTTTTTACTCCCTGTACCCATAAAATGGGTAGAAAAGAGGTATTAGATCTGTGCAAATGTATGTAACAGGCAGAAGGAGATTTCAGCAAATATAAGAGCTAGAGTCACCAAATTTGAAATGAAGGTTCCTGTATAGCAGATCAAGATTTCAAATTTCCCGCTTCCCTTCAAATCGATAAAAACGTTTCAAAAGGACAATTTTAAAGATATATCCTTGGGATTTTCCATGTATATTACATTGGTAACTCTTACTCTACTGTTTAAATTTCAAGTCGATCGGATATAAATCACGGAAGCTATTGACGAAAGAAGATTCAGTAATGCTGCGCGGGGCGAAGCAGCAGCACAGCCGCCACTTCCGTTACGTGCGCTGCCGCATATGTGTGTGCATATTTTTAAAAATTTTTATTTTTATTTTGATAGAACAATAGATTATGTAGGTTAGAGTAACTTAGGATAGAGGAATAAGAGAGTAATAATAATGAATAAGAAGCCGCTACCCGCGGAACACACCGCCAGTCTCTACTTCGCGGGACGGCCATTTGCTGATACAATCAGCCTGCTCTGCTATTGCGCCGGGCCGTTTCCCGCCGACGTAGCATGTTCATGACATCGGCCGCCATGTTTGCCACCGCGGACCAGCCTTCTTCAACCGAGAGCATAATATCGTTTATGCTCCACCTTGGGCATTGTTCTGAGCTGTAGGCCTTTCTGAAGCCGCACTCGTTGTGTGACAAAGCTTGGGCATGTGAAAAATGCATGATCCGCGTCTTCCTCGACGCCCGTTCCGCAGTGGTCGCAGAAAGGGTCGGCCTCATGTTATAACCTATGGAGGTATTTTTTAAAACAACCGTGTCCTGTTATCAGTTGGGCCAGATTGAAATCTATCTGGCCGTGCTTCCTCTGGAACCAGACTTTTATGTTGGGGATGAGTTGGTGCGTCCGTCTCCCATTTCTGGCCAGGTCCCATCTCTCCTGCCACCGCATCAAGGTCCGTCCGTCCCCTGATCCCCCACTTCTCCTTTCTGCTGCGAGAAGATCAAACGGGATCATTCCAGCCACCACGAATGCTGCGTCCTGTGATACTGTGCGGAAACAGCTGGCCACGCGTAATGCACATGCCGGTATACCGCCTTTCACCCCCTTGTGTATGCTGGGGTTGCTGTTGCCGATGCCCAGATTGCTGAGCCGTACAGCAGGGTGGACGTAACTACCCCAGCAATGAGACGTCTGCTCTTTTGCGTTGGGTATCGCGTGTTCGCCATCATCCGGCTGATTGCACACACTGATTGCGCTGCTTTCCCGCATGCGAATTCCAGGCGTTGCTTGTAGCAGAGTTTATGGTCAAGTACGACTCCAAGATATTTGATGCTCGGCTTGGACTCAGTTATGGTTGAGCCAACCCGTAGCATTGCCTTCTCCACAATTTAGGTGCACCCAATCAATGACCATGTCGATAGCCGCGCTGCTTACCGCCGTCGCTTGCCCGATGTGTTTAGCCACCGAGAAGATAGCAATGTCATCCGAAAATCCTACTATCTCCGCTCCCTTTGGAAGAGATAACTGCAGTACTCCGTCGTACATCACGTTCCATAGCGTGGGTCCAAGCACAAGGGTCTATAGGCAGAAGGGTCCGCGCCATCTTTGCCTGGCTTCGGCAACAACACCAACCGCTGCAGTTTCCATCTCTTCGGGATAGCTCGCTCCTTTAGGCAGATATTGAACAGTTTGACAAAGTCCGCAGGGTGCGCTTGGATGAGTAATTTTAGTGCTGCATTTGGGATGCCATCCGGGCCCGGCGCTTTTTGGCTTAATTTTCGCCGCAATGTCCAAGATTTCGGCCTCATCTGTTAATTCCAATTCCCGTGGCCCTTGCAGCGGCTGAATCATGGTGGTTGGGGTGGACATCGGCTCCTGCCAAGGAAAACGGGAATGGACAATGGTTTCCAGCAGTCGGGGGCAGCTGGGTACTGGTTGGCGATACAGCTTGCCCATTACGATCTTGTAGGCATCGTCAAATGGTTCGGAGTCTGCTGCCTCACAGAGCTCCTGGAAACAGCGGGGCTTACTCTGCTTTACGATCTTTTTAAGCCTGCCTCGGCTGGCAGCATAGATAGCGAGTCTCTCAGTGAATGTTGGTGAGCCCCTTCTCGCCCTTAGCATACGCCTTCTTGCTGCTAGGCATTCCCTGCGCGCGTTTGCGATTTCCTCATTCCACCATGGTACTGTTTTGCGTCTATGCCAGCCATGAGTTGCTGCCGCCATTGACGAGTTGCAGGCAAACTGGACAGCTTCGGCCATGGCATCTGCGCGGCAGTTAGCATCACTGTCCGTGCCACATTCAGAGTGCCTTCTTTGTATTTTAACTGCCTACTCCCCGGCACATAGCTATGGCCTGCTATGGCAACGTTAGTGATCACGGCGCGATGGTCACTATGGGTGTAGGCATTTCATACCATCCAGGAGGCAATACGAGCGAGGTCCGGGCTGACAAATGTTAAATCGATTATCGATTCCCTTCCGGACTCGCTGAATGTGCTCTTGTTACCATCATTTAAAAGGCACACACACATAAAGAGCTGGAAACGCATCAAGCAGAATTTCGCCGCGCCGATTTTCCTTACATACATACATTGATTAATATTTTCTACATTTGCACTTTTGCTCTTGTGTTTACAAATTGCGCAGCATTCATGCTGCAAGTTGCCGACAAATTTTGCCGCAAATTCAATTTACAAAAATACTTTGCATCAGCTGACTTTGAGCAAGCGTCAAACAGTAACGGTAGGCCGTAAAAATTTAAAAAAAAAAACCTTGTGTTCTATCTGCAGTTTTAAGATTGAGAAAATCAAAACAATTTTAAAATACCGAACAAGAAAAAATTATGCCAAAAATTTTTTTGATGCAGATCTGTCTAGGAGCTCAACATTAGTCTGTACAACAAAATAAGTGACTCTACCTGTACAGGTGTGGGAGATATGAATTTGCCCATTTGCAGGGGGTGGGGATGGAAAATATGTTTGATGCAGATTTGTCCAGAGGGTCAGTAGTAGTCTATATGTAAAATTTTGTAACTGTCAAAAACTGAGAGGTTTCACCGATTTGCGGGAGAGTGGTAGGGTGGTAAACATTTTTCGATGCAGATCTGAACGGGGTCCCACCCCAATTGTACTCCAAGGTACTGCTATTCAAGGTGACAATTATGCCCATCTGGACATATGGATTGGCCATATGGGGCATTTCTGCTAATCTATATAATTAAATAACCGATTTACGTGAGGGTTTTAAAAAAAAAAATATTTTATTTAATTATAAACCTTATCACAACCGAATTATAAGGATTTCCAAATCGAACTCAATTAATCTAAGTGCGTGGGCGCTGATCAAACCTCGGACCGAAGCTTTTAGGAAGCTTTAGGTTGAAAATCGTTTATGTTGAGAGCGAACTTTTGGCTCTCTTAAGGAAGATTACGAGAGAAGTAGCGACGTTGCGTCAGCCGAGATTTGTGCAGCCTGCCCTCAGGCGGCTAATCTTGGATGTTAGGGTACAAGTGGGGTGTCGAATCTTTAATTACAACTATTTCTTCGTTAATATCAGTGATTTCTTCTTTCTTTCTTCTTCTTCTTCTTTCTTAGTTTCTTGATTTTATTTGGTTTTTATGTATTTCAATACAATATTATGTGGTGCTGTTTTGCATTTGATATAAAGATAAGATATGCCAATTATGGCCATTAATATTAAATAAAATCATTTCCTTAATTTCTACGTGCGATAGTGGTTCAAGCTTAGTTACGTTATGTTCAGTAAATATTAAATTGGTATATTGCTGAATATTGTTACTCCCTGTACCCATAAAATGGGTAAAAGGGGGTATTGGATTTGTGCAAAAGTATGTAACAGGCAGAAGGAGACATCTCCGACCCTATAAAGTATATATATTCTTGATCAGTATCAAAAGAGATTTCGATTTGGCCATGTCCTTCTGTCTGTCCGTCTGTCTGTCCGTATGTATGAACGCAAGGATCTCAGCAACTATAAGAGCTAGAGACACCAAATTTGGAATGTAGGTTCGTGTATAGCGGGAGCAGGTCAAGTTTATTTTAGATTTGAGATATCTCCCCCGTTCCCCCGCTATTCGATAAAAACCGTTTTACAGTTACAATTTTCAAGATATAGCTTTAAGATTTGGCATGTCCAATACTTTAGTCCCTCTTAATCTACTGTCCAAATTTCAAGTCGATCGGATAATAAACACCTAAGTTATTCACGAAAGAAGATTCAGTGCTGCAGCAAGGGAAGAAGAAGCACAGTCACAACTTAAAATGCCTGGCTTGCGCTGTGGCTCGTGCGTGTGCGTATCTGTGTATGTATGTGTAAGTTAACGAAGATGCGATCGAAAATTTTTGACCTGGGTACAGGGAGTTTCGTAGTCGGGTATACTCGACTATAGCATTCTTACTTGTTTGTAATTGTAATATTGTTCAGCTCTACAGTACAATTGTATATTTTTATGATTTTATTATTTTCAATGTAAATTTCTTGGTTACAATTTTGATATAATTTATTTCGGGTCATATTCCATGTAATTAAAATATTTGGATCAACATATTGAAAGTAATTTTCTTTACGAAATTTATTAAAAGTACAAGTTGGTGTTTCATGTTTTATAATATTGGCAATACAATAATCTTTGACGATTTATTGTTGTGTATATAAAATTTACTTGCAACGTTTTCGTAATAATCTGCCCGTTATTATCTGGGTATGGTGTAATCAAGAATGTTGGTGTTTCTATTGTGTTAATGGAAATATTTCGTTAGTTGTTGTGCTGTACCAACCGGAAGTTTTTATGTCAATTATATTTTTTGGTCAATATTTTCAAGTCTTTCGTGTTTTAGTAATTTGGGGTTGATTTCAATTGATCCTGCTGTTATCAGTTTTATCATTGTCATTATCATGATTGCTGTTATGGTGGATTTGTACAATTGAAAGTGTCGGCTTCCTGTAAATATTTTCTTTTATTGATTTTCTTTTTCTTTTTAAATTTGCTTCTGTAATGTGTAATCTTTCTACCTCTGTTTGTTTCTTTCCTGTCCTGTTTTCTCAAAAGGGTTTGTAGTTTCTATGTCTGCTTCACTATTAACTATTCTTAGTTTTTCGTTAACTGTTTTATGGAATATTCCACATCTGCAATGCCATTCTTGCTGGATGTGATGTTTATTATAACGCCTTCAGATTTTAGCCATGTCTGTAATGCTGCGCATATGAAAGCTAGATTCAGCTTTATCGGCTTTTATTTCTTGGGGTTTTCCCATTTCGTTGAATATTTTAATGATAGTTCTTTTAGTTTCTAGCCTATCTCTGCTTTTTACTTCAATGAGTGCTACAAATTTTCAATAAATGTCAATGCATGATAAGAATTGTACATTGTCTATCATGTAGAAGTCCACGACATATTTTTCCCTAATGTTAAAGATTTCTAGTGTTAATTCAAAGGTTAGTTTTGTGTCTCTATGTTCTGTTTTAGCTATATTGCAGTTTTCACATTCGTTCAGAATGTTTTAGATTAGACGTTGGTAGTCTGGATAGTAGTATTTTTCCTTGAACCAATTTATGGTTTTCTCTATGCCTGGATGTAGTAAATCTTTATGAGTTTTTAACGTGAGTTCTTTAAATTCAGCATATGTTTGGATACTGGTTAGCATACTAGTGGCTCGCATAACTTTTGTTATTTGATCTGGGTTTATGATTTCTAAATACGCCTTTTGAAATGTAGGAAAGTCTGTTTCGTTATGGAAATAGATTAAACTATTTTTTGTACAGAGATATTCTTCTTATCTCTTTCTAATTATCTCTTTTGCGTATGCATTGTTCATATTTTTGTATGTGATTTTTACAATAGTTTTGTGAAAGTAGTGGATAACTTCGACTTTATTTTCACCCCCTTTGATGAATTCCAATTGCCTACTATAATAATTGATCGGCCTTTCTGTTATTTGGATAAGGCTCGAGTTATCTTCATGTGCGCTGTGTATTGTGGCTACATTACTATCTGCTGATTCTCCTAATAAGTTTTCTTCTAGTTTTACTCTGGAAAGAGCGTCGGCTACCTTATTTTCTTTTCCTGGGAGATATTTGATATGAAAATCAAACTCATTTAGTCTGATCTTCCACCGTTGGAGTTTTATGTTAGGCTCTTTGATATTGTTTAACCAGGCTAATGGTCTGTGATCACTTAAGATCTCAAACTTCCTACCGTAAAGGTAAGATCGAAATATTTCGTAGCCCAGACAATAGCTAACAACTCTTTTTCAATAGCAGAGTAATTTAGCTCATGCTTATTGAGAGTTCTACTTGCGAAACAAATGGGCTTATGTTCTTGTGACAGAACAGCGCTAATTGCTAAGTATGTTGCTTGCGTCAGTAGTTAAATGAAATGGTTTATCGAAATTTGGGTAGACCAATATAGGGTCAGACGTGATCAGCAATTTCATCTTTTCGAATGCCGAAATGTATTCTTTTTTTTTTGAATGTTAATAGTTGCTCCCTTTTTTAGTTTCAATGTCATCGGCTTAATCATACTGGCAAACTTCTGTATGAACTTTCTATAGAAGCCGCACATGCCTAAGAATGATTTGATTTGTTTTGGAGTTTTAGGTATTGGGAATTTTATGATTGCTTCTATCTTATTCGGGTTTGGTTTTATCCCATTTGTGGTCACAATATGACCCAAGAATTCAGTTTCTTTTTTCAGAAACTCACATTTGTCAAGTTGAAGCTTTAGGTTGGCTTCCCTCAATTTCCTCAATACCTTTCTGAGTGATGATAGATGCTCTTCCAATGAAGTGGAGTAGATGACATCATCAAGGTATACGAGGCAATCCTTATAGATTAAATCTTCTAAAAGGTTGTTCATACAACGCTGGAACGTTGCAGGAGCATTTTTAAGTCCAAAAGGCATGCGAGTGTACTCGTAGTGGCCATGTTTGGTACTAAATGCTTTTTTGGATATCGACTTCGGATCCATTTGAATCTGGTGAAAACCTTTAGCTAGATCGATGGTTGTGAAGTACTGGCACTTTCCTAATTTGTCCAATATTTCGTCCATGATCGGTATTGGGTACTTGTCTTCAACAGTTATTTCGTTGAGTCCGCGATAGTCAATGACTACCCTAAATTTTGGTTTTCCCGAGACATCGCTCTTTTTGGCACGATCCAAATCGGGGAGCAATATGGGCTGTTAGATTTTCTAATAATCCCTTGCTCAATCATTCGTTTCGTCATTCAATCGTTTATTTGTTTGTTTACCTCGACATCGAGTCTGAGGGTATTTATAAGGTCTCTTATAGACCGGGTCTTCGTGTTTTGTTTGTATTGCGTGTTTTATGGTACTTGTAAAGGTCAAATTTTCACCTTCTCTGTAATTTGTATTCGCCTAATGTTATTGTTTCATTCGCGTAGTCAATTTGCGCTTGACACGCTGCGAGGGAATTCCTACCTAACAAGGCGTCGTAGTTTTCTGAGAAATTATGAATATAAAATGTTTGGTGTGATGGACAAATTTTACTGGGTCCTAATTTTATACTTTCGCTTAGTTCTATGGTACCATTTAGAGTGTGTACGTTTAATTTATCGATTTTCTTTGGGAATTTTAAAAGTTCCTTCATTATATTTATAGTTGAACGTGTATCAATTATACATTTCAACGGCTTGTCATTCATAATTATTCGTATGAATCAGTTGGCGTTTCTTCGTCCGTCTCTTCCTGATCCGAGGCATGTTGATGAAATTTTTTCGGAAGTATCCATTTTCATATCCCCAGATGTACTTTCTCTCTGTCTATTTGTGGATGGATTTGGTGCATTATATGCAAAAGGTTGGTTCTGTTGATAGTTTATTCTATTCTGATTCCTACCTTGAGTTAGTTTATGTCGGAATTCGTTCTATAATTGTTTTGGGTCTGCGTAGCTTTGCTGTCTATTTTATGAATTATTGTTTTGTTGATAATTTATAGTTGGTTTACTTGAAGTGGCAGGCACTTGGTTTGAATTTTGAGAATTGTTTCCCCCATTCCCCATTATTACGATTTGAATTGTTTTGTGTGTTAGTGTAAGTTTTTATGAAACTATCGTATAATCCCTCTCTCTGAGCAATTTGTTTTAAATTTTGTATAGTGCTAATGTCATAACGAGCAAGTGTAATGAAAAGCCTATCTGGTAATTTTTTGTTATTTACGTCTTTAATGGTGTTTTGAATTGCATTTGTATACAAGATGGTATTGTTTGGAATGTTTTCTAATGCTAATTTGTTTACAATCATGAAGGACTTATGCTCTAATTCCTCGATGAACTTACGTAGGCTTCCGTTAAAGTTGGTGTTGTATAATCGTCTCAAAAGTTCCTCATATGGCGTCTGCACTTTGCACATCGATGCCTGATGAGTGCATGTTTTAATTCCGGTGTTAGATTGGTGTAACTGTGATATCCGTTGAGCTTTTCCAGATACTTGTAGTTCGATAGCTCCGAATAGGACGCTATGTTGACGAACATCCCTCGTTGGATACAATTGTAATATGAAGTCGATTCGTATAATGAAGGCTGCCTGGTGTTCCGGTGACCCATCAAAGTGGGGCACCTGTCTCAATTGAGACAATGACTTTAGATGTTGTTCTGATAATTCCAGAGTCATTTTTGATGTGTTGGTTGTTGGGCTTTTAGTTGGACGTTGCAATTTTGCACTTATTGTCTTTGTTGTTGTTGTTGTTGATTTTAAAAATTTTGTTGTAGACTGTGTTGGTTTGATTTTGATTGTATAGTTCGGCACACAAATTTTCGCGCAGATATTGGCGGCACAAATTTTCGCGTCACCAATTGTCATTATTGAGTTTATTTGCACATGCAAATTCCTTCCAGTGGAACACGGGTTACAGGAATCAAAAATTTGATTTGTAACACCCAGACGTTCGCTGTTATTGTAGTGCTTAAACATTACCAAGTAATCTCGATTATCGTATCCAGGATTACTGACAGAGGTTGCGTATTTTACAACTTGAGAGTTTGGCTCTCTTAAAGAGTAGTCTCTTAGGGAGATTACGAGAGAATTAGCGACGTTGCGTCTGCCGAGATTTGTGCAGCGTCTGCATTTTCGTGTGGGAAAGTCCTGATGCTAACTACGACAAGTGGCTTAGGTTCTTAGATTTAGGGTCTTTTGTTTATGTCTGAACGATATCCGCCAGTGTCGAAGTTATCAACAGATTTGTTTACAATAAATTGGGTAGCTTATGAGTGTATGTGGTTGCTAAGTGGTATGTGGTTGCTAAGTGTGTAAGTGACGGGAGATGGATATATCACTATATATATAAAAGAGTTCATGCTGACTGATTGACTGACTGATTGGCAATCATCGCACAGCCTAAACCGTAAGAGCTAGGATGCTGGAATTTTCACAGTAGGTTCCATTTATGATGAAAGTGCACACTAAGACGGGATTTTGGAAAATTCCACCCACAAGCGTGGAAAATCGCGGAAAACTGCTTTATGAAACTTTTTTGTTTACCATCCAATCGGCTTCAATCTCATTTTCAAAGATCTACACAAAAATTCAGTTGACACATATTTCACCGATTTTCGAAAATTCACCCCCCTGGGCCGAAAATGGGGGTCTCAAGGTTGTATAGGGGGAATTCTAATTTTAGTCCGATCACCTTCAAATTCATTTTCAAAGCTCTTTGTGTAAAAAAATTCGACACGTGTATCAACGATCTTCGGAAATTCAGCCCTATGGTCGGAAAATCGGTGAAACACTCTGGCATTCGACATTTTTAATTTTCATGCGATTGGCTTTAAAATCATTTTCAAAGTTCTACACAAAGACAGAATAGACGCGGTGGTCAAAGATTTTGGAAAATCTACCCACAAAGTCGGAAAATTCTTGGAAAACTGTTGTATGAAACTTTTTAAATTATCATCCGATTTGCTTCAAACTCATTTTCAAAGCTCTACACATTAATTAGTTCGACACGTGTATCAGCAATTTTGGAAATTTCAGCCCCATGGTCGGAAAATTGGCGGAAAACTCTGGAATTCGACATTTTTAATTTTCATGCGATTGGCTTCAAACTCATTTTCAATGTTCTACACAAACTCATAAAAGGCGCGGTGCCCAAAGATTTTGAAAAATCTACTCTCAAGTTCGGAAAATTCGCGGAAAACTGTTGTATGCAACTTTTTTGATTATCGTCCGATTGACTTCAAACTCATTTTCAAACTTTTCTGTTTATCATCCAATTATTACTCCCTGTACCCATAAAATGAGTAAAAAGGGGGTACTAAATCTGTGGAAATGTATGTAACAGGCAGAAGGAGACATCTCCGACCCTATAAAGTATATATATTCTTGATCATTATCAAAAGAGATATTGATTTGGCCATGTCCGTCTGTCTGTCCGTCTGTCCGTCCGTATGTATGAACGCAAGGATCTCAGCAACTATAAGAGCTAGAGACACCAAATTTGGAATGTAGGTTCGTGTATAGCGGGAGCAGGTCAAGTTTATTTTAGATTTGAGATATCTCCCCCGTTACCCCTATTCGATAAAAACCGTTTTACAGGAACAATTTTCAAGATATCGATTTGGGATTTGCCATGTACAATACTTTAGTCACTCTTAATCTACTGTCTACTGTATTAATCTACATTTCAAGTCGATCGGATAACAACAAACTAGATTCAGTGCTGGACCGGCTGCCGGAAGAAGAAGCACAGCCGCTTGCGCTGTGCTCGAGCTGTCGCTCGTGTGTGTGCGTCTTTGTGTATGTGTGTGTGTATGTGTAAGTGTACGTAGATGTGATCGGAAATTTTTGACCTTGGTACAGGGAGTTTTGTAGTCGGGTATACTCGACTAAAGCATTCTTACTTGTTTTTAAACTAATTTTCAAAGCACCTCACATTAAATAATTCGACACATGTGCTACTGGTTTTGAAAAATTTACGCCCACGGTCCGAAAGGGTGAAGTCTGGAATTCAGCTTCATAATAATTTCCATATATAAATTAATAAAAACTCGGTACTCTGCGGGCAATACAACGGGCGGAAAATAGTTAAAAAGCTTTAGTCTGGATTTTTAGTATTATTCGTTGAATTGGTTTTCAAATGCCAAATGATTTTGGAAAATCTACTCCGCGTCGCCACGGGCGTGAAATGGAAGTCAAGGACAAATGAATGGGATTATTTGTATAGTTAGATCGGCTTCAAAGACATTTTCATAGCCCTACACAAGAAACATTAGTCACGTGGCTCAACTATATAGTTTCCTACCCCCACGGGAGGGAAAACTGTGATACGTTAGTTTTGTGTATTTCTTACGGTTGACGAAAGTAGTTAAAATCAACATAATGCATTTTAATCTAAATATTTCGCCGGGCACCGCTGGCGTTTTACCAGCTTTGAAAATTAATTTAAAAATAATTGGATGATAAACAGAAAAGTTTGTAAATGAGTTTGAAGTCAATCGGTCGATAATTAAAAAGTTTCATACAACAGTTTTGGTGGTAGATTTTCCAAAATCTTTGACCACCACGTCTGTTCTGTGTTTGTGTAGAACTTTGAAAATGAGTGTCACGCCAATCGCATGAAAATTAAAAATGTCGAATGCCAGAGTTTTCCGCTACCTTTCCGACCATGGGGTTGAAATTTCCAAAATCGCTGATACACGTGTCGAATTATTTAATGTGTAGAGCTTTGAAAATGAGTTTGAAGCCAATCGGACGATAATCAAAAGAGGATCATAGAACATAGGATCATACATCATAGAACCTCGAATTTTCCGACTTTGACTTTTTTGGACTTTTAGAACCTCGAAAATGAGTTTGAAGCCAATCGCATGAAAATTTAAAATTTCGAAGGCCAGAGCTTTCCACCAATTTTCCGACCATAGTTCTGAATTTCCCAAAATCGCTGATACACGTGTCGAATTATTTTACATAAAGAGCTTTGAAAATGAATTTGAATTGATCGGACTAAGATTAGACTTTTGCCCATACAACCTTCAGACCCCATTTACCGCCCAGGGGGGTGGATTTTCGAAAATCGGTGAAATATGTGTCAAATAAATTTTTTGTGTAGATCTTTGAAAATGAGTTTGAAGCCGATTGGATGGTAAACAAAATGTTTCAAACAACAGTTTTCCGCGACTTTCCACGCTTGTGGGTGGAATTTTCAATAATCCCGGCTTAGCGTGCAATTTCATCATAGATTGATCTGTGAAAATTCCAGTATCCTAGCTCTTACTGTTTGGGCTGTGCGATGATTTCCAATCAGTCAGTCAGTCAGCACGAACTCTTTTATATATATAGATGTTCGCTTTTAAGTAAATTATTGTCATGAAATAATAATAAAAAAAAAAAAACAACAAAAAATCTGTTAAGGAACTTAAAATTGGTCTGTATGCCAAAATTTGGTGACTATAGCTAAAAATGTAGAAGATATAGGTTTTCGGAAAATTTTGTTGGACTGTGTGGGGGTGGTACATGTCTACCAAGTTTGTTTGCTGTGGCTTCAAGGGTGTGAACAAAATTGCGTTCATACGGACAGACAAGACAGACAAGACAAGACAAGACAGACAGACATTGCACAAACCCAATTTACTATTTTTGCAAACAAAGTTTTTTTTAAAGAGTATAACTACACAAATTATGATTTAATAGAATACTAACTCATTTTACCGTCACCACAGGTAGTATTATAGGATAACTTTTGCACCCCGAAAAGACCGAGTGTCTCTAAAGATTTCCTTGACATCCCAGTTATTGTATTGGTTATGTATACGCATATACTAATCTTAGCGATTCCAATTATTATAATGCTTTGTTCAAATCGGACCACTACATCGTATAGCTGCGATACGAATAATAGATTGTAGATAATTTTTTGGTGAAGATAGTTCAACGTACAATTTACTTGTAAATATATTAAAATATTTAATGCTAATTTGTTCTTTTTATTTATCAGGTCAAAGAAGCTGAAGATTGCTATAACACTGCACTTAGACTATGCTCGAATCATGCTGATTCTCTAAATAATTTAGCAAATATAAAACGAGAGCAAGGATTTATTGAGGAGGCCACCCGACTTTATTTAAAAGCCCTAGAAGTGTTTCCAGATTTTGCTGCTGCGCACTCAAACCTAGCATCAGTCCTGCAACAACAAGGAAAACTCAAAGAAGCTTTAATGCATTATAAAGAAGCAATTCGAATTCAGCCTACATTTGCTGACGCCTATTCCAATATGGGAAACACTTTAAAAGAATTGCAAGATGTTAGTGGGGCACTCCAATGCTATACTCGAGCTATTCAAATCAATCCGGCATTTGCTGATGCACATAGCAATTTGGCAAGCATTCATAAGGATTCAGGAAATATTCCTGAGGCAATTCAATCTTACCGTACAGCTCTAAAGCTTAAACCGGATTTCCCTGATGCATATTGTAATTTGGCTCATTGCTTACAGATTGTTTGTGATTGGACGGATTATGAAGTACGAATGAAAAAACTGGTTAGCATCGTTGCCGAGCAGCTTGACAAAAATCGTTTACCGTCTGTACATCCACACCATTCAATGCTTTATCCATTAACACATGAGTTTCGAAGAGCTATTGCAGCGAGGCACGCCAATTTGTGTTTGGAAAAAGTGCATGCATTGCACAAGCAGCCGTATAATTTTGTAAGAGAACTACCAAATGATGGGCGACTACGTATTGGATACTTAAGCTCTGACTTTGGAAATCATCCTACCTCACATTTAATGCAGTCTGTACCTGGCTTACATGACCGCTCAAAAGTAGAGATTTTTTGCTATGCACTCAGTCCGGATGACGGCACAACGTTTCGATATAAAATAAGCCGCGAAACGGAACATTTTGTGGATCTTTCGTTAATTCCTTGCAATGGTAAAGCCGCGGATCAGATATTCAATGATGGTATACATATTTTAGTTAATATGAATGGTTACACCAAGGGAGCAAGAAATGAAATATTTGCCCTAAGACCTGCTCCAATTCAAGTGATGTGGTTAGGTTACCCTGGTACAAGCGGTGCAAGTTTTATGGATTATATTATAACTGATGCAGTTACCAGTCCCATGGAGTTGGCTTATCAGTACAGTGAAAAGCTATCGTATATGCCCTATACATATTTTATTGGTGATCATAAACAAATGTTTCCACATCTAAAAGAGCGCATTATCGTTTGCGATAAACAGCAGACCTCTGTTGTAGATAATGTTGCAGTTATAAATGCCACTGACCTATCGCCCTTAGTTGAGAATACAGATGTAAAAGAGATAAAAGAAGTCGTTAATGCAAATAAGCCTGTAGAAATTACACTTAAAATAGCGGAACTACCAAGTACTACGCAAATAGTATCGATGATTGCCTCTGGTCAAGTACAGACATCTTTGAATGGTGTCGTCGTTCAAAATGGACTCGCAACTACCCAAACAAACAATAAAGCAGCTACTGGAGAAGAAGTTCCGCAAAATATCGTTATTACAACGCGTCGTCAATACATGTTACCTGATGACGCGATTGTTTACTGCAATTTTAATCAACTATACAAAATAGATCCCCATACTTTGCAATCATGGGTAGTTATTTTAAAAAATGTGCCTAAATCAGTTTTGTGGCTTCTAAGGTTTCCGGCAGTTGGCGAGCAAAATATTAAAAAATCTGTCAGCGATTTGGGTAAGCAATTTAATTTCTCCTATTAGATATATCAATCGTATACAGCTATCAAACAGTTTTAGAAAATTTTATGAGTCGGCACATTGACAGGCCGACAAATAGGCTATAAACTTTTAAGTTGGCTTATCTATATATATAACGGAGTTTGTCCTGACTGATTGGCAATCATCGCACAGCCAAAAACCGTAAGAGCTAGGATACGGAAATTTTCACAGTAGGTTCCATATATGATGAAAGTGCACACTAAGACGGGATTTTGAAAATCGCGGAAAACTGTTTATGAAACTTTTGTGTCTACCATCCAATCGGCTTCAAACTCATTTTGAAAGATCTACACAAAAATTCATTTGGCACATATTTCACCGATTTCGGAAAATCTACCCCCATTGGCGGAAAAACGTTGTAAGGGCCGAAAGTCTAATTTTAGTCCGATCACCTTCAAATTCATTTTCAAAGCTCTTCACGTAAAATAATTCGACACGTGTATCAGCGATTTTGGGAACTTCAGTCCCATGGTCGGAAAATTGTTGGAAAACTCAGGAATGCGACATTTTTAATTCACACTCATTTTCAGGGTTCTATAGGAAAGCATAATAGGCGCAGTGGTCAAAGATTTGGAAAATCTACCCCAAACTTTTTTAATTATCGTCCGATCGACTTCAAACTCATTTTCAAACTTTAATGCTTTGCGAGCAATACAACGGGCGAAAAATAGTTGGAAAGCTTTAGTCTGAATTTTAAGTATTATTCTTGGAATTGGCTTTAAAGACATTTTTATAGCCCTACACAAGAAACATTATTCACGTGTCTCAACTATATAGTTTCCTACCCCTACGGGAGGGAATACTGTGATACTCTATTTTTTTGTGTATTTCTTACGGTTGACGAAAGTAGTCAAATTTAAAATATTGCACTTTCATCTAAATATTTCGCCGGGCAAGGCCGGGGTATTACCTGCTGGTCAATAATAAAAGTAACAAATAGAAGTGCATTTCCGAAATCCCCAAAACATCGTTGTACAAATTCTTTTAAATTCTTTTTAGCTGTGTACTTGACAGTGGTTCTCATATGATTAACTATTAATCTTAAAAATTCTTTTAGGTATCTCCTCTGATAGAATCATTTTTTCAAATGTAGCTGCTAAGGAAGAACACGTTCGGCGTGGTCAGTTAGCTGACATTTGTCTAGATACTCCACTGTGCAATGGTCATACTACCTCAATGGACGTTTTATGGACAGGAACACCGGTTGTCACTTTACCCGGCGAAACATTAGCTTCCAGGTAAATAATTTGTACATACTATAGCCATAAGATGAGTAAAAGGGAATACTAAAACTGTGCAATTGTATGTAACAGGCAGACGGACGTCTCTCCGACCCTATAAAGTATTTAAATACATCTATTTTTGATCAGTATAAATAGCCGAGTCGATTTGGTCCTGTCCGTCCGTATGCATAAACGCGTCGATCTCAGAAACTATAAGAGCTAGACACACCAAATTTGGAACGTAGGTTCGTGTATAGCAGGCGCAGGTCAAGTTTATTTTGGATCTCAGATATCCCCCTCTCACACACACCCGCAATTCGATAAAAACGTTTTACAGCAACAATCCAAATTCAAAACATAAAAATATAAACAGTTTAATGCTTATAAAAATTACATTTTTCGCACAATTGCATGCAGCTGATCATTATTTATCTTTGCTCCACTTCAACGATAAACATCGCGTGTTTGATAACAAAATACTAAAAACCTGTTCGGGCGAATGGCCTCTTTATTCATCTATATACGAGGGTAGATTGAAAAGTTTCCGGAATTGGCAAGAGATGACGCGCGTATCGCGAAATTGTTATGTTGGTTGACAGGTGATTTTATTTTAGGAAAGCTGCCAAATTTTCAGACTGATATGCCATACAGTTCTTGTTTACTAGGCAGTTTTGTGAAGAAGGTCAGGCACTTTTGCAAAAATGGATAAACACGAATTTCGTGCAGTCATCAAACATTTCTGGATGGATGGGAAAACGGCGACGGAGATACGAGATATTTTTCAGAAAGTTCATGGCACCTCCACACCTTCATTTTCGACTGTCAGTTTCTGGGTGAGCGAGCTCAAACGTGACCGTACAAGCACCAAGGAGGAAATGGTCGATAAAGTCCATAATCTCGTGTTAGCCGATCGTCGAATGATGTTGCGCGAAATAGTAGAGACCACGGGCATCTCATATGAACGTGTGCAAAATATCGTGCACGAACATTTGGGCATGAGGAAGATGTCGCCGCGATGGGTGCCGCGTTTGCTGACTGTGGACAATAAGCGAAATCGCGTGACCACTTCGAAAGAGCGTATGGCCCTTTTGAAGCGTTATCCAAAGGATTTTTTCGCTGATTCGTGACCGTGGACGAAACATGGATCCACCACTATACACCAGAGACCAAGCAGCAGTCGAAACAGTGAACTTTTCCAAGCGAATCTGCTCCCAAGGAGGCAAGGACTGTCCCATCGGCCGGAAAGGTCATGGCCACCGTTTTTTGGGATTCGCAAGGTGTGATCCTCATCGACTTTTTGCACACGGGAAGAACGATCACGGGGCAATACTACAGCGATTTATTGGATCAATTCGATGGCGTATTGAAGGGGAAACGGCCTCGTTTGCAACGGAAAAAAGTGCTCTTCCATTACGACAACGCGCCGGCTCATTCCGAATCGTACCGAATCGCCACGGCTAAATTGGTTGAATTGGGCTACAAGGTAGTGCCGCATACCCCTTCTCTCTAGACCTGGCCCCGTGCGACTTCTTTTTGTTCCCAAACATGAAGACTTGGCTCGGGGGCAAGCGCTACACGTCAAATAAGGAGGTCATCGCCGCCACGAATGCTTATTTTGCAGAGTTCCCGAAATCATATTTTTCTGAGGGCTTAAAAAGTTGGAGCACCACTTGCAAAAGTGTATCGTCCTACAAGGAGACTATGTTGAAAAATAAAAATAAAAACCTTTTCAATTACTGCGTTTTCTTGCCCATTCCGGAAACTTTTCAATCTACCCTCGTATGTAAAAGAGATCAACCTGACTGACTGATTGCTGATATTTGGGCAGCCCAAACGGTAGAAGCTAGAAGCCTGCAACTTTTACAGTACCCTCTTAGTATAAATTTAGGTGGAACTGCCGATAAAATTGTTAAATATATATCGGGAAGTATAAGAAAATTGTATATGAAAATTGTATGAAAATCAAAGCTCTTTGTGTAAAATAATTCGACACGTGTATCAGTGATTTTGGGAAATTCAGCCCCATGGTCGGAAAATTGGTGGAAAACTCTGGCATTCGACGTTTTTAATTTTCATGCGATTGGCTTCATTCCTTTTCAAGGTTCTATGGGGAAAAAATAATAGACGCGGTGGTTAAAGATTTTGGAAAATCTACCCACAAAGTCGGAAAATTCGTGGAAAACTGTTGTATGAAACTTTTTAAATTATCATCCGATTTGCTTCAAACTCATTTTCAAAGCTCTACACATTAATTAGTTCGACACGTGTATCAGCGATTTTGGGAAATTCAGCCCTATTTTCGGAAAATCGGTGGAAAACTCTGGCATTCGACATTTTTAATTTTCATGCGATTGTCTTCAAACTCATTTTCATTGTTCTATAGACAAGCTAAATAGGCGCGGTAATCAAATAATTAGGAAAATCTACCCCCAAGTTCGGAAAATTCGCGGAAAAATTATGTATGCAACTTTTTTGATTATCGTCGGATTGACTTCAAACTCATTTTAAAACTTTTTCGTATATTCAATTATTTTGAAACTAATTTTCAAAGCACCACACATTAATTAATTCGACACATGTGCTACCGGTTTTGAAAAATGCACGCCCACGGTCCGAAAGGGGTTCATAATAATTTCCATATATAAATTAAAAAACCCCGGTACTTTGGGCAATACAACGGGCAGAAAATAGTTGTAAAGCGTTAGTCTCGATTTTTAGTATTATTCGTTGAATTGGTTTTCAAAGGCCAATGATTTTGGAAAATCTACTCCGCGTTGCCACGGGCGGGAAAGGGAAGTCAAATTCAACATAATGCATTTTAATATTTTGCCGGGCAACGCTAGCGTTTTACCAGCTAGTTCTTTATAAATGAATGTGACCAATCTTATCATTTGGACTTTATGACATTTTGTACAGCCATGACCTGCACATTCCGTCCAAAATGGGATCGAATGTGCTGCCGTGGAAAGGGGCTATAAATTACATATTTATCAGACCTTTATGGCTATGTGACGACATCCTCGAATCCCGAAAAATAATTTAATACATAGATTCATGGAAAAAATTTGAAAAGCCTTCACGAAACTACATTTGAATCTAATAACGACAGCAACACGTTTGGGTCATTTGCAAGTTCGACTAGATATGCCCCTATTTATTGCTAAGAATATAGGAGCGAGTTAGTCCGCATTAAGACAATGATTTAGTCTTTTTAGGGAAAAAGTGTATTTTGAGTTTGCGAAATGTCCGTCTGTCCATATGAACGCAATTTTTTTTCCACATCCTTGAAGCTAGAGCAACCAAACTTGGTACACATGTTTATGAAATGTCAAGATCGCCATTTGACATACAGACTACTGTTGTCTTCGCGTCTCTTTCCGAACCCACAAATAAGCTAATTATACTTTGTTCCCAGAGTATTCTGCTGTCGGATACATCCGACTGCAACGCTCTTACTTTTTTTTTTCATTCTGCAATGTTGTTTGTACAATACTTAATTTTCGTTTGATTGTAATTATTGGAAACCCTATTAAGTACTAGCAGGTAATTCCCCGACCTTGCCCCGGCGAAATATTTAGTGGTGCTTTGCATTATGGCGAATTTGACTACTTTCGTCAACCGTAAGAAATACACAAAAATGGCGTAGCACAATTCTCCCAACTAAATAGTTGAGCCACGCGACTAATGTTTCTTGTGTAGGGCTATGAAAATGTCTTTGACGCGACGCGTAGAAGTAGATTTTCCAAAATCATTTGGCATGTGTCTCCCATTTGACGCCCATGGGGTGGATTTTTCAAAATCGTTGAAATATGTGTCAAATGAAATTTTGTGTAGATCTTTGAAAATGAGTTTGAAGCCTATTGCATGGTAATCAAAAAAGTTTCATACAACGGCTTTCCGCGAATGTGCGGTGATTGTTAGTCAGTCACCAGTCAGGACGAACTTTTTTGTATATATAGATAATGACAATACATATTAAGAGAAAAACAAGTAAGAACGTTTCAGTCGGCCGTACCTGGCAGCAAGTCCCGTATAATTTCGTTATTTGTGGGGTGGAAAAGAGAGAACAACACAGTAGTCTCTATTTCAAATTTGACGAATATACCTGAACAGGTATTTAAGATATACATTTTGTTCATTTGCGAAGGAGTAGGTGGGAGGACCAAAATTGTTTTTTTTTTTTTCAAATCTGTCAAGGGAGTTAAAAGTAGTCTGTGTGCTAAATTTTGTGACTTTATCTGTACAGGTGTGGGAGTTACTTTATAAATCGAGGGTACACGCCAAACATGTGTACCAAGTTTGGTTGCTCTAGCTTCAAGGGTGTGGAAGAAAATTGTGTCACCTTACATCAGACATGGAAATTGGCCAGTACAAGGTAAGGCAAAACTGTGCTTTGTGGGTGAGTCTTCAGTCTTTTAAATTGATTTGCCAATATCGCGGTATCAAATTGGCGTCGTTTAGTGGCGTTTGGGCCATTTAGGTTTCTCACCAGGCTATTGCTGTTCCAAGTTCTTATAAGCTTTGTTTGCTGCAGAATAGTTAATTTTATTTGTGTCAGTGCGCTTTCTGGAATTCTTTGAGCAGTTGCACCGATTTTCTTCTGTCTGCAAGACAATCTATGTCGTACCAAGGCTGTACATTGCATGGCCTGGAGGCTTTTGACATACATTTAGAAGCTCTTACAGTGTATTGTGTTATTTCTTCCATGTATGGCGCCGATAAGCTTAATTGAATGCAACGTCACTGTTGTCATTTTGGGCTCGATTGGTACCGAATTTAGCGTTCAAGTCTCCGGCTACCAATTTATTGTCAGACAGGAGAACTTGCTGCAAAATGTCATCCAGGTTTGAAGTCTACGTTCTAATGATTACAGTCTAGATACGATGGTACCATAAAGAGGCGTTCTTTTTCAGCAATATCTCTACCACGACGATACTCTGAAGGTGTACAATTGACCAATTCAGTGGCTTTAAGGTCATTACGGACTCCAAAAAGCACACCCCCACCCAGATTGTGTCGATTAAAAAAAGTTTCAAACCACTCGAAATTACTCTCCAGGAAGTTTTCAAATAGGAAGAATATGCCATGTGAATTTAGAAACTGAAAAAAGGGCGCAAAAAAATTGTATTTGAGAGGCCAGAAGGATAGAATAATTAAATAAAGATTATGAGCTATATTATTAATATGTTCGTTTTTTGGCTCCGTTTTTTTTTTTCATTTTTCTATTTTTCTAGCAGGTGTATGACATGTATGCCCAGTCAAGTGTGTTTCCAAGTAAAGCTTTAATAGCGTGTTCCTCTGTTTGGTCTTTAGATAGTATTGCAGTTGAACCGTAAGAATTTTCCACTTATATTTTATTCATCATTATTAATTAAATCTTTAATTTCCTTGTTAGAATTGGCTAGTTCTTTTTATTGTTTTTTAAAAAGAGTACATTCGGTTTGTGCAATGTACGTCTGCCCGTATGTACGCAATTTTTCCTACACCCTTGCAGATAAAGTACCCAAACTTGGTACACATGTTGGTGTACAACCTCAGTTTTTAAAGTGTCAAGGTCGCGGGTTAGTTCCTGAAGTGCCCTTGCCACTTGTAATTCGATAAGGCACCTCTGGTTGCTCCGCGTTGGTCTCCAGTGGAACATCTGGTCCATATGATCGTTGCCAGAGCCGCTGGTAGACTCGACTGACTAATTTATATTGTGGCCACTTGAGTCTACCATGCGACATTTTTAACGCCTAAGCGTCTAATGTTCATACTTGAACATTCTCCGGGGGCCAGTAAATGTGATAGCGAGCAGTCGTCGATTCTGAAGGTATCTTATATTTGCGTTGATCACAAGAACTATTATTACCCCGCTTACTAGTAATAGCGATGTATGCCCACTTGTCGAAAAAAATATAAGTCGCCCAGATGTACCTTGCGGTTGTTAAGATTCTTTATCTTTTCATGTAGCCGCTCCAACTCCTTTGTGTTGTTGATAGTGATCGTTCCAATCGGTGTTAGCTCGAAAAGGTGCCTTTTGTCTGCCTCCTTTATGCAGTGCGTGGAATAGTTTCCATTATATGATGTTTGCACGCTCTGAGGGGCCTGTAGAGTTATTCGCTTGAGTCTCAAGGAGCATTCTCTTCTTTCAACTATTTGATGATGCGAGTCATTGCATTCGAGATGACTCGATGTATTTTCAAATGTTTAAATAAGCAGCGAGTGTGATTTCAAAGCTCTTTCCACAATGATTAATCCCTGTATTCGACCATTAAGCCAACCATTTTCGAGTGGGGTTTCAAAGGGTTTCACATACGTTTTCTTCTGCATCTTTCCATACCCAGTTTTTATCGCAGACTCTTGTCTCCTCGTTTTCCCAACAGCACATGTTGAGCTCTTTTTCAAGCATTAAGTGGTACGTGTTCACAGCGGCACTGAAGATCATATAATTAGCTGCTACCATTGGAATCATTTTCTGATTACCGTTTTAAATAGGTCCTACTGCTGATTCAATTACAGTGGAACTTTTGCCTTGATTATTATCATACCATCCTTGAACACACCATGCGATTGCGTGGCATGGCGTCCCGTACTTACACTGATAAATAAGGGTCTAAAATTCAGATTTTGGTCTCAGAACTAAGTATTTTGGTCTAAAAAGCTCGAGAACCATAAATTTTTTTTTTTTTTTAAATATTGTCATCTTGATTTTAAGAATATTTTAAAAGAAGACCAAATTCTTACAAAGATTATGAAATGATCTTATATTTTCAAGACCAAAAATATAAGAATAAGATTAAAACCAATTAATATTTTAAGAACAAATGTACTTACCTTTGACCAAAAACTTTTACAAACTTAAGAATTCAATTCTAAGAATAAGAATAAAGTTCCTAACATTTCAATAAGAACTAGTGTTGTGTTGCGAGTGGTTGTGCGTATCATTGGGCTCCAGCTTCCCTGCGATTTGGAGCACTTTAAGAAAATGTAAACAAAAGTAGAGTGCTACATACCAGATGGAATACTGCGAGGAACACCGAACGCATCGAATCCTGCTCATTCCTCCCAGTCCTAGGCAGAAATTAGCAATATTGTAATCTGTCGCGATAAACGCGGACTTGAACAACAAATAACCATTTGGTGAGTGCATTTATACAGTGTTTAAAAAACTGCAGTCGAAGTAGCAGAATTCGCAATATTTTTACTTTCCTCTGCTTCGACTGCCTGCGACTTTTTAATATTAGCTATTGCTTCTGCTTCTGAAAATAACAGAAGTCGCAGTCGAAGCAGCAGCAGAAATCAAACAGCGAAAAAATGCAGCAGCAGTCGCCGTTTTTCGTTGTTTGCTTTATGCTGTGCTGTTGCTTTCGACAATGAGCGTAAGTCGAAGCTGCAGCAAGCGATCCACTTGCGAAAGTCGTCGGCAGTCGCAGTAGAGAAAAACGATCAGCCCGACTGTTTGCTGCTTTTAACTTTTGTCGCTTTTGCTTTCGGTCAGCAGCGCAAGTCGAAGCAGCAGCAACTGTTCGACTTCTGCAAGTTGCCGCTAGTCGCAGTCGCGATTAATTGTGCGTTGTTTGATGCATTTGATTTTAGTTTTAAAGAGATTGCAGCAAAAGGCACACGCATTCAGCTATGGCGCCAAGTGAAGTGCGGAAGCATTTTCAGAACAAGGCAGACGAGAGTCTTGCAATGTGTAATATATGCAAAACCTCTCTTAAAAATAATAGACTATGGAATTTGAAAACACATTTATTAAAACTGCACAAAATTATTTTAAATTTAAGTGTTGAGAATTTTGAAACGTCTTCATCAAGTTCCTCGATTAAAGCGATACGAAAAAAAAACAAAATTAAAATAGAAGTAAATAAAAAAGAGCTCCTTCGATCTTATATTGGACTAGTAACGGAAGACAGCAATGCTTTTAATGCTTTAAATTCCAAAAATATGAGGAATATTGTGGATCCAATTTGTCAAGGTTTACAAGCTGCAGATGGAAAAAAAATGACATTAAATACGTTAAACTGCAAAAAAAAAAAACATTGGAAACAGTGGCAAATAATGTAAGAGCTCACATAACCAGTGAGCTTGTCTTTTAAAATAGACAGTGCAACGCGGATGTCAAGAAGTATTTTTGGAATAAGTGCACAACATATAAGTGCGGTTCAAATAAAATAATTTATTTTGGGAATGATCGAGCTGAAAGGTGCAGGATCGAGCGGAGCCAAAAATCTTGCCGCAGAAGTCGTCAAAGTGCTAGATAAATATAATATTAATTTAAATCAAATAGTCTCGATTACTTTTGATAGCGGTGCAAATATGCTTAAATGCTTTGTTTTCGAACTAAATATTGAAGAGGACGACGAAGTATGCACAAACGACAATAGATTCAGTGGAAACAGTTCCAAGTATATTAATAGGCAATATACAAGTTTGCCGTTGTGCTGCACATACAGCACAGCTGGTTGCTCCTGATGTGGTGAAATCATCCGACATGTTAAAATACTTGTTCAATTGTCGAAATATGACAAAATACATAAGGAAAACATCAAATGGATATCGCGAAATATTTGAGTTAAAAAAAATTGCAAATGCCGCAACTGGATTGCCCAACCACTTATACAATGTTAAGACATTTGTTGGATGCTAAAGATATTTTAAGTAAAATTGAATCAATTAAAAACAAATCAAAAGGAGAAAGGAGAAGGAGACATATTGCAATGTTTTTAGTCCCTTGCAAAAAACAATAAAAAATTGCATTACAGCAATTTTTACGCCCAATGGCTAAAGCTAAAAATTTCTACCGAAAAAATAGTTAATGATTCAAATCAGCAATTAGCAAAAACTATTGGGAACGAAATTTTAAATTCCATAGAAAAGCGAACAAAAACATTGTTAAATAATAAATTCGTTATTTCGTGCTTGTTTTGGATCCCCGTTTTCAACATATACTGTCATCACAACAAAAAATCGACGCAATAAGTAATTTAAAATCCATTTGGGACAGAATATATAGTCTTAACCCTACTGGTAATTTGTGCACAACGCCGAGTTATAGCTTAAATCAATCGCAAAAGAGACGCGAAAAAAACAGTAGTTTGTATGTCAAATTTGATGACTCTACCTGTACAGGTGTGGGAGATATAGATTTTGCTCTTTTGTGGGGGAGGTGGTAAGGGGGTTCCAAAAATTTTTAATGCAGATTTGTCCAGGGGGTCAACATTAGATCTTAACACTTCATAAATTTAGGATATACACCAACATTTTATTTATTTATTTATTTACGAAGGCAAAACAGTGCTGCCCCGAATCAAAAATTATAATGTGATACACAGATGTAAGGAAACAAATTTCAAAGCCTACACGAAATTACAATTGAAATCAAATAACGACACCTGCACGTTGGGGGAAGTTTATTTGCCAGAAAAGATTTGCTGGTGGCGTTATTAGAGCCTATATCAAGATAGTGGAGTTAGTTATGAAGAAAAAGCTTATAGAATTTAAAGCAAAAAAAGACCCGATGGGGGAAGATTATTTGCCACACCGGGAAGCTGTGCCCCTGCTCACAGCTGGGATTGGCCAGAGATTTTCCATAGGTGATTCAAAAGAGCAAGCTAAGCTTAATAGAGGGAAGAGAGAGTTCAGAGGAGAAAACATGAAAAACAGAATTGTACTGTGTGCATAGTACACGAAACGGATTGTGTAAAGCATAATCAGTAGTGCATGTAGGAAGAGATGAGGGAATAAAGTTTCTAATAGGTCTACAAGGGACAGAGAAATTAAGACGACTTAAAAGAAAAGGAGAATCTATGTCGTCACTAATCAACTTATGTATAAAAACCACACCAAGAGTTATTCTACGGTTAGCTAATGTCGGAAGATTTAAAAGTAAGAGTCTACTGGGATAAGATGGCAGACGAAGATTAGGATCCCATTTTAAGCTACGTAGGGCAAATAAAAGAAATTGCTTCTGGACTGACTCAATACGGATCTCACTATTTTTGTATTGAGGAGACCATATACATGAGCAGTATTTCAGAATAGGGCGTACGAGCGACACATAGAGCAGTTTTGTGGTAAAAGGATCATAAAATCCCTTCGACCAACGCTTGATGAATCCAAGTACGCCCTTGGCAACATTAACAATTGAGGAAATATGCAAGTTGAAGTTAAGTTTTGAATCAAAAGTGACACCCAAGTCCACAACGAAAAACGGCGACTGCTGCTGCTGTTTCATTTTTGTCGCTGTTTGATTTCTGCTGCTGCTTCGACTGCGACTTCTGTTATTTTCGGAAGCAGAAGCAATAGCACATGAAATGAAACTTGCTGCAGACTGCAACTACAGCTGATCGCCACATTATTCGACAAGTGTGGGTGAACGCCAAAACTGCAGCGCAAGGTTACCATATTATTTGCCGAAATCTTTAGCAAAGACACAAACCAATCGATATTTAGTGTAGTCTAGCAGTCAAAATTTTGGCAACTTCAACACCTACGAACCAGCCGTTTCACCAGGAAAAGTGTAAGCGGACGAATCTGTCACCACATCACACAATTGGCGACCTACTCCTTGCAATCCAGCAATTGGCAGCAAGTTTGATGAGAAGCTCACGGCGTTAAGCGAAAACCTAGCCTCATAAGCCGATATTGGGGATCTTAAAAAACAACTGGGAGGCGTTTCAGAAAAGATTAAAGCTCTTCAGGACGAAAATATTGAAAAGGATTTAAGCTTCGAGAAACAGGAGCACAAAACTGTGCATTTACAGCTGAAAAAGGAGCTCGCAGCAGCAAACAATGCTAAAAAAAATTCTGGTCAAAGGCGATGAAATTAATATTTAAGGAAAATGGATGCATTTTTATGCAAACAGAACACTGGTGCATAAAGGATAGCCCGCAGAAAGAGAATTAAGAAATATATATGGCAACGCATCCAATATCACCCAATTGTCATATGCAGCTCTACTTTCTACAATACGAATATTGTAGAA
Organism: Hirtodrosophila confusa; assembly: GCA_035043065.1. Lineage (NCBI taxonomy): Eukaryota > Metazoa > Arthropoda > Insecta > Diptera > Drosophilidae > Hirtodrosophila > Hirtodrosophila confusa. Next base: position 100,274 of record JAWNNI010000170.1, read on the forward strand.
AATACATTTAATCTTAAAGTAATAGCTTATAATATAGCAGGGCCCGCCAATAAGCGCCTGTTTAGTAAAATTTTTGCATTTGTAAAAAAATTTGATATATTTTTCCTGACATTCGTTTGAAAATAATTACTCGAAATTTGAACCATATTTTCCTGAGCATACTCTTTACTGGATGCCAGTACGAAGAAAATTCTCAAGAGGACGTGCAAGTGGAGGTCATGATATTGGGATTAGTGATAGCATAAGCCCAGGATTGAATTGTCAGTTTCATACACAGTCAAACGTCACCTTAATTTCACTGCAGTTGGGCCAAATCAGGCTGATTATAGAACCCATATAACTGAACTATAATAATTGCAAACACGACTACGAGGATGTGTACAGCTGGCTTCTTGAGAATTATTAATGCGAGGATAGATGAACATCAAACAGCCACAGAAATGATCCACTCTATGGCAGCCACATTCAGCGCAGGCGTGTTCTTCCATAGACTACTGTGTAGTTAGAGGAGTATGGCACGAGATAGTCAAAGATGTTTGCATGAGAGAAGAGATATTTTCTGAACATATGCCCCTATGCGTAGAAATATCTACAACGTGCGGCGCAATCCAACGAAGAGAAACTGCTTCCAAAACTGAAATGGAATAGGTCGCGTGCAAACACGTATAGAAATAAATTGAATAATTGTCGGCGAAGATCAGATTTGAGTACAACTATTGATGAGATTACCGGAGATATACAAGAAGCGACTCATGCAGCGCAGATGCAAACTCAAAAATCGCTCCAACAGACGTGGTTTGACTGCATGCTTTCGCCAAGCTCCTAAAAATAAGGAACATGGGGAATGAGGTATCGAGAAAAGAATACCAAATGGTAAATACAGCATACAAGACGTTATGTCGAGTAAAGCAGGCTGTATACTATAACCCGATGGAGGCAGAAATTGGTAACATTTGGGACAGCAACATATTCTGGGCAACTGCCAGGAAACTCAATGGCCAGAAGGCAAGACGCACTATTCAAAGTCCAAAACGCTGTGAGACGCAGTAAAGCAAATAAATCGCCCGGAGTCGATCGGATCCCGGCAGAATTTTTGCAGAGTGCCACAGAGGAACTGCTAATGAATGTGATGCGAGCTTTCCATTGCATTTTTGACGGCAGCGCAGCACCTTATAGTTTCAAGAGGAACATTATTTATCCGATTTTCAAAATAGGAGACACAAGCTGCGCAAATAATTATGGAGGAATATCGTTTCTAAACAGCATACAGAAGGTATTCACAGCAGTCCTACTAAATAGACTCACTACGTGGGTAAACTGTAACCACATTCTTAGCGAATATCAAGCAGGTTTTCGGAAAGACGATTGATAGTATATTTACACTCACGACAATCGCAACAGATTACCTACAGAGGAAGAAAAAATTTACATGTTCTTCATTGACTTTAAGGCAGCGTTTGATACGATTGACCCAAAGGCACTGATTTTAAAACTAAGCAATCGAGGAGTTTCGTCAAAAATACTATCCGTGATCCAAAGTGTGTATAGCGAAATCCGTACCGCAGTATGGGATGGAAAATCATTGTCAGAGTGGTTTGAAACAAACATGGGAGTAAAACAAGGATGTCTACTAAGCCCGCTACTTTTCTCCTTATTCGTGGATGACATAGCAGAAATTCTGCCAGGAGGTGTCACACTAGGAACGCAAACCTTAAAATTGCTAATGTATGTCGCAGATAGCCCCACAAATCTCCAAAAAATTATTGACTGTATGTCTAAATACTGCGACACATGGAATCTGCAGATTAACTCAAGTAAGTCGCAAATAATGTGCATCAAGGATTCAAGAAGACGACAAGCCGGAAACGAAAAGTGGACGCTGAACGGAAACAATATTGCTGTAGTTAAGGAGTACAAATATCTCGGAATCCTTCTGACCCCCGCAATGAACTTCAATAAGCATATGCGGCAAAGACTTAGGGATGCTAAAGTAGAAATCAACAGCACATGGAGTTCACTTCTATCAAAAAGTAATGTAAATAGCTGCACCAAATACAAACTTTTTGAGGCTAGTCGAGAGTAGGCTTGTGCTACGCTGCGAAAATTTGGGGACATACACAATACGATGACGCTGAAAAGCTACTAACATATATAAAAAGACTTTTTAGATTGCCGATAAACACCCCAAACTACGCAATTATGCTGGAAACTAGTTCGTCTCCAAATATATATTCGTAGAATCATGAGCAGCAAAGTATAGAGAAATCGTGGTTACGCACCTTCTCCACCGTCTGACCAGAGAGCTAAATGTGCAACTCAACTGGAATGGTTATACCACGTGGCAATGCAGCCATGCCAGGATGATAGACAGGCTGACGACTTTAAATCGACATCGAGCGGAAGCGGAAGCCAGACAAAGTGAGACTCGCCTTGTTTACAGAACATTGGAGTGCAACCTCGGGCAGAGAAATTACTTCAACGATGAAATGAAACTGCACTCAATCTCATCCATATTTTGAGCAAGAGTTGAGCTGTTAAATATTAATTTCTCACCACACAGAAACTCTGAAACGGAAGACTGCACACTGTGTAACGGATGGAAAATAGAGGACTCCTTTCATTTTATTGTAGAATGCCCGATAATGCGAGAAATAAGAATAGTATATTGGGATAGCGGCGAACTGACTTGGGAAGAGTTTCAAAGCGTGTTAAACGGCGAAAACTGATCGAAACTTATCGGCTACCTGAACGAGACACGGAGATAAAGGCAGGCATTAACGGAGAAACTTTTTTAGGCAACACGGGAACACCACTACGTATCGCGAAGCTCTTTAGACGAACGATCTAGTATCTGGGGAAGATCCGGGAAGCCAGGTGTAGCAGACTGGGAGTTTTGAGATGAGTATGGTGATTGGCTGATGGTTTAAGACCAATCCGATTTTCGCTTTTCATATCTTATCAATATTTAAATATAATTATACACATGTACTAAATTATTTTAAAAATTACCCATAAATGTTCTTAGTTTATAATTTTATTTTAAATAAAGATAAAATGCTACTACTAATCTACAAAAAATAAAAAAAAACAAGTAAGAATGCTATAGTCGAGTATACCCGACTACGAAACTCCCTGTACCCAGGTCTAAAACATCCAATTACATCTACGTCCATTTACACATACACACACACATACACAAAGACGCACGCACACAGGCGGCAAAAGTGACTGCGCAAGCGAGGCATTTTAATTGGTGGCTGTGCTTCTTCCCCCTCTCGCTGCATCACTGAATCTTCTTTTGTGAATAACTTCCGTGTTTATTATCCGATCGACTTGAAATTTGGACAGTAGATTAAAAGAGACTAAAGTATTGTACAAGCCAAATCTTAAAGCTATATCTTGAAAATTGTTCCTTTAAAACGGTTTTAATCGATTTGCGGGGGAACGGGGGAGATATCTGAAATATGAAACAAACTTGATCTGTGTATGGTATACAGAAACCTACATTCCAAATTTTGTGTCTCTAGCTCTTGTAGTTGCTGAGATCGACGCGTTCATACGGACAGACGAACAGACGGACAGACAGACGGACATGGCCAAATCAAAATCTCTTTTGATACTGATCAAGAATATATATACTTTATAGGGTCGGAGATGTCTCCTTCTGTCTGTTACATACATTTGCACAGATGTAATACCCCCTTTTACCCATTTTATGGGTACACAGGGAGTAACAAGAAAGGACGGCTATCTTCGGAGTGCCAAAGCTATATACCCTAGCAGGAATTCAATTTTATACAAAACTTAATTTTTGTCTGATTGCTTCTATGGGAGTCATGTAGTCCGATTTGGATAAGATTATAGGAAACTTTTTGAAGTATAATAAAACTCTCACTTAGTTTGGATGAAATATTTGTATAAACAAAAGTTTGATGTAGTGGTCCGATTTTGACCAAATTTGTCAATATTTGTATAAACCTTCTAGTGACATTAATTACTTAATACATAGATACGTCAAACAAGGATTTTCCTGGGGCCAGATGCTGTGTGGATAGAGTGCTTGTTTGAAAAGCGGCTTTTTGCAGGTTCGATATCCAGTTGATCCATTATTTTGATAGTGGGAAACAATATTTATTTTTTATTTTCTTTTGATTTTCTAATTTATTTTTCATTTTTATTATTTTTAGACTAGTTATTATCTAATAAATTACATTGGCTAATTATAATAAATTTATCTTCTTCGGTGGCAGCTCACAGCTGACCGAAAGTATGTGAGATGTTTTGCTTAATAATTTATAAATATATATCTATGTACATATATATGTATACATAATCTATCTGTATACATACATAAAAAGTTAGTTGCAATAACTCTTAATTAAATTAATCAAAACAAGAGAAAATTGGCGCGCGCCAAACACTTGCATTGGCAACAACAACATTACAAGTGTACACATTACATACATATATGTAGACTAGCTGGTAAAACCCTAGCGTTGCCCGGCGAAATATATAAATTTAAATGCATTATGTATTTTGAATTTTACTACTTTCGTCAATCGTAAGAAAAACACACAATAGCGTACCACAATTTTTCCGCCCGTGGGAGTACACTTTCCTAAATAGTTGAGCCAAATGATTTTTTGTGTAGGGCTATGAAAATGTCTTCAAGCTGATCTAAAAAGAACAAATAATTTCATTCATTTGACCTTGATCCGTTCTTTTTTTTTTTTCGAAAATCGGCGACACCTGTTTCGAATTATTTAATGTGTAGGCTTTGAAAATGAGTTTGAAGACAATCGGACGATACTCAAAAAGTTTCATGCAACATTTTTGCACGAATTTTCCCACCTTTGTGAAGAACCATGAAAATGCGCTTGAAGCCAATAGCATGAAAGTTAAAAATGTCGAATGACAGAGTTTTCCACCAATTTACCGACCACCACACGTATTGAATTATTTTACGTGAAGAGCTTTGAAAATTAATTTATTTTTATATATCAAATATTTTTCTCTGAATCGGCTCTGATTCTTGGACCCAATATTTTAATTGGTTGATGAGCAGGAAAAACTTTATCGACTCCCGGTATACCAGGAACAGTATATTAATTGATTCTGTGATATTGTCAATTCGTATGATCATTTCCTTGAAGCTTCCGTTCACTTCTTCAGTTGTGGCTTTGACCAAGCTTTCTGTTACGTTGATTACTGAAGTCTGGTTTTCAGAATAATTTCTCAATCGTTCATGGGTTCACCCCAGGGTCTTCATGTTGACTACCAAAATTAAACCATCCACCGGGGCACTCGAACATTGTTTCAAGAACCTTTTCTTTCTTTGACGCGAAGGTTCCATTATAAGTTTGTTGTTGTCCTCTATTGAGTCTAACTGTTGCCTGACTCTCGCAGTAATCGCCAGGCATTGTTACTCAAACTCCATTAACTTGGGAGAGATTTTTCCAATATATTGGATGCCAGTCGTAAGACATCAAAGTAGGCTTGCAAGTCGAAGTGAAACAAGAAGAAGTCTCCGCTTGCCGATGCCACTTTAACTTTTCCAACTTTTTCTAGAAATATTGCTGGATCCTACTCTAGCTCATGTATGTGTATCGTACAGCTACTTGGGTTGGGTATTATGACTGCAGTCGCCACTTGAAACATCATTAATAGGCTAACGACAATTGCAGCAGTCTTGTTGCTCCGTGTAATTCTTCGGACAGTCTTCTCATCTTCATCATGTGTAGGTAACGAACAAATTTGTATAAGCGAGTCTATTATTTCGGCGTTGCTCGTTTTGATCGTGACAACTCTGACCTTATTATCTTGCCCTTTTGCTGTTTTGATTATTTTTCCCATTGGCTATTTCCATGGTGTGGATTTTCTTGTTTGACCAATACTACTTGACCTTCTTTAAGGTTTTCTTTGTCGTTGGGTAGTCATCTTTCCACATTTTCTAGAATTCTGCTGTCATTCGCTGAATGTACCTCAGTCTGTCGAGAGATCCTATTTTTGCATTTCCATGTGTTCTGGTGCACTAATTAATGACCTTCCCACTAGGAAATGTCCAGCTGTTAGCACATCCTGAGTCTCGTTCCCATTTTCCAATGAGATCAAGGGGCGTGAGTTCACCCACTGCCTCAATGCGACATAGCAACGTGGAGAACTCTTTATATGTACAACTGTTGTCGCCAAGGATCCGCAATAAAAGGTACTTCATTGACTTTAATCCAGCTTCCCACAACCCCCCATGTGGGGGCTTCTTGGGGGAATAAAATACAAGGTTATGCCATCTCTTTTTAATACCGGTGCCAGGTTGGTACTGTTTATAATTGCAGCTTCCAATTCAATATCCAATTTTCTCTCTACTTTAACGAAATTGGTTCCATTATCGGATATAAATATCCATTGTTCACGTTCAATGAAGTTTTTCATTATTCTCATTCCACCGTGAACGGTTGTCTTCTGGGCCTTAGTAGCCAGAAGCCAAGCCACATGTGACTTTTCGAGGACGATCGAGTGCTTCGTTGTGTATGTCAACGTTGAGTTTTGCAGTCGACCCGTAGTATTCGGCAGTAGTTTGCTTTTTGTTTCCAATTGTCGTTTGTTTTATAGTTCACTAATCTCCTTTCCATAATCAAACTGCTGCGAAAGTTTTATTACCATCGGTTTTGCCTTTTTCCAAAGGGTGACTTCGGTTTATGATTGTCGAGAAATGTTTGCCTGAAGTTTTCCAACAAATCGCCAAACATGTGCGATGACGCCTTTCAGTTTTGTCAAAATAGAATATTTTGATAGTAATTGAATAAACGGATTGTTTCCATTAAATATTGTTGAAACTATCAATGGTTCTCCTTCATTATGCACTGTCAACTTGCTGGCAGGTTGCGCTCACCATTGTGGCCCATACCACCAGATTGAATAATTTTCCAGCTTTTTTGGTGAGATCCCTCTTGAAGCTACGTCTCCCGGGTTTTCCTCCGATTTTATGTAGTCCCATTTTACCAATGGTAGATAGTCTGTAATGTCATCCACTCTGGTTCTTACAAACTTGTCCGTGCTGCGATTATTTGTTATCCATGCAATTACAATTTGCGAGTCACTCCACGCGTTAAGCGTTACTTGACATCTCAGTGTTGACGAGATTCTTGATAGTAGCCTCGCTAGACGTTGAGCTGCACACAGCACTAGTTTTTAGATGGTTTTCTTGTTTTTGAGCTTATTTAGTTTGATTCTGGCTGCAAGCAAAGTGACTTGGCTGCCGACTTTTGTGTGCACCCCTGCAAATTCTTGCCAAATGCTTGACGAATTCTCCTTGAGTTCAGAATCCCAAGAGAGGGACATTTTCGATAGCTCCTGCATGAAACATTTTCCTTGCAACGTTACCGGTATAAGCCATCCTAGCGGGTCAAATATACGTGCCAATTATGACAGCACAGATAGCTTCAAAATACGATCTTATTGCAAATTCTTGCCAAATGTTTGACGAATCCTCCTTGAGTTCAGCATCCCAAGAGAGGGACATTTTCGATAGCTCCTGCATGAAACATTTTTCTTGCAACGTTACCGGGTCAAATATACGTGCCAATTATGACAGCACAGATAGCTTCAAAATACGATCTAATTGCGGAATCTTGGCGCTGAATGTGAAGTTATCCTTCGTGGGATCCCAGTATAGGCCCAACGTTTTTTATGACTCGTTTTTTGTTATGGCGATCTTCCCAGCCTTTTTTCCATCTGTTCTGGAAGCAATTATCTTCTTATCTTTGGAGACCCATTTTCTTAAATGCATTCCACCTCTGTCCATGATGGCTCTTATTTTTTGTGAAATATCGATATCCTCAATTAAGTTGGCGCCGGTCATCAAACCCTCTATTTAAAAATCTTGTTTCATAATTTTGGCAGCAAGTATCCGCAAGTTTTTGTAATGAGCGCACTGCTAAGAATGGTGCTTAAGATGTTCCATATGTCCCTGTCACGACGTGTCGTTGACTTGTAAAGTTGTATCGAATCGTTCAGACTTAGTTCGATTGAGCTAATCTTCATAGTGAACGAATGAATTTAATCCCTGCTTATCGTTCATTCTAGTTATTTGAGTCCCATTGTCTTTCAATTAAGTCATTTGAGTCATATCATTCATATAGGTAATTTGAGTCCTATTATCGTTAAACTGATTTGAATCCCAAAATCGTTCAGCCCATCATTTAAATCCTATTTCATTCAATTGATTTAACCTATATGAACGACAATGGGACTCAAAAGACTGGAATGAACGATAATGGGATTCAATGACTCAAATGAAAGATTAGTTCGTTCAGTTAAAAATTAACTACTGAACTAAATCAGTCAATTGAACTAGAAAGTGCAACTATTTTAATAAAAGGTACAGAATTACCTGGAATAAATGAAAAGACAGCATTTGCAAAGCATCTAAATATTGAGGAGTATAAGATGGATGAGCAAGAGATGATGGCTGATAAAAAAAACTTAAAAATTGAGATCGAGGTTGCGTTTAGGTGGAGACTCCAATTTCAATCCAATTTCAAATCACTCGAGAGAAGCCTAACCACATTGTTCCGTTTTAGAAATTGATTTTCACCGAATTATACAATCGTAAGAAATTAAACTGAATTTCAATGCAAGAAGGGCAAGAGCATCTCAAGGCGCCGTAGCGCCTGCATATCCGTAGGATATGCAGCTATTTTGTCGAAATCACGGCCAACAAATCCTGCACACTTAGCATGCATGACATTGTCAGACAGCAAACAATTAACAAATTGTGGCTGTGCTGAAGCATCATCTTGCTTAAAATTTCAAGACTTCTTGCAGCACGACGTATTTCCAACAAGAAATTTAAATCAACGCGGATGGCAAACGGTGCGAAAAAATAGCAAGGGGCGCTCAAGCTAAGCTCAAAGCGAGAGAAATTGTACACAAACAATTCCAGTGCAGAGCGAAAACAGAAAAAATAAAGCAAAACAAATTAGAGCGCTGCGCAAAAGCAAAGATAATGCAAAACTACGAACCAACAAAAGAAACAAGCTACTTGTAAGAGTGCGTTTCACAAATGCACGCTCAAATGCGTAAAGCGGGAAGCGACAAAGAACAAGGCAGAAACGAAAGCACTAACAACAAACATAGTACTGACGCCGTAAATATGTTAATAAATTTATAAACTTACGATGAACAACTGAACACACTTAAGCACAATTTAGAGCGTATTTTTTTGATGCAGATCTGGAAACGATCTCAACGGTAGTCTGCATTTCAAATTTGGTAACTATTGACTTTAAAGTGTGGAAGATAAAGGTTTCCTCCAAATTTCGGGGAAGGGACCATGACTCTTTATTTACTAAGAGTTTTAAAAAAATTTTTTTTTTATTGTTTGGTGTACTAAAAAGCAGTACATTCAAGTGGCCCAACAACACCAAGCACGGGCTTGTAATCGCGCGCACCCAGGCAAAAATGCAACGCACCACGGAAGCAAATCTTTGTTTATAGGCTTGCTCACTACATCTGATGATATCAAGGCCTATATACAGGCCAAATGCAAAGCCCATATCACGGTGGAAAAATTGAAATTTACGTATACTCGGGAAATCTCATCTTTAAAATAAGTGCAGCAAGACGAATATTTCAACAATATTTGTTGCAAGCAATTTTGGCCTGACCACTTAGTTATTAAGGAATACACTTCAAAAAAGAAAAATTGGTTCTAATTCTAATCCACCTCGCGAGTTTTCTGATAGCACAAAAATTTAAATCCACCCTCTCACTTGGCTATCAGAATGTAACAGGTCCAAATAACCTAAGTTTTCCTTTTCACGTTGCACAGTGGCAAAAATAAAAAGGTAATTTTTTTTTTTGCTATTGTTTTGCTATTATTTGAGCTCAATATTTCAAATAATACAAAATAATAATGCAGTATTCATTTAATATAGATTACATTTTTTTTTTTTTACAAAAAAATAAAACTTAAGAAAAAAGTTACAAGTAAGTAAGTAACAATTAATCTGAAAAATAAGTTGTATTTCTTGAGCAATGAGTGAATTCAAGAAATAATGCTTGAAAGGGAATTTTTATAAATATTACTTATAAAAGTTACGGTCCCTGATTGAAAGTTGTGGTCATTTATTTTGGATAACTCACTCCTACGGGAAATGGGGATCAAGCTGAGGTGCGTCGGATTAAGTATGTTTTTTATAGATCCGTTTCAAAGTCATATTCATAGCCCCACACAAAACATCGTCAGGCATACTTCGACGGGCAACGCGAAGTCCTGTAGAAGTTGACGGAGCGAGTTGCATACAAACTAGGGCGTTTAGGAGCTTTAACTTTGCTAAACTTCCTACACCTTCTACATACGACACTTGCTAGAACGACAGAAATCCCTTAGTAGCTATACTTATTTCAGATTTCAAAAGCTAATTAAACCTGTTTCATTTTTATTTCAGGGTTGCTGCTTCACAGTTGGCTACACTTGGATGTCCAGAGTTGATTGCACGCAGTAGAGATGAATACCAAAACATCGCTATTCGGTTAGGAACGGAGAGAGAATATTTAAAAGCTTTACGAGCAAAAGTATGGAAAGCACGAGTGGAGAGTCCATTGTTCGATTGTTCACAATATGCCAAAGGCTTAGAAAATCTGTTTTTACGAATGTGGGAAAGATTTCAAAGGAATGATCTTCCCGATCACATTTCTTCTGAATAAAGTTTTAAAATTTGCAAAGACTAAAAGAGATCCAGTTAAAGGAATGGGTAGGGGAGAATGTATGCTATTTAGTTTAATTGTCTGTGACATACATGAATGTTTCACTTGCGTCTACATAATTATATTTCTGTATAAGACAAGTAAAGTTCAACTATTTACACAAAATACTTTTGGTTCGATTGAACATACTCTCATAACAAATTTGACCTTTTAAAATAAGATGTTACCTTGTAATAGAACAAAAATAAAATCGCTCGATATTGAACACAGTATGTAAATATCTTCCGCTCAAAGAAAGATGTATGAAAATTATTTCTGCCAAGATACCCGTTCTTTTTGTTTTTATTTTATTGTTAGTTAATGCACTGTACTAGAATACACCTGTACCCCGACCTGAGCAAAGGGAGGCAACGATGCTGATGAGCTGCTGAAATTGCGTTTGTCATGTTAGGGTATTTCAGACCTGGGTACAGGACGTCTGGCTTTGTATTTATTTCTTAAATGCTATTATAGTTATTTACTTATGATCGTATAATGAACACAGATGTTATTCAAGAAACTGGTTTCAGTACTGTGATCTAAAACAATCTTTATCTGCGCCCGCTATAAACGAATCTACATTTAAATTTTGGTGCCTCTAGGTCTTTCTAGATCGAATCGGCATAATCGAGCTTTCGATTGTTTGCCAACGTAATGCCGAACAGAGAACTTGATGGTGGGCAAGAAGCAAAAAGGTTAAATTTCATCAATGCCTATTAACATAGTGGATGCTGTTGGCAGAGAGCCATCAGCTAGGAGTGCATGCTGTTAATTCATATTCTACTTATGCTTCTACTATTTTCATTGTAATTCATGCACGTGGGCTTCAAATATTTGTTGGCAAAGGGGCCAATCAATGGATTGCTCGTTTAAACGTTTCTGTTTTGGTCCGTACGCTGGCGACGCGACTTTTAAATTCGCGATTTTCGTCGTCTCCTCCAGTACTCCCAACATCTATTGCTGTGGTGGAGCGTTGTCTTCGTGGACCACGTCTACGGCCCCGACATCGATGTTGGGCTGGCCTACTGCCCAGCTTTGACGCTGCTGAAGGATGCGCTGCAGCATGTAGTCCTTCGACCAGTCTACCCAGAATCGCTGTTTGACGCTGGAGATCAGCTGCCAGTGTTGCAAGTAACTTAGTGTGCCTTCCGGGACGGGCTCTGTTAACCCGGATGGCAGCGCTACAAAGCATTTTTGCGACGATAAATTGCGCTGGAGTGATGTCCTCGCCGTCGCACAGTGGCGCCTTTTGTCATTTTACTTTGCAGAAATCATATTTTCTGAGCGAAACAATATATTGATAAAATGTAAAAAGCATTTAACAGAATTCCCGTAGCTTTGAAATGAGTGTAAGATCTTTGTGCGCAGTGAATGCGCTTAACAAGTGCACGACAGCCGACAAACCTGGATAAATACATAATAAATGAATTAGTGGTCAGGTCTGATAAGATGTATAAATGTGCAGCTTTGGACGTAAAACAAACAAGCGCAGCAATGTACATTTTAATATATAATATAATATAATATAATATAATATATAATATAATATAATATAATATAATATATAATATAATATAATATAATACTTAGATATATGGTATAAATTTAAAAGCCTACACGAAACTACAATTGAATCTAATAACGATACAAGCTCGTTGGGGAAGTTCACTTGTCAGTCCGGCTAGCGATGCCCCTATTCACAGCAAAGAATTGCCGGTGACGTTATTAGAGCCTATAGCAGCATGATGGTAAAGAGTTAAGTAAAAAGACACAACTTATAGAATTTAAATCATAAAAGTAGGGAAAAACAGTATGAATAAAATCTATAACCCGGTGGGGGAAGTTTTTAGTAGCCAGTCCAGCAAGCTGTGTCCCAACTCACAGCTGGGTTGGTTAGAGATTGCATTAGGGAAAAAAGGATCTAGGAAAGGGTAAAGAATAAGAATAAGAATAAGAATAATAAGGATAAGAATAAGAATAATGTAGTTATAGAGTGGGACATAGCGTCGGAAATCTCCAACCCGATGGGGGAAGAATATTAGCCACGCCGGCAAGCTGCGCCCGTGCTCACCGCTGGGATCCGCCACAGATTTCGCGTAGAAAATTTAGAAGAGAAAGATTTAGAAAAAAAGAAGTAGAAGGAAGAGAGTGTTCTGAAGAACACATAAAAAGCAGAATTGTATTGTGTGCATAGCAGGATTGTGTAATGCGTAGTTAGTAGTGCATGTAGGAAGAGATAAGGGAATAAAGTTTCTAGTAAGTCTACAAGGGACAGTGAAATTAAGACGACTTAATAGAAAAGTAAAATCTATATCGCCATTAATCGACTTATGTATAAGAACCATACCAAGAGTTATTCTACGGTTAGCTAGAGTCGGAAGATTTAAAAGCAAGAGTCTACTGGATGGCAGATGGCAGACGAAGATATGGATCCCAATTTAAACTACGTAAGGCAAAAAGACGGACCTTATTATTTTGTTCTGTGGAGACCATATACATAAGCAGTATTCCAGAATAGGGCGTACGAGGGACACATAAAGCAGTTTAATGGTGAAAGGATCGTTAAATCGACCAACGCTTGATGAATTCGAATACGCCCAAAAGATCACCCAGGTCTTTAACAGAGCTAAGGGAAGTTATCGATAGTATAGTTACCAATATAGGGTTTAGATCGACAGAAAGTCATAAAGTCATGTCATTTTGTAGTAGACTAATTTGAAGAGGATTGTTCAATTATAGAATAATTTTTTTTTTTTTTATATATTCGGACGTTGATGTACTAAACGGGCAGTACATTCAAGTGGCCCAAACGACACCAAGCACGGGCTTGTTAACGCGCGGACCCAAGCAAAATTCAAACCCACCTCCCGCCCAACCGACCGAGGGGCGCGCCGCATAACGTGCGGTAACGAAGATCGCGAAACATATAAATACGAACAGACTAAATAAAAGTTCTACATAAATTAAACAATATACAAAAAACTATAGATTACACAGATAACATAAAATTGAAGTTCTAAGTACGGAAATAGAACTAGCATTACATATTAAATGATAAAGATTGTTATAATTAGAACATATGATACGAAAAGGGTTATGGATAGCATAGTTAGTGTTACAAACTTGAAGACAAAGGGGAAGAAAGTTTCTGGAATTTGTGATCGGAACTGCAAAACTAATCTGGCTAATTAATTCAGAAGAATCAATTTCTCCTTTAATTAGTTTGTGTAAAAAAATTACACCAAGCATGGTTCTACGATCAGAAAGAGAAGGAAGATTTATTAGTAAAAGTCTACTACGATAAGAAGGCAAGTGAGTATTAGGATTCCAGTTCAGATCCCGGAGTGCAAAGAGAAGAAATTGTTTTTGAACCGATTCTATTCTATCCTGATGAATCTTGTACTGGGGACACCAAATACAAGACCCATATTCAAGAATAGGTCGAACAAGCGAAGTATATAGAGTTTTAGTAATGTAAGGATCGTTAAATTCTTTAGACCAACGCTTAATGAAACCCAGGACACCAAAGGCACGATTAACGGTGGAAAAGATATGTTTGTCAAACTTAAGCTTGGAATCTAAAAGGATACCCAAATCATCAACCGACTCAATTCGAACAAGCGGCTTACCATTAAGAATATAACTGTTAAAAAAAGGCATTCGCCTGTAAAAGGACATTACTTTACACTTACCACAATTAAGATTTAATAAATTTACCCGACACCAGGCTTGAAAACTGTCAAGCTCAGTTTGCAACCTTTGACCAGATAAGAAATCAGTAGATGACAGACAAAGTTTAACATCATCGGCATACATCAGCACCCGAGAGTAATTTACGACAGAAGGAAGGTCATTGATGAAAAGAGTAAATAATAAGGGGCCAAGATGACTTCCTTGTGGTACTCCAGAAGTAACTTGAACAGACTTAGAGACAAAGCCTTTGAAATAAACCTTTGGGTTCTAAGAGTTAAATAGTTAGAAATCCAAAGAATTAAGTTATTTGGAAATCCTAGAAGATGAAGCTTGTGAAGTAAAAGAGAATGATTAACAGAATCAAAAGCCTTACTGAAATCAGTATAAATAACATCTGTTTGCATTTTAGATTGAAATCCCTTAATAATAAGAGAAGTGAATTCCAATAGGTTAGTGGTAGTAGATCTATATTTCACAAACCCATGCTGGCAGGGTGAAATTATAGATCTACATAAATGTTGAAGTTGAGAAGTTATTAATTTCTCAAAAATCTTAGGAATAGCAGACAACTTAAAAATACCTCTATAGTTCTCGACATTAGACTTGTTTCCTTTTTTATGGAGAGGAATAATAAATGATTCTTTCCAAATATTGGGGAAAGAACACAACTCCACGGACAATTTAAAAAGAACAAATAATGGCTTAAAAATACCTTCAGCACAGTACTTGAGCACACAGCCTGGTACTCCATCAGGTCCCGGAGAAAATACGGGGTTAATAGACTTCACATCACGTAGAAGCGAGCTTTCAGTGATTAAAGGCCCAAAAATGCAATTGGAGTTAATTAACTGATAAGGATAAGGCGAAAGCAATTGATAAGGCTGTGAACTGTAAGTCGGTTGATAAAATTCGGCAAAAAGATCGGCGATAGCCTGATCTGAGTCAGCTGTCTTTTTTTTCAAAAAATACAGTTGATGGAAATGTTGATGACCTACGCTTCGCATTAACGAAGTTATAAAACCTTTTAGGATCCCGCTGAAACTGTAACCTACAGCTCCTGAGGTAGTTGTTATAACAGTGTAAATTAAGTGCAGAGAAGTTAGATCGGGCAATCAAATAGCGAGAGAAATCCGAGGAAGAGCCAAATTCCTTGAACTTTTTGTACAATCTCGACTTTCTATTTTTTAAGTTTATCAATTCACGTGTAAACCACACAGGTTTGTTAACCTACGAGGGTTACAAAACGGGACACAACAATCAAATAATGAATTTAATGTAGAATAAAAAGTAATTGATTGCACAATCCATGTCTCTACACATGTACAGCTGGGACCAGTCAGTCTGGGATAGGAGCTGAGCAAGTTTAGTAAAATCGGTTTTCCGAAATTGTCGAACTCGCTCAGCCGGTTCTCTACCAGGGCTTGGCACACTGGCTGGTAAGTCAATCAACACCTCCAAAGTTGGGTGATAAGGATCTTCAGGAGTGGATATAGGTTCAGTACGGGAGACAGAATAGAATGAGGAATCCAAGACAAAAACAAGATCAAGCATTTTATGTGAAGAATTTGGGATATCATTGATTTGACACAATGACATCCCAAATAAACTTTCAATAAAATCGTGCTGAGATGTGGGAGTCAACACGCTAGAATCGGGACTTGAAGTCCAAGTAGTTCCGGCGATATTAAAGTCACCAAGAACTACAAGAAAATCACGATCAGAAACCATAAGCTTTACATTATCTGCATACATGAGTATATGAGAGTGTTAAAAGATATATGGGCAAATCCCAGAAACAGTCCACCAGAGAACAATTTTTGAAATTAGCCTTTTGTTATTTTTTCTTGTGTGAACATTATAGTTGGTATCTCAATTTTAAAAATGTATAATACAAAAACATTTCGAACATAAAAAAAAACATTTCGAACATTTCAAACATTTGAATACAAAAATTATTACCAAACCCAACCCAACCTCTAAAAATTGTTGACGCAGATCTGTCAAGAATCTCAACATTAGTTTGTATGCCAAACTTGGTGACTATAGCTTTATTTTTACATATATGCATAATGTATACCATATTATATTTACTCCTGTACCCATAAAATGGGTAAAAAGGGGGTACTAAATCTGTGCAAATGTATGTAACAGGCAGAAGGAGACATCTCCGAACATATAAAGTATATATATTCTTGATCAGTATCAAAAGAGATTTCGATTTGGCCATATCCGTCTGTGCGCCTGTCCGTCTGTATGAACGCGTCAATCTCAGCAACTAGAAGAGCTAGATACACCAAATTTTAAATGTAGGTTCCTGTATACCATACGCAGATCAAGTTTGTTTCTGATTTCAGATGTCTCCCCCGTTCCCCCGCAATTCGACAAAAACGTTTTATACCAACATCTTTAAAGATACAGCTTTGGGATTTGTCATGTATAATACTTTGGTCACTCTTAATCTACTGTTTGAATTTCAATTCGATCGGATAATAATCGGTTTTACTCATGAAAGAAGATTCAGTACTGTAGCGCTGGGAGGAAGAAGCACAGACACCACTTAAAATGCCTCGCTTGCTCTGTCGCGTGCGCTGTCGCTTGTGTGCGTGCGTCTAAACATATGTGTGAGTGTACGAAGACGCGATGACCTGGGTACAGGAAGTTTTGTAGTCGGGTATACTATATACTATATCATTCTTACTTGTTTTTAACTTCATTTAATTTGCATTAAAATTTTCATAAAATGAAAAGGTCACTAAAATTGACAGATAAAATGATATTTTACAAAAAAAAATGTTTTGTTAAGATAAAAAGAATTTGGATTTATTTATCTGCTACTGGAAAAAATGTTGAGTGCGCTACGTAACGTACGACACTATAGGTTCGAGGCGTTTGCTAAAAACCCGTAAACTTTTTTTTGACTCCAAATAAGTTATTTCTGCATTCTATTATTCGCAGCTTTCTTTTAGATATTGGATTTTCTGTGCTTTGTTATGCATAATTCCCTAAAAATTACAAATATATTTTAAAAATTTAAATGTAACTTCCATTTTGTGTAGCATGCGCTACAAGGTTACGTTAGGTTAGGTTAAGACGGCAGGTCACCCTCATTGGTGGCCTCACATTGACCATCTGGTCCTTAGTGTTACCGCATATTTGACCCTTGCGACGTTTAAGATTCATTGAAGATTATTTTCGCGAATTTTAAGAGTTGGTTCAGTGGTGTCCTCGATACACTCTCCAAGGAAGTGAATGGGATCCCAGATGGTTGAGTCTGCTTCGCATGAGCGCTGGACAGGTACAGAAGAGGTGTTCCAGGGTTTCCGGTAACCCCGGTTCTCTGCACTTCCTACAGTTGTCGTCGTTTGTGATGCCAAGCTTCTTCGCATGGGCCGCTGTCATACAGTGTCCCGTTAAAACACCTAGCAGCGCCCTGCAGTGCATCCTATCTGCATCCTATCGTGGGAGCGATAGGATGTAGCAGGATTGATTGGCGTTTCGCGCGTTCCACATTATTTTAGCCGTTCCGCATGTCGTCGCAGCTCTCCATCTGCGGCTGACTGTCCGTTGAGCTTATTCTTCGAGTTCCATATATATCGCTTGCAGGGGGATTGATAGATTCTCAACGCTACCAGTCGGTAGTTCCACGCTATCCTTAGCTGACTCGTCTGCCTTTTAATTTCCGCTAATGCCCCGGTGACTGGGAACCCAGTGCGCACTCTCTTGGAAGTGCTTAATGCATCCACTGCTTCCCTGCTTGCCAGAACATTTTTGGATTTGATGGCGTCCGAGAATAAGGGTTTTTATGGCCGCCTGACTGTCAACGAATAAGTTGACATGTGTGTGCTACGTGTTGAGCTCTAAGGCAGCTTCAGCCGCCTTCCAGATGGCGAAGACCTTTCGCCTGGAAGTTGCTGCAGTAGTCCGGTAGTTTATATGGTCACTCACAAAAACCGCCGCGCCCACTCCATTTCGCATCTTAGAGTCGTCTGTGTAGATGTTGATCGTCCACTGCTTCGGTTCCGAGCCGATTTGCCAGTCGTTGGGACCAATCATCATTTCTGTTCTATGGTTGAGGTTCGTCACAGGGGTCATGTAGTCCGTGCTACTTAATCGTTCCCTGCCGATCTTGCAGTGTCCCAGGCTCTGAAGAGCCATATTTCCTGTTGCCACCAGGCGTTGTGCGCTTTTTTTTAGCTATTAGTCTCGCTTGTATGTCAAGGATATCCACACCTAGTATTTTCTCGAGGGCTTTTGTTGGAGTTGATCTCAGTGCCCCTGTAATGCACAGTAGTGCTTGTCTCTGGGTCTTCTCCATCAGCCTTAAGTAGGTGATCTTTTCAGTTGCCGGCCACCACACAATGATGCTGTAGAGTTGAATCGGACGCACCACTGATATGAAGATCCAATGCATTAGAGAGGGCCCATGTGCAGCCTAGCATCTTCTTGCGCTACAACACATTAAAAACCTTTATAAAAAATATTGAAATAATATTTTTTAAGTTTTAGAGTCTACATGAAAAGCAAGAAGGCTTGAGAAAATTAGATTTGCGAAAAGAGTTTGGAATACATACATATCTAATAGAGAGTTAAGTCATTCGTCGATTTGTTTTCACGTTTGATGATATGGGCGGGCTCGATCAACGGGTTAAAGATTCTAAAAATAGATTGAGTCTTGCTTCGTTTCGAACGAGCCAATCCTCGGCATGCACAGTCCAAATCACCCATTTGCCACCACAATTTGTTGATGACAGTAGTGCAGTGATATGTGATGCAGTACGTTGTCCTGATGGACCCGTGGTTCAACCCTGCCTGCGATGATGTGACTGGTGGGGGAAGTAACAATAATTTTTTGTATTATTGGTTTTTTCTGTTAATTTGTTTTGTTTTTGTATTATCTGGTTTGATAAATTTGATCTTATTCTGATTTGAGGTTGATAGAGAAGGACAGATTTATAAACATTTGAACGGATAAGCTGACAGGCAAACGGACGGACCGACAAAGGATAGATGGACAGATTTATGGGAATAAATATACACACGACTGCTCGCTTTTGGTGAAGCTTTCCAAATGTTCTTTATTCGGCACTCTGTCCGTTTTCAAGATTAAAATATTGATATTATTATATGTATCGCTCTGTCGCAGCAGAGCATACTTAAAAGAGAGAGAGTGTGTTGTATGTGCATGCATTAGTGTGTACCTATATGGTACTCTTGGTATGCGCTACATAAGCGTACCGTGGGATATGGGCCGTCAGCTAAATGGCCAGCTAGAGTACTAGCGGTCCGCGCTGCGTAATATGAGCCTGAGTCAATAAACTCAAGTGGCTCTGCGCTTTTGGCTTTATATTTGTTATTGTATGCAACAAAGTGTCGCATACTTATGTACTGAAATACAGGGTATTATTTAATGCACATACACACTACACCTCCCCTTTTAGAAGAATAACGTAATATAATGTAGTTGTTCAATTGACTTATATATATAATATTACATCGATAAACTTAGGGCCTTGATGAATGATGAGTGAGTTGATGAAGAAAAATAAAGTTAATTTTTTTTTATATATATTTATTTAAAAAAAATTTTTTCATGTACTGTCGATGGAGTTGTGTTGAAACAATTGGTGAAAAAATTCAACCATTTTATTGCCCAGTGAATTGCAGCTAATTCCTGCTCCGTAGTCGATTAATTGCTGTCTCCCTGCTTGAAAGCTCATGACGCGTATGCAATTGGTAATTGCATACCGTTGTACTCTTGGGTTAGTACGGCACCACATGCATGTTTACTTGCATATGTGGTTATGCAAAATTCTCTGCTGAAATCAGGGTATTGCAGTAATGTTGGTTTCATTAATGCCATTTTGAGATATTTAAATGCGTCTTCGCATTCTTTTGTCCATTCGAATTGGACATTCTTTCTGCACAATCAAATGACGTGAATATTGTGCGAAATTGTGAATGAATCTTCTGTAGTAATTACAGAACGCGACGAATCGTCGTGCACTTTCTGCATGAGTTGGGATTGGATAGTTTTTTATAACATCGTATTTTTTATCATCCGGAAGGATGCCATGGTCTGTGCATTTATGGCCCAGGAATGTAACCTCATGCATGAAGAGAGAGAATTTCTCTGGGTTTAATTTTAAGTTGTGTTTTCTACACAGGTCAAAAATATTTGACAAATTTTTAAACATGTGCTGTTCAGAACAGCCAATGACTACCAAGTCATCCATGTAGAGAAATGATTGTGATGGTTCAAGACCCGAAAATGCAGGTGTCATCATTGGCATAAATGAATTTGGGGCTACCTTTAAACCGTAGGGTAATCGCGTGGAAAATGATGTTATGTTTCTAGATTTCTCATCTAGTTCTATTTGGTGGAAACCAGACATAAGATCGAGACATGAAAAATATTTTGCTCGTCCTAATTGGTCTAGTATTTCCTCGATTCTTGGCAGTGGGTATATGTCTGCCAAGAGTTTTTTATTTATTTGGCGATAATCAACTACTAAACGCCATTTTTTCTCCTTAGAGTTTGGAAGAGATTTCTTGGGTACCAAGAGAAGTGGGCTGTTATATTAAGAAATAGATGGTTCAACTATACCATCTTTTATTAGTTTATCGACCTGTCTGTTTATTTCTGGCTTTTCTGTCTCTGCGTTTCTATAATTTTTAATATATACTGGGGTTTTATCTGCTAATCTTAATTTTTGTTTTTAAAAATTATTACTTGAAATTGCTTCTGTTTCTAAACCAAATATGTCACTATATTTGGTACATAAATTAGTAAGCTTGTTTTTAAATTGTTCAGGGAACTTTAGTTTTTTCAGGACTTCATTACTTCTATTATTTTCGTTGGTAAGTTGAGTTTTAATTTCATAATTTTGTATTGATTCAAATTTTTTGGGTTTTGTATTTTTATATTGTTATTTGTTGTACTTAAAATACGAACTATTGCACTATTACTTGTTAAGACGCTGTTAGCTATTAATACCCCAGGATGAATTACCTGATTTGGTATTAATACAGGATCTTCATTTGTCTGAAGTTTGATTTTTCTCATTACTTTTGACCTTGCTGGTAATAATATTGAATTGTCAATATCATTGTGTAAGAGTGGTGCATGTATTTGGTATTTAAGTGTTTTCGGCTTCAAGATGAATTCATTATGTTGATTATACAATTATACTATTATACAATTACATTTTCTAATGAAATCTAGTCCAAGAATTCCATCGCATGGTATGGGAAATTCATTGTAGACTATTTGGAAATCGTGACTGATTACGAAGTAATCGAAAAGTTGATCAATTGTGGATTGTCCAATTGACTGTATTGTTCCCTGTCCAATTCCTTTTACATTTGATTTGTAATTTTGATTAATATTTGAGTCTACGTTATTATTCTTTAGGATTGAAACATTTGCTCCTGTATCTACTAGTAATGTTAACGGAATATTATTTTTTTCGTTATGTACTTTAATGAGACTACTGAGATTTAGATTTATGCTCAGTATTTTTACTGTTGGTTGCTCAAGGGGGTTTGCTGGTTTTCCGAGTTGCATTGTGTAACGCGAACTTGATTTTGTGACCTATTTCCTCTGTTGGAGCCGCCTCTGTGTGCGCCATCTCGGGGATTGCCTCGGTTATTGTTATAATGGTTACCATTGTTATGGTACCTATTGCTTCTATTGTAGGCTCGGCCTCTATTATTACCTCTACCGCGGTTTCCGCCACGTTGAGAGTAATTCTGGTAATACAATTCAGTATTAGATTGTCCAGTTGCTTCGGTGCAGCTGTTGACAAATTTTGATATGGCGTCATTCATGCTGTTGAATGTGCCAGCCTGCATGATAAATTTTACCTTATCGATAGCGCAGTTTTTGGTCATTGCCTTTACTGCTCGGGCTGTACTGTATTTATTGGCCAATTCTGGCGTTAAGTCATCGTTTATAAAGGCTTCTTCTAAAGCTTTTGTTACCTGCTCAACTTCTTGAGTATACTGGTTGGCAGTATTGATTTTTTGTTGCAAGTTAAGTAGCTTGTCTGACAATACTTCGACTGATTCGCCTTTAACTGTGCTTGATAATTTTGCAGTGATTTCCGCGATAGTTTGCTCGTTGCTTATCAAGTTTCTCGCATGGTCTTTTAGTTTTGTCTTGATTAGACTGACAGCTGTTGATTCATGATTTTCTTTTAGTGAGTCTATAAGACTCAAAGCATCTTTGAAGCTTTGTAAGTTTTCTGCCTTTCCATCAAACTCTGGTAAGAGCGATGAGGCTAATTTGAGAAAACTTATAGCTGTTTGGGCCATTGTGTTGCCAATTTTTGGGGTTTTTACTTCAGTGTCCGATTCTGGGTTTTCGTTTACCTCAGTTATAGAAACTAATAGAACTGATTCATCAAAGTCGGCTGGAAGATTTAATACATTTGGTACTAATATTTGCAACTTGTGGATTGTGGATTGTGGATTGTCCAATTGACTGTATTGTTCCCTGTCCAATTCCTTTTACATTTGATTTGTAATTTTGATTAATATTTGAGTCTACGTTATTATTCTTTAGGATTGAAACATTTGCTCCTGTATCTACTAGTAATGTTAACGGAATATTATTTTTTTCGTTATGTACTTTAATGAGACTACTGAGATTTAGATTTATGCTCAGTATTTTTACTGTTGGTTGCTCAAGGGGGTTTGCTGGTTTTCCGAGTTGCATTGTGTAACGCGAACTTGATTTTGTGACCTATTTCCTCTGTTGGAGCCGCCTCTGTGTGCGCCATCTCGGGGATTGCCTCGGTTATTGTTATAATGGTTACCATTGTTATGGTACCTATTGCTTCTATTGTAGGCTCGGCCTCTATTATTACCTCTACCGCGGTTTCCGCCACGTTGAGAGTAATTCTGGTAATACAATTCAGTATTAGATTGTCCAGTTGCTTCGGTGCAGCTGTTGACAAATTTTGATATGGCGTCATTCATGCTGTTGAATGTGCCAGCCTGCATGATAAATTTTACCTTATCGATAGCGCAGTTTTTGGTCATTGCCTTTACTGCTCGGGCTGTACTGTATTTATTGGCCAATTCTGGCGTTAAGTCATCGTTTATAAAGGCTTCTTCTAAAGCTTTTGTTACCTGCTCAACTTCTTGAGTATACTGGTTGGCAGTATTGATTTTTTGTTGCAAGTTAAGTAGCTTGTCTGACAATACTTCGACTGATTCGCCTTTAACTGTGCTTGATAATTTTGCAGTGATTTCCGCGATAGTTTGCTCGTTGCTTATCAAGTTTCTCGCATGGTCTTTTAGTTTTGTCTTGATTAGACTGACAGCTGTTGATTCATGATTTTCTTTTAGTGAGTCTATAAGACTCAAAGCATCTTTGAAGCTTTGTAAGTTTTCTGCCTTTCCATCAAACTCTGGTAAGAGCGATGAGGCTAATTTGAGAAAACTTATAGCTGTTTGGGCCATTGTGTTGCCAATTTTTGGGGTTTTTACTTCAGTGTCCGATTCTGGGTTTTCGTTTACCTCAGTTATAGAAACTAATAGAACTGATTCATCAAAGTCGGCTGGAAGATTTAATACATTTGGTACTAATATTTGCAACTTGTGCCGTTGCGCTACATACAAAATGCCTTCCTTGAGCCGTGTTATTATGTCTTTTAATGTATTTAATATTGTAATATTGTTAATTTATCTGTGCAAACGCCCAATGTCGGTTTTTTTTCTAAAATGGGGTGTTGTTTTTTAAAACAACAAAATCTAACGTTCTGCCTAATATTGGGTGTTCTTTAACTACTGATCTCACTTGTATACCAGGAATAGTACTTAATACTATTCCTTCTTGCGTTTTTGAGCAATGTATCAGAGGTGAGTGATCAAGATTATAAGTATTTTTATATATGTACATAAGTTCGTATATGCCTATTGAGTCTATGGTTTTATTGCTGAACCCTTTCACCAAAATTTGGGTCTCGTAAGTAAACTTCTGCTATCGCTTTGTTCGTAGCCATTGGGATTATTTAGAAAAGGTCAAAAAGAAATTATCGTTTTTTTTATTTTTATTTTATCCAAAAAATTACCTTTGCTTAGGTATTTATGTTTTAAACATTTGTTGTGCATTTGGTACATTTTAAGAAATAAGTTAATGCATATAATTATTACAATGACTATCAAAAGTATTATAATTAACTTTTGATCTGGTACTTCTACCTTATTGATTACGTTTGCGGTGGAATCCACCGTTTTTGTATCTATAAGGCCCATAGTCGCCCAGGAGAATTTTCTGTATATAGTGAATAGGGTCTCCGTCTTGAAAGTGTATACTTATTAAAAAAAATTTTTTTTTTCTATAATTTTACCTAATAGCTTGAATGGGAACCATAATATTATTAGTATTATTTGTTTTTTTTTCTTTCATACTATATTTATTTATATGTATACACACATATATAAGAATATATATATATAATACATATACATAAACTTTGCATAAACTTTTTGAAGTTTTTGCGTTATGAATGAATGAAATATCAACAAGGGAACACTTTGTAGTTTACATTCGCAAATGTCAAGTTTACAATATTTTACTTAAATTAAGTTTACACTACAAAGTGTTTGTTAGTATTTTAAACTGAGATATTGTTAGTAGTCGTACCTAGCGCAAGCGCAAGATGGGTACTTAAAAAAATTAAGCGAGGCACTTACGGTCGTTAGTCCGCTTCTTCCTGTTTTGCAACATGGTGTTGATCTGCTTCAGTTCCTCCTGTAGTCGCTGTTGGCGGGCCTTGTCGTCGACCCTTGCCTTCAACAGCGCGATGATTAGATGCCTCTTGTTTATGAGTTTGGCTTTCTCGCCTCCTCGTTGTTGTCTCAGCGTCAGCTGGCATGCTGACGCTCCCTCGCAGCAGTCCTCCTCTTGTAGTCTTCTATAGTTATTGGCCTGGGTCCGTCCCGCAGGCTAGCAATTCGTTAATTTTTGGTGCATCTGTTTGTTTAATTGGCGTTCCCTCCGCGAACGTCGGTGTTTTAGTCTCTTTAACGTTCATTGGCTTTTTTAAAAAGTTTGTTTAACTGTTGGCAATGTTAGAACATAAGTTTTGTAGTTGTTGTTGTCCTATTTATATGTTCATTATATGTTCCCATTTATATTTCATTTTGCACTTTTCACGATCGCCATATAATGTTTTATGTTATGGGAATAAATATATACACGACTGTTCGCTTTTGGTGAAGTTTTTCGAATGTTCTTTATTCGGCACTCTGTCCGTTTTCGAGCTTAAAATATTGATATTATTATATGTATCGCTCTGTCGCAGCAGAGCATACTTAAAAGAGAGAGAGTGTGTTGTATGTGCATGCATTAGTGTGTACCTATATGGTACTCTTGGTATGCGCTACATAAGCGTACCGTGGGATATGCGCCGTCAGCTAAATGGCCAGCTAGAGTACTAGCGGTCCGCGCTGCGTAATATGAGCCTGAGTCAATAAACTCAAGTGGCTCTGCGCTTTTGGCTTTATATTTGTTATTGTATGCAACAAAGTGTCGCATATTTATGTACTGAAATACAGGGTGTTATTTAATGCACATACACACTACACCTTATTGCCCTGCAATTGTTTTTAATTTTCGTCCTTTTGATTGGCCTTTTTCAACAGCCCATTTTGACCCATAACTTTATCGACATCAAGAAATTTAAAAAGCCTCAAATTTATATTGCTTCGCTTTGATTTTCGGCACACGCAACAGAATCTGATGCCCGATTGCCTACATTTTGGTGTATTCATTTTTTGCTTGCTTGCGCTCATTTTGACTGCCCTCTTCAACTGCAAATAAACGAATAACTTAACAAAATGCAAAGACCAAAAGCAATACATTTTTGCCACACAAATACTTTTCAAAAAAAAAAAATATTACATACTGAAAAGTGTGCTTATTCACTTCACTTTGAAACGCCGAAACGTAAATACTCTTCTAACCTCACGGTCAATAAATGTATACAGCCAGTTAATTAAAATGGTGGCCAATACGCATAGTCAAAAATAAAATCAAAAATATATTTTACATTAGTAATTAACATTAATGAAATATATATTTTACTAGCATAAACCCGCGGCGTTGCTCGCATTTCCTAACTATATTTAATTAAATTTAATTAAATGTAATGGTTAGAAATATTTATTATTTATAGCTGGAAATACCTCGGCCTTGCCCAGCGAAATATTTAGATTGCATATAATGCAATGTTGAATTTGACTACTTTCGTCAACCGTAAGAAATACACAAAAATAGAGTATCACAATTTTCCCTCCGGTGAAAACCAAATAGTTGAGTCAAATACCTAATGATTTGTTGTGTAGGGCTGTGACAATGACTTTGAAGCCGATGTAACTAAACAAATAATCTCACTCATTTGACGTTGACCCAAATAATTATATAACAATAAAAAAATGTATGTTACCCGCCACCAGCTGGGCTTGAACACAGGTCCATCAGGACAACGTGCCGCATCACATACCACTGCACTACTGCCATGAACAACTCTCGGTGGCAAACATATACGAGTATTTAAGTAAGTGCTCTACAAGCAAAATGTGGCTACATTCGAATGGGTCCCCCCATAGAAAATTTTTCGGTGTATGAGATGCGCCTTCTGTATGACTTTATATTCTTTGGTATTACATAGAATAAGGTTAAAGCGTTATCAAATGTTGTCAAGAGAGGACCAATCAGTTGCATAAACAAGTTGATTATGCGAAGTAAAATTTCCTTTGCGAAAGCAACGATGTGGCTCAGAGGAAATGGAAGAAGGTGAGCTAAAATGCTTAGAAAGGGAAAATAGTATATTGGGATTGCGAAATGTCCGTCTGTCCGTATGAACGCAATTTTTTGCCTTTATCTTTAAGCTAGAGCAACCAAACAAGCATACACATGTTGTTGTATGCCCTCAATTCATGAAGTGTCGAGATCGACTTCCACCACCACCCCCTCCCTTGCAATTTGGGGAAAACCTGTATCTTCCCAATTTTTAAAGCTATAGTCACCAAATTTGGCATACAGACTAATGTTGACATTCCTTCACGTTTTTCAAGGGGTATATCTCCAACAGTTTCAAAGATAGACTTACCTAATTTGGCATACAGACTAATGTTGACCACCTGGATAAATGTGCATCAAAACAATTTTGACTCCCCCACCCCTTCTCCGGTAAATGAGGAAAATCTATATCTCCCACACCTGTATAGGTAAAGTCACCAAATACAAATACATACAGACTACTGTTTTTTTCGCGTCTCTTTCCGAACCCAAAAATAACCAAATTATACAGGACTGGGAACATAGTATTCTGCAGTTCGGGTGCGTCCGACTGCAACGTTCTTACTTGTTTTAAATTATGTTTTACTGATTTTACCCCCGCCTCCCAGATACCTTTGAAGTGCAGTCCTGCCGGGGGAATAAAATGCCACTTAATCTTTTCATTCTCCAAGATTGGAGCAATATTAACATTATCCTGTATCGCTTTTAAAACTTCCTTATCCATCTCTCTTGAGGCCCCCACAAAGTTTGTTCCATTGTCAGAGTATATGTATATTAGTACATTTATCTCTTCTTGCTAAAAATCTTCTCAACGCAGCCATAAAGGCATCCGACGTAAAGTCGCTGACAGCCCCCAAATGTATAGCCTTATACGTTTTATGTCCACGAGTCTTGGAACATCTAATATGATAAAATACTGCATAGTCAACCCCTGTATTTAAGAATGGATACGACATTGAGATTCTATGCTTTGGGAGGCTTCCCATAATTTGTTCTGCTGTATTTTGTCTATACACATTCTCCTAAATATTTATTTAAATAATTTCTTAAGCCAAAAGTCCATTAAATAGTTCATTAAATATAACTTCTCATCAGGTTGATTCCACCGTGTAAGGTTTATTTATGGAGATTTTTACTCCCTCTACCCATAAAATGGGTAAAAAGGGGGTACTAAATCTGTGCAAATGTATGTAACAGGCAGAAGGAGACATCTCTGACCCTATAAAGTATATATATTCTTGATCAGTATCAAAAGAGATTTCGATTTGGTCATGTCCGTCTGTCCGTCCGTCTGTCCGTCCGTCTGTATGAAAGCAAGGATCTCAGCAAATATGAGAGCTATAGGCACCAAATTTGGAATGTAGGTTCGTGTATAACGGGCGCAGGTCAAGTTTTTTCTTTTTGGATTCGAGATGTTCCCCCCATTCCCCCGCTTTTCGGCAAAAACTGTTTTACAGCCACACGTTTAAAGATATAGCTTTGGGATTTGGCATGTACAATACTTTAGTCACTTTTTATCTACTGTTCAAATTTTAAGTCCATCGGATACTAAACACGGAAGTTATTGTTATAATGGTTACCATTGTTATGGTACCTATTGCTTCTATTGTAGGCTCGGCCTCTATTATTACCTCTACCGCGGTTTCCGCCACGTTGAGAGTAATTCTGGTAATACAATTCAGTATTAGATTGTCCAGTTGCTTCGGTGCAGCTGTTGACAAATTTTGATATGGCGTCATTCATGCTGTTGAATGTGCCAGCCTGCATGATAAATTTTACCTTATCGATAGCGCAGTTTTTGGTCATTGCCTTTACTGCTCGGGCTGTACTGTATTTATTGGCCAATTCTGGCGTTAAGTCATCGTTTATAAAGGCTTCTTCTAAAGCTTTTGTTACCTGCTCAACTTCTTGAGTATACTAGTTGGCAGTATTGATTTTTTGTTGCAAGTTAAGTAGCTTGTCTGACAATACTTCGACTGATTCGCCTTTAACTGTGCTTGATAATTTTGCAGTGATTTCCGCGATAGTTTGCTCGTTGCTTATCAAGTTTCTCGCATGGTCTTTTAGTTTTGTCTTGATTAGACTGACAGCTGTTGATTCATGATTTTCTTTTAGTGAGTCTATAAGACTCAAAGCATCTTTGAAGCTTTGTAAGTTTTCTGCCTTTCCATCAAACTCTGGTAAGAGCGATGAGGCTAATTTGAGAAAACTTATAGCTGTTTGGGCCATTGTGTTGCCAATTTTTGGGGTTTTTACTTCAGTGTCCGATTCTGGGTTTTCTTTTACCTCAGTTATAGAAACTAATAGAACTGATTCATCAAAGTCGGCTGGAAGATTTAATACATTTGGTACTAATATTTGCAACTTGTGCCGTTGCGCTACATACAATTTTATTGGGTGTTCTTTAACTACTGATCTCACTTGTATACCAGGAATAGTACTTAATACTATTCCTTCTTGCGTTTTTGAGCAATGTATCAGAGGTGAGTGATCAAGATTATAAGTATTTTTATATATGTACATAAGTTCGTATATGCCTATTGAGTCTATGGTTTTATTGCTGAACCCTTTCACCAAAATTTGGGTCTCGTAAGTAAACTTCTGCTATCGCTTTGTTCGTAGCCATTGGGATTATTTAGAAAAGGTCAAAAAGAAATTATCGTTTTTTTTATTTTTATTTTATCCAAAAAATTACCTTTGCTTAGGTATTTATGTTTTAAACATTTGTTGTGCATTTGGTACATTTTAAGAAATAAGTTAATGCATATAATTATTACAATGACTATCAAAAGTATTATAATTAACTTTTGATCTGGTACTTCTACCTTATTGATTACGTTTGCGGTGGAATCCACCGTTTTTGTATCTATAAGGCCCATAGTCGCCCAGGAGAATTTTCTGTATATAGTGAATAGGGTCTCCGTCTTGAAAGTGTATATTTATTAAAAAAAATTTTTTTTTTCTATAATTTTACCTAATAGCTTGAATGGGAACCATAATATTATTAGTATTATTTGTTTTTTTTTCTTTCATACTATATTTATTTATATGTATACACACATATATAAGAATATATATATATAATACATATACATAAACTTTGCATAAACTTTTTGAAGTTTTTGCGTTATGAATGAATGAAATATCAACAAGGGAACACTTTGTAGTTTACATTCGCAAATGTCAAGTTTACAATATTTTACTTAAATTAAGTTTACACTACAAAGTGTTTGTTAGTATTTTAAACTGAGATATTGTTAGTAGTCGTACCTAGCGCAAGCGCAAGATGGGTACTTAAAAAAATTAAGCGAGGCACTTACGGTCGTTAGTCCGCTTCTTCCTGTTTTGCAACATGGTGTTGATCTGCTTCAGTTCCTCCTGTAGTCGCTGTTGGCGGGCCTTGTCGTCGACCCTTGCCTTCAACAGCGCGATGATTAGATGCCTCTTGTTTATGAGTTTGGCTTTCTCGCCTCCTCGTTGTTGTCTCAGCGTCAGCTGGCATGCTGACGCTCCCTCGCAGCAGTCCTCCTCTTGTAGTCTTCTATAGTTATTGGCCTGGGTCCGTCCCGCAGGCTAGCAATTCGTTAATTTTTGGTGCATCCGTTTGTTTAATTGGCGTTCCCTCCGCGAACGTCGGTGTTTTAGTCTCTTTAACGTTCATTGGCTTTTTTAAAAGTTTGTTTAACTGTTGGCAATGTTAGAACATAAGTTTTGTAGTTGTTGTTGTCCCATTTATATGTTCATTATATGTTCCCATTTATATTTCATTTTGCACTTTTCACGATCGCCATATAATGTTTTATGTTATGGGAATAAATATATACACGACTGTTCGCTTTTGGTGAAGTTTTTCGAATGTTCTTTATTCGGCACTCTGTCCGTTTTCGAGCTTAAAATATTGATATTATTATATGTATCGCTCTGTCGCAGCAGAGCATACTTAAAAGAGAGAGAGTGTGTTGTATGTGCATGCATTAGTGTGTACCTATATGGTACTCTTGGTATGCGCTACATAAGCGTACCGTGGGATATGCGCCGTCAGCTAAATGGCCAGCTAGAGTACTAGCGGTCCGCGCTGCGTAATATGAGCCTGAGTCAATAAACTCAAGTGGCTCTGCGCTTTTGGCTTTATATTTGTTATTGTATGCAACAAAGTGTCGCATATTTATGTACTGAAATACAGGGTGTTATTTAATGCACATACACACTACACCTTATTGCCCTGCAATTGTTTTTAATTTTCGTCCTTTTGATTGGCCTTTTTCAACAGCCCATTTTGACCCATAACTTTATCGACATCAAGAAATTTAAAAAGCCTCAAATTTATATTGCTTCGCTTTGATTTTCGGCACACGCAACAGAATCTGATGCCCGATTGCCTACATTTTGGTGTATTCATTTTTTGCTTGCTTGCGCTCATTTTGACTGCCCTCTTCAACTGCAAATCAACGAATAACTTAACAAAATGCAAAGACCAAAAGCAATACATTTTTGCCACACAAATACTTTTCAAAAAAAAAAAATATTACATACTGAAAAGTGTGCTTATTCACTTCACTTTGAAACGCCGAAACGTAAATACTCTTCTAACCTCACGGTCAATAAATGTATACAGCCAGTTAATTAAAATGGTGGCCAATACGCATAGTCAAAAATAAAATCAAAAATATATTTTACATTAGTAATTAACATTAATGAAATATATATTTTACTAGCATAAACCCGCGGCGTTGCTCGCATTTCCTAACTATATTTAATTAAATTTAATTAAATGTAATGGTTAGAAATATTTATTATTTATAGCTGGAAATACCTCGGCCTTGCCCAGCGAAATATTTAGATTGCATATAATGCAATGTTGAATTTGACTACTTTCGTCAACCGTAAGAAATACACAAAAATAGAGTATCACAATTTTCCCTCCGGTGAAAACCAAATAGTTGAGTCAAATACCTAATGATTTGTTGTGTAGGGCTGTGACAATGACTTTGAAGCCGATGTAACTAAACAAATAATCTCACTCATTTGACGTTGACCCAAATAATTATATAACAATAAAAAAATGTATGTTACCCGCCACCAGCTGGGCTTGAACACAGGTCCATCAGGACAACGTGCCGCATCACATACCACTGCACTACTGCCATGAACAACTCTCGGTGGCAAACATATACGAGTATTTAAGTAAGTGCTCTACAAGCAAAATGTGGCTACATTCGAATGGGTCCCCCCATAGAAAATTTTTCGGTGTATGAGATGCGCCTTCTGTATGACTTTATATTCTTTGGTATTACATAGAATAAGGTTAAAGCGTTATCAAATGTTGTCAAGAGAGGACCAATCAGTTGCATAAACAAGTTGATTATGCGAAGTAAAATTTCCTTTGCGAAAGCAACGATGTGGCTCAGAGGAAATGGAAGAAGGTGAGCTAAAATGCTTAGAAAGGGAAAATAGTATATTGGGATTGCGAAATGTCCGTCTGTCCGTATGAACGCAATTTTTTGCCTTTATCTTTAAGCTAGAGCAACCAAACAAGCATACACATGTTGTTGTATGCCCTCAATTCATGAAGTGTCGAGATCGACTTCCACCACCACCCCCTCCCTCGCAATTTGGGGAAAACCTGTATCTTCCCAATTTTTAAAGCTATAGTCACCAAATTTGGCATACAGACTAATGTTGACATTCCTTCACGTTTTTCAAGGGGTATATCTCCAACAGTTTCAAAGATAGACTTACCTAATTTGGCATACAGACTAATATATACGTTTATGTCCACGAGTCTTGGAACATCTAATATGATAAAATACTGCATAGTCAACCCCTGTATTTAAGAATGGATACGACATTGAGATTCTATGCTTTGGGAGGCTTCCCATAATTTGTTCTGCTGTATTTTGTCTATACACATTCTCCTAAATATTTATTTAAATAATTTCTTAAGCCAAAAGTCCATTAAATAGTTCATTAAATATAACTTCTCATCAGGTTGATTCCACCGTGTAAGGTTTATTTATGGAGATTTTTACTCCCTCTACCCATAAAATGGGTAAAAAGGGGGTACTAAATCTGTGCAAATGTATGTAACAGGCAGAAGGAGACATCTCTGACCCTATAAAGTATATATATTCTTGATCAGTATCAAAAGAGATTTCGATTTGGTCATGTCCGTCTGTCCGTCCGTCTGTATGAAAGCAAGGATCTCAGCAAATATGAGAGCTATAGGCACCAAATTTGGAATGTAGGTTCGTGTATAACGGGCGCAGGTCAAGTTTTTTCTTTTTGGATTCGAGATGTTCCCCCCATTCCCCCGCTTTTCGGCAAAAACTGTTTTACAGCCACACGTTTAAAGATATAGCTTTGGGATTTGGCATGTACAATACTTTAGTCACTTTTTATCTACTGTTCAAATTTTAAGTCCATCGGATACTAAACACGGAAGTTATTCACGAAAGAAGATTCAGTGCTTCAGCGCGGGGGGGAAAAGAAGCACAGCCACCACTTAAATGCCTCGCTGCTCTGTCGATTGTGCTGTCGCTTGTATGTGTGCGTCTTTGTTTATGTGTGTGTGTATGTGTAAGTGTACGAAGATGCGATGTACCTGGGTACAGGGAGTTTTGTACTTGTTAATATGAACGAGGTGATATTTCATTTGTTGAGAATAATTGGATGCTTAACATAGAATCTTGCATTGGAATTTGGCAATCTACCACCTAGCCGAAGTACTCCATTCTTATCCAAAAATGGGTTCAAACCTATTATTTTACTTTTTGTCTCAATCTCTGTTTATTTAACTAATTTCTGGGATTGTTAAAATTGGGATTGTTACATGGCGATTCTTTTTAGGCCAATAATTTTCGGATTCGGCCAGCCATTAAGGCCCTTTCCACCATATCAGTCTTTTAATGTGGTGGCACAAAGTGTTTTTTATCCAGGCTAGCGTAATTGTGGAATCACTCCAAGCGTAAGTTTCTGCTGTGATTGGTATTGTTTCTTTTATTGTTTGAATTAGTTTTGCTAAGAGATGGGCTGCATAGAAACTTAGAGATGGTCTTTCTATTGTTCTGCGGATTTACCCTACATTTGCTGGATATAATCATCACTGAGCACCCTACTTTGGCATATACTACAGCTGCATATGCTTTTTCGGATGCGTCAGCAAACCCATGAAGTTCCATTAGGCGATTAAGCTGCGTCTCAATTGACCTCGGTTATTCAAGATAAATTGGTCGAAACCATTCTATAATGTACGTTGCAACTTTGGTTCAACTGAAGGCGCAACTCTTCAAAATTGCAGCTAATTGTTAAACCGTCGCACTACCGTTTTCCCTAAGAAATACGCAAGGTCGCGATTTCGTTAGTACTGATCTTTTATTGACAATCCATGTGGATTCATTAATCTATCGCCTTTTTTCCCATCCCGCAACCCGAGCACTCACATGTGCATTGTCCCGTTTTACCTAGACTGTTTTCATGTGGCCTGGGCAAGCGAGGGATGCATGTGTATTTTTATGACTTGATTTTTGGATGTACTCCTTGACGGTTGCGAGGGTTGTATGTTTAGTTTCTAAACATCGGTATTCTAATTTTCTGCAGGGCAGCCAGATTCTCTTTATATTTTATCCATTCTTTGGAATCGTTATCCGATAATTCTTGATCCCAATCTAGTTATACAAGCCAAAGCTTCTGCAAAAATAGTTTTCCCACAATTGTCACTGGTGATAGCCATCCTAAGGGGTCATACATTTTAGCTAGTATGGACAATACTTATCTTTTATTTGTTTTTTTCCGAATTGTTACAATTAACAATTAACTTAAATTCAGTACATGTTAATCTGCCTGTACATCATTTGAATGTCCGCTGATACAAATGGCTAGCACAAATCCTCAAACTGAAACATCCGGAGTGTGCTGGCCCTGCAATGGACACTGTCTTTACCTCGGCGTAAACGGGTAATACCACGTGTCACTTGCGCGCCTACAGCTCAGGCAGTGCAGTGTCTAGCAGAGGCTGTGATACAGTAGACCCCGACGGCTTCGTCACGCCGGGGGTACTGAGCCATGTTTCAGAGGTGCCTGGCGGTAGGTCAAAAACGCTATGGGATGGTGTCCCAGAATAAAACCACCTACCTTGCAGGATGGACGAAAAGTCGGATGCAACTCGGGCTGCGATGTCATCCCACCGACGGTGATGCGTGGTCGCTACCACCGGCAGGCACGGCGTGTCGCCAGTAGTCAAAACTTCGCTGAGACGAGCTACTTCCTACTTACAGCTACTTCCACAAACAACAGGTCACTTTTGCGGTCAGGTGCCGTAGTCGATGCAGACTCGGACCTAGGTAGCGAAAAACCGAACGCCACCGAAGAACGCCACCTTCAGTCTCCGGACAAGTCCTCGGGCACCAGCTCATCACGCAAGGAAGGGTCCAAGACGAAGTCAAAGGATGGACCGAAGGCGAATTCACAATACAAAGCTGCGTTGAGGATCCAAAGCAGACTGACGGGCAGGAAAGATCTCACTTTCGAAGAAAAGGAGTCCCTTGCCTGGTAAGAAAGCAGGATAACGGAGAGTCGATAGCATTTTGCATCAAGCCCCAGCACGCAACCACGCGTTATTTGAGAGGATGGAGGCCCTACCAGACTCCCCGATGCCCACATTTGATGGGGTGGGGTGGCTGAGTGGGGTCAAAATCCTTAAATGTAACGCCGAACCGACGCTTAAATGGGTGAGGGGAGCTGGTCCGGCACTGGAGATAGTCGACAGAACATTAATTCCGTCGGTAACAAAGCCGAAGGTACTCATTCCCAGAGTCGTCGTCCCAGATATGGCGTTGAGACTGTTCAGGACACAGAACCCCGACGTGTTAATGGCTGAATGGAAGGTGCTACTGTTGCCGAGCCGCTGCCTCAGAGCAGTGGCGGGCAGCATTATATCATCCAAATCAGCAAGGAGGCAGAGAATGTTCTGTATCCACGATTTGGGAAAATGGCGTGGGGCGTAGTTAGCGTGTACCTACGTCTGAAGAAACGTCACCCCACAGACAACAATAAAAACACTTTAGAGTCAGGGTAGGTGGAAAAGTATCTCGTCCTAGAAGCTGGGACCGACGCCACCCTGGCTCTAACCCTAACAGACGCAGCAGGCCACCGTCGGCACGACCATTGAAGTCGACCCCGTGGAGGAAACGGCAACCAGCAATGCACTTGGAAGTCCTAAAGGAAGGAGCCGTCGACGTGGTCTTATTGCAGGAGCCCTAGTTATCGTCGGGAAACTGGATATTATCATTTTAACATTTATCCCAACAACCGTAAGTAGAAATAGAACTGTCAATCTAAATACAAAAGGCATCTTACTTATTACCTCATTACAGTACTGATGATCAATCAACGCTGCTAGCATCCAGCTATATGTCACAAGACCAACCAGCACCACCCGAGAAGCTGCACAAGCTTGTGACGCCAACGCACACCACACAGTGTGGGGCAGCGCGGACATTAGTGACAGAGGTGAGTTCCTATCAAACTTTCTATTATTAACTAACTTAAGTTTGACTAATACTGGCGAAAAACCCACGTATGTAGGAACCAACCTCTTCAAACGTTTTAGACCTCACATTATACACTGATTAGTTCAGACGTTTAGCAGTACATTCAAGTGGCCCAACGACACCAAGTAGGGGCTTGTTAACGCGCGGACCCAGGCAATATGCAACCCACCTCCCGCCAAACCGACCGAATGGCGCGCCGCATAACGTCCGGTAGCGAAGATCGCGGACAGATAAATAAGTACAACATAGTTCTATATAAATGTAAATATATGATTATAAAAAAATAAGCAATAAGTAACTATAGGCTACATAATAGTGCATTTCTATGTAAGGAAATAGAAGTAGCATTACATATTAAATGATAAAGGTTGTTATAATTAGAACATAATATACGAAAAGGATTATGGATACCATAATTAGTACTACAAGCTTGAAGAGAAAGAGGGAGAAAGTTTCTGGAACTTCTAATCGGAACTGCAAAACTAATTTGGCTGATTAATTCGGAAGAATCAATTTCACCACATTTAGTTTGTGTAAGAAAATTACATCAAGCATGGTTCTAGGATCAGAAAGAGAAGGAAGATTTATTAATAACAGTTTACTACAATAAGAAGGCAAGCGAATATTAGGATTCCAACTTAGACCCCGAAGTACAAAGAGCAGAAATTGTTATTGTACCGATTCTATTCTATCCTGATGAACCTTGTATTGGGGGCACCAAAATTGGGGACACCAAATACAAGACCCATATTCAAGAAATTCGTATTCGTATAAAGAGTTTTGTAGGGATCGTTAAATTCTTTCGACCAACGCTTAATGAAACGCAGGACACCAAAGGCACGATTAGTGGTGGAAGAGATATGCTTGTCAAACTTTAGCTTGGCATCTAGAAGGATACCCAAATCATTAACCGACTCAATTCGAACAAGCGACTTACCATTAATAATATAACTGTTAAAAAGGGAATTCGCCTGTAAAAGGACATTACGTTACATTTACCACAATTAAGATTTAATAAATTTACCTGACACCAGGATTGAAAACTGTCAAGATCAGTTTGCAACCTTTGACCAGATAAGAAATCAGTAGATGACAGCCAAAGTTTAACATCATCGGCATACATCAGCACCCGAGAGTAATTTACAACAGAAGGAAGGTCATTTATGAACAATGTAAATAATAAAGGGCCAAGATGACTTCCTTGTGGTACACCGGAAGTAACTTGAACAGGCTTGGAAACTAAGCCTTTGAAATAAACCTTTTGAGTTTTAAGAGTTAAATAGTTAGAAATCCAAAGAATTAAGTTATTTGGAAATCCCAGAAGATGCAGTTTGTGAAGTAAAAGAGAATGATTAACAGAATCAAAAGCCTTACTGAAATCAGTGTAAGTAACATCTGTTTGCATTTTAGCTTGAAATCCCTTTATGCAAACAGATGTTATTAATACTGATTTTAGTAAGGCTTTTGACTCTGTTAATCATTCTCTTTTACTTGTGTTTCCTAATGCGAGTTTTAAGGTCGTTGTTGTTCATTTTAATAAATATGTATTACATTTATTTATTAAAATTCTTCTCCTACGCGTTTCGGCGTTTGTTACGCCTTGCTCAGGGAGTCTGATTTTTACATGTATATAAAAAAAGACATTTACATACATATAACAATTTAACAAACATATTTAGTTCCATTACAATACATACATTAAAACTTATTGTAGTATTTCCTACAGTGTCGTCATTGTTCCTATGTCTAAATTGCACTTTTGTTTATCCATCGTCAACTTTTGTTTCTCGTCTTTGCGCGTCCAGTTTTGTTTGTCAACTGCTATTGCTGCCGCGTAAATAAAGTTTGTCTTTTCAATGTCTTCTTTGTGGTTTACTGTGTTCTCCCCTTGTTGTTGTATCCGTAGGCTCTCTAGCGTCAGTCTCGTTCGTTCTCTCCTCTCAATGTCTAATATTTTGGTGTTGTCAAAATCAGCTGTGTGACCTGTTGTTGTAATATGTTGCGCAAGTGCTGTTGTCATTTTTCCCTTATTCGCGTCTCCTTTATGTTCGGCAATTCTCGTGCCAAGCGCCCGCTTTGTTGTTCCTATGTATATCCCGTTGCATCTTTCGCCTTCTTTCCCGTTGCATTTGATTTCGTATATTACGTGTTGTTGTTTGTCTTTGGATATTTTGTCTTTTGTGTTCGTAAATAGACTTCTTGTATTTGTGTGTGCTTTGTATGCATACATTAGGTGTTTGGAGCGTCGGGTATTATTTTTGTTATTGTTTGTCGGTTTGTTAAGTTATGTACATATGGTATACTAATATATTGTCTTTCTTCAATTTCTCTGTTTTTGGTTTTGTCACTGTTTTTATTTTGGTTTGTTGCGGCGGTTATTAAATTGTCAATAAGTTTTTCGGGAAAGCTATTTTTCAAAAGTAGTGTTTTTAATTTTATATATATGTCTGGTCTGTGCGCTTCGTCACTTATCGCGTACGCTTTTTGTATAATGTTCTTTGCAGTGTTCACTTTTTGGCTTATTGGTTGGTTGGAGTTGAAATTTATAATTCGTCCGGATGCAATTTCTTTTGTATACCATTTAAATATTATCTTTCCTTGTTTCTTTTCCAGTTCTGTGTCCAAATAAGCAATTTTCTTGTTTTTCTCTCTTTCAATTGTAAATTGTATCCGTTTATGTTGATTATTTAATGTGTCCAAAATATTTTGTGCTTCCGTTTCTTTAATAATGCAAAATAAGTCATCAACATATTTGGATATATGTTTTATATGGATGTTCTTCTTTTTGAGTTCGTCTGTGGCATTGTCAAGAATTTTGTCCAATACTATGTTAGCTATTGTTGGTGATATAGGGTTGCCCATGGGCATGCCAAATATTTGGTTGTATATGACGTCGTTGTATGATAGATAGTTGTTGTCAATCAGTATAAAGTCAAGAATTTCCCTAAATTTCGGCTTAGGTATACTTGTGTGTTGCGTTATATCAGTCCATCTTTCCATTATGTTTTGTATAGCTAGTTTTATTGGTATATTTGTAAATAATGAGACCACATCAAAAGACACGAGAATCTCATCTTCTTCTATTTTTGTGTTTTCTAATTGGTTTTTAAGTTGTATTGCACTTTGGATGTTATATCTTTCGGATGTTATATTTTTGAGTACTTCCCCTATATGTTTTGCTAGTTTGTAGCATGGCACGTTTGTGGAGGCTGATATTGGTCTAAGTGGGGTGTCATCCTTATGAATCTTTGGTAGTCCGTATATCCTTGGTGCGTGTCCTCCTGAACAGTATAGTTTTGATTTTAGTCGCCAGTCAATATGATTTTCTTTTTGTAGGTCGTTTATAATTGTATTGTTCTTCTTTATTAGTTGTTGTGTAGGATCTCTTCTCATTGTTCTGTAAGTTGTTTTGTCATTTAATAGTTTCATCATTTTGTCGTGGTAGTCTTTTTTATACATAACTACTGTCTTATTGCCCTTGTCTGCCTGTGTGATTATGATCTTGTCTTGGTGTTCTTTAACAACTTTCTTTGTCATTTTTGATATATTTAATATAAATTTGTCGTTTTGATTAATTTTCCTGTTGTGTTTAAAGTTGCTTAGCCTGGATGCTAAGTTTCCTCTGGCAGTGTCTCTTTGTTTTTCGTCCTTTATCGCCTGGATTCCCTGTTCTAGGTCCGCTATTATATGTATCGGGTCTACGTTATTGTTGTCTATTGGAAGAGCAAACTTTGGACCCAGAGATAAGAGCCATTGGCTTTCTTTCGGAAAATAAACATCTGTTAAGTTTATAAACCATTCTGCGTTCAGTTTCATGTCATATTGTTGTGTTAGTGTCGATTTTGCTTTGTCAATTTTTCGGTCAATATCTTGGTCAGTAGTTGTTCGTATTCTTTGGTACGCTAACTTTTGGTCTACTTCTAATTCTGTAATATCTTCTCGACTAAGTCTCTGTTTTAGTTTCTCGAATGTGTGCGTTTGGTATCTGTTTATAATTGTAATTTGTTTTTGCGTCTCTCTTATTTCTAGTTTCATGATTTTTAGTAGAAAATTAGTCTCTAGTTTATCTAATTCTCGTTTCGAGTCATCTAACGTGAAGTTATGTCGTAAAGATTTTGTTTTGTTATTTAAATGTTTCGGTATGATGTTGTAGCCCTTACATTTAACTAGATATTTAAGTCGTCCTCTTTGTTTTGCTAGCTTCTTTTGACACTTAAAGTAATTCT
This sequence comes from Hirtodrosophila confusa, assembly GCA_035043065.1. Classification (NCBI taxonomy): domain Eukaryota; kingdom Metazoa; phylum Arthropoda; class Insecta; order Diptera; family Drosophilidae; genus Hirtodrosophila; species Hirtodrosophila confusa. The sequence goes on from JAWNNI010000170.1 coordinate 141,298, forward strand.
TAACATACATTACTATTTCTTCTCCATAAGTTTCGCGTATGTGTTGCATATATCCCTTCATGTTTGTTGTTTTTAAATCCGGTACACTCTCCGGTATAAGTTTTGTGTTATTTGTTTGGGCCCTTTTGTGCGTCAATATTTGTGTTTCCTAATGCGAGTTTTAAGGCCGTTGTTGTTCATTTTAATAAATATGTATTACATTTCACAAACTTCATCTTCTAGGATTTCCAAATAACGTAATTCTTTGGATCTCTAACTACTTAACCCTTAGAACCCAAAAGGTTTATTTCAAAGGCTTAATATCTAAGTCTGTTCAAGTTTCTTCTGGAGTACCACAAATCTTGGCCCCTTATTATTTACTCTGTTCATAAATGACCTTCCTTCTGTTGTAAATCACCCTCGGGTGCTGATGTATGCCGATGATGTTTAACTTTGTCTGTCATCTACTAATTTGTTATCTGGTCAAAGGTTGCAAACTGATCTTGACAGTTTTCAAGCCTGGTGTCAGGTAAATTTATTAAATCTTAATTGTGGTAAATGTAACGTAATGTCCTTTTAAAGGCGAATGCTTTATTTTAACAGTTATATTCTTAATGGTAAGCCGCTTGTTCGAACTGAGTCGGTTAATGATTTGGGTATTCTTAGATTTTTGTCTATTGTTTAATTTATGTAGAAATTTTATTTAGTTTGTTCTTATTTATCTGTTCCGCGATCTTAGTTACCGCACGTTATGCGGCGCGCCCCTCGGTCGGTTGGGCAGGAGGTGGGTTGCATTTTGCCTGGGTCCGCGCGTTAGCAAGTCCGTGCTTGGTGTCGTTTGGGCCAGTTGAATGTACTGCCCGTGTAGTAAATCAAAGTCCAAATATAAAATACTTATCACCTTCGTGTTTAGGTGTTGACACGTTTTGGCTTGTAATTAACTTTTACAGCAACTATTTCAACATCAGCAGAAGAATTTAAGGATAACAATTCCGAGTGTAGTGTGGTTTTGACGGTAATTAGAACGCTACCACCTTGTCGAACCCGTCGATCATGCCTAAAAGTTATAAAGTTGTTTGACAAAATTTCGCATTCAGAAATGGTAAAGTTTATCAAAGTCTCAGAAAAAGCGATAATGTCAGAATCAAAAGCAGTACTATTCAAATACAGGTGTTGGAGTTTAGAAAGAAGCCCTCCAACATTGTGGTATTGAATAGTAACACAATCGGACATAAAGTTTAGTTTATCATAGTTAATGGGATCATTTTGGGAAGTAATACTACGGTTGTCGCTTTTTTGGCTTAAACTCAAGAATAATCATTAAAGTCGGTCAACAAGTTGAATCGCAGATAATTGGAAATGCATCATCAGGAACAAATATTTTAAAAGAAAAGGTTTCGAGAGGAGATGAAAGGTTAAATTTAGTAACTGATACGTTAACAGATGTTCTACTAGCACTATTGGTTAGGTAGGTTGACCACCACATGGTGGTCCCACATAGACCGAGCAGGTCATAGTGTCGCCGGATACTGAAGGTCGTTAGAAGGTTTGTTGATCCTGGTTTCGTTTCTTGCAAATAATTTAATTCTCAAGAGGTAGCCCGACTCCTTCTTTTGCCAGAAAATCCGCCATTTCGTTGCCATCAATGCCCCGGTGGCTGGGAACTCAATAGATATACACTGTTCTAGCAGTGCTTAGATTATCTAAAGCCACCCTGCTTGCCAGGACATTTTTGGAACAAATGGAAGACGCCCGCAATGATTTTATAGCAGCTTGGCTGTCTACGAATACATTTATTCGTTCGTTCCTAGTTGTTATGGATAGAGCTACTTCTGCTGCTTTCCTTATTGCGAAGACTTCCGGCTGGAATATGATGCAGTAGTTTGGCAGCTTGTACGGCAACCTTAGTTCTGGTTCTGCATAGTACACAGCCACACCAACTCCTGTATCGATTTTTGAGCCAACCATGAATATCTAAATAGCGTGTTGGTCCAGTCCTGTACACCAATCTTCTAGTCCCATTGACGTTTGTGTTTCTTTGAAGTTGGCTCGAGGAGTCATGTAGTCCAAGCTACTTTGCATCTTCCTCCCAATCGAACTGTGTCCAAAACTTTGAAGTGCCATGTTTCCCGTCGCACAGAGACGTTGGGCCGCACTTTGTGCGAACAAGTGAGCGTGTTTGTCCAGGGAATTGACACAGTAATGGTTCTAGTGCCTTGGTTGGAGTGGACCTAAACGACCCCCTGAAGCAGACAAGTGCCTGTCGTTGAGTGCTTTCCATCAGTTTTAGGGGTGTCGTCTTCTTCGTGGCTTGCCACCATACCATGACGCCGTATTGTAGTATCGGTCGCACTACTGAGATGTAGATCCAATCGTGGTGACAATCCCCAAGTACTGCTTAGCATTTTCTGCGAAGCGTAAAGCGCGACTGTTGCCTTTTTCACCCTTTCTTCAACATTGAGTCTCCATGTGAGTTTGCTGTCCAGGAATACTCCGAGATAATTAAAGTTTGTTTTTGGCGTGAGCGGTATTCCGTTCAACTTTGGCGGGTTCCACCGCGTTACCCTGTATCTCTTAGTAAAAAGAATGAGGTCCGCGTTGATGCTTAGTCCGGCTGCGGTGGTCCATCTTGAATCATCGATATATCGATACCTGCGTCCAGCTGTGTTTTTTTGCGCTCCACATTTAAATTAAATTATCTACAAACCTAACTATCCTTTCGGTCTTATAAAGCGTTAAATCTCTTTATCTGTTCCTTCTGAAGTGCCTTACCATTGTGTCAAGTGTTATCAGTTGTGCATTGTAAGTTTATTTGCATTTTAATTTCTTACGCGGCGTCTGTGCTATCTTTGTTGTTGTGCATTTTAGTTTTTCCGCGCGGCGTCTGTGCTGTGTTTGTTGTTGTGATTTTCGTAATTTCTTCTTTTGTGCTTTGCCTGCATATTCTTCTTTTTTGCTTTGCGTGCAAATCGAATACTCTCTCTATTGCTTTGTAAACGATGTTTGTTTACTTCTGAACTTCTCATTAACTCATTTTCAGTGCTTTTAATTTGGTCTTTTGCTGTTTACTAATATTTTCGAATAACCAAGAAGACATGTCGTGTTTAATTGTTCAATTTATTGATTGATGGCTATGTGAGAATATGATGCATGCTAAATGCGCGGGTCTTACTGGTCGTGAATGTGATAAAATCAACTCTGCTGCTAAGAAGCGCATGGGCGGCCTGAAATGGTCTTGCCCGTCGTGCTATGGTATTCAGGCTGATTTTACCAAAATGTATAATTCTGTCCGCACTCAATTCCTTAAATTGAGTAAAGTAGTTAAGACTCTATCCGGTGATTTTGCCTCAAGCATTGAGTTGCTAAGTCAATTCAAGTTTGAGTCGCCACCAAATCGCCGGATAGAAAATCAATTCTTATCTGTCCCCTCACTACTACCCTCTTCATCTACTTTACCTTCACCTAATATCAGTTCTACTCGCCCTATACTTTCTCCATTACTTTCTCTTTCGCCTTCTCCAAGTAATTTTACTAATATTTCTCCATCCCCATCACCCGTGGCTGCACCCGCTGCTCCTTTAATCGATACTTTACCGACTATTGGAGCTGCGGTTAAGGCCTCTAGTCGTAAAAGTAAACCCTCCCGTACCCTTGCTCTCTCTCCAACTATTAGAAATGTAGAACCATCGAATTCTCCTTTACTTCCTACGCTTTCTGTTGTAGCGCCCTGTAGACAAGTATTTGTGTCTAGAATTTCTTCTGACAAAACTTGTGAATCTGTAGCTTCCTATATTACCAGTAGAACTAAATTCAACTTTTCCGCGCCTCGCGAAATTTCCTCTTTTAAAATTAGTGTACCCGATGATGCTTTTTCAATTATTTTCGATTCAAATTTCTGGCCTCCTCACATGATTGTTCATGAGTTTAAGCCAAAAAAGCGAATGCAACCACCTCCTGTAACCCTTTCTCTTCCTAATAATTCCCAAAATATTTCTATTAACACAGCTCCAAAAAACTAAACTTTTCGTCCGATTGTGTTACTATTCAATACCAGAATGTTAGGGGCCTCCTTTCTAAACTCCAACACCTGTATTTGAGTAGTACTGCCTTTTAATCTGACATTATCGCTTTTTCTGAGACTTGGTTAAACTCTACCATTTCTGACTTCGAAATATTGTCAAATAAATTTATAACTTTTAGGCATGACCGACCGACTAGTCGAGGTGGTGGCGTTCTAATTGCCGTCAATACCACATTTCAGTCGGAATTGTTATCCCTAAATTGTTCTGCGGATGTTGAAATAGTTGCTGTAAAAGTTACTCTTCCATCATCTGTTCTCTATATTACCTGCTCATATATTCCTCCTGCTTCTGATTTACAAGTTTATATGCAACATATAGGCTGTATTAACGAAGTATTTTCCTAAGCTCGTGACATTGACTCAATTGTTGTGCTGGGTGATTTCAACTTGCCTGCCATAGCATGGTCTTTTGTCAACTGCGCAAATTATCTTACTCCCTCCTCTCAGCATGACTTCTTAGAGTGTCTACTAGACTTTCCTCTTTACCAAATTAACTCGATAACTAATAACTTAAATAGAATATTAGATCTTGTTTTTACTAACGACTATCTAAATGCTTCCATCTCCAGGTCAACTCCCTTATCTGTGCCTGAAGATTTATATCATCCTACATTAGAAATTTCTCTTTATTTTTCTAAGCCTTTTAGCTCACCTTCCATTTCCTCTGAGCCATATCGTTGCTTTCGCAAAGGTAATTTTACCTTGCTTAATCAACTGATCTCTGCAACTGATTGGTCCTCGCTTGACAACGCAGTTAACATTGATTGCGCTCTTAACTCATTCTATGTAACACTTAACTTTCTATTAGACATATGTATTCCAAACTCTTCTCGCAAATCTAGTTGTGTTAAGCCCCATTGGTTTACGCCCAGATGCTCCAACTTAAAAAATATTAAATCTAAATATTTTAAAAAGTTTAAGATGTCTGGTTCTTGTCTCGACCTATCTAAATATTCTATCGCTAAATCTAACTTCTCCCTTCTTAACTCACAATGTTACACGGAATATATCGCCCGATGCAAAAGTCAATTTGCATACAATCCTAAACTTTTTTATTCCTTTGTTAACTCTAAACGTAAATTTTCACGTCTTCCTTCTTCTTTCTTTTTTGGCACTGAAAAAGCATGTAGTGACTCAACTGCTGTGAATTTATTTGCCAAATTTTTCCAATCCACCTATTCATCTATTCCTCTTTCTAACACATCCTATCCCTACAGTATTTCTTCTTCTAGTAATATTTTTGCTCCCACTGTTTCCGCATTATCCCTTCTATCTGCTCTTAAGTCCGTAAAACATTCTTACTCTCCTGGGCCTGATCATATTCCAAGTTGTGTGTTAAAGGAATGTAGCTCTTCTTTAACTCTTCCCTTACTTAAACTTTTTAATCTTTCCCTTACTACTGGAGTCTTTCCATCTCTTTGGAAAGACTCATTTATCATACCTCTACATAAAAAAGGTGGTAAGTCTGATATTTATAATTATAGAAGTATTGCAAAGTTGTCTGCTATCCCAAAATTATTTGAGAAAATTATTACAGAAACTTTGCAACATCTCTGTAAATCTATAATTTCTTCATCCCAACATGGATTTATAAAGAGTCGGTCTACTACGACCAATTTACTAGAGTTTTCATATATTATAAATGTTGCATTCCAAAAGAAAATGCAAACTGATGTCATTTACACTGATTTCATTTGACTCTGTAAACCATGATCTTTTGATTTATAAACTTAATTGTATTGGCTTTCCTATCTCTTTTCTGTCTTGGATTTCTTCTTATTTAAAAAATAGAACCCAAAAAGTACTACTTAGATGTACAATTTCTAAACCTGTTTTCGTAACTTCTGGTGTACCCCAAGGAAGTCACCTTGGTCCTTTATTCTTCACACTTTTTATTAATGATCTTCCATCTATTTTATTACACTCTCATATACTCATGTATGCAGATGATGTAAAACTTATTCTATCATTTAATAATCCTCTCCAAACTAGACTACTTCAACGTGACTTAAACTCTATGCAACTGTGGTGTTTGGCTAATCATCTTCCTCTTAATTGTTGTAAATGCATGTTTATGACATTCAGTCAATCCAAGCCCTATCTAAGTAACTATTCTATTTATAACTTCCCTTAAAACGTATTACCTCTGTTCAGGACTTGGGTGTCACTTTTGATTCTAAACTTAACTTCAACTTGCATATTTCCTCAATTGTTAATGTTGCCAAGGGTGTACTTGGATTCAACAAGCGTTGGTCGAAGGAATTTAATGATCCTTTCACCACAAAACTGCTCTGTGTCGCTCGTACGCCCTATTCTGGAATACTGCTCATGTATATGGTCTCCTCAATACAAAAATAATGAGGTCCGTATTGAGTCGGTCCAGAAGCAATTTTTTCTATTTTCCCCACGTAGTTTAAATTGGGATCCTAATCTTCGTCTGCCATCTTATCCCAGTAGACTCTTACTTTTAAATCTTCCGACATTAGCTAACCGTAGAATAACTCTTGGTGTGGTTTTTATACATAAGTTGATTAGTGGCAACATAGATTCTCCCTTTCTTTTAAGTTGTCTTAATTTCTCTGTCCCTTGTAGACCTACTAGAAATATTATTCCCTTATCTCTTCCTACATGCACTACTGATTACGCTTTACACAATCCTTTTCGTGTACTATGCACACAGTACAATTCTGTTTTTCATGTTTTCTCCTCGGAACTCTCTCTTCCCTCCATTAAGCTTGCTCCTTTGAATCACCTACGGGTAATCTCAGGCCAATCCCAGCTGTGGCAAATAATCTTCCCCCGTCGGGTTGGAGCTTGCCCATTCTATGCCCCCCATTATTTTCTATTTTCTACTCTATAACTCTTTTATTCTTTCCCATCCCTACCCGTTCCTAGATCATTTTTTACTCCCTGCACCCATAAAATGGCAAAAAGGGGGTACTAAATCTGTGCAAATATATGTAACAGACAGAAGGAGACATCTCCGACCCTATAAAGTATATATATTCTTGATCAGTATCAGAAGAGATTTCGATTTGGCCATGTCCGTCTGTCTGTCCGTCCGTATGTATGAACGCAAGGATCTCAGCAACTATAAGAGCTAGAGACACCAAATTTGGAATGTAGGTTCGTGTATAGCGGGAGCAGGTCAAGTTTATTTTAGATTTGAGATATCTCCCCCCGTTCCCCCGCAATTCGATAAAAACCGTTTTACTGGAACAATTTTCAAGATATAGCTTTGAGATTTGGCATGTGCAAGTCACTCCTAATCTACTGTCAAAATTTGAAGTCGTTCGGATAATAAACACTGAAGTTATTAACGAAAGAAGATTCAGTGTTTCAGCGCAAGGGGAAGAAGAAGCACAGCCACCACTTAAAATGCCTCGCTTGCGCTGCGCTCGAGCTGTCGTGTGTGTGTGCGTCTTTTGTGTATGTGTGTGTGTATGTGTACGCAGATGCGATTGGAAATTTTTGACCTGGGTACAGGGAGTTTTGTAGTCGGGTTTACTCGACTATAGTATTCTTACTTTTTCCTTAATGTAATCTCTAACCAACCTCGCTGTGAGTTGTGGCACAGCTTGCCAGACTGGCTAATAAAACTTCCCCCACCGGGTTGGAGATTTCATTTCATTTCATTCCTACTGTCTTTCTTTATTCTTCTACTTTAGTTTTAAATTATCCTTAATTCTATAAGCTTTTTCTTCATAACTAACTCTTCACTATCTTGATATAGGCTCTAATAACGCCACCGGCAATTATTTGCTGTGAGTAGGGGTATAGCTATCCGGACTGGCAAATAAACTTCCCACAACGTGCTGGTGTCGTTATTAGATTTCAACTGTAATTTCGCGTAGGCTTTTAAAATGTTTTCCTTATATCTATGTATTATATTATTTTTTTTGATTCGCGGCGGCACTGTTTTGCCTTCGTAAATACATAAATAAATAAAAATAAATAAATAAATAAAAATAAATAAATAAATCTTAGTATTTCCTGTAACGTATATTCCAAGGTCGATGGACATTTTCCCGTGATAATAATTCTTAGGTCATCCGCATAGGCAGTTATCTTTGGGGCTTTCCTGTAGAATTTTTTAAGTAGTTTGTCCACCACTAGATTCCATAACAAAGAAAACAAGACACCGCCTTGTGGCGTGCCTCCATGAGTTTCCTTTGTTATAGTGGTGGTTCCCCATTCAGCTTTGACTCTTCTGCAGCTCAACAAGTTCTGTATCCACGAGTGTATTGCCGAGTGGGATGCTATGGCTGTCAGGCCTCGCATTATCGCATCTGTTGATACGTTATTGAATGCACCGGCGATGTCTAGAAATGCTCCCAGTGAGTAATCTTGGTGGTGGGCTTTTTCTATATTAGCTACCAGGGAATGTAGCGTTGTCTCCACCGATTTCCTTTTTCTGTAGGCATGTTGGTTGGGCTCCAGGGATGAGCTTGCACCCTCCTTAATGTGGAGCTCCAGTACTTTTTCCAATTTTTCATCATCCCTGATGTGATGCTTATAAGTCTGTAGTCTCTTGTCTGCACGTGACTGACCTTGCCTGCTTTGGACAGGAACACGACGCGTGCAGTTCTCCAGTGAGCACATAGCACATAGCCGCGTTGCAGACATGCCTCAAACAGTGGATGCAGCCATGGCATGATCCAATTCTTGGTCATCTGCAGCATCGTTGGAAAGATTCCGTCCGATCCCGGGGATTTGTAGCTTGTGAACCAGTCTATTGCCCAATGAATTTTCTTCGGTGTGATTATGTCTGCGGGTAGGTCCGAGTTTATTGTTCGGATAGTTTGAGGTGTATCAGGCTCTGCGACTTCTGTACACCCAGGGAAATGTTCATCAATGAGAGCGCATATCGCTTACCTGCTGTTTTCCACCCATCGACCATCATCTGTTTTTAGCTGACTCTGTATGGTTAGCTGTCTCGAAAGCGGCTTCAGGAGTCTCGCCGTTTCTGTGACCTTCTCTTCTTCATGCCTTCCGAGCCTCTTCTTTGAAGTTACGCAGCAGTATTTTGTATTCGTCCCAGATAATCTCGTCTTCGGCTTGTTTTGCAAGGATCTCTGGAGTCCACCAGGGTGGCCTGGTCCTTCTTTTGCTTTTCGATGGCTTGCACGATGTGCGATACGCCGTCATGAGAAGATATGTGAGTGTCTTCAGGGACTTCTATATAACATCCTCCAATGAGATTGTGGGTGGTGTGGGTAGCTTCCTCCCCATCGTTGTTACAAATTTCTCCCAGTTTGTGTTCCGGGGGTTTCTGAATAAACTTTGAGATTATAATCAAAGGTTTATCGAAAACCCTCTATTCCGTCACTTGTGTACTATTCCCGGCTGCAAGTGTTAGGTCTAGAATATTGGAAGAGGTGTGTTCCACAATATGTAGGCTCGTCCCCAACATTTGCTATACTTAGATTGTAGTAGAAAGTTTAGAAGAGACTCCCTTCTGTCGTTGGTGTCTGGACTGCTCCACACTAGTAGTTTAGTAGTAGTAATATAGAAAGCTACAGATTCACAAGTCGTGTCAGAACAAAGTCTAGGCAAAAATACTTTTCTACGGGGCGCTACAACAGAAAGCGTAGGAAGTGTAGGAAAAGTCAAAGGTTCTACATTTATAATAGTTGGAGAGAGAGCAAGGGTACGGGAGGGTCTACTATTGTGACCAGCTGCTTTTACCGCTGCTCCAATAGTCGGTAAAAGATCGACTGTAGGTGCAGCGGGTGCAGCCAAAGATGATGGGGAGGAGAAATATTAGTAAAGTTATTTGGAGAATGCGAAAGGGAAAACAATGGAGAAACATCTAGTAGAGGGGGCTTATATATGTTATTGGGTGAAGGCAGAGTTGAAGAGGAGGGTAGTAGTGAGGGGACAGATAAAAATTGATTTTCTATCCGGCGATTTGGTGGCAACCCAAACTTGAATTGACTTAGCAACTCAAAGCTTGAGTCAAAATCACCGCAGAGTTTTAACTATTCGTAGCTTACTCTATTGTAGGAATTGAGTGCGGGCAGAATTTTACATTTTAGAAAAATCAGCCTGCACACCAAAGCACGATGGGAAGGAACATGCGCTTCTTAGCAGCAGAATTGATTCTGTCGCAATCACGACCAGTAAAACCCGCACATGTGGCATCATGTTCTAGCACAACCAACAATCAATAAATTGAGGCTGAGTGGAATCTGCCGTTGACTTAAATGAGCAGGACTTACTGCAGCACGACATGTCTACTGGGTTAATCGAAAATATAAAATATAATTAGAGCGAAAGAGAAAATTAAAAACACTCAAAATGAGTTTATTTTTATTTATTTATTTATTACGAGTTCCTATGCATTATAAGAACTACATGCGAACTAAAAAAGAAGCTATAGCGTAGGCCTTAAGCTAGATTTGATTACAATTATTTACAGCTTATGTGTGTTATTTACATTAATTCTGATGGTTTTGTTATTGTTGGTGTGTAGTGTATTGGCGTAAAAAATGGTTACTGTAATGTAATAGTTTTTAGTTTATTTTGAATGTGGATGAAAGTATATGTTGAGTGTCGAGTGTTTTATGTGTTAGGTGAGGGGATAAAGGTTCGATTCTTTGAGGAGTTGCATGAGGGATAGAATGTTGGTTTTGGTGATTGGCAAAATTGGAGATTGACAAAATTTGAGAGGTTGAGCTTACTGTGGTTTATTGCTTGGTAATGGTGGTTCGTCTTATTCCAAATGTCATTTGAGGGGCTTTGAAAATGTTTCTTTATGTGTTTTTGTGTGTCAAGTATGTTGTGCATCTTTTGCTGCTTGATCAGCAAATTCGTTACCAGTTATGCCGCAGTGACGCGGGACCCACATGAGGAGGATCCTATTGAGGTGCGCCATAATTATTTGGCGAATAGCTGCGGGATAGTAGGAGTAATTTGAGGGATTGAGTATGGCATCTATTGAAGAAAGAGAGTCGGAGCAAATACAGTAATGTCGGGTTGAGTTTGATATGGGAGTTAGAGCGCAGTGGATGGCAATGATCTCAGCAGAGAAAATTGATGAGTAGTCGGGTAGGCACAGCGTTTGCTGTGGTAACACTGAATGCTGTACCGTGTTGAGATTTAGAGCCGTCAGTGTAAATGAAGTTGTACGACTCAAGGTGAGGGATAAGAATTTTTGTTTTTAGATTGTGGGTGGAGTAGTATTATATTAGTATTCTAGGAAGGCAGCGCAGAGAAGTAATTATTTGTGTTGGTCTTAACAACCAAGCTGGGAGTAAGTGTTTAAGAATGTTAATAGGAGTTGTAGGGAGGGCCAAAAAATTTTTGGAGTTCTAGTGGAGACTGAGATTTTAAGGGTTCAGAATGGATTTATTTAACTTGGCTGTGAAGAGTTTGTAGCGGGTTTCAAGTGGTATAACATTGGCTTCGAAGAGGAGATTGTGGATTTGTGTGGTTCTGAGAGCCCCGAGAGCGAGGCATATGGCTGAATGGTATGTAGATTTTAATTTGTTTGAGACGGATTTTGGAGACGGTAATAAAGGTAAAGGCCATAGTCTATTTTTGACATGATGATGGATTTGATAATGTTGATAAGAGTGAGATGGTTGCAGGTAAATTTTTGGCTGGATACGCATTTAACTACATCTGGTTTTTTGGATAGCGATTTGACGAGGTATAAAATATAGGAGTTTCAATTGTACCGATTGTTGAGTATGACACCCAGGATTTTTATTTCGGTTACATTTTCAATTGTTGAAAGAGAGGATATGATGTTGGGAGTGCAGTGTTTCTTCCTGCATATATGTATGTGTTTACATTTTTGAACGGAGAGCGTAGCACCCGCGTAATTGCACCAAGATAAAATGTCGGTCAAAAGAGGGTCAATGTTGCTAGTATTTGTACTTCCAAGTTTATTAAATATGTGGTAGTCGTCGGCGTATGCGCAATACGAGAACTGTCTGTGGATGGCAATAGTTCTGTTAAGCTTGTTGAAAGCTGTGAGGAATAGGATGACGAATAAGGGTGAGCCTTGGGGAATGCCGTTACGGAGGGGTAGGATTTTGGAGAGGTAAAGTTCTATGGATACAGTTAAGGTTCTGTTGGTAATGAAGTTTATTATGTAGTTTGTTATTTTATGTCCGATCTTCCAACTTACAAGTTCGTCGACGACGGTGTGTATGCCAACTCTGTCGAAAGCTTTGGCAAAGTCGAGGTTTCTAGTCGACAATCTGATAATCTAATGTAATTAGGGAATCAGAGATCGATTTTCCTTTTTTCAATCCAGTTTGCCGGCAGTCAATTGGGTTGTGACGAGTGACAAACCACCACAGACGGTTAACAATAATTTTGTCGAGGAGTTTGGCTGGACAAGAGTTGAGAGAAATAGGTTGGTACGAGTTGATAAGGTTCTTATCGCTGTTGGGCTTATTGATGGCGATGATTTGACTAAGTTTAAATTGATGGGGAATTTAAGAGTTAAAAATGTTGTTGTAGAGATTAGTTGCACAGAAGGATGGAGGTGATATAAGATCAATGCCAGGTGTTTTGCCAGTGAGCTTGGATAGTGCGATATGTAGTTCTAGTGGCGAAATGGGGTATCTATTATATTTGCGACGAGGTAGGGTGTGTGGGTAAAGTGGGTACCTAAGGTGTGCTTGTGGGAGCGAAATTCGGGAGTAAAGTTAGCCATTTCATGTCGGGAAGTGATATTTTGGTTGAAGTTTTGTAGATTTAAGCAGTGGATGCGTTGAGAGGGCTTAGTTCCACAGAATGGTCGGATGTTGGACCAGATGTTGGCGGTTGGAGTAGATGGGTTAATTTCAGCTGTAAAGTTTTTAAGCGAGGTGTGTTTAGAAATTTTTATTTCTTATTTAAAAAGGGCGTTTGCTTTTCTGTAGTCGAGGATGTTAGGTGTAGTAATTGAAGTTTTAAGGGTGTTCCAGTGCTGATTTTATGTGGTTTTTAACTCCTGGAGTTTGGTTTTCCACCAAGGGACTTTGAATTTTCTATTGCTGTTAGGGGATGTGTGTGGGATAGATGTGTTGGCTGATTGCCGTATGAGTTTGCAGATATTTGCAGTTTTATTATTTATATTTTGGCTGAGAGGTTTGTTAAGGTTGAGGTCTTGGGAGTAAAAAGTAAAATTGTTCCAGTTGGCAAGATCTAACTTAAATTTAATTTGGTAGTAGGGAGTGGGAGGGGAGACTAAAGATGGAAAGAGTGAAATGAAAATTGGGAAATGGTCACTGCCAGAAAGATTGTTTTCAATATGCCAAGAGGAGTCGATGGCTATATTGGGAGTAGCAAGTGAGATGTCGATTAGCAGGCTTTGGCTAATAAATTTTGCAATATCGTTTCCTCTCCGATTGTTGTGTGGAGAGCCCCATGTGCTGTGCCAGCCATTAAGGTCACCAGTTATGGGGGTAGGTTCGGTAAGGGTGTTAAATGCATTGTGTAGATGGTTGGTAGTGAACGGTTTGGTCGGAGCTGTGTAAGTAGAGTAAATATTAAATTTAATTCTTGAGTTGCTATTGCGATTAGGATGTGGAGGGTTAATTGCTGATGTTGTAACGAATTGTGTATGAGAAGTGCCACGCCACCATACGCATTAGGTGATGTGTTGTTGTGGTACAGGGAATAGTTTACTGGGGTGGGGAATATGTGGTGCTTGTGTATATGTTTTTCTTGGAGTGATATAATATTGGGACAGAAATCTTTTATTAAAATTTGTAGAGAATACTAGTAAGGTGATTATGTCATATCTTTATATGAGGAATCTGAGGTGTCGGGTGAGGTGTTTCTTTTTAATTTTTTTAGTGTGCCAGTACTAAGAAAGGGCTCAGTTTTTTTTGCCAATTGTCTAGCTCTAGTGCTAGTTTTATTTGCAAAATTATTGGACTGTTTTTTTTATTTGGTAGCGTGTTCAGCTGTGGGCTTGCCGTCGTCAAATAATGAGACTATCTCGGAATAGTCTATCGGCGAGCGGGCTTCTACTTCAGTGGTGTCCATGTTGTTGTTTTTTGAAGATGGGTGTGGTAAGGGGGTGATCTCGTTGTCGTTTGGTGTTGAAATCAGCTACTGTGTAGTTTTGACTATATTGGCATACGAAATGCCGTTTGTTGGATGTCTGGCTGTGTAGAGCTCCTTTGCGGTCGACTTTTTCAATAGTAATGATAGCTTGTACTTCTTTTTCCTTCAATAGGTTTGGACAAGATTTGTCAAAAGCAATTGACACAAGATTTTGGAAGTGTGCATATTTCGTTGTTGTCTTTGTTGATGTGGGAGGTGTTTGAACAATTAGGACAGATTTAGTTGTTTTTGCATGATTTTGAAGTGTGTCCATATTGGAAACAGTTGTTGCATCTTAGTGGTTGTGGCATGTAGGGGCGCAGGCGGATAGTTTCGTAGCCAATATTCAATGTGGTTGGGGTTGTAGGCGTGGCAAAAGTGAGAATGATCAAACCAGTCTCAATAAGATTGTCACCAACTTTCTTTAGAATTTTTTAACGTCGCTTACTTTTCTTGCAGCACGGAGAGAATTTCATGTTCTTCAATTCCGCGTAGGTCGTTTAAATACAGTACTGCTTAAGAGAAATTGAGCGATTTATGTTCGGTGAGCTCAACTTCGATAGATGGAGAGAGCGCGCGCAGGGTCAAAAGCTTTTTCGCTTGGATTACGTTTTTAGTTTTAATCAAAATTGATCCATTTTAAAAATTTTGCACATTTCGAGTTCACTTCCATAACTGTAGTCCACAACTTTTTTAATCAGGAAAGTCGAAACATTAGCTAATGTTTCGGAACTGTTTAAGCACTTCATAATTAAGTATTTACGTTCAGGTATAGCCATTAACTAAAGGTTCGATTGATTGGAAGGTGTTATATCGGGCCCGTGGCCACCAAGGTCAGGGGGTTTAGGTTCCCCTATCCTGGAGTTACAACGACACTGGTTTGTTGATTATTTAGTTCCGTGGTTTAAATATCACGCGCAGTTGCTATTAGTATCGAAGTATTGAGTTGTATCGGTACTAGCTGAATAGAACTACGAAAGGTGACGGTATTTCACAACACTGGTTTTGGAGTGACGGTGCACAACCACACTATGAATGTGTTAGTGGAGCACCAATTGTATATGTACGTAGCGCATATGCGCAGAGGGCTTTTAACTGAAATCACTCCCGATTCCTGTTATTTTTTAATAGTTTTCAGCTGGGAGCCGAGCACTGGCACCAAGTATCACTGATTTGTGCCACTAAATTGTGGACTTGTCTATGAAATTGCTAATTTTAGCATTAATTATAGGCACAGCGAGAAAAACATGACCGCACTTTGACAGCCAGGGTTGCCAAGTCAAAATGAGTTAAATACAACTTAGGAAGTAAACAAAACATGTTTACAATGGAATAGAAAGAGAATTCGATTTGAGCGCAAAGCACAAAAGAAGAACACGGAGGCAATGCTTTAAAGAAGAACTACGAAAAGCAAGAACAACACAGCACGCCTGACACTTTGCCATGAATTCCCAACGTAACAAGTACTGGACCGCAGAAATCTACTACACCCATTTCGAAAGGCTTGTTTCCAGTTAGCCGATCGGCTGGTAAGTTTCCCATAAGTTGACTTGCCAGTATCGGTTTGTATCGGAAGTACTGCACGCAACGTCACACTATGGCGCTACAAGCTTGTCGAGCGTTGATAAGTTAAATTTGCTGTCGCAGCAGCTCACTAACGCCTGTAGACCAGTGTAACAATTGTTTCGATACAAGAATTGCAGATACAAATTTTCAAACCGACTAGCCTTTGGAATGAGCAACGGAAACTGTGCGTTATGGGGCAGCTGCGCTTTCAATAAGCGGCCCACACGCAGAAATTTCAACAGGGACGCAGAAATAGATTTAACTCTTGATTGCCAGATTGCCGATTTGTCTCTGATCAAATGTTCCATTGTTACAAATAACAACTCTACCTCATCTGCCGTTGGTACACATGACGTAAACGCTGAGCTCTTTTCGTTTATAAAACGAAGAAACGATACGATGCGTACAATGTTCAGATTTGATTGCGACCGTTCAATTAGCTCTAGAATGGAATTGGACATACATCTGCCGCGATCAATATTGTTGGTAAATTTTATGTGTGAACTACTTGGCCAATAGGAATGATCGCGGTTTAAAAATTCTTTTGGGATCATGTTCTCGATCGAGTTCATGTGGACCAATGACAATGAAATGATAAGGCGTCCCGATGGTAGCCAAGTGATTGTATCTACAAACGACTTCTTGCAATAATACAGGGGGATACATTTTTGAATTGGTTACTTCTTGCAACTCCCAGAACTTGCGAAAAAAAAAACATCTAACGAGTATGTTTCTTGGTGTGGAATGGAGGACCCTGATAAGCTCTTAGTTCGGTACCGCCTGGCTACAATCCAGCGAAGAGGTGTGGCCCGCCATGTTGGCGACTCGCTATTTGTTGTCATGTGGCCTTCCTTTAACAAATCAAAACAAAACATCTTCTCCAAGAAGCAAGTGAAATTGAGGATCGGCCAATTCAATGTCTTGGAGCCCACAATAAGCTTTTCGGGCTGATATGACGAAATGCTTCCTAAAACAGCAAACTTAGTCATCAATTCCAATTCGTCGACTCGAGAAGCTATTGAGGTCTGAACAACGTGACGCCCTGCAGACTTGCGTTTTCTAATACCTTACAAATTGATATCCGTCCGTTTCTTCTTCAAATCTAAATTTCTCGCTAAATCGTCGGTAATAAAATTTAGCTGTGAGTCTAATAGAGCTCTGGCCAACTGGAAAGAACCGAATTGATCCATGACACGATTGACTGCGGTTGCCAACATGACTTGGTCGGAAATAGTTAACGCATAATTGACTGACGAGGTATGCGTTACAGTTGCAGGTTGTGCCATCAACGACTGACTGTTAGATGCACTTTGTGCTCAATCTGTCACATATTTATGTAAAAGGGTGTGATGTGACTTAGAACGAACTCGACAAGAACCTGATTTGCAGGTCTTGGTTGTATGACCCTTTCTCAAGCAGTGCAATGGGTTATGAAGTGATCATTTTACCTGCAGAGGA
Organism: Hirtodrosophila confusa; assembly: GCA_035043065.1. NCBI lineage: Eukaryota > Metazoa > Arthropoda > Insecta > Diptera > Drosophilidae > Hirtodrosophila > Hirtodrosophila confusa. Next base: position 158,432 of record JAWNNI010000170.1, read on the forward strand.
ATAGACATTGTGGAGGCTGACTCGGTTGTGAGATAGCCAAAGCCATCTTACCTACTGTCTTGGGATTATCGGCAAGTGATTTTTGAGTTCGGGAGCGACCACATAAAGACTTCAGCTGCAAGATGCTGAAAGCGTCTATTGAGAGCACACTCGCAAACTTTCCAAGATGGAAGCTGACTGTGGTCGAGACTCTCTTTCCCCTTAGAACGCTTGCTAGGGTCTACTTTGCTCATAATCAAGTGTACGAGTAAAAGATTAAAAATGTTTGTGGCTGCCTAAAGACAGTAGAGACTCATGACTAGTCCGAACTTTATCGATAAGCGAGTGCAAGAGGTGGCCGAAGGCTCTGTTTTGTGATAGTATATGATACTATTAGACAACTATTGTCATAGACGCTCTTTATGGCTGATTGTACAATATAAACGGTCGAAACCAATATATTATATACCTTGCAACTTTATTAACATGCAGAACAACTCCTAAGAGTTGCAGCTATTTAGTCAATTGAAATGTCCTAAGAAATGACACACGTAAAAGTCGTGATTTCGGTCGGAACTTTATCTTTATTGAAAATCCATGGGTTTATATAACCTATTTTGTGGATTCTATAAATTGCGTAAAGAAAGGGAGTTACATTGTTGTCCTTTAAATTGATATATTATATTTATATTTTTAATTGGTTGCCTCGCGCAAACCCGAGCACCCACATGTGTATTGTCCCTTTTTACCTAGAACGGTTTTAAGTGGCCTGCGCAAGAGAGGATCGCATACATATGTATTTTTAACGACTGGAAGTTTGGTTGTAATATTTGAGGGTCACGAGGGTTGTATGGTTAGTTTCTGAACATTTTCCGGAGGACAATATGACTTCGTTTATCTAGTTTTCTATTGGATTTCCAAATTCAATTTAAGTTTTGTTCTTGTCTGTTTTACATTTTTAAAGTACATATAATATCTGAATTTCTGAATTTCAATAATAATTAGCGTAAGTGATAAATGACCACTTACATTATGAAAGTTTTAACTTCTGAAATTTGTTCCAATTTATGTAACAGTCAGGAGACATCTCCGACCCTATAAAGTAAATATATTCTTGGTCAATATCAAGAGATTTCGATTTGGCCATGTCCGTCTGTCTGTCCGTTCGTATGTATGAACGCAAGATCGTAGCAACTATAAGAGCTAGAGACACCAAATTTGTTTCCAATTTTAGATTTTACTTTTCAAATAATGTTTTAGCCGATATTTATGAGTTATTGCAGCTTAAACGAATTTAGGTAGGCGAAAAGCAACGATCGAGATGATGTCCGATTAAGCGAAAGTGCCGGCCGTTTGACAACAATGCAAGAATGAGTTAGAATAGCTAAACAAAATTGAGTGAAATGTGAGAAGCGCTAGATAATAATCAGATGACAATTGAGTCACATTATATAAGACACGCCAAACAAACGATATTGCAATTTAATTGCCATACAGTGCAAAATACAATGAATATATAATTCAAATTTAGTTTTTTTTTTTGGCTTCAAGCTCATTTTCAAAGCTCTTCACATTAAATAATTCGACACGTGTATCACCGATTATGGAAAATTCACCCCCATGTTCGGGGTGGTGGAAGACTGTTGTATAAATCTCTTTGGATTATTGTCCGATTGGCTTCAAACGCATTTTCATAGCTCTTCACATTTAATAATTCGACACATGATGCAGCGATTTTGGAAAAAGCACGTCAACGGTCGGAAAAGTAGTGTAAACTCTGGAATGACTTCATACTAATTGCCAAAGATAAGCACAACAAGTAAGAACGTTGCAGTCGGACGTACCCGACAGCAGATTACTCGTCTTTAAGTCCGATATAATTTGGTTATTTGTGGGGTGGAAAAGAGAGAAAAACACAGTAGTCTGTATTTCAAATTTGGTGTATCCACATGAACAATTGTTTGAGATATACGGGGGAGTGGGTGAGAGTACCAAAATTGTTTTGGTCAAATCTGTCAGTAGTCTGTGGGCCAAATTTGGTGACTCTACACATACAGGTGTGGGAGATATAGATGTTGCTCATTTGAGGGGGAGGGGTGGGGGTGGCATAACATATTTTTTGTATAATTGTCCAGGGCGTCTACAGTAGTGTTTATGTCAAATTTGGTAACACTGGACGTGGGAAATGCCTTTAACTAGGCACGGTAGTCGCGTATCCTTAGGACCTTGGCCCAAATTGGATTACCAAGCTATCTATTGAAGATAATCTCGAGCGATAGCTCGTATCGGGTATATATCGGAGATATATCGGACCGGGTGCTCTTGTACGACACGCACAAGTTGCCGAAGCGCTACATGCTCGCTTGATGATTCCAGTAGCTGTTTTGAGGATACACCAGGTTTTCGAGTTTGCCATTTGGAACGCTCTTGAAGAAGACTTAAATATTCTTCTCGCCAACGGGACCAAAAGACTTGCTGCTTATAGGACACACGTTGCCAGCTATCCAAACGATTAAAGCTGAGATGCGTTACATCATTAACTAAAAAATGAGCTGGTGTAAGAGTATCGAGGTCTTCTGGATCTTCTGAAATGGGAAGCAATGGTCTAGAACTAATAACTGTCGTTATGTGAAAAACGAGGGTGAAATTATGGTTGGCAGTTTTTACCGCAGCCTCCCAAAGTGAGGAGAGCGTGGTGGCATGAATCCCTAATCAATTGTATCCGACAAGCAAAACTGGAGCACAGCCTCTCGATGACAGCTGCTGAGGAAAAGATTTTTCAGCTGCAAAAGCTCGTTCTTAGCGCCGACAAAGTTTATGACCTTGTCAGACCAAACCCGATATGGCTTGCCGCGAGTGAATATAAAGCGCTTAAGAGCATTGAGAAAGGACACCGTAGACAGATCCAGTGGCGAAGCAGATAAACACGCTAACGCAGTGTTTTATAGGATCCGTATTGCGAGTGTCTGACTTGTAGAAGAATAATCCGAAGTCCATGCCGCACAGTGGCGCCTTTTTCTGAGGCAAAAATCAAAAAGGTCATGGTGAGCAAATGTAAAACGGCAAATGCAGTTTGATAGACAATTGGCTATAGTTTATGCAAAGACATTTTAATCAACAAGACATCCAACGAGGAACAAAAAAAATGCCACAAGGGAACGCTTGTTTTTCGTGAAGCCGCTCTTTGGGCTCGAAATGGTCGCGCGATCGTCCGCACTACTTTGAGAGCGTAAAATGATAAAAAACAATATAATGCGCTCTCAGCCTCACCACGTATTGATAAAATCTGCACACAATTCAAAACCCAAATGCAGTGCGAGATTAACGCGCGTATCTACGCACACGATCTCTTCATAGTTGCATTGTCTCATTCTACGATTCGGTGGCATCTTGAGCGCAGCCAGTGAGTTCACAATTCAATTTCAGTTTGAGTCCAAGTTTCATGTTCTTTTGGTGTCGGCACTGACATATTTGTACCCTGGATTTATTAAATTGATTATAATACTCATTTCATGCCGTCCGATTAATAATATGTTTTTTTAACGCGGTCTATGTTTTGCTTTGTAGTGTAGATAGCACTAGGGAATTATGCGCATTATACTACATGTGAAATTATTGTACTTTATATAACGATAATGTACAGGGTATTCTGTAGTCCACAATGCACCATGCGCGCGTTCAAAACATAGAATCTTCCTTGGCACTGTAGGAAAAATTGAAGTTTTTTTGGCATGGGACAAATTTTTGTACCGAGTATCATTAATTGGTCTTTTAAATTGTGGTTCTTAATTTAAAATATAAGGTTGGTGTCACGGCCATTTTTTGTTCAATAATTACAAGAATTCGAACGTTAACAAAGAAACACGACCCAAAATATTTAGTTATCTTCAGTTAAAATTGTATGACACAAAATGTGTCCATTTATTATATAGTGCACCGCAAGCTACAATAAAAACGAATATCATCTGCTTCTCTCAATGCTAGAAATCGAGAGCGAGAGCGCGCCAAGTACTGCAGTTCGAAAAGCCACCTGAAAAGCCACAGCAAAAATTTCGTTGTTCGTTCATTGTATGGGCGTTGGATATCTTGTTATATATGGTCTTTGGTTTATGGATGTGAAAATTTTTTGGATTTGGTTCATCTGTTTGGGCGGTAGACGTCCCCAAAGTGGACACAATATTTCCACTTTTTACTCCCTGTACCCATAAAATGGGTAAAAAGGGGGTATTGGATTTGTGCAAAAGTATGTAACAGGCAGAAGGAGACATCTCCGACCCTATAAAGTATATATATTCTTGATCAGTATCAAAAGAGATTTCGATTTGGCCATGTCCGTCTGTCTGTCCGTCTGTCCGTCTGTCCGTCTGTCCGTCTGTCTGTCCGTATGTATGAACGCAAGGATCTCAGCAACTATAAGAGCTAGAGACACCAAATTTGGAATGTAGGTTCGTGTATAGCGGGAGCAGGTCAAGTTTATTTTAGATTTGAGATATCTCCCCCCGTTCCCCCGCTATTCGATAAAAACCGTTTTACAGTTACAATTTTCAAGATATAGCTTTAAGATTTGGCATGTCCAATACTTTAGTCCTTCTTAATCTACTGTCCAAATTTCAAGTCGATCGGATAATAAACACCTAAGTTATTCACGAAAGAAGATTCAGTGCTGCAGCAAGGGGAAGAAGAAGCACAGTCACACTTAAAATGCCTGGCTTGCGCTGTGGCTCGTGCGTGTGCGTATCTGTGTATGTATGTGTAAGTTAACGAAGATTCGATCGGAAATTTTTGACCTGGGTACAGGGAGTTTCGTAGTCGGGTATACTCGACTATAGCATTCATTCTTACTTGTTTGTCAGTATGGTTTTGTGGAAAAATTTCACTTTGCGAAGGTATTATAACCAAACGGCTCAATCGGTTCTTAATGTCTTTATTTTAAATGAAAGATGGGACGATTCTAAAGCGAATGGTATATTAATATTGTAATTTTGAACTATTGTGTTTTTATTAAGTAAATTATTCGACCACTATTCTTAACATAGTTTTGCAACTTCATATGAACCTTAACTTTTAATTTTAAAGTTCAACAGGGTTCCGCATGGTGACTATACAAGGAAGATTCTGTGAACATTCCTAAAGCTATTCCAAAAATAAAAATCTGCCCCGAGCTGCCACCCCGGTTTTATTAATGAAACAACGTTCGTGACATTAAAAATAAGGCGTCGGGCGCAATTTTGCGCTAAGTGTACCGCTGCAGTACGGAGTGCGCTGCTTGGTCGTGGGCGGCAAGAAGCATGCAGGTCAGAACCCTTTTTAATGCCAAATTTGACTTTTCACTTTGATAAAATCATATCTTTTGAACCAAATAAGATATTGCCAAAATTTAAAAAGCGTTTTATTGTGAATTTCCGTAGCTTTTAAATAAGTGAAAGTTCTTAAAAATCGGAACAGTAATTATTTATGAAAAATATCATGTTTCCAATGCATTTCTATGGTGTAACTTCCTATGAAAAGAAAGTTAAACTTTGACCAAATCTTCAGAAGAATTCTTCCGTCCGATTTTAAAGATCTTACACTCATTTCAAAACTTCGAAAATTCCCTGTTAAGTGCTTTTTACATTTTTACAATTTTCGTTCAGAAAATAAGATTTATGCAAAGTAAAATGACAAAAGGCGCCACTGTGCGCCGGTTATATCGAACGTTCGAGTTTGAACAAGTCGCTTTTTGGCCATAAAACGCGGCTTGCTTCAGAAACATCTAACGCATTTGTTGACTTTCCTGGGAACTGTTTTTCTGCTAATTACTACTATTACTAATTACTGCCAGCAGGGCTCGTGGTCCAGCATCCAGATTCTTCTCATGAAAATGAGTGACGATAGCGACTATGACGGGATGTTGTTTGGCCACTATAATAGGATGCCGGGCCTGATAAGGAAGTGTTGACTTTTTGAGACGGCCACCAACGCGAAGATTACCAAATTCATTCAGAAAAGGTAGAAGTGATGACATGACGCTGGAGCGCTTGACCAGACCCTTTTGATTGCACATTCTTTATATCATCGCAGAGACAGTTTATCTGAACGTTCCGTAAGACTATCCGCGATCCAAAACGTATGTTGGAGACCCGAAGTCCAGTATTCCAATACTCGATGAATTGCAGCAAAGTAGTTCATATGCACCTCAAAATAGCATCAACAGCAATAAAGATCGACGCGTTTATTCATACGGACGGACAGACGGAAAGACAGATGGACAGGGCCAAATCGACTAGACTATTAATACTTATTAAGAACATATATACTTTATTGGGTCTGCCTGTTACATACATTTGCACAGATAAAATACCCCCTTTTTACCCATTTTATGGGTACAGGGAGCAAAAATGTTTATACTTATGGACAGGCAGACGGACACTGCACAAACAAAATATATTACTCTTGTATCCTATGGGAATCATGTATACCAACTATTAAATAATCAGGTTATTAAAATTGTTTTCAATTTGAAAGCTTGTGTTATCGAACATTTTATTTATATCTTAAATACATCATATTTTAAATTTTATTTATTCAGTTAATCGCTTGTTGCAATACAAAAAAGTTCATATACAATTTACATATACTTAGAGCTAATTTATATTTTATAAGTATCATAATTATATAATTCTATCAGCCGAAACACTTAATATCCATGCTGTACTACTAGTGTTTGCATTACTTTACGTATTTGATTATTAGTATTAAGGCAAGATTTAATACCAAGAGAAAATGCAATAGATAAAATTTCAATAGCGTGTTCCTGTAACAGTATACATATTTCAAGTAAGTTATTGATAGCAGTTGCTGCTACAGAAGAATTCTCATCTCTCAAGCATTGAATGTATGCGTTCAAAGTACACTGATTTATATCTGAATTTCCGGGGTTGTGCTTTAAATGTCTGATTAAAATAATAAAAGCAATAGACCTTATTTGTGCGCTTGGTGAAAATATTAGGTCCAATAGTCGCTCAAATAACTCATTTATAAAAACAAATCGTTTTGATGTCAGACATTCCATTTCCTGCAACGGTCCCAAAATCACATCTTCAATACTGGACTGCTTTATAATTTTAATTAAATCGAGAAAGTGGGGAGAAACATCTGTAAAATTTGATTTGTTTTGACAGCCTGAGGACAAAACAGAGAAGGACCCCCTGCTTACCACTTCTGGAACATTTAGGTTTCCATCCATGAATTCAATATCGCTTGCAACAATTTTGTTGGTGGGTTTTATATCAGAATGTCCATCCAGTTCATATTCTAATTTCACCTCTTCATCATCAAGTTCTGCAGATGTATTAGATTTATGCTGAAGCAAAGCCACTGCTTGAACGAGAACTTGGAGCTTAGCTATTGAAGTATACTTTATTGCCAATTCTGTCAAAATTCCGACATATTGTTCAATAAATAATAATGCACTTGAAGGATTAAAATTTATATATGACTGCAATACTTGTACAAACTTTACTAGCATTTGACATGCCTCTTTAACTGAGCTATGATGTTTAAAGAAAGTAAAATAACACGCTAGGGTGGTTTGAATTTCGTTTTTGTATGCATCTTCAAAAATCGTTGGCTGTAACAGTTCTAACGTTCTCAATATCTGTACAAATCGATGAAAGTGATGTTCTTCTCGTAAAGCTTTCATACTATTTTGTGCCCTTCCTTGCATAATAGATGATAGTACACCCAAATGGCGGAGAAATAGTAAAGGATGTGATGCAGCTAACTTTCGTAACAAGAGTTCTGTATCAGTTGACAACGTTTCAAAATCCTTTTTTGCTACAAGACTTCCCAAGCACGTAATTAAATAATTTGATATTTTATCTGCCTGACATCCCTTTAAACTTTGTAATTTATGAGCTTGCCCATCAGCATTAAATTTTTTTAAAAATTTTATACGCGGAAACATAATATATAGCTGTTGCAAAATTTGAAGTTTTAAAGTGTCAGATACTAAACTTTTTTCTACGTGCTCCACCACATTAACCATTAAAGTTGTCTTTTTTTCAGTGAGTTTAAACAAAAGATTCATTCGTGAGCACAATTTGAAATCGTAGTTACAATTCATATCTGTTCTTATATCTGCGATTCCTTCGTATAGAATAAAGTGCACAAATGACTGTAGTTCCGATGGCCTTAACATGAAAAACGAACTCGGTTGTACATTTTTCGACATGTATTTATCTCTTCCTTTCCAGAGCTTAGGATTTGTGGTCAGAGCTTCAAAATAATTAAGCACTGTGCTAAAGTCGTAGTCAAGTTGATATTCTTTAAATAAATATTCCGCAATTCTTTCGATTGTATCCCAATTCGTTTGATGATTTACAAGTGATAAAAGATAAAATCGAAATTCACTACACGATTTAGAAAACAAAAATCTTTCCTTTAAAAGTTTCGTAGATACTATTTCGGGATCTGCTTCAGCAAGCCAGTCTATAAATAACCCATTATGGAAAATTTTATAATTGCTTTTCTCGCAATTTTTTGTATCGTAATATTCAAAACCTTTAATCATTTCTCTAACTATATTCTTTGTTTCGGGCAATGTATTTTGAGCTTTAAATTTCACAAAGTAAAATTGAAATGAGCTTTTCAACATAAATTTTAAGCTATCAAGAAATAATTCTGCTATAAAAAGTTCCCTTGAATCTGAACAATATTGGTTTGAAATTCTTAAAACAATTTTCAGAGTGTTCTTAATTATATGGTAAGATTCATTAGGCAGTTTACAGCTAAAAAATGTTCTAAGAAAAGTGCAGGCACCCCGACTCACATTAATAGAATTATAGAATTTTTCATCACTTGTAGACTGTTCAATAACTTCGCATATAGACGTCAGGAAATCAATCTTATTATTTTCAGGACTAACCACAAGGTTTAGAAGATTATGAATTAAATTACGATTGTCATTAGTAAAAGTCATACATTGATCTGGATTTTTAAGAATAGTGGAGACTATCTCTTTAGTTGTACAACCATTCGAATTGTGAAGATAATTTAGGTCATAATTATTTATCTGCAGGTTTCCTTGGATTTGTGCGTTTATTTTTGGGAGATCAGGGACAGTTTGCGAATGTGAATGTAAGTCAAGCGCTTGAACAGTGTAATGGCCATTTTTAGCTCCTCGGGCTTGCTGTATCTCAATTAACTGTGCTAAATATGCTTTATTAAGTATAGCGTTTTTTACTAAATCAAACTGTTCTAATACCGCAGTATCGAGCATTGCCAGCAGTTTTGACATTGAGTTAACTGGTGTTCCAAAGTTTTGTACAAATAGAACAATTTGATCCGGTGTAAGATCATTTAAGGCAGCTTCTATTAAGCGATCTACGGACGAACGAATCATTTTGAGTTTTAACCAATCAGGTAAAAGTTGAATTTGTTCTTGGGGCATTGTAGGTAAGAATGCCACTGGTGCGGGTCTTCCTGGAGGAAACCAATAATCAAGAATGGGAATAGATTCGGACATGTTGCTGTTTGAATATGTGAGAAGAATAATAAATGCATGAATTATGTTTATATGCAGTGGTAATTGTACTCCATCGTCAAATTGAACCATCAATAAATCAGGGTACTCTGTCCATTCGTACGGTTCGTGGAATTCTCTCAACTTAATAATGTAATTATTAAACATTACAAATAAGCATTTCAATGTCTGAATGCGGTTTTCATCTGGTTGCATATCGTAATCTTCTTGAGAAATTATAATGTGTTGAAACATTGTACTACGCTCTACAATTAATTGCGCCATATCAATGACATGGTCTAGCATTTCGTTTACCGGATCGTTAAGGGTATGAGCCGTAATAAATTGAATATATGTCATGATAAGATCGGGGCAATTTTCAACTTGGCATGCAGCTCGTAGCTGTGGGATTATAAAGGTTTTGGCCTCCAAGAAATGTGGAATTTGTTGAATTGATTTTAATAACCACTCGTTTTCATATTTTCCAGTGTTTTTAAAGATTATTTTTAAGCCAGATAAAGCAGCAACTCTAGACTGTTTTACTGTTGAAGATAAACGTCGAAATATATAGTCTAGCACTTCGCAAACGATGTGATTATTAAAACTAGAATTCATTATTAAATTCCTGATAAAATTCACTAATTCAGCATCGCGGCTATTTTCTTCATTAATGATATGCGCATTAAATAACAAAAATTCACACAGACACTGAACAGGGAGATGACTAAAATCACCTTCGCTATTTTGCACTAAATCAGATAACCAAGGCATGGATTGCGTAGTACCCTGCCTTTGTATTATATCCAGAAGCAAGTCTGGCTTTCGGCAACGACAAAACAGATGTCCTAACTTATATGTTTGATTAAGAAACTTAAGTTGTTCCAAAACTAAGTTGGGTACTTTTCTGGGTGTTCCCATAGGATCCATTAACATTAGCTGTGCAATCAAAATGGCATTTTCTTCTGTAATTACTGCATGTGGAGAAGTTTGGGCTGCCAAATATGTTTCAAATTGAAGGATATGATCTCGTTCAACGCTGGTTATCTGTTATACAATAGACAAGATGTTACATTAAAAAATTGGAATGAATGAAATCGAAGACGTACCTGTAATTCGTCCTTATGAGATATGAAACTGTTAAATTGGCTTGTAATACATATTTCCATCAACATTTTCATTGTCGGATAGTGGTCCCAGCAAAAAGCTCCAAAAGTAGATGGATTGTGGGCAGATATCATTAATAAAATTAGCCATGCTTTCCAGTAAAATGCAATAATAGCTAGTTTTGGTGGTTCATAGTCCGATGGTAACTGAATGTTTTCCGGGTAATGATATTCTGACATACTAAACAAAAAATCGATTATGTCGAATTTATTTGCTTGTACTGCAGGAAAATCTGTTGCTTTCATTCCTGAGACGCGTTTGATTACAAGCAATAACATGTCAAATGTATTTTCTATTGAGAATGGAATATCCTTTGTTATGCCAATTAAAATAATACGCAGTAAAGTCTCTTCGTGAATTGGAGTTTCTGATATTATTCTTAATATGGCCCCTCTTTCCGGCTCTGACGGCCACTGATCACAACGAGAATATTGTTCTGGGTTGTCAAGCAACAGCAGCTTATGTAAGGCTTGATGGTAATCTTGAATTTTAAAAATGTTTGGAACTGTTTCATACATCCAAGAAACTGCGTCCAATTGTATTTGTGACATTTGATTGTACAGTTTAATAAGAGCTTGATTGTGTTTTACGTCACGATTAGTTTTAAGTGATAAACTCCCTTCTCTTGCTTGTGGGGTTGCAGATAAAAACATACAGAGACAAACAATGTCAACCATAGAATGGAATATTCGGTCTTTGAACTCAAAGTGTTCAATTTGTGGATTTAGCTCTTCTCTTTCACTTAAAAATGTTTTACAAAATTTTACTAGGTTTACATCAAAACGTAACATCCGTACAAGTTCTCTTAAAAAAACGCGTAATGTCCTTAAGCAATCATCCCGTTGAAGTAAAAACTCCTGGTATATTTCTGCTAGATTAATTGCAGATTGATCCGGAGAAGTTTGAAACATTGTAGCTGTAAGGATTAAATACAAAATAAATACATTTTTTAATTAAAGTATATAGTCTCTTTAATTTTTGCTGTAAAATTGTGTATTTCCAGTATTTTCTTTTATATTACTTGTTCTTATATTCCACCTTCTTCTGATATTTATTTATATTCTTTGCATGCTGCTGCTATACAATCTGTCTCATCTATGGTTTCTGATTGTGATTCTCTTGTTGTTCTTGGAGACTTTAATATCGCCGGAACTACCTGGACTTCAAGTCCGGATTCTAGTGTGTTGACTCCCACATCTCAGCACGATTTTATTGAAAGTTTATTTGGGATGTCATTGTGTCAAATCAATGATATCCCAAATTCTTTACATAAAATGCTTGATCTTGTTTTTGCCTTGGATTCCTCATTCTATTCGTACTGATAAATATATCCTTTCCTGAAGATCCTTATCACCCGAATTTGGAGGTGTTGATTGACTTACCAGCCAGGGTGCCATGCCCAGGTAGGAAACCTGCAGAGCGAGTTCGTCAATTTCGGAAAACCGATTTTACTAAACTCGCTCAGCTCCTATCCCAGACTGACTGGTCCCAGCTGTACATGTGTAGAGACATGGATTGTGCAATCAATTATTTTTATTCTACATTAAATTCATTATTTGATTCTTGTGTCCCGTTTTGTAACCCTCGTAGGTCTAACAAACCTGTGTGGTTTACACGTGATTTAATAAACTTAAAAAATAGAAAGTCGAGATTGTACAAAAAGTTCAAGGAATTTGGCTCTTCCTCGGATTTATCTCGCTATTTGATTGCCCGATGTAACTTCTCTGCACTTAATTTACACTGTTATAACAACTACCTCAGGAGCTGTAGGTTACAGTTTCAGCGGGATCCTAAAAGGTTTTATAACTTCGTTAATGCGAAGCGTAGGTTATCAACACTTCCATCAACTGTATTTTTCGAAAAAAAGACAGCTGACTCAGATCCGGCTATCGCCGATCTTTTTGCTGAATTTTTTCAAACGACTTATAATTCACAGCTTTATCAATTGGTTTCGCCTTATCCATATCATGTAAATATCTCCAATTGCATTTTCGGGCCTTTAATCACTGAAAGTTCGCTTCTACGTGATCTAAAAGCCATTAGGCCAGTATTTTCACCGGTCCTGATGGAGTACCAGGCCGCGTGCTCAAGTACTCTGCTGAAGGTATATTTAAGCTATTATTTCTTCTTTTTAAACTGTCCGTGGAGTTGTGCTCTTTCCCATTATTTGGAAAGAATCATTTATAATTCCACCCATAAAAAAGGAAACAAGTCTAATGTTGAAAACTATAGAGGTATTTCTAAATTGTCTGCTATTCCTTAGATTTTTGAGAAATTAATAACTCTCAACTTCTACATTTGTGTAGATCTATAATTTCACCCTGCCAGCACGGGTTCGTGAAATATAGATCTACTACCACTATCCTATTGGAATTCACTTTCTTGTCATAAAGGGATTTCAAGCTAAAATGCAAACAGATGTTACTTACACTGATTTCAGTAAGGCTTTTGATTCTGTTAATCATTCTCTTTTACTTCACAAACTGCATCTTCTGGGATTTCCAAATAACTTAATTCTTTGGATTTCTAACTATTTAACTCTTAAATCTCAAAAGGTTTATTTCAAAGGCTTAGTTTCCAAGCCTGTTCAAGTTACTTCCGGTGTACCACAAGGAAGTCATCTTGGCCCTTTATTATTTACATTGTTCATAAATGACCTTCCTTCTGTTGTAAATCACTCTCGAGTATGCCGATGATGTTAAACTTTGTCTGTCATCTACTGATTTCTTATCTGGTCAAAGGTTGAAAACTGATCTTGACAGTTTTCAATCCTGGTGTCAGGTAAATTTATTAAATCTTAATTGTGGTAAATGTAACGTAATGTCCTTTTACAGGCGAATTCCCTTTTTTAACAGTTATATTCTTAATGGTAAGTCGCTTGTTCGAATTGAGTCGGTTAATGATTTGGGTATCGTTCTAGATCCCAAGCTAAAGTTTGACAAGCATATCTCTTCCACCACTAATCGTGCCTTTGGTGTCCTGCGTTTCATTAAGCGTTGGTCGAAAGAATTTAACGATCCCTACAAAACTCTTTATACTTCTCTTGTTCGACCTATTCTTGAATATGGGTCTTGTATTTGGTGTCCCCAATACAAGGTTCATCAGGATAGAATAGAATCGGTACAAAAACAATTCTGCTTTTTGCACTTCGGGATCTTAACTGGAATCCTAATACTCGCTTGCCTTCTTATTGTAGTAAACTGTTATTAATAAATCTTCCTTCTCTTTCTGATCGTAGAACCATACTTGATGTAATTTTCTTACACAAACTAATTAAAGGAGAAATTGATTCTTCTGAATTAATCAGCCAAATTAGTTTTGCAGTTCCGATCAGAAATTCTAGAAACTTTCTTCCTCGTAGTCTGCAAGCTTGTAATACTAACTATGCTATCCATAACCCTTTTCGTATCATATGTTCTAATTATAACAATCTTTATCATGTAATATGTACTGGTAGTTCTATTTCCTTACTCAGAACTTCTCTTTTATGTTATCTGTGTAATCTATCGCTTGTCTATCGTTATAATTTATGTAGAAATTTTATTTCGTTTGTTCTTATCTGTTCCGCGATCTTCGTAACCGCACGTTATGCGGCGCGCCCCTCGGTCGGTTGGGCGGGAGGAGGAGTGGCCCAACGACACCAAGTACGGGCTTGTTAACGCGCGGACCCAAGAATAAATGCAACGCACCTCCCGCCCAACCGAAAGAGGGGCGCGCCGCATTACGTGCGGTTACGAAAGATCGCGAACATGAAAAGACAGACTAAGTACAAAAAAAAAAAAAAAAAAAACGGCTATCTTCGGGTGCCGTAACTATATACCCTAGCAGCAATGTTTTTTATCCAAAACTTAATTTTTGTCTGACTGCTCCTATGTGTTCCGATTTTGATCAAATTATAGGAAACTATTTGAAGTATTATAAAATTCTAACTAAGTTTGGATGAAATATTTGTATAAGCAAAAGTTTGATATAGTAAAATAGTGGTCTGATTTTGACCAAATTTGGCTAGATTGTATAAACTGTCTAGAGACTCGGCTTGGGAAAGTTTGGCAAGGATACATTAATAAAAAAAGTTTTTCATACAAAAACATATTTGTCGATCGATCATTCCTATGGCAGCTATATGTTATAGTGGTCCGATCCGGCCGGTTCTGACATATGTACTTCCTGCAGAAAAAGAAGGGTCTGTGCCAAGTTTCATTACGATAGCTTTAAAACTGAGAGACTAGTTCGCATAGAAACAGACAGACAGACGGACATGGCTATATCGATTCGGCTATTCATGCGGATTCAGAATATATATACATTGTTGGGTCGCAAATGTCTCCTTCGGTCCATTACACATTTCGAGACAAAATTATAATATCCTGCTAGGGTAAAATAGCAGTATACAAAGTAAAGTTCTAAGTGTAGAAGTTGAAGTAGCATTAGATACTAGATGGAAAAGATTGTTATAGTTAGAGCATAAGATTCAAAAGGGGTTATGAATAGCATAATTAGAACTACAAGTAAGAAGTGAAAGAGGAAAAAAGTTTCCAGAACAGTTTCTAGATATCAAAACTAATTTGGCTGATTATTTCAGAAGAATCAATTACCCCTTTAATTAGTATGTGTAAGAAAATTAAAATTTACGATCAGAAAGAGAAGGAAGATTTATTAGCAAGATAAGGCAAACGAGTATTGGGCTTCCCGTTAAGGCCTCGGAGTGCGAAAAGCAGAAATTGTTTTTGTACCGATTCTATACAATCCTGATGAACCTTGTATTGAGGACACCAAATACCAAATGAGAAGTATAAAGAGTTTTAGTAATGTAGGGATCGTTAAATTCTTTAGACCCAAAATTCAAAGACACAAATTAATTAAGCCCAGGACACAAAGGCACGACTAGCGGTGGAAAAGATATACTTTTCAAACTTAAGCTTGGGATCTAAAAGGATGCCCAAATCATTAACCGACTCAATTCGAACAAGCGGCTTACCATTAAGAATATAATTGTTTAAAATGGGCATTCGCCTATAAAAATACATTGCGTTACATTTACCACAATTAAGATTTAATAAATTTACCCGACACCAGGCTTGAAAACTGGGGCCAAGATGACTTCCTTGTGGCAATCTGGAAGACCCAGTAAGACTTAGAGACTAAGCCTTTTGGGTTCTTTGGAAATCCCAGAAGATAAAGTTTGTGAAATAAAGAGTCAAAAGCTTTACTGGAATCAGTGTAAATAACATCTGGTTGTATTTTAGCTTGAAATCCCTTAATGAAAAGAGAAGTGAATTCCAATAAGATAGTGGTAGTAGATCTATATTTCGTAAACTCGTGCTGGCAGGGTAAAATTATAGATCTACACAAAAGTTAAGAAGTTATTAATTTCTCAAAAAATTGAGGAATAGCAGACAATTTAGAAATACCTCTATAGTTCTCAACATAAGACTTGTTTCATTTTTTTAGAGAGGAATAATAAATTATTCTTTTCAAATGTTGGGAAAGTGAACAACTGCACGGACAGTTTTAAACGAATACATATTTTAAATGATTAAAGGCCCAAAAAATGCAATTGGAGTTATTTACATGATAAGGATAATGCGAAACCAATTGAGAAGGTTGTGAACTACAAGTTGTTTGAAAAAATTCGGCAAAAAAATCGGCGATAGCCTAATCTGAGTCAGCTGTCTTTTTTTTCAAAAAATACGGTTGATGGAAGTGTTGATGCCCTACGGTTCGCATTAACGAAGCTATAAAACCTTTTAGGATCCCGCTAAAAACTGTAACCTACAGCTTCTAAGGTAATTATTATAGCAATGTATGTTAAGTAGGGTTGTTGATAATATATCAAAATATCAATATATCGATATTTTTTATAAGGACTGATATATTTATATCGTGAAATTTTTTGTCCAAATATCGATTGTTTTGGAGATTTTATACTTGTGCCTTGGTCACTCTGTAATCGGAGTCGGAAAATAGTGAGCTGAAGTTATACCTCAGCTTGTCACAAACTTCATGGGAAAGTAATCCCTTAATGTTCTGGACTTCGTATAAGGCCCGCCATCCCGGGACTATCTAAACTCGCCATAAGATATCTTATTACCCCTGGTAGCTTAGTGCCTTCGGAGCGACTTGCTTTCGCTATAATATGCGTAATTTTTGACTGCCGTAGCCGTATGACACATTTGCACATAACGCAACCCGTATTATGAAGACTGTTAAGGGGTCGTCCACACATTACGTAATCACGTTTTCGCCCTTTTTTGATAATTAAACCCCGCGTAAACCAAACGGGTTTGTTAAAGGGGACACAAGAATCAAACTATGAATTTAAAGTAGAATAAAAATATTTTATTGCACAATCTATGTCTCTAAGACCTGAGTTAGTTTAGAAAAATCGGTTTTCCGAAATTGACGAACTCGCTCTGAAAGTTTACTACCTGGGCTAAATCGCACGACGCCAATACCAAACCAAATATAATATGATATTCGATATATGTATATAAAACTCTTTAACCTGGCTGACTGATTGGTGACACACGGGGGATCTAATTAATTTGCAATTTTTACATTAGCTTCCTTTTATACCGTAGATCAGCGTTTCCCCTTTTGACCGGGACCCGGTATGCAGCTTTAAATCTTTTCGCGACCCACCATACGAAAAAAGACCAATTAAAAAAAACTATTTTTTAATAGAACTCAAGTTATTTGTTTGTTTTTCATACACAAATATTACAAAATAGTTATATGAGAAAAATATAAGTAATTAAAAACATTAACAATAGTACAGTAACAGTATATATTAAACTTTTCAAATTGATGAAACTTTGTGCTAGTAGAAAGTGAACATTACGAAGATTACGATGCTTGGATATGCTTGTGGATAGTAAACAAAAATACTGTACCCTGATCAAAGCAGAGTGTGAAAATTTGGTACTGTTTGTCCTTTTCATTGATGTTTGAAAACCTTGCACATGGTCAAATTAATTATCAGCTGTTCATTATTTATAAGCATTGAGTTTTTATACTATGTTCCCGAAGGGAAAATAGTATATTGGGTTTGCGAAATGTCCGTCTGTCCGTCTGGCCGTCTGTCCGTCTGTCCGTATGAATGCAATTTTTTTGCCTTTATCTTTGAGCTAGAGCAACCAAACTTGGTACACATGTTGGTATATATCGTCAATTTATGAAGTGTCGAGATCGACCACCCTACCCACCCCCTTCCTGCAATTTGGGGAAAACCTGTATCTTCCCCATTTTTAAAGCTATAGTCACCAAATTTGGCATACAGACTAATGTTGAGATTCCCGACAGATCTGCATCAAAAATATTTTGACCCCACCACCACAAATCGGCATATGATATCCCCAAAACACGTTTTTCAAGGGGTATATCTCCTACAGTTTCAAAGTTAGAGTTACCTAATTTGGCATACAGGCTAATATTGACCACCTGGATAAATCTGCACCAAAAAATTTTTGACCCCCCCGCAAAGGAGAAAAATCTATATCTCCCACACCTGTACAGGTAGAGTCACCAAATTTGATATACATACTAATGTTGACCCCCTGACAAATCTTTATCAAAAATTTATGGACCCCCCACCCCCTCCCCCACAAAGGAGCAAAATCTATATCTCTCACACCTTTGCAGTTTTTTCGCGTCTCTTTCTGAACACACAAATAACCAAATTATATAGGACTGGGAACATAGTATTCTGCAGTCGGGTGCGTCCGACTGCAACGTTCTTACTTGTTAAAATTTAAAAAGCAAACTTAAAATGAACAACCACAAGCCTCTTAGCGCAGTGCTCGTGGCAATGCATTTTTGTGGTCTTAGCAGCGCGGGCTGTTGCACAGCAGAGGGAATTTAGCACTGCAATAATAATATATTTAATTAAGTGAGTCCTTAATCATATGCAATTTTATTTGTATTATTATTATTATTATTTTTATTATTATTATTATTATTATTATTACTATTATTATTACTATTATTATTATTATTATTATTATTATCATTTTTATTATTATTATTATTATTATTATTATTATTCGTTGTTCTTCAATAGTGCCTAAAAATGGGTCGCGATGCAAACAATAAAGTGCTACATTATTTTAATTTTAATAAAGACACAAACAAGTCAATGTGCAATGTTTGTGGTTTGATTTTGACGGGCAAGCACATAACAAATTTGAGGCGCCATGTTGAGGCAAAGCATTCTGACTCATATGAAGATCTAGGCCCCGATAATAATGTTGTGCAACAAAATTCGAAGAAAAAGAAAAACACAGACGGCAGACCGTTTTTGTTTTTGGACAGCAAAGGGTTCCGGGATATTATGAACCCAATTTATGCCGCGTTGTCAATGACACCTATCACGTCCCGAAACGTTATGAATTTCGTGAACATTAAAAAGCAGTCCATCCGAGAGGACATTAAGCGCTTAATAAAGGGAAAGCTGGTATCGCTAAAAATTGATGTGTCCATAGAAATTGATAAGGCAATTTTGGGGCGTCAATGTTCCGACAATTTACTCAACTTTGGATAGATCTGAGATCGTGGTGAAAGCGCTTGGAATGATGCATCTATTTGAATCACATACATTAAAGGAAAAATAATGAAAACTACTACAAGTTTTTAATAAAAATTAAATTTTACCGATATTATTATTCGACCTGACCTGCCATGATAGTCTAAAACCCAATGAAAATGTTGCCAGATACTAGACTGAAATTAATGCTACCAGACTAAAATTAGTCGAATATTCGCCTGTGTGTAAGCACTTCCAGCATCGAATGTTCGGCCTACTGCCAGTGTGTCTAAACAGGCCTTTAGGGTTAAATCATTCAAGGTTTTTACACCATTAAAATCTTAATATATTATTGCATTTAGCATTACTTCTGACAACCGCAAAATTCATGATGATGAGAGTGGAGACGTTTGGAAAAGCTGGACACCATTTCGATTGCAAATATACACCTTGTGCGGTGTGCTGCACACACGCTTCAATTGTGCGTGTATGAAGTCAGTAATCAGAAAAAATTAGTATTTGTCGCGGATTGTGCAAAGCTCTACGTAGTGGAAAATAAAAGGTGAGTTACTTATACTATGTTCCCGAAGGGAAAATAGTATATTGGGTTTGCGAAATGTCCGTCTGTCCGTCTGGCCGTCTGTCCGTATGAACGCAATTTTTTGCCTTTATCTTTAGCTAGAGCAACCAAACTTGGTACACCTGTTGGTGTATACCGTCAATTTATGAAGTGTCGAGATCGACCAATAATGTCGGAAGATTTAAAAGTAAGAGTCTACTGGGATAAGATGGCAGACGAAGATTAGGATCCCAATTTAAGGTACGTGGGGAAAATAGAAAAAATTGCTTCTGGACCGACTCAATACGGACCTCATTATTTTTGTACTGTGGAGACCATATACATGAGCAGTATTCCAGACTAGGCTGTACGAGCGACACATAAAGCAATTTTGTGGTGAAAGGATAAATTCCTTCGACCAACGCTTGTTGAATCCGAGTACGCCCTTGGCAACATTAACAATAGAGGAAATATGCAAGTTAAAGTTAAGTTTCGAATCAAAAGTGACACCCAAGTCTTTAACCGAGGTATTACGTTTAAGGCAAAGTTATCAATAGTATAGTTACCAAGATAGGGCTTAGATCGACAGAAAGTCATAAACATGCACTTAGAGCAATTGAGAGGAAGCTGATTAGCCACGCACCAAAGTACATACATGAGTATCCGAGAGTGTAATAAGATAGATGGAAGATCATTAGTAAAAAGTGTGAAGAATAAAGGACCAAGGTGACTTCCTAGGGGTACACCAGAAGTTTCAAAAACAGGTTTAGAAATTGTAGATCTAAGTAGTTCTTTTTGGTTCTATTTTTTAAATAAGTAGAAATCAAAGACAGAACAGAGATAGGAAAACCAATACAATTAAGTTTATAAATCAAAAGATCATGGTTTACAGAGTCAAATGCTTTACTGAAATCAGTGTAAATGACATCAGTTTGCATTTTCTTTTGGAATGCAACATTTATAAAATATGAAAACTCTAGTAAATTGGTCGTAGTAGACCGACTCTCTATAAATCCATGTTGGGATGAAGAAATTATAGATTTACAGAGATGCTGCAAAGTTTCTGAAATAATTTTCTCAAATAATTTTGGGATAGTAGACAACTTTGCAATACCTCTATAATTAGAAATATCAGACTTACCACCTTTTTATGTAGAGGTATGATAAATGAGTTTTTCTAATGAGATGGAAAGACTCCAGTAGTAAGGGAAAGATTAAAACCTTTAAGTAAGGGAAGACTTAAGGAAGAGCTACATTCCTTTACCACACAACTTAAAGCCACCATTAAATTCCAAAAGGAGCAGATTGTTTATACTGACTTTTTATTAAATGGATGGAGATCAAGCTTTAATGTGAAAACAGCGAAAACTATGTCAAAACAACTTTATTGGCTCATTCAAGTGGCCCAAACGACACCAAGCACGGGCTTGTTAACGCGCGGACCCAAGCAAAATGCAATCCCACCTCCCGCCCAACCGACCGAGAGGCGCGCCGCATAACGTGCGGTAACGAAGATCGCGAAACATATAAAAACGAACAGACTAAATAAAAGTTCTACATAAATTAAACTATAGATTACACAGATAACATAAAATTGAAGTTCTAAGTACGGAAATAGAACTAGCATTACATATTAAATGATAAAGATTGTTATAATTAGAACATATGATACGAAAAGGGTTATGGATAGCATAGTTAGTGTTACAAACTTGAAGACAAAGGGGAAGAAAGTTTCTGGAATTTCTGATCGGAACTGCAAAACTAATCTGGCTAATTAATTCAGAAGAATCAATTTCGCCTTTGATTAGTTTGTGTAAAAAAATTACACCAAGCATGGTTCTACGATCAGAAAGAGAAGGAAGATTTATTAGTAAAAGTCTACTACGATAAGAAGGCAAGTGAGTATTAGGATTCCAGTTAAGACCCCGGAGTGCAAAGAGAAGAAATTGTTTTTGAACCGATTCTATTCTATCCTGATGAATCTTGTACTGGGGACACCAAATACAAGACCCATATTCAAGAATAGGTCGAACAAGCGAAGTATATAGAGTTTTAGTAATGTAAGGATCGTTAAATTCTTTAGACCAACGCTTAATGAAACCCAGGACACCAAAGGCACGATTAACGGTGGAAAAGATATGTTTGTCAAACTTAAGCTTGGAATCTAAAAGGATACCCAAATCATCAACCGACTCAATTCGAACAAGCGGCTTACCATTAAGAATATAACTGTTAAAAAAAGGCATTCGCCTGTAAAAGGACATTACTTTACACTTACCACAATTAAGATTTAATAAATTTACCCGACACCAGGCTTGAAAACTGTCAAGATCAGTTTGCAACCTTTGACCAGATAAGAAATCAGTAGATGACAGACAAAGTTTAACATCATCGGCATACATCAGCACCCGAGAGTAATTTACGACAGAAGGAAGGTCATTGATGAAAAGAGTAAATAATAAGGGGCCAAGATGACTTCCTTGTGGTACTCCAGAAGTAACTTGAACAGACTTAGAGACAAAGCCTTTGAAATAAACCTTTTGGGTTCTAAGAGTTAAATAGTTAGAAATCCAAAGAATTAAGTTATTTGGAAATCCTAGAAGATGAAGCTTGTGAAGTAAAAGAGAATGATTAACAGAATCAAAAGCCTTACTGAAATCAGTATAAATAACATCTGTTTGCATTTTAGATTGAAATCCCTTAATAATAAGAGAAGTGAATTCCAATAGGTTAGTGGTAGTAGATCTATATTTCACAAACCCATGCTGGCAGGGTGAAATTATAGATCTACATAAATGTTGAAGTTGAGAAGTTATTAATTTCTCAAAAATCTTAGGAATAGCAGACAACTTAGAAATACCTCTATAGTTCTCGACATTAGACTTGTTTCCTTTTTTATGGAGAGGAATAATAAATGATTCTTTCCAAATATTGGGGAAAGAACACAACTCCACGGACAATTTAAAAAGAACAAATAATGGCTTAAAAATACCTTCAGCACAGTACTTGAGCACACAGCCTGGTACTCCATCAGGTCCCGGAGAAAATACGGGGTTAATAGACTTCAAATCACGTAGAAGCGAGCTTTCAGTGATTAAAGGCCCAAAAATGCAATTGGAGTTAATTACCTGATAAGGATAAGGCGAAAGCAATTGATAAGGTTGTGAACTGTAAGTCGTTTGAAAAAATTCGGCAAAAAGATCGGCGATAGCCTGATCTGAGTCAGCTGTCTTTTTATCAAAAAATACAGTTGATGGAAATGTTGATGACCTACGCTTCGCATTAACGAAGTTATAAAACCTTTTAGGATCCCGCTGAAACTGTAACCTACAGCTCCTGAGGTAGTTGTTATAACAGTGTAAATTAAGTGCAGAGAAGTTAGATCGGGCAATCAAATAGCGAGAGAAATCCGAGGAAGAGCCAAATTCCTTGAACTTTTTGTACAATCTCGACTTTCTATTTTTTAAGTTTATCAATTCACGTGTAAACCACACAGGTTTGTTAGACCTACGAGGGTTACAAAACGGGACACAACAATCAAATAATGAATTTAATGTAGAATAAAAGTAATTGATTGCACAATCCATGTCTCTACACATGTACAGCTGGGACCAGTCAGTCTGGGATAGGAGCTGAGCAAGTTTAGTAAAATCGGTTTTCCGAAATTGTCGAACTCGCTCAGCCGGTTCTCTACCAGGGCTTGGCACACTGGCTGGTAAGTCAATCAACACCTCCAAAGTTGGGTGATAAGGATCTTCAGGAGTGGATATAGGTTCAGTACGGGAGACAGAATATAATGAGGAATCCAAGACAAAAACAAGATCAAGCATTTTATGTGAAGAATTTGGGATATCATTGATTTGACACAATGACATCCCAAATAAACTTTCAATAAAATCGTGCTGAGATGTGGGAGTCAACACGCTAGAATCGGGACTTGAAGTCCAAGTAGTTCCGGCGATATTAAAGTCACCAAGAACTACAAGAAAATCACGATCAGAAACCATAGATGAGACAGATTGTATAGCAGAAGCATGCAAAGAATATATAGAAATATCGGAAGAAGGTGGAATATAAGAACAAGTAATATAAAAGCAAATACTGGACATACACAATTTTACAGCAACAAATTCAATATCTATACAATTATCGATTATTACAAGTTCCGATGATAAATCAGCGTCAACAGCAATAAGAACACCACCACCACGACGAGGGATGCGATCTTTTCTATAAATGGAGAATTTGTTAGACAGGATTTCAGAATTAAGGATGTCGGGCCTTAGCCAAGTTTCAGAGAAGGCAACGACATGGAAAGGAAAAGTTAGGCTATTTAGATAAAGATTTCTAAGTTTACTACAAAGACCTCTTACATTCTGATAGCCAAGTGAGAGGGAGGATGTTAGTTTTTTGAACTATCAGATATTACAATAGGTGGGTTAGAACTACCACCGGAAGAAGGAAGTGAAATCGGAGGCCGATTTTTCTTTTTTACGGTATATTCTTTAATAACTAAGTGGTCGGGCCAGAATTCTTTGCAACAAATATTGTTGAAATATTCAGCCGGAACACTTATTTTAAATGACGAAATTTCCCGAGAATACGTAAATTTGAATTTTTCCACCGTAATGTGGGCTTTAGATTTGGCCTGTATAAAGGCCTTCACATCATCAGATGTAGTATCAGGGGCAAGCCTGGAAACAAAGATTTGTTTTTTTATAAAGATATTGTAGCGTATTATATGTATTTTATAGGCAATGTTTCTAATAAGTAAAATTGTCTTTGTTTAAAACAAATCCATTTCATAATACATAAAATCATAATAACTGTATTTAAATTTTTTAGGCCAACTCTTCGACACAAAATTTAGCATCAACGTCATCAGCTGAAACGGAAACCACAGGCCAGCATCCCCTAATGAAACCACTAATCACGACGAAGAAAAATTCGCTTTTTTGTGCCTATTTGGATGATATGCAGGCAGTATCCCAAACCAAAGAAGAGCCCATATTGGAGAAGCTGAAAAATGTTTATACAAATATCGAAAATTTTGATATGGCTCAGGGTCGTGTGCCATTTAATACAAATATTTTAAATTTTTTCTTAAAATTAAAATTAAAATCACCCCATTTGAGTGAGCTGGCACAGGTGGTGCCATGATGACATAACAGGGTGGTCCATTCGCTCGATGTGTGCTCTTTTTCGGGGCCACGGTTGACAGTACGAAAGCAAACTTCGTCGTGAGCGGTTGTGTCACGGACGCTGTAAAAAATGCCACGTATTTGCAAAATTTGTCGGTCGAATTCGAGTCGATTGATTCGAGTTTCCCAGGGACATAAATAATAGAAAAATTTGGATAAATGCGACAGAAACATTATTGGAAGACAACAATCGTATTTGCAAAAATCATTTTAGTTAAAGTGATTTTTATGTATTACCCGATAGCAAGGCAAAGCGTAAGGTTTTGCAGCCAAACGCAGTTCCTCAAAAAAAGTTTTTCAAGTATACGGAAGAAATGCCCTCTGCTGTTAGTGATAATTTGTGTGATTTTAGTTCGCAAACTATTATTTCTGCGATCATTTATAAATTGTGACCAAATTACAGAAATGAAATAATTGAAAGCGGAATTGCCCTGGAATATATGCGGCTGAAATTAAAAATAAAAGATTTGCAGCAAGATAATGATCGGCTCGTCAAAAAACTGAACAGCTTGGAAATATTGGCAGACTCCCTTAAGAAAATATTTACCACTAAACAAATACACAAGCTGGAAAATGGGAATAAACGCGTGTATTGGAGCTCCGAAGATATTTCGTCAGGTATTTGTCTGCACAGTTCTGAACCAAGGGCTTACAGGCATCTCCTGAAAAAAGGGTTTCCATTCCCTTGTATGTTAACACTGCACAAATTGTCGCAAACTGTCGAAATAAACCCTGGTCCGATCAATTATATATTTGATTTGATGAAGGCAGCAGTTGATAGGGAAAATGAGGACAAGCTGTGCGTGTTATTTTTCGACGAGATGAAGGTAACTTCTGCATTCGAGTATAACTTCGCACAAAAAGCCGTAAAAGAGTCGAGAAATAATGTGCAAGTGGCAACGGCTCAGGGATTGTGGAAATCTTGGAAGCAGCCAATCTATTATGATTTTGACAAGCCTATAACAATTGTAACTCTGCATATGTTCATCAATAAGCTTTATGCTGTTGACTACCATGTTGTGGCAATGGTGTCCGATATGAGTCCCGGGAATACAAAATTATGGACACAGCTTGGAATATCCGCTGGTAAGTAACGAAACAAATTTATTTCAGAATAAAACATACTTATATATTTCATGTTTTTTTCAGAAAAATCATGGTTTGTACATCCAGCTAATGCAGAGATGAAAATCTTTGTATTTGCCGATGTGCCTCACCTAATAAAGTCAATTAGGAACCACTTCCTTGACTCTGGGCTTGTCTTCAACGGAAAAATAATAACGCAAAGGACAATAAAGCAAGCTATGAACCATTCTTCTTCTTCCGATTTCTCCATTTTATGGAAATTAACGGACGACCACTTGACCGTCAAATCAGCCGGGAGACAAAAAGTTAAATTGGCCACTCAACTGCTATCAAACACCACGGCAAGTGCCATTCGTCGTTGCGATAATCTTGGATTGGAAATTTATAATGCCTGTTAAACTGCACACTTGATTGGTTTGACATATTTAATGTTAAACTATCGACAGCAAACTCAATTCCAAGCAAGCAACGTAAAGTTTTGAGTGAGATGACTGCTATCATGTCCACCTTGATAGTGGCGAATTCCAAGCACCGGCTTCCCTTTCAAAAGGGAGTAATTGTAAGTAATTCGTCGTTGGATGGCTTGTATGAACATGTTAACAAAAAAATATGGCATGCAATACTTGATAACAAGCAGGATATCGCAAGACCTATTGGAGCACTTTTTCGGCGGTCTACGATCAAAAGGCGGGTTACATGACCACCCAAGTCCAATGGAATTTAAGTATCGACGCAAATATTTATTAGGTAATGGTTTGGGTTCATTTACTTAATTTTTAATTATATATTTAACATGAGTAAACGTTTCTAGCTATTAACATTTCTATGTTTTCTACGTCCATGTCCACGTGTTTGTTACAAAGTATGGTTTGTGTTATATGTTAGCTCTTTAAAAACGTTTATTATATAATCCATTTATATATATACTCATATTTAGCAAGAAATACTGAGATCTTAGGCAACACAGTTAATGTTGTCGTCAACGAGGATATACCTTGGATAGATTTCAAGGATATGCCCAAATTAAATTCTATGCCCGGATGCTCTAGCAATGTAGATGAGGTTTTGCTCGAGGAAGTCAATGTTTTCGAGGAGGAGACGGAGTCGGCCGATTTGGAAGGCATGCCTACATTTACTTTCGCATCCACAGATGAAGGGGAGGAAGTTAGTGACCAGTTGAATCATGATGCCATCCAGTATATATCTGGTTATATAGTCAAGAGATTTTCGCTTAATGATATTGACAAAGAAAATCAAACATCAACCTATGTTGATACGGTGTCATACGGCGGCCTGACAAAACCAACAAATACATTTGTTTTTAAGCTGAAAAGGCTGGAATCAGCTTTTAATAATTTGAATGGGGAATCTATTTCATATAGACCGCGTATCATGGATGAAGTTCTAAAAAACACCTTATATGTAGAATTAAGTGATCAAATAAAAGAATTTTATTTTAAGATGCGTATCAAATTTAAAATTAAGCACTTAAATAACAAAATGAAAATAAAAAAAACAAAATGACAACAGCACTTGCGCAGCATATCACAACAACAGGACACACAGCTGATTTCGACAACACCAAAATATTAGACATTGAGAGAAGAGAACGAACGAGATTGACGCTAGAGAGCCTACGAATACAACAACAAGGGGAGAACACTGTAAACCACAAAGAAGACATTGAAAAGGCAAACTTTATTTACGCGGCAGCAATAACAGTTGACAAATAATACTTGAAGCGCAAAGACGATAGAAATAAAACGACGATGGATAAACATAAACAAAAGTGCAATTTAGACGTAGGAACAATGACGACACTGTAGGAAATACTACAATAACTTTAATGTATGTATTTTTAATGTAATGTATGTATTGTAATACAAGTTATAATAATAAAAACATGCCACTTGTTTTTATTTTAATTTTACATTAAACGATGACATTAAACGCAAAGGAGTGAAGAGTATAGAAAACGTAACAGAACGTTTTTTGTATATCTTTCTCTGTCGTCTCTCTCACATCAAAACGCTCTCAGTACTGACAGCAAAATCGTGGCCCCGAAAGAGAGCGAATGGACCACCCTGTTATAATTTCATCATGGGTGGTACTAGCAACACCGGCAACTCAGGTGTCGATTGAAAGATCCTTCACGGTAATTAATTTTATTTTAAGCGAAAAACGTAGCGCTGTTAGTCCAAAACATATTAATTCTTTACTAGTTGTTAAGCTTAACTCTGAATAAAAATATACCAATACCACTGGTGTAGATAGGGGGAATTAAGGGATCAATCCCCCCATTGAGTTTCTGGAAAAAGATTACGTCTACATAATCTCAAAATTTGAGTTTTCGCACGAGATTGAATCTGACTCTATGTGTTTTAAATTATCAAACAGTATAAGATTTTCAGGAATTTTTCCCATTTTCCTTGGTTGAATTGAGAGCCTCAGACTCCAAGTATCAAAATAATGCCATGAAATTCGAATTTATGATAAGCTTGCAAGTCATCAATCTTTTTAACGCCTTCGCTGGCGTTGAGTCGCGAATTGCAAAAAGCTAATTTGAACTTAATTCAAGCCATGGATCTCTCGATTCAAGCAAATGAGGATGTGTTTTCTAAAATCCACGAAGATTAAAAAAATGGGTGAAGCTGTTGACATTAAAACCAAATGCAAATAATCAATTTCTGGACGTCTATGTTATGGATCTTGGATCACGAAATTATTTTGGAAGGGTTTTCGGTCTTCTTCAAGAACGCTTCACCCGATATTGACAAAAAACCCAATAAATTTATAAAAGCAAAATTATAATACCCTGCTAGGTATGCAAATTGTTAACCTTCGCTATACCAATACCCACCCGGATGACCTGTTCGATTTTATTTACTCAACAGCTTTTTCGGTTGCGAGAAATATATAAAGAATAGATTTTTTTTGATAAGCTTATATATATTTATGTAGTTCCCAGAGCTTGCGCTTTATCCATCGCTCAATGTTGGGGATCAGGCGGTGCGACCAGCGTCCTTTAGTTGACGCATCCTATCGTGCTTGCCACCGTGGGATGCTCTCCTCCCTTGCCTCCAGACGAGCCCTTCTTCTTGGCTGGCTCTCCCTAGTGGCATCTGCGACGGGTTTCTCCTCAGTAGTCAGGAAGTCGACTGGCAGCATGCCCGCAATAACCAGTGCGGCGTCGTCAAATATGGTCCTGAACCCGCTGCATATTCGCAGCGCACAAAGACGGTGCGTCGACTGAATGCCCCTGATATAGCTCGGGGCTGCCGTAGCGTTAACCCAGATTGGCGCAGCATAGAAGATGGTCGACGGGAAAACGCTGGTTAGCAGCCTCCTTCCTCTCTAGCTTAGGACCTCTCGTGTTGAGCATAATCCTGAGCAATGCTCGGCTCGAGTTCGCTGCCTTTCCCTGTACGTACTACTGCAGGTGCTCGCGGAAACTTAACCGTGTGTCAATCATCACACCTATCACACCATCACATATTTTCGATACGACAGTGTCATCCCCGACGCGGATGCGAGCCGCACTGCAGATTGCTCCGCTGCATTTCGATGCTTGGCTACTACCACAAGAGGGTATGTGTGTGTGCACATACACACAAGTAATCATATGGATAATTCCCCCACCCCCTTGAAGATTATATTAAAAATATGGGTACAAGCCCAAAGTAGTCAAATTCAACATGATGCATTTTAATCTAAATATTTCGACGGTCGAATGAGTGTTTAGCGACGTATAGTTTTGTAAATTAAATATTTAGCAGGCTTGGCGTTAACAATTCAGGGTGAAGATAGAAAGATTGATATGAAACGTATTGGCTGAATTGAACTAAGTACTTTCATCAACACGTCCATTTTAAATTCTAAGTCCGCACCAAAACTTAATCCCGCTTGTATTGAACTTTTATCACTTTTGTAAAAGCTTCGCTTTTTCTTCCAAGTGTAAGTTCGGTACTAGCTGATCTATGCATGTCAGTCAGTAGGTTTTTGTGTCAATATGAGGTTGATACAATGAAGTTAGTTTGTCATAATGAAACGGTTGACGCTGGCTTTTTACCAGCTAGGACTATATACATTCTCGATCAGTATTAATAGCCGATTCCATTTGGCCACGTCCGTCTGTTTGAGCGCGTCGATCTCAGCAACTGAAAGAGCTATGTCTCCATCTGCCTGGCATTGGCACAAATTTAATACTCCCTTCTTACCCATTTTATGGGTATAGGGAGCAAAAAATTTTCGCAAATATGTAAAAATTATGTGAGTTTTGCTGTTTTTAGGGCAAAGAGCAGCGTGTGTGTATCGAATGCTCAGCCTATGCCAGAGCATTAAAAAAATAAAAGAGCAGTATGAGTAGTGTTTGGGCTGATATGCTACTTGAAAACTAACAATAGCTGAGTCGATCTGGCCCTGTCCATCCGTCTGACCGCCAGGCGCCAATGCTTGAAAAATCATTTAAGCCTAGATTTAAACAAACTTATTTAATTTTTTCTGCAGAATTTTCAATTTGTAAGATAGTATAATGAAAACTGAAAAACTGAAGGAAAAATTCGGTATATTTAGCTATATTAAATACGCGAAGTCTAAGAAAAATTGGAAGCAGGGTTGAATAAATATTTAATTAGTTAAGTATTGGAAATCCGTATTCATGTATGCTCTAAAGATGTAGTTTAAAAAAATCGACTAACAGTATACTATATTTGTACTGTACTGCACCACAATAATTTCTAACAAAACTTTAAAAAAAAATTATTTTTTAATAAAAATATGAGTTTTTTTTACTGCCGTGGAGCAGACTGAGCTCTAACCATATTGAAAATCGTTATTCATGGCCTACTCGATTTGAAATTTAGTTTGCCAATGTGATGGCCAACTTTGTTTGTTTCATTGGTGTTCGCCTTCATTCGCCAACGGACGTGTTTTTTTCTTGCGCCTCGCAAATTGATATATTTCCCCGTTTTTTCAATTAATAATTCGCTATTTTCGTATTGTGACTTGTGTTAATACTTCGGTTGTGTTTAGCACAAAGTTGGACAATAATTACATAGCTGTAGCTATTTGTTTTGAACAATAAATTGTATCTAAGTACAACAACAATCTGCAGCCTAAGTTCACTTGTTGTATTGTGCAGTTGCTAGGTTCCAAATATTTTGTATTTTTGTACTTCGACGCTATGCTATCGTCGCACTCTCTTTTTGCTCTTACTCCCGCGCTTACATTGTTTTTGTTTGGTGCTGGTTTTATTTTGCTTTTATTTCGTTGTGCAGTTTTCGGTCGTCGCGCTTGCGTTTCTGTAACTGTATTGTTGTGATTTTTATTTGTTAATTAAATTTGTTACATCAGATTTTAACCCTAGTGTGCCTTATTTTTATTTGCCTTTATTTGTATTTGCGTTGCAGTGTTTTTGTTTAATCTCTTTTTTTATATATATTTATTTGTCTGTCACTCTTTTAATTAATCATTGTTGTCTGTTACAATAAAAATTGCCAGGTTACTTTTCATATCTACCTTTCTATATTCAACATGAATTGTTGACGTCAAGCCTGTTAAATATTTCATTTAACAAATTATACGTCGCTAAAGACACATTCTATCAATAACGGAAGGCACGCCCATTCATTATGACAAACTAACTTCATTGTCTCAACCTCATATTGACACAAAACCAACTGACTGACCTGCATAGATCAGCTAGTACCGAACTTACACTTGGATGAAAAAGCGAAGCTTTTACAAAAGTGATAAAAAAGTTCAATACAAATGGTTCCAATAATAATAAATAGAACTGTAAGGGCTAGAAACTTAGATAAAGGGATTAAGCTTTGGTGCGTACTCAGAATTTAAAATGGACCTATTGATGCCAGTAATTAGTTCAAGCCGGGATCGGACAGCAAGTGGGTCAGAAGTTGAAGCATCCGCCTTACAGACGGGGGCAGTCGGGTTCGAATCTAGCCGACTACTACTCATATACGGACAAGTTTGGACAAAAAATTTCTAACAATAAGGTCACTGATGAGGATGCTTGGCAGCATCCGAAATAGCGCTATATATATTCTATATTCACCCTGAATTGTTGACGTCAAGCCTGTTAAACATTTCATTTTAGAGTAAATGTTAAAATGGGTTTTGTTTGCTGCTGGCTATGTGACAATGTGTCACATGAAAAATGTGCTGGCCTTAACGGCCGAATTATAGACTAGATTGAGTCTAAATGGACATGTGAATTCTGTAGGGAGGTGGAAAGAGATTTTATGGGATTCATGGGTTTCTCCAAAACGGAAAAAATCAAATTTTAGCCCAAATGATCTTCCACTTCCTTACACATATCCACTACATCCGCCATTGATAGAAATGCTGAACTAATTAATTTATCGTCCCCATCTCCATATATATCAATCAGAAGTGATGAGAGCAGCATCGTGCCCATGGATGTTGTTCCGTCTGACCCGGCGAGCTTCCTGATACGTTGGCTATTAACACTGTTGATTCAGATCAACACTCTAGTGATAATATACCAATCGAATCAACTGGTCTAGCAACCATTGCTGTGGCTCCATTGGATGCAACTGCTTTGGCTACTACGAAGACCCTTATAGGTATTCCTCCACGGAAACAAATCTTTGTTTCTAGGCTGGCCCTGATACTACATCTGAGGATGTTAAGGTCTTTATACAGGCCAAGTCTAAGGCCCACATTACGATGCGAAAATTCAAATTCACATATGCTCGGGAAATTTCGTCATTTAAAATAAGTGTTCCGGCCGAAAACTTTAATGATATTTGTTGCAAAGAATTTTGGCCGGATCACTTAGTTATTAGGAATACACTGTAAAAGAAATATCGGTTTCACTTAATTCTTTTGGTGGTAGCTCTTAACCACCTCTCGTCATCTCTGATTGTACAAAAATTAACAACCTCCCTCTCACTTAGCTATCAGAATGTAAGAGGTCTTTGTAGTAAACTTAGTAATCTCTACCTGAATAGCCTAACTTTTCGTTTTCATGTCGTTGCCTTTTCTGAAACCCGACATCCTTAATTCTGAAATTATATCTAGCGAATTCTCCATATATAGAAAAGATCGCGCTACTCGTCGTGGTGGTAATCTTATTGCTATTGCTGCAGATTTATCTTAAGATGTAGTAATAACCGATAGTTCTATATATATTGAATTTGTTGTTGTAAAATTGATTATTTCTGGTGTTTGCTTTTTTATTACTTATTCTTATATTCCCCCTTCTTCAGATTTAGCTGTATATTCTTGCATGCTTCTGCTATACAATCTGTCTCCTCTATGCTTTCTGATCGTGATTTTCTTTCTTGCTCGGCGACCTCAATATTGCCGGTACTACCTGGATATTAAATTATGACTCCAATGTTTTGTCTTCCGCATCTCAGCACGATTTCATTGACAGTTTAGTTGGGATGTCATTGTGTCAAATCAATGGTATGCCAAATTCTTTACATAAAATGCTTGATCTTATTTTTGTCTTAGACTCCTCCTCCTTATCTGTCTCCCGAACTGACCCCATATCCAATCCTGAAGATCCTGATCACCAAACTTTGGAAGTGTTGATTGACTTACCAGCTAGGGTGCTAAGCCCAGATAGCAAACCTGCAGAGCGAGTTCGTCAATTTCGGAAAACCGATTTTACTAAAATCGCTCAGCTCCTATCTCAGACTGACTGGTCTCAGCAGTACATGTGTAGACGTGAATAGTGCAATTAAAATTTTATTACTCTACTTTAAATTTATTATTTGATATTTGTGTCCCGTTGCTTAAGCCATCTAGATCTAACAAACCTCTGTGAAAATTAGAAAGTCGAGACTGTACAAGAAGTTCAAGGAATTTGACTCTTTCTTCGATTTCTCTCGATACGCGATTGCTCGATCTAACTTCTTTGTACTTAATATACACTGTTATAACAACTACCTCTGGAGCTGTAGTTTACAGTTTCAGCGGGATCCTAAAGGGTTTTATAACTTCGTTAATGCGAAACGTAGGTCATCAACACTTCCATCAACAGTATTTTTTGAACAAACGACAGCTGCCTCCGATCAGGCTATTGCCGATCTTTTTGCTGAATTTTTTTAAACGATTTATAGTTCACAACCTTATTAATCGGTTTCGCTTTATCCTTATCATGTTAATAACACCAATTGTATTTTTGCGCCTTTCATCACTGAAAGTTCGCTTCTACGTGATTTAAAGGCCATTAAGCCCGTGAAGGTATAGAGCCATTATTTATTCTTTTTAAACTGTCCGTGGAGTTGTGCTCTTTCCCTGACATTTGGAAAAAATCACTTCTTATTCCTCTCCATAAAATAGGAAATAAGTCTAACGTCGAGAACTATAGAGGTATTTCTAAGTTGTCTGCTATTCCTAAGATTTTTGAGAAATTAATAACTTCTCAACTTCAACATTTGTGTAGATCTATAATTTCACCCTGCCAGCACGGGTTCGTGAAATATAGATATACTACCACTAACCAATTGAAATTCACATCTCTTGTCATAAAGGGATTTCAAGCTAAAATGCATACAGATGTTACTTACACTGATTTCAGTAAGGCTTTTGATTCTGTTAATCATTCTCTTTTACTTCACAAACTGCATCTTCTGGGATTTCCAAATAACTTAATTCTTTGGATTTCTAACTATTTAACTCTTAAAACTCAAAAGGTTTATTTCAAAGGCTTAGTTTCCAAGCCTGTTCAAGTTACTTCCGGTGTACCACAAGGAAGTCATCTTGGCCCTTTACATTGTTCATAAATTACCTTCCTTCTGTCATAAATCACTCTCGGGTGCTGATGTATGCCGATAATGTTAAACTTTGTCTGTCATCTACGGATTTCTTATCTGGTCAAAGGTTGAAAACTGATCTTGACAGTTTTCAAGCCTGGTGTGGGGTAAATTTATTAAATCTTAATTGTGGTAAGTGTAACGTAATGTCCTTTTACAGGTGAATGCCCTTTTTTAACAGTTATATTCTTAATGGTAAGCCGCTTGTTCGAATTGAGTCGGTTGATGATTTGGGCATCGTTTTAGATCCCAAGCTTAAGTTTGACAAGCATATCTCTTCCACCACTAATCGTGCCTTTGGTGTCGTGGGTTTCATTAAGCGTTGGTCGAAAGAATTTAACGATCCCTACATTACTAAAACTCTTTACACCTCTCTTGTTCGACCTATTCTTGAATATGGGTCTTGTATTTGGTGTCCACAGTACAAGGTTCATCAGGATAGAATAAAATCGGTACAAAAACAATTTCTGCTCTTTGCACTTAATTGGGTCTTAATTGGAATCCTAATATTCGCTTGCCTTCTTATCGTAGTAGACTTTTATTAATAAATCTTCCTTCACTTTCTGATCGTAGAACCATGCTTGGTGTAATTTTCTTACACAAACTAATAAATGGTGAAATTGATTCTTCCGAATTAATCAGCCAAATTAGTTTTGCGGTTCTGATTAGAAGTTCTAGAAACTTTCTCCCTCTTTCTCTTCAAGCCTATAGTTCTAATTATGCTATCCATAATCCTTTTCGTATATTATGATCAAATTATAACAATCTTTATCATTTAATATGCAATGCTACTTCTATTTCCTTACTGAGAAATGCACTATTATGTTATCTATGTAGCCTATATATTTACATTTATATAGAACTAGTATTTATGTTGTACTTATTTATCTGTCCGCGATCTTCGCTACCGGACGTTATGCGGCGCGCCATTCGGTCGGTTGGGCGGGAGGTGGGTTGCATATTGCCTGGGTCCGCGCGTTAACAAGCCCGTGCTTGGTGTCGTTGGGCCACTTGAATGTACTGCTCGTTTTAGTACATCAACGTCCGAACACATAAAAAATCTTGCAGTTCGTCGACTACCTGAATGACTAGTGAGTATTATAATTTTGTCACAAAATGTGTAACGCATTAAAGGCGACTTTTCCGAGCACACAGAGTATATATATTCCTGATTATTATCAATAGCCGAGTCAATATTGCTATGCCCGTCTGTTTCTATGCAAGCTACTTTCACTTTTATAGCTATCATGATAAAATTTGGCACAGATCCTTCTTTTTGCTGCAGGCAATACATATGTCGGAACCGGCCGGATCAGAGCACTATAACATATAGCTTCCATAGGAATGATCGGTCGAAAACAATGTTTTTGTAAAAACTTTTTTGTTTATGAAGATATGCTTACCGAACTCACCCAAACCGAGACTCTAGAGAGATTATATAATCTGACCAGATTTGGTCAAATTAGGAACAATTGGGTGAAAAATTAGTTTTTTGATTAAAAACTTTTTCTCTATCAAATAATACATCAAACTCAAAAATTGAGTTTTATTATCTATATACTATATAAAAGGGTTCGTGCTGACTGACTGATTGACTGATCGGCAATCATCGCACAGCCCAAACTGTAAGAGCTAGGATGCTGAAATTTTCACACTAGGCTCCATCTGTGATGAAAGTACACTAAGACGGGGTTTTTAAAACTCCACAGGTGTGGAAAATCGCGGAAAACTGTTGTACTTTTTTGATTATCGTCCGATTGACCTCAAACTCATTTTCAAACTTTTCTGTTAATCATCCAATTCGTGCTGACTGACTGACTGACTGATCGGCAATCATCGCACAGCCCAAACTGTAAGAGCTAGGATGCTGAAATTTTCACACTAGGCTCCATCTGTGATGAAAGTACACTAAGACGGGGTTTTTAAAACTCCACAGGTGTGGAAAATCGCGGAAAACTGTTGTACTTTTTTGATTATCGTCCGATTGACCTCAAACTCATTTTCAAACTTTTCTGTTAATCATCCAATTACTTTGAAACTCATTTTCAAAGCACCTCACATTAAATTGGAAAATGGATGTCAAGGACAAATGAGTGGCATTATTTGTTTAGTTAGATCGGCTGTAAAGACGTTTTCATAGACCTACACAAAAAAACTTTAGTCACGTGGCTCAACTATTTAGTTTCTACACCCACGGGAGGGAAAACTGTGATACGCTATTTTTGTGTATTTCTTACGGTTGTCTAAAGTAGTCAAATTCAAAATAATGCACTTTCATCTAAATATTTCGCCGGGCAAGGCCGGGGTATTACCTGCTGCTACTTCATAAAGTTTTCTATAACTTTATAAAAATCTGACCATATTATTACATAGCTCCCAGCTCCCAATCAGACGAAAATGGAGTTTTTGTATAGAAAAACATTGCTGCAAGGGTATATAACTTGGGCACGCCAAAGACAGCCGTTCTTCCTTGTTTTTTTATTTGCATTCGCAAACTTTAAATACTCATACGAACATAAAAATTTGCTGTTAATTTAAATTACAATTACAAACTAGGTTAATGAAAAGACAGAGATACATCAGCTGAACTGACATCCCATGAAAAAAGTATATAGCAAAATAAATAGTGGTGACCGTAATCAAGTCAGCTTTGAACATGAAAATTAATTAAATCATCTTGACATAACTACAATATTTTTTTAAAAGAATATAAAATAATATACAAACATGTACATATATGTTTAATAAAGATTAATAATTTTGTGAATATTTTATATTATTAACAATATGAAATCGTATTCACTTACCAAGCATCCCCATGTTATTAGGATTCCGTGTATTGGAGAGCTCGTTTTGTACAACAAGTTTCATGACTGTACTTAAAATATCTGGTTGCAAATGTATCATTTCTTTTAGACATGACATATAATGATTGATTAGTGGTTTTGTTTTTAAACGCATTTTAACCAAAACGAGGAGGACTTCATTGTCTTGGCTATTTTTTCCTTTTATATTAAAGCATATATATGAGAGTAGTTGCTGGGCGAATTTAACCAGTTTTCCGTTATGTATCCAGAGTTCCAAGCGAGAAATACTAAGACAGCGAACTTCCCCGATTCCCGAAGTACTACATAGGAATTTAAGAAAATTTCTGGTATAGTTATCCTGTTGCTGGCGTTTATTTAGTTGATCTCGAATAGCGTCGCTAACTAGTTTTTGAACGGTACTATCTGTAAATCTGCGGTTTACCACACAAATGGCATCTGCCGTTTGATCTAATTCACCATGTAAATAAGGACTGGCATCTAAGCTCTGTGTTGAGTTATCGCCAGAATCATCGTCAACGGTAACGCTGTCTCTATGGGTTTGACCTGAAGTAACCGAAGTGTTCGCATCCCAACGAAGAAGGCTTAAGTGCGGCGTTCGTGTCCTGAAAGCGGCACAAATATTTTTAACAAATGGCGCGCAATAGTCATTGTCGGCCCAAAATCTCTCATTAACTGCATCATCAATATACGTTCGCAACAATATTTCCGGCCATAGTGAAATATCTGAAAATCCTCGAGTAAGCAGATTTGTAAAAGGATGTGAAGATTTACATTGTAACGTATTTTTACATTAGTCTCCCGACGTAAAAATGACAAAAGTGCATATGCGACGACATCGTTGTTGAAGAAATTTGGGTGCACTTTTGCTAGGTATAATAGAGTTAAATATGCTATGTTGTCGACCTTAGCCCTCGACGCCAGTGAAGTTGATGTCGCATGCCTAATGACTCCACAAATATATCGTATTACCGCTTCATTATCGTTTTGCTCAATTGCAGCATAGATGCCTTCAAAAACATTTGACAAGTCGCAGTCTACAGCCAATTGTTCCCATATATCGTACTGTGCAACTCCAGTGGTGGTGTTCATATCAGGAATCCCATCCTTAAGACTAACTCGAATTCGTTTACTGGGATGATTGGCAATGTTCGGGGGAGCATCTCTCTTTCTTTCAGAGGAACCAGAGCCAGAGACTGACATTCCTTTCATAGGTATTATTTTTGTCTTGGAGTCATCGCGGCAACTTTTAGTACCAAGGGCAAAGAGTTCTGCTCCTATTAATACTTTTTTTGGCCCCTGCCAGAAACACCTACTTTATTACGATCCATATTTGTATTTATCTTTATTACTTATGTGTCCAAGTTCACTAAATTTACCAACGAAAAACAGGCATGGAAATATTAATGTATATCGAATGATTTGGAATAAGTTAAATTGAAAGACTTACAAATAGTGATGGTCGATTATCAGTCACAGATATTTTAAAGTAGCAAAAAATATCTATGAAAAAATATCGGTGACAAATATCTGCGACAAAATCATTTGCAGTCATGATAAATTCAACACTGTGACAAACACATTGCTGTAAAATATCATATGCTTGTCACTTTTCACAGCGACATGATCACGGCAATTTGCATTAATGTCCAAACGTAGTGGCCTTATTGTTAAAAAAATTACTTATCGTTTTATATGTATTGTGTTAATGTAATGCAGAAAACAAGCAAATTTTGTTGATATGATAAAAGATTACTGGAAAATCCATACACAGCTTGCAATAAATGCATAATAAATCATAAATGCATAATATCAATAATTTAAACAAACGAAATAAATCAGCTCTTCCACTTATCTTGATAAACTTTAAAAAAAATATGGCAAATAATGACAGAACAATGGAAAAGGCAAAGTTGCTTATGATTAGGCAGATGGTTGCTATGAATTCTTACGATTTGGAACAATTGGAGGATAATTTAAATGCGTAGATGGGAACATTTTTCAACGAAATTGCGAGTGCGCATCTGTCATGTTCACAGACTTCATTGCTCCTAAAAGTCGGTGCACCATGTCGAAATAATGCCATTTTTAGGGTGCACCTCCGGACACTCCTTCCTA
This sequence comes from Hirtodrosophila confusa, assembly GCA_035043065.1. Lineage (NCBI taxonomy): Eukaryota > Metazoa > Arthropoda > Insecta > Diptera > Drosophilidae > Hirtodrosophila > Hirtodrosophila confusa. Next base: position 198,194 of record JAWNNI010000170.1, read on the forward strand.
TTCAACCTCATCCCTATTAAAAACAGAAACATTAAAATATACAAATATATATATGGATACACAATTTACTTTCTTGTACACAGCAGCTGATCAGTGTTCACCTTTGCACCACTTCATCGATAAGCATCGAGTGTTCGGTGGGAAAATATTTTAAATTGTAACAAATGTATCATTCTGCCCCTTATAGCCCACTTCCCCTGAGTCCATCAACGGGGAGCGCATGGGAATGATGGTGGATGTGAAACACCGTGTCAACACTGACACCATCCAACATCAATTCTACCATTTGACGTTAGCAGAGGAAAATTTTATAAATTATAATAAAAATAATATAAATCGATTTTTTTAGGAAAGTGCTTTTGTTGCTGCTGTTGTACAGCATTACAATGAGTTAACCATTAAACTAATGGGACACATACACAAGGCAACCAGTCGGCCCAATTTGGGTGAGTTTTTCGAGTTGCGGCAACCGATATCAATGTGTTTAGTACGGCTGCGACAATGTTGTGTCAACTTCATTCTGTATCAAAACCTTTTGTTAGGAGCAGCGAGTTGCCGCAACTGGTTGTGGTGTATTTTGGCAACGCACAACTCGATCGACACAACTCGTGGGCGTTTCCCTTTGTTTTTGTACTTTCTTGCTACTGTTTTCCCTGATCGCCTGGTTCAGATGCTGTTCGCTGTTTGCAAAACATTCGATGACCTCTACCTTCATGATCGGGGTGGTTTTGCTATAGTTGTGTACATCTTTGTGGGCGTATCCCTTTCCGGTTTGTTCTTTTTTGCTACTATTTTTCTGATCACCTGGTCCTTGGCTGTGTATTGTGTGTGAAACATTGTCCAAAAATTTTTGATGCAGATTTGTTCCCTTCGGGAACATAGTATAAAAACCTCGGTACTTTGCGGGCTATACAACGGGCGGAAAATGGTTAGAAAGCTTTAGTCTGGATTTTTAGTATTATTCGTTGAATTGGTTTTCAAATGACGGACAGACGGACATTTCGCAAACCCAATATACTATTTTCCATTCGGGAACATAGTATAAAAACCTCGGTACTTTGCGGGCAATACAACGGGCGGAAAATGGTTGGAAAGCTTTAATGTGGATTTTTGGTATTATTCGTTGAATTGGTTTTCAAATGCGAAATGATTTTGGAAAATCTACTCCGCGTCACCACGGGCGGGAAATGGACGTCAAGGACAAATGAGTGGTATTAATTATTTAGTTAGATCGGCTTAAAAGACATTTTCATAGCTCTACACAAAAAATATTAGTCACGTGGCTCAACTATATATATATACTGTGATACGTTTTTTTGTGTATTTCTTACGGTTGACGAAAGTAGTCAAATTCAACATAATGCATTTTAATCTAAATATTTCACCGGGCAACGCTGGCGTTTTACCAGCTAGTTGTATATATAATTGTATATGTAATTTAAATGGACACTATCAATTTTTTGTATATTGGGAACCTGGAATTTTTACTATTTTTATTTAACATAAAAGCTGTTATGCCTGTGCTATTAAATAGATACTGTCAATTTATGTCCCACACGAACAAATACGAAGCGGATGGGACCTGCCGCGTTGAAAATTTTTGGTGCAAAACGTTCCCAGAGGCTGGCAACTCTATTTGTTGTTTTCTTAATGGAGTCAGTAAATGTCCGAAAAATTAAATGCTCAGCGCAAACGGTCTTTTTGTTTTGTTTTGTTCACTTCGCCATGTATACAATGTTGTCCTCTCGATTGCGTAAAACTCTTGAAAAAAATCTGTAACCTGAAAATTATTTGAATAATATATAAAAACATAATTTCTCAATAGATTAACTATATGTTTATATATTTATATATATATATATATATATATATATATGTATTTATTCTCTCTGCATTTAACTTAACAATTAACAAGGAATTCAAATGTTCTGCACTTACAGAACTTCGATAAGCTCAAAAACACGCCTCACTCGCACACACGCATACAAACGCAAAAGACTTTTATTTTCTTCGGTTATTAGTTGGCACAGACCGTTTTACTTAAGAGACGAAGTAAACGGTTCATCTCTGACTTTTTGCACAAAGAGTCTGTAAATGAGACTTATTTACGGACAACGGAGAACGGCCAATTGTTATTTGCGAGTTCTGGCAGTGGGGAAAAGCGACTATTAACTAAACATTATTTATCAAAGTTGCGCAATGTTTTTTATATATTATAATTAGCCAATGTAATTTATTAGATAACAAATACTCTGAAAATAATAATGATTAAAAATATGAAATCAAGAGAAAAATAAAAATAAACAAGAAAGAGCGGCTATCTTTGGGTGCCGAAGCTATATACCCTAGCAGGAATGTTTTTTATACAAAACTTAATCTTGGTCTGATTGCTCCTAAGGGATCCATGGGTTCCGATTTTGATCAAATTATAGGAAACTATTTGAAGTATTATAAAACTCTAAGTTTGGATGAAATAATTGTATAAACAAAAGGTTTGATATAGTGGTCTGATTTTGACCAAATTTGGTCAGATTGTATAAGCTCTCTAGAGACCCGGCTTGGGAAAGTTTGGTAAGGATACATCAATAAACAAAAAAGTTGTTCATACAAAAACATATTTGTCGATCGATCATTCCTATGGCAGCTATATGTTATAGTGGTCCGATCCGGCCGGTTCTGACATATGTACTTCCTGCAGAAAAAGAAGGGTCTGTGCCAAGTTTCAGATCGCATAGAAACAGACAGACAGACGGACAGACGGACATGGCTACATCGACTCGGCTATTCATGCTGATTCAGAATATCTATACTATGTTGGGTCGCAAATGTCTCCTTCAGTACATTACACATTTCGACACAAAATTATAATACCCTGCTAGGGTATAAAAAGCCGTTCATCAGATAAGCACTCTATCCACACGACCACCAGCATGAATGCTATCGCCGATATAATTAAGCTATTTGCATATATCAGGGGCATGTGTTTTGAGTTTGAATGCTGTTTTCTCCACTTCTGAAAAGATTTCACATGGCAATGCGCTGTGGCAATTTTTCATTGTTCACGCATACTAAGAAGCAAGCGCATGAGCCTAGTTGGACACACACATAGAAACGAAACGAGAGCGCAAGCGACATAAGTTGTGCTTATCGTTCTGGTGTCGATCCAAAACTAAATTTTTGTTGCAGGGGCGTTATTAGCTCGGCATGTTTTGCCGAGCTGGCGATGAACGACTAGGGCGTAAGTAGTTCGTCTTTTTGTCGAAGTGGCTCTGGGACGCTACGGTCAGCACAGCATCTGGCCTCAGAAAAATATAGTTTGATATATTTACGTAATTCAGTAATTAATGCTAATACCCTTTGTCTCTGTTACCGAAGGGAAAAAGAGTATATTGGGTTTGCGAAATGTCCGTCTGTTTGTTTGTCCGTATGAACGTAATTTTTTCCCAAACCCTTGAAGCTACAGCAACCAAACTTGGTTCACATGTTGGTGTATACCCTCAATTTGTGAAGTGTCGAGATCGCCCCTCCCCACCCCTACTCACTCCACAGCAATATGAAGATAACCTGTATCTTTGACATTTTTAATCCTATAGTCACCAAATTTGGCAGACTAATGTTGAGATTCCTGACAAATCTGATTCAAACAATTTTTGACACCCCACCTCCTCCCACGCAAATGAGCAAAATCTATATCTTAAACACCTGTACAGATAGAGTCATCATATTTGACATACAGACTACTATTTTCTTCGCGTCTCTTTCCGAACCCACAAATAGGCAAATTATACCGGACAATTTGTACGTCCGACTGCAACGTTTTTACTTGTTAATGCTTTTATTGGTTTGCTAACATGTCAAAATGTATGTTCTTTTCATCCCCTGGCCATGGTTCGGATTCTTCGGTCCATTTATTTGTATACCCTAGTAGAGGGTACTATAATTTTGTCTCGAAATGTGTAATGGACTGAAGGAGACGTTTCCGATCCAACAAAGTATATATATTCTGAATCAGCTGATCCTTCTGTCCTTCCCTCCATCTTTCCGTCTGTTTCTATGCAAACTAGTCTCTCAGTTTTAAAGCTATCGTAATGAAACTTGGCACAGGCCCTTCTTTTTGCTGCAGGCAGTACATATGTCGGATTCGGATCGGACCACTATAACATATAATACCATAGGATCGGTTAAATGAGTACTTTTCACTGCACGTGATTTTCTATAACAACAGCTGATTTCGCGAATGTGACGCCATCTATGGATATTTCTGGTACGCAACTTTGATAGTCACTCTGTTAAATGCAGAGCGAACAAAAGTATGTTATTTTTTAACATTGAAAAATTTGGGTTTGGCCAACAAATGTGGTCGCTGGGACGGTCGTATCTGTAAATAATAATCGTTTTCCATATTGTATTTGTTTCGCGTACCAAATTCGACGCTAGTTGACAATAATATCGGTTAGGTTTAATGGTGTGGTATTTTTTTATCCAGGGCTTATAAAATAAAAATCTCATCATATTGTCTTTTTTGTTGTCAGTAATAGTGTTATAAATTTATGCTATACTTAAGATTTTATTGTCAATTATTAATCGTATTACTCGATTAGTAAACAAATATGGATTTTATTGACGACTTCATAGAAGAATACAAGAGCAATCCGTGCTTGTGGAAAGCCGATTCAGTTGATTTCAGAAACCGGACAAGACGACAAGAAGCGTATATGAGGCTTATTGCTGTGGCAACTAAACATGGAGAACTGTACAATGTCGAAAGAACGAAGCAAAAGATTAACAACTTGAGGTGTGCATTTCGCCATCAACTTCGAAAATACAACGAAGTTAAGAAAAAAGGAGAGAAATATGAACCTTATTGTCCAAAGCGAAGGTATTTTGAGTCTCTAATGTTTCTAAAGGACGAGGAAATTCCTGAAAAGAAATTAAAACGGGATGAAATTCTACCTTTACCGCATAATACAGATAACGCCGTAGTGCAACATGAACCCTGTGAAGAATTTTCTGATGCTGAAAGCTTGTCGAAACAAGCTAAAAACGATGCTAACAAATTATCGCCAAATAACAGCGCAACTGAATTCTGTGGCAATTTATTTGAAGATGTAGAGGTTGATCCAATCATCAGTATTCAAACAGTTAATTCTAACAACCAGGCGACAAGTGCTAGTGCTACAGTCAAGGAGGTTGAGGTACTGTTACCGCCCGACAATATCATTATATCCGACAGAAGAAAAACAAACACTTCCATTACTAACGCCTTAAACGATAAAATTAACTCTTCAGTACATTTAGTAGAGACGAACAGAGACAAACGCGATACATCCCGTCATAAATACATGAAGAGCAATAGAAAACGGTCATTATCTGTATCATCGCAACAATCAGAGGACAATGAGACGCCTACAGGGAAATGCAGGGCTGACATTTCCAACATTGATTTTGATCGGCTATTTTCACTGGCCCTTAAAAATGCTGATAATCAGATGGATGATCATTTTACAAATTTTGGAAAAATAATTGCCCATAAATTACGTTCAATGGAAAATACACAAGCTATATATGCAGAGAAAATTATTGCCGATGTTCTTTATCAGGGCCAGATGAAAATGTTGTCTACATTAAGTATAACTCAATTTTTAGGTGTAGATAATACAACCGTTTATGTTGAAAGTCCCCCTAAGTGATTGTTCTCAAAACTAATGTTATAATCATAATATAAAATTGTATACATACATACAAATGTATTTTGGACACCAAATTTGGTTTTGTTATTCTGCTTACGGATATGTTTTAATTCGTTTGTTTACAAAAACTACAGGGCTTATAAATTTAGTAAGCTAAACATTTATTCTATTACCCTTACCTTTCAAGTTGATTAATTTAAAACTTGACGTAAAGTTGACAAAAAAAATGCAATATCCAAATGTGACGTCCAGAAAAACCATAACATTTAATTTAATAGGAATAAACATAATAAGAATAAAAAATTGCACTTGTTTGTGCACAACAATTTTTGTAGGGGAAGGTATCCAAATTTGCAATACTATTGTTAGACTCCATCGGCCTAAATGATGGTATTCAAATTCTATGCATAATTTTCAACGGGATATTAATGTCAGTACAACATTTTAAATTAGTCTTAATGATTCTTTCGATGTGATTTCTAGTCTGCATTGTTATGCATTATTTTTTTAGCGATCCCCATACTTGTTCTATAGGATTCAAGTTGTGTATTACAGTTTTGCATCGCGTGGGGTAGGAAACTATATAGTTGAGCCACGTGACTAATGTTTCTTGTGTAGGGCTATGAAAATGTATTTGAAGCCTATTTAACTAAACAAATAATCCTATTCATTTGTCCTTGACTTCCATTTCCCGCCCGTGGCAACGCGGAGCAGATTTTCCAAAATCATTTGGCATTTGAAAACCAATTCAACGAATAATACTTAAAATCCACATTAAAGCTTTCCAACCATTTTCCGCCCGTTGTATTGCCCGCAAAGTACCGAGGTTTTTATACTATGTTCCCGAAGGGAAAATAGTATATTGGATTTGCGAAATCTCCGTCTGTCCATCTGTCCATATGAACGTAATTTTGTTGCCTTTATCTTTAAGCTAGAGCAACCAAACTTGGTACACATGTTGGACCCTCACACCCCCTCCCCCACAAAGGAGCAAAATCTATATCTCCCACACCTGTGCAGTTTTTTCGCGTCTCTTTCTGAACACAAATAACCAAATTATATAGGACTGGAAACATAGTATTCTGCAGTCGGGTGCGTCCAACTGCAACGTTCTTACTTGTTTTTTTATGTACCCTTAAAAATCTTTTAACATTTTCAAGAAAGCAAATCCGTAATAGAAAAGCACTCACAAATATACATATGTATGTGCTACCAAACATTGAATGACGACGTAAAATTTATTTGTAAAGACGGGATATTTGTCGTATTTCCAGATGTGTACGCCTTTCAAATTTTGATATTTTGAACTTAGCGTTATAATTAATATTTGTAAATTTAAACAAGCACAGATTTTTCTAAGTGGTTCTCAAAGCCAATGCAAAAAATTGAAGATCGCTGGCGCCACGAAAAAAAAGCGTGCGTGTGATGAATGCTTACAAAAGCGCAAAGGGGCCTAGGCACCTCCGCTGTATACCATACGATTGTCAAGTTTACTTTGGATCCAAGATATTCCCCCCATACCCCCGCAATTCGATAAAAACGTTTTACAGCAACAATTTTAAAGATATAGCTAGCTACTATCTAAATTTTAAGTCGATCGGATCATAACCACGGAAGTTATTCAGGAAGAAGCGTAGCCACCACTTAAAATGCCTCGGTACTACTGTCGCTTGTATGCGTAGCTGTGTATGTGTAAGTGTACGAAGATGTGTTTGGAAGTTTCGTAGTCGGGTATATTCGACTAGAGCATTGTTACTTGTTACACCCTGTATTTGTTTGTTTTTGTAATGCTCTTATACATATTTTGGATTACAGTGCTTATGTCGACTTTGTCTACTTTCATCAATCGTAAAAATACACAAAAATAGCGCACCACGGGTTTCCCGCCCGCAGGGTATAAAATTACAATAGATTTATTCTTATACCCTAGCAGAGGGTATTATAATTTTGTCTCGAAATGTGTAATGGACTGAACTCCTTAGATTTCGTTTCCGACCCAACAAAGTATATATATATAGCCGTTTCGATATAGTGACGTTCGTCTGTCCGTCTGTGTGTCTCAGTTTTAAAGCTATTGTAATGAAACTTGGCCCATACCCTTCTTTTTGCTGCAACATTTTTACTCCCTGTACCCATAAAATGGGTAAAAGGGGGTGCTAAATCTGTGCAAATGTATGTAACAGGCATATGGAGACATCTCCGATCCTATAAAGTATATATATTCTTGTTCAGTATCAAAAGAGATTTCGATTTGGCCATGTCCCTCTGTATGTACGCTTCGATCTCAGCAACTATAAAAGCTAGAGACACCAAATGTGGAATGTAGGTTCCTGTATACCATGCGCAGATCAAGTTTGTTTCCAATTTCAGATATCTCCCCGTTTCCCCGCAATTCGATAAAAACGTTTTATATCAAAGATATATATAGGGAAGAAGCGCAGCCAACACTTTAAATGCTTCGCTTGTGCTGTCGCTTTTGTGTGCGCGTCTTTGTGCATGTGTATGTGTATGTGTAAGTGTACGAAGATGTGATCGGAAATTTTTGACCTTGGTACGTCGGGTTTACTCGACTATGGTATTCTTACTTGTTTATTATCAATCTGCGGCCGCATACATGTGTGCATGTCTGGAGCACATCGTCTTCTACAATATTGCGCATATTTGCCTTGCGCTGCAATCATTGTGTATGCCTACCGCACATCCTTAATAAGTATATTTGCGTATATCTGCCTTGCCACCCAGTTGAGAAATAACTGCGCACAGCCTTCGCCGCCGTCCGCACTAGAAGAAGTGCGCACTGTCGCCGCCGATGAATAGAAACTCCGTGGCAAACTGGAATGATCGTCACATTTAAGGGAGTCATCCGAATGCAATCTGGATGAAACAGTTGTTCATAATTGGCGGAGCTCCAAATTAGACTATAACTTGAATAAGAAGTATGAGGATTCTCAAAATGAGAACCAACGGCTTCAATCGTCATTGAATCTTTGCGCTAGCCAAGCACAGCCATCGAATGCTGAGAATAAAGACGAAGTAGCCAACCAAACATGTACCGGTAAGTTATTGCCAATTTCTCATACATACACTGCCCCACACATGCACTTGCCAAACCAGCACCAAGTTGACACATTGCCGAGGTCAACTGAATCCTTATACTCCCTCTTGGTGTCAAATGTGCAAATGCACAACAACAGCAGCCATTGCCGGCGCCACAACCGACTTAAAATCTGCCTCAGTTATCAACGTCTACGACACGCTTTTCGTCACATGAAAATAATTAATTACAAATGCATAAGCCATACATTCGGAAACTTCAAGATTTGTCGCCATTCTCTGGAACACTAGACCAATGTTTCAAGTAACCTAACAATGTCGAAGCCGTTATAAAAACACTTAGTCATCATTTTGGTCGTCCAGAAATACTAATTTGTAGTCAAATAAACAAAGCAAGAGCATTTCCACCTATAAACAAGTAAGAACGTTGCAGTCGGACGCACCCGACTGCAGAATACTATGTTCCCAGTCCTATATAATTTGGTTATTTGTGTGTTCAGAAAGAGACGCGAAAAAAACTGCACTTTGTGGGGGAGGGGGTGGGGGGTCCAAAAATTTTGATGCAGATTTGTCCAGGGGTCAACATTAGTATGTATGCCAAATTTGGTGACTCTACCTGTACAGGTGTGGGAGATATAGATTTTTCTCATTTGCCGGGGAGGGGGTGGGGGTGTCAACATTTTTTTGATGCAGATTTGTCCAGAATCTCGACACTTCATAAATTGACGGTATACACCAACAGGTGTACCAAGTGTGGTTGCTCTAGCTCAAAGATAAAGGCAAAAAAATTGCGTTCATACGGACAGGCGGACAGACGGGCATTTCGCAAACCCAATATACTATTTTCCCTTCGGGAACATAGTATAAATATAGCAAAACGAGAGAACTCATTGAATTTAGCTTATTGACAGCTAATTTGATTATTGACTCTGTAAAAAGGATCACAAGCTGTATCAGTGCGATGCCTTGTAATGATTCACGAGCGGTCTGCACGTCTGAGAGCTGATGATGGGTGTAGCTGTCCATGAGTACGAGCTTGTGTTCCGGCTTCCGGCTCGTCGGTAATTGGGGTGGATCGTCCATCACATACACAAAAACGCACACGCACAGGTGGCAAAAGCGACATCGCAAGCGAGGCATTTTAAGTGGTAGCTGTGCTTCTTCTTCCCCTAGTGATACTGATCAAGAATATATATACGTTATAGGGTCGGAGATGTCTCCTTCTGCCTGTTACATACATTTGCACAGATTTAGTACCCCTTTTTACCCATTTTATGGGAAAGAGGGAGTAAAAAAGGTAGGGAACGGGAGAAAGGGGAATTACAAGAGGATGTAGGGCAGGTCGGAATGGTCATGCAAGAAACGAAAAAAAAACTTAGGCTTCAAGCCATTGAGGCACTCTTTATTAGTACACCGAAGGACCAACTGGTGTACACGCCCATCCTGCCATGATCCTGGCTTTGCATGATTCGACTCCTATTCGGCCCGGATCCCTTATTCGTGGTATGGCCGTGACACAATATCTTTTGGAGGTCAATCATTGGAGTCCACCAAATAAATTTTGTACTGCCTACTTTTAGTGACTACTATGTTTTTTATACGTTATATTCAAAAGCTTATAATATTATTGGGCTGACAAGCGGACCCCTACAGTCTTCCGCAACAAAACTGTTTCAACAGATGGGATATTACAAAGAAAAATCTTTTATGCTTTAGCTGTCTACGTTAAGGGCACTAAGTACAGAATTGCGCTCAACGTCGAGAATGTAACATAAACTCATGCCGAAAACTACACAATCGCTTGCTTAATGGTCAGAAACAGCCAGTCAAAATTGAAAATGCACAGATAGTTAATAAACAAAATATTATTGGCACAAGGCACAAGGTGAGCTCCCGCAAAAACACCCCTTTTAATATGTGCCTATAAATATCGTCGAACTAAAAGGACAATGTAAGAAACCAGCGTTTATCGATGAAGGATTTACAATATTTCTGATTGAAGAATATATTGCTGAAAGACTAGGTATAAAGGGAGCAAAAACCTTGACATTGAAGTGGATCGCAGATAAATCAATAACCGAAATGTCTCAACAAATAAATTTGGAAATCAGGTATATCGGTGTGTGTGTATGTGTAAGTGTACGAAGTTGCGATCGGAAATGTGTGACCTGGGTACAGGGAATTTTGTAGTCGGGTATACTCGACTATAGCATTCTTACTTGTTTGCATTGGGCTTATAATATCAAAAGAAAGCGGGCGGAAAGGGGTGGGCGTGGCACCGCGTACACCATTTTTTTTAACATAACAGATACAATTTAAAAGTTAAATTATTGGTTATCTAACTACATGTGAATTATCACGTCTCCCAACTATACTGAAAATTTCATGAAAATGGATAGAACAGAAGTTAATCAAGCATCAATTTGCTTTCAAGGGGAAACGAATGCCTGACACTGCTGAAAACGTTTTTTTTTGAAGCGTGTTTGCTTGTATGTGTATGTTAACTTTTTACCTTAAATAATTATAATTAATTATTTACACACATTTGAGCAAACAACCAAATGTTGCCTATTAGAGCGACCATCTTGGTGTCTACACAATACAAATAACTCAGAATTAGAAACAGTAAGGTTATCAGCTAACAACTTGAATTTCGCCAAATGTGTAACTTGGCATTAACTGCATATAAAATGAAATTTATGGCTCTACGAAGTGCAAAAGATTAGCTTTGCGCCCGAATGCCCCCAAAATACGAGGATTCGTATCAAACTCAGCAGATCTTTTGAAAAAACTGAATGTGACAAAGAAGCAAGAGATGCCAATCAAGTTAAATCACTCGGAGTCAAACACAGAAAAAAATGTTGGTCTACACTGGGATTACTGCTCTGATCTATTCTGTTTTGTTTAAAACTTTAAGAAATTACCTATAAAAGACAAGTTTTGTCAATGGTGATGTCCTATATATGATCTCTTCGAATTTATAGCTTCTTTCGTTATTAAAGCAAACTTTTTAATACAAGAGCAATTTAGAACAGAAACAAGTTGGGATGAAATTATTTTAGAGCGCTTTCATCAAATTTTGTATGAATGGTATGACAAAATTGGTCAAATTAAAAACGTAAAGATCCCAAGATGCTATCACACCCAATTACTCAACCCTGATCTTGATATACAACTGCATATTTTTGTAGATTATTAGCCTTTGCCGCAGCAGCCTACTGGAGGTTGAAATACCTGGAAAAAGTATCAGTCGTTTTTGTCATGGGTAAAACCCAACTGTAGTCTAATTAAGGCATTGTCTGATCCAAGGCTCGAGCTGCAAGCTACCGTATAGGGAGTTCGCCATAAAAACGCAATTATAAGCAACCACGAGATCAGTCCGAGCCAAATATACCTATGGTCTGATTCAAATGCTGTCATTATTTGGATCCAATCAGATAGCAGTCACTATAAACAATTCGTTGCTCATCGTATGGCCGAAATTCTGTATTGCTCGAATATTTCGCAATGGAAATGGGATAGAAGGACCCTAATATTTGCGTTTGGAATGCCAAGAGTGGCCTACGCAGCCTGGAGACATAAAAGAGCATGAACAACCTAATGAACAACGCCAGAAATTAATATATGCACAATGAAGGAAGAGACAACGCTTAAATTATTGGAGAAATATTTCAGATATGAAAAACTTCTGCGAGTTCTTTGTTGGGTTCGTCGAGCCATTAAGTTGTTCATGAACAATACTGACGAATGTTACAAATTACCTCATCCATTAACTGCCAAAGAAATAAACAGTTCCGAAATATTGCTATGTCGATTAGTTCAGCGAACATATTATAGCCACCAAATTAAGCGACTAGAAAATGGTCAACCTATCCTGAACTCCAGCACAATATCAAATCTTACCCCTAAAATTCTTCCTTTGACCGGACGTATTCCCAACGCCGACTGCGCAGGCCCTTTGGTAAAAAGGCCAATAATATTACAAAAAAATCAAAAGTTGACATTGCTGATCGCGCAGTATTACCATGAGCAGTGTAAGCATAAAAACGTACATTCAGTTCGCCGTCTAGCAAATAATATTAAGTCATATTGTCAACAATGCAAAAATGATATAGCTGCTCCAAAACCGCAGTTGATGGGACAACTTCCTATAGATCGTGTCTCACCTTTTGTAAGGCCCTTTACATATACGGGTCTAAATTACTTTGGGCCGCTCACAGTCGCCATTGTTGTGAGTGCGATGGCATGGGAAAGCGGTCGGCATGACATTGAGTATTGGGCATTTAATACACCAAGAAATCCGGCGGCTGGCGGTGCGTGGGAGCGCATGGTGAGCAGTGTAAAAAGGGTGTTGGCATTTAGTTTGAAAGAGAAGGTGCTACAGGTTGAGACGCTACAAGGTTTGTTAAAGTAAGCAGAATTCACGACCCTTAACTCATGTTCCAATTGATCATTTTGAAACTGAACCCTAACTCCAAATCATTTTCAAATTGGCTGTCCAAATGATGTACAAACTCCAGCATCTGAAGCGACAGCAATTTGCCTACGTGAACAATGGCATATAAGACAACAAGTGATGCAAACATAGTGGAAAGATGGGTTCTGGACTATTTGCCGAACCTGACGCGCAGAATGAAGTGCACGCACAGGTCGATCCAATCAAAACAGGTGATGTGGTTATCATATGTCACGAAAACGAGAGTCATGGGCAGTGGAAGAAAGGAAAGGTCATAGACATTCAAACAGCGCGGGTATTATAATTTTGTCTCGAAATGTGTAATGGACTGAAGGAGACATTTCTGACCCAACAAAGTATATATATTTTGAATCAGCATCATTATTATGCTTTAAATAGTTTAATATAATTTTTAATTGGGGTGGATCGTCCATCACATACACAAAAACGCACACGCACAGGTGGCAAAAGCGACATCGCAAGCGAGGCATTTTAAGTGGTAGCTGTGCTTCTTCTTCCCCTAGTGATACTGATCAAGAATATATATACGTTATAGGGTCGGAGATGTCTCCTTCTGCCTGTTACATACATTTGCACAGATTTAGTACCCCCTTTTTACCCATTTTATGGGAAAGAGGGAGTAAAAAAGGTAGGGAACGGGAGAAAGGGGAATTACAAGAGGATGTAGGGCAGGTCGGAATGGTCATGCAAGAAACGAAAAAAAAACTTAGGCTTCAAGCCATTGAGGCACTCTTTATTAGTACACCGAAGGACCAACTGGTGTACACGCCCATCCTGCCATGATCCTGGCTTTGCATGATTCGACTCCTATTCGGCCCGGATCCCTTATTCGTGGTATGGACGTGACACAATATCTTTTGGAGGTCAATCATTGGAGTCCACCAAATAAATTTTGTACTGCCTACTTTTAGTGACTACTATGTTTTTTATACATTATATTCAAAAGCTTATAATATTATTGGGCTGACAAGCGGACCCCTACAGTCTTCCGCAACAAAACTGTTTCAACAGATGGGATATTACAAAGAAAAATCTTTTATGCTTTAGCTGTCTACGTTAAGGGCACTAAGTACAGAATTGCGCTCAACGTCGAGAATGTAACATAAACTCATGCCGAAAACTACACAATCGCTTGCTTAATGGTCAGAAACAGCCAGTCAAAATTGAAAATGCACAGATAGTTAATAAACAAAATATTATTGGCACAAGGCACAAGGTGAGCTCCCGCAAAAACACCCCTTTTAATATGTGCCTATAAATATCGTCGAACTAAAAGGACAATGTAAGAAACCAGCGTTTATCGATGAAGGATTTACAATATTTCTGATTGAAGAATATATTGCTGAAAGACTAGGTATAAAGGGAGCAAAAACCTTGACATTGAAGTGGATCGCAGATAAATCAATAACCGAAATGTCTCAACAAATAAATTTGGAAATCAGGTATATCGGGGTGTGTGTATGTGTAAGTGTACGAAGTTGCGATCGGAAATGTGTGACCTGGGTACAGGGAATTTTGTAGTCGGGTATACTCGACTATAGCATTCTTACTTGTTTGCATTGGGCTTATAATATCAAAAGAAAGCGGGCGGAAAGGGGTGGGCGTGGCACCGCGTACACCATTTTTTTTAATATAACAGATACAATTTAAAAGTTAAATTATTGGTTATCTAACTACATGTGAATTATCACGTCTCCCAACTATACTGAAAATTTCATGAAAATGGATAGAACAGAAGTTAATCAAGCATCAATTTGCTTTCAAGGGGAAACGAATGCCTGACACTGCTGAAAACGTTTTTTTTTTGAAGCGTGTTTGCTTGTATGTGTATGTTAACTTTTTGCCTTAAATAATTATAATTAATTATTTACACACATTTGAGCAAACAACCAAATGTTGCCTATTAGAGCAACCATCTTGTTGTCTACACAATACAAATAACTCAGAATTAGAAACAGTACGGTTATCAGCTAACAACTTGAATTTCGCCAAATGTGTAACTTGGCATTAACTGCATATAAAATGAAATTTATGGCTCTACGAAGTGCAAAAGATTAGCTTTGCGCCCGAATGCCCCCAAAATACGAGGATTCGTATCAAACTCAGCAGATCTTTTGAAAAAACTGAATGTGACAAAGAAGCAAGAGATGCCAATCAAGTTAAATCACTCGGAGTCAAACACAGAAAAAAATGTTGGTCTACACTGGGATTACTGCTCTGATCTATTCTGTTTTGTTTAAAACTTTAAGAAATTACCTATAAAAGACAAGTTTTATCAATGGTGATGTCCTATATATGATCTCTTCGAATTTATAGCTTCTTTCGTTATTAAAGCAAACTTTTTAATACAAGAGCAATTTAGAACAGAAACAAGTTGGGATGAAATTATTTTAGAGCGCTTTCATCAAATTTTGTATGAATGGTATGACAAAATTGGTCAAATTAAAAACGTAAAGATCCCAAGATGCTATCACACCCAATTACTCAACCCTGATCTTGATATACAACTGCATATTTTTGTAGATTATTAGCCTTTGCCGCAGCAGCCTACTGGAGGTTGAAATACCTGGAAAAAGTATCAGTCGTTTTTGTCATGGGTAAAACCCAACTGTAGTCTAATTAAGGCATTGTCTGATCCAAGGCTCGAGCTGCAAGCTACCGTATAGGGAGTTCGCCATAAAAACGCAATTATAAGCAACCACGAGATCAGTCCGAGCCAAATATACCTATGGTCTGATTCAAATGCTGTCATTATTTGGATCCAATCAGATAGCAGTCACTATAAATAATACGTTGCTCATCGTATGGCCGAAATTCTGTATTGCTCGAATATTTCGCAATGGAAATGGGATAGAAGGACCCTAATATTTGCGTTTGGAATGCCAAGAGTGGCCTACGCAGCCTGGAGACATAAAAGAGCATGAACAACCTAATGAACAACGCCAGAAATTAATATATACACAATGAAGGAAGAGACAACGCTTAAATTATTGGAGAAATATTTCAGATATGAAAAACTTCTGCGAGTTCTTTGTTGGGTTCGTCGAGCCATTAAGTTGTTCATGAACAATACTGACGAATGTTACAAATTACCAGTTCCGAAATATTGCTATGTCGATTAGTTCAGCGAACATATTATAGCCACCAAATTAAGCGACTAGAAAATGGTCAACCTATCCTGAACTCCAGCACAATATCAAATCTTACCCCTAAAATTCTTCCTTTGACCGGACGTATTCCCAACGCCGACTGCGCAGGCCCTTTGGTAAAAAGGCCAATAATATTACAAAAAAATCAAAAGTTGACATTGCTGATCGCGCAGTATTACCATGAGCAGTGTAAGCATAAAAACGTACATTCAGTTCGCCGTCTAGCAAATAATATTAAGTCATAATGTCAACAATGCAAAAATGATATAGCTGCTCCAAAACCGCAGTTGATGGGACAACTTCCTATAGATCGAGTCTCACCTTTTGTAAGGCCCTTTACATATACGGGTCTAAATTACTTTGGGCCGCTCACAGTCGCCATTGTTGTGAGTGCGATGGCATGGGAAAGCGGTCGGCATGACATTGAGTATTGGGCATTTAATACACCAAGAAATCCGGCGGCTGGCGGTGCGTGGGAGCGCATGGTGAGCAGTGTAAAAAGGGTGTTGGCATTTAGTTTGAAAGAGAAGGTGCTACAGGTTGAGACGCTACAAGGTTTGTTAAAGTAAGCAGAATTCACGACCCTTAACTCATGTTCCAATTGATCATTTTGAAACTGAACCCTAACTCCAAATCATTTTCAAATTGGCTGTCCAAATGATGTACAAACTCCAGCATCTGAAGCGACAGCAATTTGCCTACGTGAACAATGGCATATAAGACAACAAGTGATGCAAACATAGTGGAAAGATGGGTTCTGGACTATTTGCCGAACCTGACGCGCAGAATGAAGTGCACGCACAGGTCGATCCAATCAAAACAGGTGATGTGGTTATCATATGTCACGAAAACGAGAGTCATGGGCAGTGGAAGAAAGGAAAGGTCATAGACATTCAAACAGCGCGGGTATTATAATTTTGTCTCGAAATGTGTAATGGACTGAAGGAGACATTTCTGACCCAACAAAGTATATATATTTTGAATCAGCATCATTATTATACTTTAAATAGTTTAATATAATTTTTATTAAAATCGGACCACATAGTTCCCATAGGAACAATCAGGCGAAAAGTTTTGTATAAAAAACATTACGGCTAGGGTATATAGATTCGGCACTCCGAAGGTAGCCGTTGTTTCTTGTTATAACTACGTACGTATCACTACTACTATAAACTATCAACGAATCTAAACGTCGACGTCAATTTCGAGATTGTTTTATGTCGGTCTCACACGTAGGGAATCCAACAGTGTATTTTATTACTGTTGTATGTCGCTTAAATTTTAGAATTCTGTCAAAGATGACCAAGTTATTTATGGGACGATTTGTGGCTTAAGGTGGTGCCATTGAGTTGGATTCCTTCCTAAGATGCTGCCTTGTGGCACTCTAGCATCGATTTTGCTGCTATCTGACTTTGAACCGCCGACGTTGACACAAAATTTTCTGTCCATAAGGAAGCTGCAGGTCACCTGATATAATTGCGGCGTTTTTAGCTTATACAGGAGCCCGGGTGCCACACTCTGTTGAAAGCATATTGTATATCTAGGTCCGAGCCAAATATACCTATGGTCTGATTCAAATGCTGTCATTATTTGGATCCAATCAGATAGCAGTCACTATAAATAATACGTTGCTCATCGTATGGCCGAAATTCTGTATTGCTCGAATATTTCGCAATGGAAATGGGATAGAAGGACCCTAATATTTGCGTTTGGAATGCCAAGAGTGGCCTACGCAGCCTGGAGACATAAAAGAGCATGAACAACCTAATGAACAACGCCAGAAATTAATATATACACAATGAAGGAAGAGACAACGCTTAAATTATTGGAGAAATATTTCAGATATGAAAAACTTCTGCGAGTTCTTTGTTGGGTTCGTCGAGCCATTAAGTTGTTCATGAACAATACTGACGAATGTTACAAATTACCAGTTCCGAAATATTGCTATGTCGATTAGTTCAGCGAACATATTATAGCCACCAAATTAAGCGACTAGAAAATGGTCAACCTATCCTGAACTCCAGCACAATATCAAATCTTACCCCTAAAATTCTTCCTTTGACCGGACGTATTCCCAACGCCGACTGCGCAGGCCCTTTGGTAAAAAGGCCAATAATATTACAAAAAAATCAAAAGTTGACATTGCTGATCGCGCAGTATTACCATGAGCAGTGTAAGCATAAAAACGTACATTCAGTTCGCCGTCTAGCAAATAATATTAAGTCATAATGTCAACAATGCAAAAATGATATAGCTGCTCCAAAACCGCAGTTGATGGGACAACTTCCTATAGATCGAGTCTCACCTTTTGTAAGGCCCTTTACATATACGGGTCTAAATTACTTTGGGCCGCTCACAGTCGCCATTGTTGTGAGTGCGATGGCATGGGAAAGCGGTCGGCATGACATTGAGTATTGGGCATTTAATACACCAAGAAATCCGGCGGCTGGCGGTGCGTGGGAGCGCATGGTGAGCAGTGTAAAAAGGGTGTTGGCATTTAGTTTGAAAGAGAAGGTGCTACAGGTTGAGACGCTACAAGGTTTGTTAAAGTAAGCAGAATTCACGACCCTTAACTCATGTTCCAATTGATCATTTTGAAACTGAACCCTAACTCCAAATCATTTTCAAATTGGCTGTCCAAATGATGTACAAACTCCAGCATCTGAAGCGACAGCAATTTGCCTACGTGAACAATGGCATATAAGACAACAAGTGATGCAAACATAGTGGAAAGATGGGTTCTGGACTATTTGCCGAACCTGACGCGCAGAATGAAGTGCACGCACAGGTCGATCCAATCAAAACAGGTGATGTGGTTATCATATGTCACGAAAACGAGAGTCATGGGCAGTGGAAGAAAGGAAAGGTCATAGACATTCAAACAGCGCGGGTATTATAATTTTGTCTCGAAATGTGTAATGGACTGAAGGAGACATTTCTGACCCAACAAAGTATATATATTTTGAATCAGCATCATTATTATACTTTAAATAGTTTAATATAATTTTTATTAAAATCGGACCACATAGTTCCCATAGGAACAATCAGGCGAAAAGTTTTGTATAAAAAACATTACGGCTAGGGTATATAGATTCGGCACTCCGAAGGTAGCCGTTGTTTCTTGTTATAACTACGTACGTATCACTACTACTATAAACTATCAACGAATCTAAACGTCGACGTCAATTTCGAGATTGTTTTATGTCGGTCTCACACGTAGGGAATCCAACAGTGTATTTTATTACTGTTGTATGTCGCTTAAATTTTAGAATTCTGTCAAAGATGACCAAGTTATTTATGGGACGATTTGTGGCTTAAGGTGGTGCCATTGAGTTGGATTCCTTCCTAAGATGCTGCCTTGTGGCACTCTAGCATCGATTTTGCTGCTATCTGACTTTGAACCGCCGACGTTGACACAAAATTTTCTGTCCATAAGGAAGCTGCAGGTCACCTGATATAATTGCGGCGTTTTTAGCTTATACAGGAGCCCGGGTGCCACACTCTGTTGAAAGCATATTGTATATCTAGGAACGCCGCCACCGTGTACCCCTTCTCTTCCATAACTTCTAAGGCAAAGATCGCAATCCTGTTCAGCTGTTTGGGTATACCGTGGCGCTTCCTAAGCCCAAATCGTTATTTGGGTATTGTTTGTTGTACTCTAGGAAGCTGTAAGATGCGATTGTTCATTCGAGCATCTTGGCAAGTACGTTAAATATGTAGACTAATGGGCCTATATGATTCGATTTGTGTGCGGCTTCTGTGGCTTAGGAATCATTGTGATAACTGGAAGCTTCATAGTTTAGTATCCAGCCAATCGTCTCCTTGGGATTTCCTATTGTTTAGCTGTTTGATAATCTGCGCAACCTCTTTGAGAGTGACCGGATTTGCCGGTAGTGACATTTCAAAAGGTGTTTCCAGCGAAGCATGAACAATTTTTATACTCTGTTCCCGAAGGGAAAAAAGAGTATATTGGGTTTGCGAATTGTCCGTCTGTCCGTATGAACGCAACGGACCCTTGAAGCTAGAGTAACTAAAATTGGTGCACATGTTGGTGTATACCCTCAATTCATGAAGTGTCGCGATATTCCACACCTGTACAGGTAGAGTCACCAAATTTGGCATACAGACTAATGTTCATCCCCTGGACAAACCTGCATCAAACATTTTTTGACCCCCCACCCCCTCCCCCGCAAATAAGCAAAATATCTTCCACACCTGTACAGAAAGGGTCATCAAATTTTACATACAGACTACTGTTTTCTTCGCGTCTCTTTCCGAACCCACAAATATGCAAATTATAACGGACTGGGAACAGAGTATTCTACTGTCGGATACGTCCTTAACGTTCTTACTTGTTTTTCTATACGCAGGTGAAAGGCCTAAAGCGATCGACCAGGCTTGACGCGAACACTTCAGCTTTTTGGTGGTTTGAGTAGCACCAGCCTCCAGCAGGATCACGGATGGGAGCTGCAACAACCTGGGTTTTCCAAATTAAAATCCAAAAACAAAGTTTATTATAATTTATTATTATAGGTTTATCCTGTTCGGTAGTCAAGTTTGAACGGAGATTATTATAATTCGAACTGTGGCATGTTAGACTTCCGGAACCAAAGCCAACTTGATTATATGTAAAAGGTCAGCCTATCACAGGAGTTTTTGGGAAATATTCTCGCTTAAATCGTCTTGTTCAATTCCAAAGCGCGTAATTTGCTAGAGCGTCAGGACTCGCCTTAATTCAGTCAATTCTAGACTCTGTCTTTGGCCAGTACCTTTTGCAGGCGTTTAACAAGACTTGTTTATCTGATGGACCCGAGTGTCACCCGTCCTGTCGTTGTATCGAGGGTTTGTTTGCCGGTAATGCGTTTGTAACTAAGAAGTTCAGAGCTGTTGGAGTGCTTTGCGTGTTGTATGAATAAAATGTGACGTGGCCAGGACCTAACATGAGCTGTTTACAATTGCTTTGCGCATTCCGTGAGTGTTTGTAGTAACATTCTTACACGAAGAATGTTTGGCGTTGAAGTCACCACCAGTGATCAATTTATCGCCTGCTCAAAGTCTGTCTTCGGCCAACGCTTTCTATGTGGTAGATAAATAGCAGCGATAGTAGTTATTCGCCTATCCCAAATGCTCACAGAAACGCATGCAATCTGGCTGTCTACACGATTGACTGACTTTTTCTGTTCGTAAGTTTCCGCTAAATTTTTTCATTTGTGGAGAAATGTGTTTCTGTCACTTATACTTTGGCACTAAGGAAAGTTCTGAGTTTATCTGTATTCACAAGTAACCGTCGTGCGTTCCAAAGGCAACTTTTAATTTGTGTGCTGTTCATTTTGTTTTTGTAGGATTAAATGCTGAACCAGTTCGCAGAACGCTTTATTTGCTTCCATAGTTTCTTGGTTCAGTTTCAACATATAGTTCGCTAATTGCTTTTCAACTATTACAAATCGGATCCACTTGCATATAGGTGCTCAGGCAAAAACCAAAATCTTCATAATTATATTTTAAGCTAGTCACCAAATTTGACACACAGACTACTGTGTTTTCTCACTTTCCCACCCCACTAATAACCAAATTATACCGGAATTGAAAACGAGTATTCTGCTGTCGGGTACGTCCGACAACAACGTTCTTATTTGTTTTACTTTACACTGTTGCTACACATATTTTATTTATAATTATAATTTAGGCAAACGCCCAGTTTGGCTAAATGTGGCCCGACGATGTACTTTGCTAGCTGCAAAGTGACCGCGTGCCCAAAATACAAGAATCAACAAACTTGCCGTGCTGCTAGTGTAGTTTGCTGGTGCTGTCTCTATTGCTGCAGCTGTTGAAGCTGTGCTGTTGTCGCTGCTGGTGCTGTTGTCGCTGCTGGTACTGTTGTCGCTGCTAGTGCTGTTGCGACTGCTGCAGTACCAGCACCGGTACGTGTGCTGCTGCTGCTCCAGTTGCAGCCTTTGTGGCTGCGCCGTTGGTGGTGCTGTCGCCTGGTCGCCGTACTTGCTGTTACTGCTGGTGCAGCCGTAGATGCTGCGCTGCTGGGACTGCGTCGATGCTACTGCTGGTGCCGTTGTTGCCGCTGGTGCAGTTCTGCTGCTCGTGCGGTCGGTGTAGCTGACGTTAATATTGGTGCAGCTGCGCTGGTGCTGCTATTATAGCTACTGCCGGTGAAGTTATCTCTGCACTGCGGGGTTGCAATGATTGTTGCCGCTGGTGGTGGTGGCAGGTGCTGATGTTCCTGCAGCGGTTGCTGCTGCTGGTCGGGTCTTCATTTTTCTAGCCTCCTTTCCTGGCCACACATGGTAAATTTTCTATTATCCTCCTCTATCCTCAAAATACTTCGTCTCCTATTTTCGATCTCGTTCCTGTTCCTGGTTCGCTCTTTTCCTTTGGTTTTCACTCCCTCGTTCCTTTACACTATCGAACCAACGGACACTTATCGATATTTCAATTTTTTTTTTTATCAATAAGTCGGTCGGACTTTCCAGATGGCTAAGTCTAAGATGAATATGATGGCATCTCTGGAAGCCCGAGAGCTTACCAGTTTCAATCATAATCTTTCATCGTAGCCTGAAATTTAAGTAATTATTTTGTTTTTGATCTCTGAATTTAAATAATTGATCTCTATTTGAAATTATTAGTGCCTTAATTTAATCGGTGAATGGTGAATTATTGTTAAGTTTGCATCTGCCACAAAATTAAATGAATAATATTGTTTATTGCCTTTAGAAAATCATCCTTTAATGTTTTGTAAATGGCATCACAGCTTTCCTGTATAATAAATGAAATAGAGGGTACCGACATTTTAAACAAGAAGCTCATGCTGTGCATGCTATCCCAAATATCGAAGCCACGGTGAGCCGCTCTGCGGCATATATAGCTTTTCGGAGTCTTGAGTCCGCTTTTTTAATGAAAAGCTTCACACGTACGAGAAAAAATCGTCTGGATTCATTTAGACAAAGCTCTTTAAGCGATCAGAACTATTCTATCGAAATATTGTTTCAAATGATCGGAAAAACCCACTCTTTTCACTATTCAAATAGAGCTCTTGAACCGACACTGTTCGTTTAAATCATTGCAGCAGTCACTTATTCTTTTTTGATCTGATGCCATTGTACTCATTTTATCTCAAATCAAACAAATTACATATTAATTAGTTTTAAAATACAAATGCATGAGTACCTACCACTTTTTTATTTTACGCAATGTACACGTTTGAAACAAACACAATATCGATGAAAATCACTTTCGATACATATTGACGTTAACTAAAAATGCATTAGTAACGTGAACGTCAACGAATGTGGATATCAACTAGTTTAAATGGTATATATATCATTGAGGTCCCCCCACAGATAGAAAGCACGGAGAATGTTGGTATTGGTCATAAAAATCGATGAGAATATTTAGAATTCTATTTTTTTTTTTTTTTGTGTTATTATCGTCCACATGCGACGACTAGGGTTGGTATCAGACTATGGGTTCTGATACTGCCAGGGTGTCATGAAAACACTGGTGATGCGCGCGGCTATCCCAGACCTCCGACCTGCCTCATCCGAGCTTCAATCGAAACTGTAGAATTCTATTTCATAGCTACCGAAAATATTTACCAAAATTATTGCAAAATAGTCAACCTCCGCTGCCGGAAATCGAATCTGGAATTGACACCAAAGTCACACAGATCGATGCAGTCTTGGTAATTCTAATGTTTACGGACCCCACATAAAGACTGCATCAAAATGCATGATTTTAGTCTTAAACGCGTCGTCTGCCAATAAGAAAGCAAATTCCAGTGGCGAAGTAAGATTTCATTGCCGTAATAATGAAATAAATGCAAAAAACCATGTTCGATATACATAAACCTAACAAACAAAAAATATTAGGTGGTGGAAACTGGTCAATTATCGGTTTTTGTTTTACGAACACGGTTTTTTGCATTTATTTAATTATTTCTGCGATAAGATCGTGCAATACTATCGCTCCTAAATATCGTATCGTATTTTTAAAATATCGATACGACATCAACATCTCTACTTTATTACACTCTGTAAACAAAAATATTATAAATATTCAAAAAGAAATAAAAATGAGCGGAGCTCATAGAGAAGCAGTTCAAAAACAAATCCATCAGGACTGGGCAAATAGAGAGTATATTGAAGTTATAACAGCAAGCATAAAACGGATTACAGATTTTCTGAATTCTTTTGGTAAGTGGAACTTCACTATTGTTTTCATACATATGTATGTATGTACATACATACATACATTGCGCGTCATAAGATAAGCACCCCGCCTTCAGGAATTCTGTTTTATTTTTGACGAAAAATATTGCACTTATTTTGCGTCATCCTGTTATGCGGCCTCAAATACAATTTTAGTTATCTCGTTTCATTTGGCATGCACGGTCACCAAATTTCCTGTGTTGCCTAAACTTATAGATATTTAAAAATTGACGTATAGTGTGGAATTGAAGCATACTTCTGGACTGTCTGCATAAAATTGCTGAAAAATCGAGCAGACAGGAAAACGATTGCCAATTTTCCTCAAAATAAGGAAAGGTATAAAAAAAAAAATGTAAATGGAAAAAATAATAGCTTGTTTTCCAAACAGACATGTAAACTATAGTAAGCTTCAAATTTCCTCAACCCGTCCGGCAAAATAAGGGGAAAACTGGTCTTAAAACGAGCTTATCATAGGTGCCAACAGTTATTAAGAGAGCTGCACACTTAAGCCAAAATTTTTATAAAAAACAACTGATGAACGTTTCAAAAGGAAATGCGCTTAGGTTTTGCTCGAACGCTAATGTAGTCCTCTGAGTAGCAGTTCATTGTTTTTTTAAGTGAAAAGGAATTTAATTTGGACGAGGAGCATTACTTGAACCGCCTACATATGTATACACCTGTGAAAAAGATATTTGTAGTATGCCCACCATGTATTATATAACCAGTCAACCCAACTTAAGTGAGTTTTTCGAGTTGCGGCGACCGATTGAATCATATGTGGTAGTGTTGTGACAAATTTGCACCAAATCGAGAATGTATCAAAACCTTATAGAGCAGCGCTTCGGCAGGTCCCACCCAAATCGAACGCAAAAATTGGAAAAATGCATTTTGGTCGGACGAAACGAAAATAAACTTCTTTGGAGCACATGGAAACGATATTTTAGACGACCTGAAGGAAAAACTTGTGACCCCAATACACAATTACGACAGTGAAGCATGGCGGCGTTTCGATCAAGGTTTGGGGCTGCTGAGATACTGAGATACTGCTACTGAGAGTATCTGGTTTCGTCGCAATCTATGGGATAAAAGGAAACTGTGTGCAATAGATCATTAAGAGATCATCTGGACTACGATTCTGCCATTTGCTAAAGAGGAAATGCCTTTAAAGTCGAAGATCCAGCTAGATAACCACCCCAAACACACTTCGAAGTTGGTCAAGGATTCGTTTTGGATTTAGTTTTCGCGAAACGGCTTGATGTTTTTCTCTTTCCACCCTGGTCACGGACCTTTTTTTGATAGAGAAGGACGTTGAACACTTTATTTTTGGAGCAGTTCATGATATTCACAATTCCTCGTATGGTTTTCCCTCATTCTTAACTTTTAGCATCATTTCTGTTTGCAATGTGTTGCGCGGCCCATATTCGATTTTTCACGCCTTCGTTTCCAAAAGAAAAAAAAATTAAAAATTAGTTTTTCTTATTTATAATTCAATAAATAACTAAGCTATAACTCACAAATCTGTTTTATATTGATATTTTGGTTTTTGAAAGTATTTACGGCACGCGTCCCTATTATTTTTGCCAGCAATAAAAGGCAATAATCTGAAACAAAGGACTCGCAAATATCCATGTTATTCACGAGAAACTATACGTTATCAAAGTGTTGTTATGCAGCAACATTACACAGTTGGTACCAACTTGAAAGTATGCTGATAAAACAAGTAAGAATGCTATAGTCGAGTATACCCGACTACGAAACTCCCTGTACCCAGGTCTTAAACATCCAATCACATCTAAGTCCACTTACCCATACACACACACATACACAAAGACGCACGCACACAGGCGGCAAAAGTGGCTGTGCTTCTTCCCCCTCTCGCTGCATTACTGAATCTTCTTTCGTGAATAACTTCCGTGTTTATTATCCGATCGACTTGAAATTTGGACAGTAGATTAAGAGAGACTTAAGTATTGTACATGCCAAATCTTAAAGCTATATCTTGAAAATTGTTACTGTAAAACGGTTTTAATCGATTTGCGGGGGAACGGGGGAGATATCTGAAATATGAAACAAACTTGATCTGCGTATGCTATACAGGAACCTACATTTCAAATTTGGTGTCTCTAGCTCTTGTAGTTGCTGAGATCGACGCGTTCATACGGACAGACGGACAGACGGACAGACGGACATGGCCAAATCGAAATCTCTTTTGATACTGATCAAGAATATATATACTTTATAGGGTCGGAGATGTCTCCTTCTGTCTGTTACATACATTTGCACAGATGTAATACCCCCTTTTACCCATTTTATGGGTACAGGGAGTAAAAAGATAGGTCGCATTCATATGTGGACATAGGCTTGTCCCTATTTTTTCTGCCGACACTGTATGTTTTGTGGTAGAACATAATGAAACTTAAATTTGGTGAGTTTGATTGGGGTATCTTCATAAACAAACAAGTTTTTCATACAAAAACATAGTTGTCAACCGATTGTTCCCATGGGAGCTATATGATATAGTAATCCGATCCGGCAGATTTTCAGAAGTATATGTACTGCCTGCACCGAAAACAAATATTTGTGCCAAGTTTCAAAATCATAGCTTTAAAATTGAGTGATAAGTTTGAATGCAAACAGACTAGCAACATTTTCTCATTTTGACTGCGTATTATTTAATATGTATGGCACATACAAATCATATCAGTCGACGCGTTAAGAATATCTCTACAATATGCTGGCAAGATTTGCAAAATCGGACTGAAATTACAACCACACGAGCCGATTTACTAAAAAAAAGTCATACACTTGCAAAAGCACGCGCTGAACTTCATAAACAAATTTTTGATGTGTCTAGGGGTCAACGACACTTCATAAATTGAGGGTATACACCAACATGTGCACCAAGATTGGTTGCTCTAGCTTCAAGGGTGTGGAAAAAAATTCCGTTCATACGGAAAGACGGACATTTCACAAACCCAATATACTCTTTTTCCCTTCGGGAACAAAGTATAATTATAATTAATGTCTAGGGTATACATGCATCGACTTACAAGTGCGATATTGTTCCTAACGAAAATCGTTCAAGGAGTTAGCATTTTTCGCTATAGCTTGGCGATTCTAATTCATGTACACACATATTCAGGCAGATATTGTGCATCTGTATGTGTACATGTGCGTGGCATACCATTTGCTTGCAGAACATAAACAAACTGAGCTTGCTTCCACATATGTCAACAATTGCGTTTGGCTAGTATTTTTGATATGATCAGGATTCACTACATCTGTCACAACAAAATTTTAACTTCACTGACGATTTTTTGTTGGCTATTCTATCTTATTAATTACTCCCTGTACCCATAAAATGGGTAAAAAGGGGTACCAAATCTGTGCAAATGTATGTAACAGGCAAAAGGAGGACAGCTCCGACCCTATAAAGTATATATATTCTTGATCAGTATCATAAGCGATTTCGATATGGCCATGTCAGTCTGTGTGTCCGTTTGTCCGCGTCGATCTCGGCAAGAGCAAGAGACACCAAATTTGGAATGTAGGTTTGTGTATAGCGGGCGCAGGTGCTTAACATCGTATTATTGCTTGTAATTGAAATAATAAACAAGTAAGAACGTTGCAGTCGGACGCACCCGACTGCAGAATACTATGTTCCCAGTCCTATATAATTTGGTTATTTGTGTGTTCAGAAAGAGACGCGAAAAAACGGCACAGGTGTGGGAGATATAGATTTTGCTCCTTTGTGGGGAGGGGGTGGGGGTGTCAAAATTTTTTGATGCAGATTTGTCCAGAATGTTAACATTAGTCTGTGTGCCAAATTTGGTGACTACCTGTAAAGGTGTGAGAGATATACATTTTTCTCCTTTGCAGGGAGGGGGTGGGGGTCAAAAATTTTTTGATGCAGATTTATCCAGGCGGTCAACATTAGTCTGTATGCCAAATTAGGTAACTCCATCTTTGAATCGAAACAGCTTGAATCGATCTCGACACTTCATAAATTGACGGTATACACCAACAGGTGTACCAAGTTTGGTTGCTCTAGCTCAAAGATAAAGGCAAAAAAATTGCGTTCATACGGACAGACGGGAACATAGTATAAAAAGTGAACACGCCCCCTTCCGCCCACCATATGCAATTTCGCTTTTTCCCGTAATATCTGGCTGTTTTTGAAGGACAACTGCGGGACAAATTTGGGAATTGCGGAAAGCGGGAATTCTAGATTTTTTAGGAATGTGTTTGGCTTTTTTCCGCTTTTTTAATGCTGCCACCACTTACATGGAAATATGCAAAAGTGGCAACTTGATCATAGCCTTTATCAATATATGCCAATACCACCAATAGTTTAAGGCAAACTATCATCTCTTTACTAGAAGTGTAAATTGTAGCGATGCCTAAAACATATAAGCATATGTTTTGAGATGCTTGGCTAAAAAGCTACGCATTTAAGGCTTGGATTCAAAAAGATGAAACGGACGTGCGGTAGGTCTACTGCAGCTATTGCAAGACAACGATAACGATTTCCATTTCGGGCTACTAGATAATTTATGGTTGACTTGTTATCTGTCGATATAACCAACGACAATTAAATAACAAGATGTCTAACGCCCATACAATGAACGAACAGCAAAATTTTTGCCGTGGCTTTTGCTTGGTGGCTTTTCGCTCTGCAGTGCTTGGCGCGCTCTCGATTTCTAACATTGAAAGCGTAAAATTGAATGCGCTCTCGTTTTTATTGTAGCTTGCGCTGCACTATAGGATAAATGGACCCATTTTGTGTCATAAATTTTTAACTGAAACATAACTAATATATTGGGTCGTGTTTCTTTGTTAACGTTCGAATTCTTGTAAGAATTTTGAACAAAAAATGGCCGTGACACCATCCTTTTATTGAAATTAAAAACAACAATTTGAAAGACCAATTTGAAAGACCAATTGTCTCATGCCAGAAAAACTTCAATTTTTATTACAGTGCTAAGGAAGATTCTATTTTCTGAACACGCGCATGGTGCATTGTGGACTAAAGAATACCCTGTACATGTATGTTATATAAAGTACAATAATTTCACATGTAGTATAATGCGCATAATTCCCATAGACCGCGTCAAAAAATCATACTATTAATCGGACGGCATGACAATAGTATTAGAATCAATTTAATATATCCAGGATACAAATATGTTAGTGCCGACATAAAAAGAACATGAAACTTGGACTCAAACTGAAATTGAATAGTGAAACTCGCTGGCTGCTTTCAAGATGCCACCGCATCGTAGAGTGAGACAAAGCAACTATGAAAGAGATCGAGTGCGTAGATATACATAAGCGCGCTAATCTCGCATTGCATTTGGGTTTTGAATTGTGTGCAGATTTTTATCAATACGTGGTGAGGCTGAGAGCGCATTATATTTTTAGCATCTTACGCTCTCAAAGTAGTGCGGCGAATCGTGCGCTCATTTCGAGCCCAGAGAGCGGTTTCACGCTCTCGAAACGCTTGTTTCGTCAATATGTGACTAAATATTTGTTCGGTGTCGGGGCGTTATTATCTCGCCTTTTTTTTTTTGCCGAGATGGCGATACACGACTGGGGTGCTATTAGTTTGGCTTTTTTTGTCGAAGTGGCTCTGGGGCGCTATGGTCAGCAAAGCATCTGGCCTCAAAAAAAATCCCATTTTGACCCATCTACATATGTATTCAGTAATTAATTATGATAATTTGCCTTATTTGACTCAGTTGTCTCTCTGAACTTGCTCTCGCAGTAGCATTGACTTCCTTCTGGATGTGAGACAATTTTTGGCGAACCATGGCAGCACATTTGAAGTCTTTGCAGGCCTCGACATACATTTGGATGACTTTATAATGCATTTGGTTAAATCTTCTAGTTCTGTCCGATCTGAACGTATGTTTATAAGATTTAGGTCGATCTGCTCTGCATACTGGTTCATTCATCTCAAGTTTGGTAGTAGATTTCTCTCCTTCGCTGTTTTGGTCCCTTGTAAGCATATGCAGATGAAGAGGGGCATATGGTCTGAGTGAGGTTCATTCACCACTTGTAGATCCGCGACATAATTATGCCAGCGTCCATTAATCAGGCAGTAAATGGTTGAAGCGGTCTGCGATCTTACTACCTTCGGCATCGCTACTGGGTTTTCCATTTAGAACTGTGAGGTTGTAGTATTCCCATAGCTCAATGAGCTTTTTTTCATTTGCGTCTATTTTCGTGTCTTTTGCTGCCCGTATCATGTCTGCGCAATACGAAGCCACAGAACCATCCTCAGTTTGGACTTGACTGTTGCCGATTCGGGCGTTCAGGTCGCCAGTTACCATAACATTTTCCGACAGCAATTTTTGCAGTGTCAATGGTTGCAGTAAAGATAAGTTGGGACGATAAATCGACGTTCATTTCTAAACAGGAACTCTATATCGATCACACTCTGCATGTGTGTAAACGCCCAGTATAATGACTTTTTAAGATCGTCCTATTTCCCAGTACGGATTATACTGATTAAATTAAGTCTCGAGTCTTTCGAAACTATTTTCCACAAAAGTTGCAAACAATAAATATATGTCATGCGGATTAATAACTTTTTAAAAATGGTTTTTTGCTAGATCTGATATGTTATAAGATAGGAGCTTAAAATTAGGACTATGTATTCATTTATTTTGGTTGATATTTTTTTTAGTTTTAAGACGGCTGGTTTTTTTTTTTTGGCCCGTTCCATAAGCATATCATATTAAAAGTTTGTCCAATCAAGAGCGTTCACAAAATATGCTTGAATACCCTGTTCCGCTGACTGACCTTTAGATACCAGAAATCTGTCGGCGTTGTAATGCATCCAACTTCTATTGTTAATCGCATAACTTTTGACAAACGGACGTGTTTTTTTCTTGCGCCTCGCAGTTAATTTTTCTTTCCTCGTTCTTAGCAATTATTAAATTGCAAGTTTTATATTTGTGACGTGTGTTTTCATTCGGTTGTGTTAAACACCTGTGTTGAACTTTAATTGCAATTATTTGTGCTTTATTTGCAAATTTAAAATTTTTGTGCCTATACACAACAACAAACTGCAGCCAAGCATTCTGTTTGATTTTGCAGTTGCATTGCTGTCTGCATATAATTTGTTTTTGTGTGTACTCACTTCATTCTCTTTTTTTATCTCTCTCCCGCGCTTGCATTAGTTGTGTTGTTGGTGTTGGTCGCGGTCTTTTCTGTTAGAAATCCGTTTGTGAGTTTCGGTCGTCGCGCCCGCGCTTTGTGTTGTTATTGCGTTTGTAAGTACAAATCAGCGGTAGTTGTTTAACCCTAGGGTGCCTTTCCGTTCTTTTTACATTCTTTTTGGTTCTTTTGCTTTTTATTTTATTTTTTGTTTATCTTTTTTTATATTCTATTTTCTTATATTTAAATTCCTTTTTGCTATAATGTTTGTCTGTTACAATAAAAATTGTTAGAGCAAACTCGAAGATGGGCTTTGTTTGTTGCTGGCTGTGTGATAATGTGTCACACGAAAAATGTGCTGGCCTAAACGGCAGAATTGTGGACCAGATTGAGTCAAAATCTGGCCTCAAGTGGACATGTGTATCCTGTAGGGATGTTGAACGGGACATCATGGGTTTCATGAGGCAGACTAAGAAAGGCTTTGGTGACATATTCGGGCGGTTCAAAAAACTGTTCGATGGTTTTTCCGTCTTGGAGAACGAATTCAAAAGTATGAAACATTTGAATGAGTCTCCAAAACGGAAGAAGGCTAATTTTAGGCTGTCTATTGGCCCCAATGAACTGCAACTCCCCACACATGCTTCCATTTCATCCGCAACTAATAAACAGTTAGAATTAATAAATTTATCGTCCCCCTCTCCTCATAATTCAATAATCAGAAGTGACGAGAATAGCATCGTACCCATGGATGTTGTTCCTTCTGACCCCGTAGAGCATTCTGATTCGCTGGTTATTAACACTGTTGATCCGGATCAACAGCCTAGTGATAATATACCGGTCGAAACAACTGGTCTAGCAACCAATGCTGTGGCTCCAGCGGATGCAACTGCTTTGGTTGCTAAGAAGACCCTTATAGGAATTCCACCACGGAAACAAATCTTTGTTTCCAGGCTTGCCCCTGATACTACATCTGATGATGTGAAGGCCTTTATACAGGCCAAATCTAAAGCCCACATTACGGTGGAAAAATTCAAATTTACGTATTCTCGGGAAATTTCGTCATTTAAAATAAGTGTTCCGGCTGAATATTTCAACAATATTTGTTGCAAAGAATTCTGGCCCGACCACTTAGTTATTAAAGAATATACCGTAAAAAAGAAAAATCGGCCTCCGATTTCACTTCCTTCTTCCGGTGGTAGTTCTAACCCACCTATTGTAATATCTGATAGTTCAAAAAACTAACATCCTCCCTCTCACTTGGCTATCAGAATGTAAGAGGTCTTTGTAGTAAACTTAGTAATCTTTATCTAAATAGCCTAACTTTTCCTTTCCATGTCGTTGCCTTTTCTGAAACATGGCTAAGGCCCGACATCCTTAATTCTGAAATCCTGTCTAACAAATTCTCCATTTATAGAAAAGATCGCACCCCTCGTCGTGGTGGTGGTGTTCTTATTGCTGTTGACGCTGATTTATCATCGGAGCTTGTAATAATCGATAATTGTATAGATATTGAATTTGTTGCTGTAAAATTGTGTATGTCCAGTATTTGCTTTTATATTACTTGTTCTTTCTTCCGATATTTCTATTTATTCTTTGCATGCTTCTGCTACACAATCTGTCTCATCTATGGTTTCTGATCGTGATTTTCTTGTAGTTCTTGGTGACTTTAATATCGCCGGAACTACCTGGTCTTCAAGTCCCGATTCTAGCGTGTTGACTCCCACATCTCAGCACGATTTTATTGAAAGTTTATTTGGGATGTCATTGTGTCAAATCAATGATATCCCAAATTCTTCACATAAAATGCTTGATCTTGTTTTTGTCTTGGATTCCTCATTCTATTCTGTCTCCCGTACTGAACCTATATCCACTCCTGAAGATCCTTATCACCCAACTTTGGAGGTGTTGATTGACTTACCAGCCAGTGTGCCAAGCCCTGGTAGAGAACCGGCTGAGCGAGTTCGACAATTTCGGAAAACCGATTTTACTAAACTTGCTCAGCTCATATCCCAGACTGACTGGTCCCAGCTGTACATGTGTAGAGACCTGGATTGTGCAATCAATTACTTTTATTCTACCTTAAATTCATTATTTGATTATTGTGTCCCGTTTTGTAACCCTCGTAGGTCTAACAAACCTGTGTGGTTTACACGTGAATTGATAAACTTAAAAAATAGAAAGTCGAGATTGTACAAAAGTTCAAGGAATTTGGCTCTTCCTCGGATTTCTCTCGCTATTTGATTGCCCGATCTAACTTCTCTGCACTTAATTTACACTGTTATAACAACTACCTCAGGAGCTGTAGGTTACAGTTTCAGCGGGATCCTAGAAGGTTTTATAACTTCGTTAATGCGAAGCGTAGGTCATCAACATTTCCATCAACTGTATTTTTTGAAAAAAAGACAGCTGACTCAGATAAGGCTATCGCCGATCTTTTTGCCGAATTTTTTCAAACGACTTACAGTTCACAACCTTATCAATTGCTTTCGCCTTATCCTTATCAGGTAATTAACTCCAATTGCATTTTTGGGCCTTTAATCACTGAAAGCTCGCTTCTACGTGATTTGAAGTCTATTAACCCCGTATTTTCTCCGGGACCTGATGGAGTACCAGGCTGTGTGCTCAAGTACTGTGCTGAAGGTATTTTTAAGCCATTATTTGTTCTTTTTAAATTGTCCGTGGAGTTGTGTTCTTTCCCCAATATTTGGAAAGAATCATTTATTATTCCTCTCCATAAAAAAGGAAACAAGTCTAATGTCGAGAACTATAGAGGTATTTCTAAGTTGTCTGCTATTCCTAAGATTTTTGAGAAATTAATAACTTCTCAACTTCAACATTTATGTAGATCTATAATTTCACCCTGCCAGCATGGGTTTGTGAAATGTAGATCTACTACCACTAACCTATTGGAATTTACTTCTCTTATTATTAAGGGATTTCAATCTAAAATGCAAACAGATGTTATTTATACTGATTTCAGTAAGGCTTTTGATTCTGTTAATCATTCTCTTTTACTTCACAAGCTTCATCTTCTAGGATTTCCAAATAACTTAATTCTTTGGATTTCTAACTATTTAACTCTTAGAACCCAAAAGGTTTATTTCAAAGGCTTTGTCTCTAAGTCTGTTCAAGTTACTTCTGGAGTACCACAAGGAAGTCATCTTGGCCCCTTATTATTTACTCTTTTCATCAATGACCTTCCTTCTGTCGTAAATTACTCACGGGTGCTGATGTATGCCGATGATGTTAAACTTTGTCTGTCATCTACTGATTTCTTATCTGGTCAAAGGTTGCAAACTGATCTTGACAGTTTTCAAGCCTGGTGTCGGGTAAATTTATTAAATCTTAATTGTGGTAAGTAATGTCCTTTTACAGGCGAATGCCTTTTTTTAACAGTTATATTCTTAATGGTAAGCCGCTTGTTCGAATTGAGTCGGTTGATGATTTGGGTATCCTTTTAGATTCCAAGCTTAAGTTTGACAAACATATCTTTTCCACCGTTAATCGTGCCTTTGGTGTCCTGGGTTTCATTAAGCGTTGGTCTAAAGAATTTAACGATCCTTACATTACTAAAACTCTATATACTTCGCTTGTTCGACCTATTCTTGAATATGGGTCTTGTATTTGGTGTCCCCAGTACAAGATTCATCAGGATAGAATAGAATCGGTTCAAAAACAATTTCTTCTCTTTGCACTCCGGGGTCTTAACTGGAATCCTAATACTCACTTGCCTTCTTATCGTAGTAGACTTTTACTAATAAATCTTCCTTCTCTTTCTGATCGTAGAACCATGCTTGGTGTAATTTTTTTACACAAACTAATTAAAGGCGAAATTGATTCTTCTGAATTAATTAGCCAGATTAGTTTTGCAGTTCCGATCAGAAATTCCAGAAACTTTCTTCCCCTTTGTCTTCAAGTTTGTAACACTAACTATGCTATCCATAACCCTTTTCGTATCATATGTTCTAATTATAACAATCTTTATCATTTAATATGTAATGCTAGTTCTATTTCCGTACTTAGAACTTCAATTTTATGTTATCTGTGTAATCTATAGTTTTTTGTATATTGTTTAATTTATGTAGAACTTTTATTTAGTCTGTTCGTATTTATATGTTTCGCGATCTTCGTTACCGCACGTTATGCGGCGCGCCCCTCGGTCGGTTGGGCGGGAGGTGGGTTTGCATTTTGCCTGGGTCCGCGCGTTAACAAGCCCGTGCTTGGTGTCGTTTGGGCCACTTGAATGTACTGCCCGTTTAGTACATCAACGTCCGAATAAAGAAATACTTTAATTTCTTTGTTTTCATTGGCAAGCTCTTTCTTTAATTGCAACAGTACTAGTTCCTCTATGTTCCTGTTTTTCTAGGCTCACGTCTCGTTCTATATAGATTGAAGTTCCTGCCAATTTTCTTCCACCTTTCAGCGCACTATAGGTAATTTGGACACTTTTTTCAATTAACTAACTCTTGTTATTAATCCGTTAGGAATACATCAATCCACAATTTTGCATACCAGAAATTTTAACATTGAATTCTGCTGTTAACTTAACAGCTGTTAAAACAACTGTTCCAATCGAACACCACTTGTCATAAATTTTGCAAACAATTTGGTGAACTTCGAGGGGCTCAAGTTCTCTTAAATTGAAATTTGTGAATGTAAATTATGATGAACCGTGATCAGTGTGGTTTGTACTTTGTGTTGTTGGTATTGTACGTGTTGTCTGTTGTAAGTATCAATAAAGAGACGTCCCAAAAATATTTTTTTCTGCAAAACTTTATCTTTGGGAAGAGTTTCAAAAATTTGTCCTCCAAGTGACTATATACATATTGTAGAGTAATTAATTGTGAACTCGAAACAGTTAGTTTTAGATCCTACTTTTCCGATTCTTTCCAAAATGTAACCTTATAGTACATAACCTATTTCTAAGCAATGCCAGTTTTCTATATTTATTTATACCAGAAAAAGTGTAAATTTTACTGATTGTTCCTATAAGACCTATTCGATATAGTAGTTCAATGTTGACAAAAATGGCAGAAGCTGAATATCATTCATATCTGGTGAGTTTGGCTCTGATATAATGAAGACAACAAGATTTCATACAAAATTTGTTTTCGACCGGTAATTCCTATTATTGCGATATGATGCAGTTTTCCGATTTGGATCATATTTTACCAAAAATTTAGTAGCATAACAGCGCTCCAAGCCTGAAAGTTTGGAACAGATAGCTTGAAAAACAAAAATTTGAATATCGTGATATTAAAATAAAGGCGGTGCCGCGCCCATTTTTCTATGCCTATTGCCAATTGATATTATATGCCCAATGCAAAAACTAAACCAAAAAATCTTGATTCGTTCTCGAGTATTTAATTTATATCAGAAAAAGTGTATATTTTACCTATAGTGCAGCGCCTGCATTGCCATTTCATTTCTCTTAAACTTCACAAGAACGCCTACCTTTATGTTGCGCTCAAATAGAACTTTCGTTTGCCGTATCTTCGCCTGCGGCAATTCCTTTTTTCTATGGAGCAGATCTTCTATGTCGCATTTGCCTTGTCTTTCTGCAAGCCCTTGAGTATTATATTTTGATTGTTGTTTTGCTCGATTAGACAATTCAGCTCCTTTCTGTCAAGTTCTCTATCCCTTTTGAGTTGTCCAATCTCCTGTTTAATGGTATTGATTCTCTACGCGGAGTTCACCAATTGATTGTGAAATGGCGCCCATATCATCCTTGAGCTCACCAATGTCTTCTTTAGACGCTAATTTAGCCATATACGAGGGTAGATTGAAAAGTTTCCGGAACGGGCAAGAAAACGCAGTAATTGAACAGATTTTTATTTTTCAACAAAGTCTCCTTATAGGGCGATACACTTTTGCAAGCGGTGCTCCAACTTTTTTAAGCCATCTGAAAAATACGATTTCGGGAACTCTGGAAAATAAGCATTCGTGGCGGCGATGACCTCCTCATTTGACGTGCAGCGCTTGCCCCCGAGCCAAGTCTTCATGTTTAGGAACAAAAAAAGTCGCACGGGGCCAGGTCTGTAGGGGCGATGCGGCACTACCTTGTAGCCCAATTCAACCAATTTAGCCGTGGCGATTCGGGATGAACGGGCCGGCGCGTTGTCATGGTGGAAGAGCACTTTTTTCCGCTGCAAACGAGGCCGTTTCTCCTTCAATACGCCATCGAATTGATCCAATAAATCGCTGTAGTATTGCCCCGTGATCGTTCTTCCCGTCTGCAAAAAGTCGATGTGGATCACACCTTGCGAATCCCAAAAAACGGTGGCCATGACCTTTCCGGCCGATGGCACAGTGTTTGCCTTCTTGGGAGCAGATTCGCTTGGAAAAGTCCACTGTTTCGACTGCTGCTTGGTCTCTGGAGTGTAGTGGTGGATCCATGTTTCGTCCACGTTTCATGTTTCCGTGTAAAAGGGGGTATTAAATCTGTGCAAATGTATGTAACAGGCAGAAGGAGCCATCCCCGACCCTATAAAGTATGTATATTCTTGATCAGTGTCAATAGCCGAGTCGATTTGGCCATGTCCGTTCGGATGAACGCGTCGATATCAGCAATTATAACAGCTAGGACACCAAATTTGAAATGTAGGTCCCTGTAAATTAAATTTAAAATATTTAACCCCACTCCCCCGCAATTTGGGGAGTTACTTGCTCCGTGACACAAATTTTATTTTTTAACCCCTAACGGTGAGGCGTAAGAGGCAATACAAGAAATTACATCCTCTCAACTAACCTGAGAAGCCGTCAGTCGTATCGGCTTTCTTTGTGTAGCTAATTCGTTCTCTTTCCTCCACACGCATTTTCGTTATGATTTCTGATATTATTAGGGTTCTTGCATTGTTGTACTTGTTGCAGTGGCAACATAGAATGACATTCAAATCTACCTCGCCGATTAATCGGCGCGTTCATTTTTCAATCAGTTGATGCCTTTTTTTGGTTGCTGGGGATCACCGGCGCTGCATCACCCGATACTGTGCGGAGGGCACATTATACCCTCATTGTCAGTGCACTCTTTCCATGCTCCTTCTGTGTGACTACTTTAGCCGCGTAGTTCTTCGCTTGGATAAACCCACGATGCGTCGCGACGGTGACGCCTTCTGGGATTATTAGACGGAAGATTCCATCGTACATTACATTTCATAAGATGGAGTCGCTGACAATTTGTCAAAAAGCTTTATCTATCATCAATTCACCATTGCCAGTCCCTTAAGTTAATACATTTTTCATTATTTCATGATGTGCTTTGTTCGATGGATTAAAATACGACGATCTTTATTGCTAAAGAATGATTAAAATTTTTTATATTTATAGATATGTCCTGTCGATCACGCCTAGCGGTACTTAATGAAAAACTTACAACATTGGAGCGCCGTATAGACTACTTGGAAGCTGTGTAACTCAAGGAGAAACATTAACATAAGTGTTTCAAATTTAGTTATTAAGTAAAATTATACATTGTGGCACCGCATATGAAATATACATAAGTAAAATATAAAATTTTATATATTATGCTGTGAAATTATAAATATTCCAGCCATCATTCTTGGCGGTAGCAAATGTAAAAACTCATTTATTGTAAATATTTATCAACAATTATCATCATATTCTAAGAGACAAAGACCCTAATAAGAATGAGTGTTCTTGAAATCCATAGGTATCCGTACTCACAGTTACACAAAGTAAAATAAATAGAAACATGAAATCGTGGCTTTGCATGCTACCATGGTATCTGTTGGACGAAGTAATATTTTTTACTTGGCACATTTATTACAAATTAGTTCAAATGCTGATTCAGTTTGAATATAACTATACAGTCCTTTGGCAGATCAGCCATTATGTGTTCGATGAGTCGAGGCTTGGCGCGAAAACATCTGACGCGTTTGCTGACGACCTTTGTCACAGTTTTCTATCCGCCAATACGCCAGTAGTGTAAACAGATGGACGCCAGAAGTGAACGTGGTCGTGAAGATTTTGCTCATGAAATTTTGGATATGATAGTAAATGTAATTGGGTAAGGTTTGGCAGAATTATTGGATGACGAGCATCAAAAGCCAACGAAGAATTTTTAAGGCGCCCGTCAACTCGAAGGTATCCAAAAAAAGATAGTGAAGCGAGATTACTAGAGAGCTTAATTGCCTTTTTTCAACTGAAGTCTTAATATTCGCATTCGCTTCGCATTCGCAACGGATGTATTTTTTTTCAAGCGCATCGTTTTAGTTTGTTTTCCTCGTGATATCAAGAGATAACCTATGCTATTTTGTTCTTGTGACGTGTGTTATACATCGGTTGTGTGGAACACATTGTTGGACATTAAATTGCACTTAACTACAAAAATCTTTACTAAATTTGTTCAATACAACAACAAACAGCATCACAAGCAAGCTAGCAGTGTGCTTACAATTGTTTTTGTATTTTTACTAATTCGCGCTCTCAACGCTCTATTAACGCTCTCGCGCGCTTCTATCGTTGGTGTTGGTTACGGTTTCTCTCTTCGTTTTGTATTCTGTTGTGCTGATTTCGGTCGACGTGCCCGCGCTTTAAATTTTTCTAATTGGTGTTGTTGTACAAACTAGCGTTAACAAATTTAACCCTAGTGTGCCTTCTTTTTTCTTATCTTATTTTTCGTCTCTTTAAATTTTTCTTTTAATAAAAATGTTTGTCTGCTATAATAAAAATTGCCAGGTTAAAGCAAACTCTAAGATGGGCTTTATTTGCTGCTGGCTGTGTGATGTGTCACACGAAAAATGTGCTGGCCTAAACGGCAGAATTGTGGACCATATTGAGTCAAAATCTGGCCTCAAGTGGACATGTATATCCTGTAGGGATGGAGAAGGATAATTTTAGGCTGTCTATTGGCCCAATGAACTGCAGCTCCCCATACATGCTTCCACTACATCCATAACCAATAAACAGTTAGAATTGATAAATTTATCGTCCCCCTCTGCTCATAATTCAATAATCAGAAGTGACGAGAATAGCTAGAATTCTGATACGTTGGCTATTAACACGGTTGATCCAGATCAACACTCTAGTGATAATATACCAATCGAATCAACTGGTCTAGCAACCATTGCTGTGGCTCCATTGGATGCAACTGCTTTGGCTACTACGAAGACCCTTATAGGTATTCCACCACGGAAACAAATCTTTGTTTCTAGGCTTGCCCCTGATACTACATCTGATGATGTGAAGGCCTTTATACAGGCCAAATCTAAAGCCCACATTACGGTGGAAAAATTCAAATTTACGTATTCTCGGGAAATTTCGTCATTTAAAATAAGTGTTCCGGCTGAATATTTCAACAATATTTGTTGCAAAGAATTCTGGCCCGACCACTTAGTTATTAAGGAATATACGGTAAAAAAGAAAAATCGGCCTCCGATTTCACTTCCTTCTTCCGGTGGTAGTTCTAACCCACCTATTGTAATATCTGATAGTTCAAAAAACTAACATCCTCCCTCTCACTTGGCTATCAGAATGTAAGAGGTCTTTGTAGTAAACTTAGTAATCTTTATCTAAATAGCCTAACTTTTCCTTTCCATGTCGTTGCCTTTTCTGAAACATGGCTAAGGCCCGACATCCTTAATTCTGAAATCCTGTCTAACAAATTCTCCATTTATAGAAAAGATCGCACCCCTCGTCGTGGTGGTGGTGTTCTTATTGCTGTTGACGCTGATTTATCATCGGAGCTTGTAATAATCGATAATTGTATAGATATTGAATTTGTTGCTGTAAAATTGTGTATGTCCAGTATTTGCTTTTATATTACTTGTTCTTTCTTCCGATATTTCTATTTATTCTTTGCATGCTTCTGCTATACAATCTGTCTCATCTATGGTTTCTGATCGTGATTTTCTTGTAGTTCTTGGTGACTTTAATATCGCCGGAACTACCTGGTCTTCAAGTCCCGATTCTAGCGTGTTGACTCCCACATCTCAGCACGATTTTATTGAAAGTTTATTTGGGATGTCATTGTGTCAAATCAATGATATCCCAAATTCTTCACATAAAATGCTTGATCTTGTTTTTGTCTTGGATTCCTCATTCTATTCTGTCTCCCGTACTGAACCTATATCCACTCCTGAAGATCCTTATCACCCAACTTTGGAGGTGTTGATTGACTTACCAGCCAGTGTGCCAAGCCCTGGTAGAGAACCGGCTGAGCGAGTTCGACAATTTCGGAAAACCGATTTTACTAAACTTGCTCAGCTCATATCCCAGACTGACTGGTCCCAGCTGTACATGTGTAGAGACCTGGATTGTGCAATCAATTACTTTTATTCTACCTTAAATTCATTATTTGATTATTGTGTCCCGTTTTGTAACCCTCGTAGGTCTAACAAACCTGTGTGGTTTACACGTGAATTGATAAACTTAAAAAATAGAAAGTCGAGATTGTACAAAAAGTACAAGGAATTTGGCTCTTCCTCGGATTTCTCTCGCTATTTGATTGCCCGATCTAACTTCTCTGCACTTAATTTACACTGTTATAACAACTACCTCAGGAGCTGTAGGTTACAGTTTCAGCGGGATCCTAGAAGGTTTTATAACTTCGTTAATGCGAAGCGTAGGTCATCAACATTTCCATCAACTGTATTTTTTGATAAAAAGGCAGCTCACTGAGATCAGGCTATTGCCGATCTTTTTGCCGAATTTTTTCAAACGACTTATAGTTCACAACCTTATCATATGGTTTCGCCTTATCCTTATCATGTAAATAACTCCAATTGCATTTTTGGACCTTTAATAACTGAAAGTTCGCTTCTACGTGATTTAAAGGCCATTAAGCCCGTATTTTCACCGGGACCTGATGGAGTACCAAGCTGTGTGCTTAGGTACTGTGCTGAAGGTATTTTAAAGCCACTATTTTTTATTTTTAAACTGTACGTGGAGTTGTGCTCTTTCCCCAACATTTGGAAAGAATCATTTATTATTCCTCTCCATAAAAAGGAAACAAGTCTAATGTTGAGAACTATAGAGGTATTTCTAAGTTGTCTGTTATTCCTAAGATTTTTGAGAAATTAATAACTTCTCAACTTCAACATTTGTGTAGATCTATAATTTCACCCTGCCAGCACGGGTTCGTGAAATATAGATATACTACCACTATCCTATTGGAATTAACATCTTTTGTCATAAAGGGATTTCAAGCTAAAATGCAAACAGATGTTACTTACACTGATTTCAGTAAGGCCTTTCACTCTGTTAATCATTCTCTTTTACTTCACAAACTGCATCTTCTGGGATTTCCAAATAACTTAATTCTTTGGATCTTTAACTATTTAACTCTTAGAACGCAAAAAGTTTATTTCAAAGGCTTAGTTTACCAGCCTGTTCAAGTTACTTCCGGAGTACCACAAGGAAGTCATCTTGGCTCCTTATTATTTACTCTGTTTATAAATGACCTTCCTTCTGTCATAAGTCACTCTCGGGTGCTGATGTATGCCGATGATGTTAAACTTTGTCTGTCATCTACTGATTTCTTATCTGGTCAAAGGTTGCAAACTGATCTTGACAGTTTTCAAGCCTGGTGTCGGGTAAATTTATTAAATCTTAATTGTGGTAAGTGTAAAGTAATGTCCTTTTACAGGCGAATGCCTTTTTTAACAGTTATATTCTTAATGGTAAGCCGCTTGTTCGAATTGAGTCGGTTGATGATTTGGGTATCCTTTTAGATCCCAAGCTTAAGTTTGACAAACATATCTCTTCCACCACTAATCGTGCCTTTGATGTCCTGGGTTTCATTAAGCGTTGGTCGAAAGAATTTAACGATCCCTACATTACTAAAACTCTTTATACCTCTCTTGTTCGACCTATTCTTGAATATGGGTCTTATATTTGGTGTCCACAGTACATTCATCAGGATAGAATAGAACCGGTACAAAAACAATTTCTGGTCTTTGCACTTCGGGGTCTTAATTGGAATCCTAATACTCGCCTTCTTATCGTAGTAGACTCTTATTAATAAATCTCCCTTCTCTTTCTGATCGTAGAACCATGCTTGGGGTAATTTTCTTACACAAACTAATTAAAGGAGAAATTGATTCTGCTGAGTTAATCAGCCAAATTAGTTTTTCAGTTCCGATCAGAAATTCTAGAAACTTTTTCCTCTTTCTCTTCAAGCTTGTAATGCTAACTATGCTATCCATAACCCTTTTCGTATTCTATGTTCTAATTATAACAACCTTTATCATTTAATATGTGATGCTAGTGCTATTTCCGCACTCAGAACTTCACTTTTATGTTATCTGTGTAATCTATAGTTTTTTGTCTATTTTTTAATTAGTGTAGAACTTTTATTTAGTTTGTTCTTATTTATCTGTTCCGCGATCTTCGTTACCGCACGTTATGCCGCGCGCCCCTCGGTATTTTGAGCGGGAGGCTGGTTATCAAGCCCGTGCTTGGTGTCGTTGGGCCACTTGAATGTATTGCCCGTTTAGTACATCAACTTCCGAAATATTCTCCCAAAGATGCACGTGTTGTATTTAGCGAAGAAGCAGATGTGTG
The DNA here is from genome assembly GCA_035043065.1 of Hirtodrosophila confusa. Taxonomy (NCBI): domain Eukaryota; kingdom Metazoa; phylum Arthropoda; class Insecta; order Diptera; family Drosophilidae; genus Hirtodrosophila; species Hirtodrosophila confusa. The sequence continues at coordinate 242,466 of JAWNNI010000170.1, forward strand.
CCGTGTTGTACATCAGTCACAGTGAGTCCAGGGTGCCTGATTCGCTTTACAAATTTTGTAAACATATGCGAATATGTGCTGCATGGTCACAAAGCAGATAACGAATTTGCAGTTTACAACCAAATCAAGGACTTGCGAGCTAACAAGGAGCGTGAAGTTCCAAAACTGGCGTTTCGGCTAAGGTTGAAGAGGGCCAAGTCCTTTCACTGCCACGGAGAAAAGAAGAGCCATGAATCCAAATTTCCGACTAAAGTAGTTCGCCAGGCAGCGAGCCTCGGGAAAGCAAATCTGCGGGATTGACATCATTCCATGCCGAAAGTAGACTCCTGAATGGTAGATACGCGGTTAGCGACGACGATATTAAATTTGGCAGACTATGTTGTTATTCACGGCAAAAAACAGAATCAGACCAGCAATAAAATGATCCGGTAAAAATGTTCATATCAGCTATTTCTTTTAAGAGTTGAGCAAGTAGAGTTGCACCACACAACTCTAGCTTTGGAACGGTGGTTGTCTTAAGTGCCACGATGCCACGCAAGACTCCTAGCATACGATTTTACTAGTGACCTCATGACCTCTGGAGACAATATAAGCGCACGCTCCATAGGCGTCACAAAATCCATGAATTTCCAGCGGAGGAAATGTGTAGAGACGGACGTTTCTGAAGTTAGTGCATAGATCGCGCCAGAAGAAATCTAAGCTTGTTGGCAAACTCTCATCCCAATCAAGTTTTTCTTTCCAAATTTGCTGTAGCAATTGGTTATTACGAGAACCAGAAGGCAAAGAGGGTCATAAAATCGTACAATTATTGACAAAATAGACCTCTTGCAGGGCTTATAAACTTTCTGGTAAGGGGAGAACAAGAATAAAAGCCGATCAGAGGCTGGATCCCAAGCAAGACCTGTTTTGGTAATAGAACTTCCGTCATCAAACTTAAGAAATGTTTTCTTTTCTTCGATTGGAGTTCCTTGAAGCACAGCAGGATGGCTGGAGCACCATTTACGAAGTTTAAAGTTACCTTTAGCAAGAAGGCCTTTGGTTTGATTCACAATTTCAACAGCTTCCTCTACTCAATCTCCGCCAGATATTAAATCGTCTACACAAAAGTACCCTGTTGATGTAGCTGCTGAGCCGTCAAAAACAACGCGAAGTTAAGTGGTTGTGCTGCCTTCTTTGAATACGCAATGGTACGGCAAAAAATATTTACAAGTTTAATGTCTACAGGATGGACAGGTGACAGGTGACATGTGCAATAGATCCAGGTATTCCGTTATGAAAGCTGAATACTGGCTTTTTAGTAGTGGCTGACGCTCCAATTTTCTCTCCAGGGTAAGGAAACGACGAAATGCTTGATGATAGGACTCACCAAGTAAATCCAAACTGCCTTTGGTTGGCAACCGAACCGAAAATTTACCTGAGGGTAGTCGGGTAAAATGATCTAAGAAATGCTCCTCTTTGGTGAATGTATCACTGGTGGCATCGAAGCTTTCCAACTCCCAAAATTGCTCAAATAATTAATCGGCTGGATTCCAACGAGATATGGCTTGCCAAGCTTTCGAAGCGATTTCCACATCCAGAAATAACCCAACCACGACGGGATTTTAACCCTGGCAACAACTTGATTTGTCCCACGCAAAACAGATCGTAAAAGAGATTGCCTCCACTTAGCAATTAACCTTTGCGGCTTAAAAATCGTAGGATCCGCAAGTTGAATGTTAGCGGGTAATTTCCAATTTGATATGTTAGTGGTAATATTTGGCTGCCTGTCTGTGCTGTAATCCGAAAGTTGTGATTGCATACTCATGGTAATTGTGGCTCCTTCTGTGGCAAAACTAGAGTCTAAGACCAGCAACAGCAGCAAAGGATTTGGATCTTTATACTCGGATTTAAAAAAATTGTTTTGAAAAATGTATATTGGGCTTGTGAAATGTCCGTCTGTTCGTATGAACGCAATTAACCACACACCTTTGAAGGTAGAGCAACCAAACTTGGTACACATGTTGGTGTACCCTCGATTTATTAAGTGTCAAGATCGACTCCCTACCTCCACCCCTCCCCTGCAATTTCGAGGCTACAAATATTAAAAATTTTATTTTGAGCTAGTCACCAAATTTGACCCACAGACTAATGTTCAAATTTCTACATCAAAATTTTTTTGCCACTCCCACCCCTTCCGCGCAAATCGGCAAAGCTTTCACCAAAACACGTTTTTTCACAGGGGTATATCTCCTACAGTTTCAGAGCTAGAGTCACCAAATTTGACATACACACTACTGCAGATGCCCTGCAATTAAGCAGAAACAATTTTTGAAACCCCCCACGCCCTCCCGCGCAAATAAGCAAAATATATCTCCCACACCTGCTAATGTTGAACTCCTTGACAGATGTCCATCAAAATATTTTTGCCTTGCCCTTGCCCGCGAACGCGCAAAATCTATATATCCCACACCTGTACAGGTAGAATCACCAAATTTAGAACACAAGCTAGCACTCTCTTCACAGATTTGGCAAAAACAATTTGGGTAATCTCACCCACTCCCCCGCAAATGAACAAAATGTATTCACCTATTCAAGTAGATTCACCAAATCTGAAATACAGACTACCAGACTTGAAACCGAGTAGTCTGCTCTCGGGTACGACTGCAACGTTCTTACTTGCTTCAGCTGCACCTGCTGAGCGAACAGAGATGTTATGAGATGAAGCTGAGGTCCAGAGTCCAATAACGTACGACAAGGAGCAAGCATACCAGTACTATTTTTGATGAGGACAATCGCAGTAGCCAAGAGCACCACAGTGGTGAGATTTTGAGCAACAACAGAGGTAGATTGAATAGGTGAAGAATTAGATGTATTGGACATGTATTCAAGTGGAGAAAAGTGTGATGCTTAGATCCACATCTAACCAGACTTCTACGTCGGGGTCACCACATGCGGCAGCTGCTAGAACTGCATGACCGAAGCTGATGTCCCTTTATTAAACAATTAAGGCAGAGGGCAACTCTTTTATCTTCTCGAAGTCGAAGAGTTGGGGTTACGTTTCCAAAGCAAGAGCATTAATAAATTATATGATCAGAGCTATCACAAAATACACACCCAGCTGCATTGTTGTTAGTAGCAACAAACGGCGATATACTTTGGTACATTTTTCTAATCTTTCCAACCTGAGAGCTCGGCGTGTAAATGGCCCTAGCAATATCCACAGTTTCCAGCGTTCGGCATCTCTGTTCCAGAAAAGATATAAGTTGCTCACACAATGGAATCAGGTTGGCAAAGGCTGAATCCTCAAGCTTTCCTTCCACTTTGCTTGTGAGGCTGGGTCAAGCTTTTGTAGAAGTACCTGCATGATGATGCATTCGGCTATTTGCTCAAGGTTTCCTAAACTCTTTAGGGTTCGAAAATGTGCGTCGAATTTCTCCGATATCTCGCGCAAAGCACCAGCAGATCCACACTCAACCCTCTTGAGGCTTAATATCTCAACGATGTAAGGTTGAAAAACTACACGACGATTATCTAAACGCTTATGAAGAAGTTCTAAGGCAACTGTATAATTAGCTTCAGAAATTTCCAATGAGCAAATCGTGTCTAGCGCCGAATCTTTGAGACAAGACCGAAGATGTTGAAATTTCTCGACGCCTGTCAGATCTAGGTGATTTTCTATAATGGTGCTGAACATTGAAAAGAAATCAGCCCAGTTGGTATAGTCACCACTAAATGTAGAGCGTTTTATTGTTGGCAGCGACTACTTACCTTAGGTAACACAGTATGCCCAGGGACCGCAGTAAGCTCATAAATTTGTGAACACGTCGGCATTTGCACATTGCGCTTAGCCATCTCGGAACGAAGCGTAGTTTCAATTGACACGGCTAGTTCATCAAAGTTTTCGCGTAATTCACTACTAATTTCATAGAAGCTTAGCTCTTCTTCTGCGTGGTGTCAAACAACGATTGAATTTTTTTCACTTGCTTCAAACGAACCGATAAGCCGCAATCATCAATTGTATTTAGTTCTGCTTGTTTTGAAATGTTTTTGTTAAAACCGTTAGCAGTCTGCAAATTTTCATAAACGGCTACAGCTTTTCGTTTAAGAAAAATGACAATGATATCTTGCGATGCCGAAGTCGAGTCATTATTTGCATTTGCCATTTTTATCGAATAAAAAAGTTCGAAAATGAAACTAAACTGTTTGACAACAAAAAAGGCAATAATGTCTTTATTCAATTATGTATGTATTATACTTGAGTTAGCACGCAAAGTCAGTTTACCGAAAGCTCATGTTCAGCACTGTTCCTAACTAAGAAAGCGACGAAAGCAACGTGCGCCGAAGTAAGTATGTGTGTTAGCAGCGCTCGCAAATTAGCTTGAGCTAGCGGCTAGCCGAATATATTTATGCACAGAGCGGAATGCAAGCAAACTACGGGAAACGGATGCGTTTGTGTGTGTAGTAACGGGCGCAACTAAACTGACAATGTCAAAATAAATGATACTATTTATAATCACAACTATTGTATTTGTTTTGTTATATTTTATTAATAAATCACGTCGGGGTCACCAAATGTTGGGCGAAGTAATGTTTTTTACTTGGCACATTTATTAGAAATTTTAAATTAGTTCAAATGTTGATTCAGTTTGAATACAAGTATACAGTTTGTTCCATTTTGTACCGGGCCGAAGTAAGATCGCGTATACGACCAGCGCTGCAGGTAGCGCCATCTAGTGGGGACAAAAAGAATAAATATCGATTAGTAAGCAGTGTTTAGTTGGTGGAGTCCAAGGGTATGTAATACTAGCGGGGAGCAGGCGACCAGTACCGTGGGGAAAATATAATACCCTGCAAAAAGGCAGCATTAATTGGCGTGCAATTGTAGATTCCAAATTTATTGCGAATTTACCTGTGTTGCCCATTGTGCATCTTTGCTTTGGCGCACACACGGCTACAAATAAAAGTGCTTTCGTCTGTGCCATACCTTTATTTAATTTTTGTTGTAATATTTACCCGTTAGCAACTATAAGTTCACCGACCTCTGGCACAAACACCTTTATCACTGCCCTTTGCAATAGCCGTAAACAGCTGATCGCTGTTACGCGCGTACGTGGTGCCGCGGGTAAAAATAGATGATTGCGATTTGGACTGGGTTACTTATAATTGCCACTCCCTGACCCATAACAAGAGCTCTTGGTTGGTGTAGGTTGATTGTTGGTGCTTAATTAACACTGTATTAACCCCATGAGATAATTTATTCCCCTGGCATTTAATTTGCTTGCGTCTACAAGTTTTGGTGTTCGTCGTCATAATGAATAATTTTCATAACTCTCATTCTTTATTTTCATTATTATTTACAAAACTTGTTATATATTAGTTATTTAAAACTATTATTAAATTAAAATAGAATGTGTGATAGGGTCATGGGAATGGTGGACTGCGATATCGAATAAATCTGTGATGAAATGTGATATTAGGTTAAGTCAGATTATGTTGTTTTGTTATTTATCTATTTGTTCAATGTAGTTTCTAACCTTTTGTTTTTGTAGAATAAGCTACTTTCGTGTTTTGGTCCAGCTCATCTGTCTACCGCGCTGTTGTGTGAAGTGGGTGGCCCGGGTGTCGGAAAGACAACCCGCGATGCAACCACTGGCATAACACAGCGTTGAGATGGAGGGTTGATGGCAAAACGCAAGTAAAGTGTGCTCGTATCGGCCATCACTTCGAGTAATGACTAGAATAGACGACAAGTCACACTAGTATGTTAGTAACTGTAGAGTATCCGTATAGCAACTGTCAATGTGGAGCCCAGAAACTGAAGCGGTTAATGGTCCCGGCCAGTCACGTGAAGTTTTTCTGAAAAGAGTTTTTTTTGTAGGTGTATAAATAGGTGTTTGTGAAGTTTATTATTTTGTTGTTAGGTGCGAAAGATATTTATTTAAGTATTTATTTATTAAATACGTATTTAATTCTTTAAATATTTATTTATTCATCCAATTATTTATTTGACTTTTAATTTATTTATTTGGGTAGAAAATATTTATTTGGTATTTAAGTATTTATTTAAGTATTTGGGTATTTATTTAAATTTTTATTTATTTATGTGAATGATTGTTTATTTATTTCGATGAGATTTTTTTCTTTTCTGTAGTCTATACATACCCGCATATATCAGGAATAAGTTTTGTGTAGGATTCCTTAGTTCCGTTTCCACATCGGTGCCGCTCAAGTCAAATGTGACATACAGGAAACAGCCAAAACTATCAGACGCGATCGCTATCAAAGCTATCAAATTAACGCGGTTCTGGTAGACATAGGCGGAGCTGGTCCAATGGGAAACGAGGGTGAAGATGAACGTCTACCTGGAAGTACTTTGCGTAGGACACCGGTGCAGGCAAGAGGTGGAGATTTTGCACAGTCGGATTGTGGTGATAGTCCGTCAAAATTACCAACAGAGCTCGCTTCAGTGGTGAATGCGTCCCTCGCGCTGGCTCATGGGGTCCATAGGGCTGCGCAGTCTGGCTCCATAAGCCGCGTGGTGCAGGAAGAGACTCGCAATGGGTTCATGGTGCGTTCTATCAATGAGGTGCTGCAGCACGCCAGGCAACCGCCACCAAAGTCGAATGCGTCAATACGGGATGAGGGTGGTCATGTGCCGGTACCACACGGAGCAATTCCGAAACGGGACCAGACGTGACAGCACCGCCACCGAAACAACGTTTTGCCACGTTTTCGACCAGGTGGAAATGATCCGTCCATGTTAGGGGCGACTGCATTTGGGTATCCGCTATTCAGGCTGACCAACATGCGCGAAATTGGCGAAATCCTAGGCCGAATAGTCACTGGAGGGTTGAAAACAAGCGAGAAGGTGACTACCAACGTAAAGAGCCGAGTCCATATAAGCCAAAGTCCAGACAGAGGCCACGATGGGGTCAAATCGAGAAATGGGATGTCACGTTCGATGGAGACGTTGCGAAGATGGCAGTGGAGGACTTTTGCTGCAGATGTTCCCGGGAGGAGGTGTTGAAAGGATTCCTCCACCTCGTTAAGGGACACGCACGCGAGTGGTACTGGCAGTACGTTCGGGATCACCGCGTGGAAAACTGGATGGAACTGCTGGACCATATATATAGTCGTTTCCGAGGCACTGCTTCTGAAGAATTTTTCCACACCGTGTGGAGGTTCGCGACGCCATTGGAGATGCCATCATCTAAGAACGAGATATTTCTGGACGTTGATGTACTAACGAACAGTACATACAAGTGTCCCAACGACACGAAGCACGGGCTTGTTAACGCGCGGACCCAAGCATAAATGCAACCCACCTCCCGCCCAACCGACCGAGGGGCACGCCGCATAACGTACGGTAGCGAAAGATCGCGGGCATGCAAATACAACAATAACATTATACAAAAGTTCCTAAGGATTACATAAATAACGTAAGAGTAAAGTTTTAAGTGTAGAAATTGAAGTACAATTACTTATTAGATGGAAAAGATTGTTATAGTTATAGCATAAGACTCGAAAGGGGTTATGAATAGCATAATTAGAACTACAAGCTTGAAGAGAAAGTGGAAGAAAGTTTCTAGAACATCTGATCGGAACTGCAAAACTAATTTGGCTGATTAATTCAGAAGAATCAATTTCCCCATTAATTAGTTTGTGTAAGAAAATTACACCCAGCATGGTTCTACGATCAGAAAGAGACGGCAAATTTATTAATAAAAGTCTACTACGATAAGAAGGCAAGCGAGTATTAGTATTCCAGTTAAGACCCCGGAGTGCAAAGAGCAGAAATTGTTTTTGTACCGACTCTAATCTATTCTGATGAACCTTGTATTGGGGACACCAAATACAAGAACCATATTCAAGAATAGGTCGGACAAGAGAAGTATAAAGAGTTTTAGTAATGTAGGGATCGTTAAATTCCTTCGACCAACGCTTAATGAAACCCAGGACACCAAAGGCACGATTAGCGGTGGAAAAGATATGCTTATCAAACTTAAGCTTGGGATCTAAGAGGATACCCAAATCATCAACCGACTCAATTCGAGCAAGCGGCTTACCATTAAGAATATAATTATTAAGAAAGGGCATTCGCCTGTAAAAGGACATTACGTTACACTTACCACAATTAAGATTTAATAAATTTACCCGACACCAGGCTTGAAAACTATCAAGATCAGTTTGCAACCTTTGACCAGATATGAAATCAGTAGATGACAGACAAATTTTAACATCATCGGCATACATCAGCACTAGGGAGTGATTTACAACAGAAGGAAGGTCATTTATGAACAGAGTAAATAATAAGGGGCCAAGATGACTTCCTTGTGGAACTCCGGAAGTAACATGAACAGACCTAGAAGCTAAGCCTTTGAAATACACTTTTTGGGTTCTAAGAGATAAATAGTTGGAGATCCAAAGAATTAAGTTATTTGGAAATCCCAGAAGGTGAAGTTTATGAAGTAAAAGAGAATGATTAACAGAGTCAAAGGCCTTACTGAAATCAGTGTAAATAACGTCTGTTTGCTTTTTAGATTGAAATCCCTTAATGACAAATGAAGCGAATTCCAATAGGTTAGTGGTAGTAGATCTATATTTCACAAACCCATGCTGGCAGGGTGAAATTATAGATCTACATAAATGTTGAAGTTGAGAAGTTATTAATTTCTCAAATATCTTAGGAATAGCAGACAACTTAGAAATACCTCTATAGTTCTCAACATTAGACTTGTTTCCTTTTTTATGGAGAGGAATAATAAATGATTCTTTCCAAATGTTGGGGAAAGAGCACAACTCCACGTACAGTTTAAAAATAAAAAATAGTGGCTTTAAAATACCTTCAGCACAGTACCTAAGCACACAGCTTGGTACTCCATCAGGTCCCGGTGAAAATACGGGCTTAATGGCCTTTAAATCACGTAGAAGCGAACTTTCAGTTATTAAAGGTCCAAAAATGCAATTGGAGTTATTTACATGATAAGGATAAGGCGAAACCATATGATAAGGTTGTGAACTATAAGTCGTTTGAAAAAATTCGGCAAAAAGATCGGCAATAGCCTGATCTCAGTGAGCTGCCTTTTTTCGAAAAATACAGTTGATGGAAGTGTTGATGACCTACGCTTCGCATTAACGAAGTTATAAAACCTTTTAGGATCCCGCTGAAACTGTAACCTACAGCTTCTGAGGTAGTTGTTATAACAGTGTATATTAAGTACAGAGAAGTTAGATCGGGCAATCAAATAGCGCGAAAAATCCAAGAAAGAGCCAGATTCCTTGAACTTTTTGTACAATCTCGACTTTCTATTTTTTAAGTTAGTTAAATCCCGTGTAAACCACGCAGGTTTGTTAGACCTACGTGGGTTACAAAATGGAACACAGGAATCAATTAATGAATGTAAAGTTAAATAAAAATATTCGATTGCACAATCCATATCTCTACACATGTACAGCTGGGACCAGTCAGTCTGGGATAGGAGCAGAGCAAGTTTAGAAAAATCGGTTTTCCGAAATTGACGAACTCGCTCTGCAAATTTTCTGCCTGGGCTTGGCATCCTGGCTGGTAAGTCAATCAACACTTCCAAAGATGGGTGATAAGGATCTTCAGGAATGGATATAGGTATAGTCCGGGAGACAGAATAGAGGGAGGAATCCAAGACAAAAATAAGATCAAGTATTTTATGTAAAGAATTTGGGATACCATTGATTTGACATCCCAAATAAACTATCAATAAAATCATGCTGAGTCGTGGGTGTCAACACGCTGGAGACAGGACTAGAAATCCAGGCAGTTCCGGCAATATTAAAATCACCAAGAACTACAAGAAAATCACGATCAGAAAGCATAGATGAGACAGAATGTATAGCAGAAGCATGCGAAGAATAAACAGAGAAATCTGAAGAAGGTGGTATATATGAACAAGTAATAAAAAAACAAACACCACAAAAACTAACTTTAACAGCAATAAATTCAATATCTACAGAGCTATCGGTTATTACTATCTTGGATGACAAATCAAAGTCAACAGCAATAAGTACACCACCACCACGACGAGTAGTGCGATCTTTTCTATATATAGAGAACTTATTAGAAAGAATTTCAGAATTAAGAATGTCGGGCCTTAGCCATGTTTCAGAAAAGGCAACGACATGGAAAGGAAAAGTTAAGCTATTTAGGTAAAGATTACTAAGTTTACTACAAAGACCTCTTACATTCTGATAGCCCAATGAGAGGGAAGATGTTAGTTTTTTGAACTATCAGATACTACAATATGTGGGTTAGAACTACCAGGTTAGGAATTGAAAACGGAGGCCGATTTTTCTTTTTTGCAGTATATTCCTTAATAACTAAGTGGTCAGGCCAGAATTCATTGCAGCAGATATTGTTGAAATGTTCAGCCGGAACACTTATTTTGAAAGACGAAATTTCCCGAGGATAAGCAAATTTAAATTTCTCCACCGTAATATGGGCTTTTGACTTGGCCTGTATAAAGGCCTTGACATCATCAGATGTAGTATCAGGGGCAAGCCGCGAAACAAAGATTTGTTTCCGTGGTGGAACAGCTATAAGGATCGTATTACCAACCGTAATATGAGCATCCAATGGAGCCGTGCTAACGGTTGATTGACCAGATAATTCGACGGAAAGACTGACATTATTAATACTAGACTGTTGGCCTGCATCAACACTGCTAACAATCACCGAATCAGGAATCTCTTCGGGGTCAGAAGAAACCACATCCATGGGTAAGATGTTGTTCTCGTCACTTCTAATCAAAATATGGGATGAAGGGGATGATAAATTAATCAACTCTAACTGTTTGGTAGCGGATGTAGTGGGTAAGTGAGTAGGGAGCGAAAGTTCATTAGGGCCAATGGACAGTCTAAGATTAGCCTTTTTCCGTTTGGGAGACTCATTTAAGAGTTTCATACTCTTAAACTCGGTTTCCAAATCGGAGAAACCATCAAACAGTTTTTTAAACGAATATGTCTCCAAAGCCTTTCTTAGTCTGCCTCATAAATGCCATAATATCTTTTTCAACGTCCCTACATGATTCACAAGTCCACTTTAAGCCAGACTTGGACTCAATCTGGTCGATTATTCTGCCGTTAAGGCCTGCACATTTTTCGTGAGAAACGTTGTCACACAGCCAGCAGCAAACAAAACCCATTTTTACGTTTACACGAACCTGGCAATTTTTATTATAGCAGACAACCATTATATTAAAAGAAATAATTTAAGAAGATGAAAAATAAATTAAAAAAGAACAACTGCACAAAAAATAAAAAGTACGAACAAAAACGAAGGCACACTAGGGTTAAAACTGTTGACGCTGATTTGTACTTACGCACAACAACACCAATTAGAAAAAAATAAAAGCGCGGGCGCGTCGACCGAAATCAGCAACGGAATACAAAACAAAAAAAGAAACCGTAACCAACACCAACGATAGAAGTGCGCGAGGCGTTAAGCAAGCGTTGAGAGCGCGGATTAGTAGAAATACAAAAACAAATATACGCACAAAGCAAACTGCACAAATCAACCACCAGCTTGCTTGTGATGTTGTTTGTTGTTGTATTTGAACAAGTATTAGAAAAGTTTAATAAACATAATTGCAATTTAATGTCCAACAATGTGTTTCACACAACCGATGTATAACACACGTCACAAGCACAAAATAGCACAAGTTATCACTTGATGTAACGAGGAAAATACACAAAAGCGATGCGCAAGAAAAAAACACGTCCGTTGCGAATGCGAAGCGAATGCGACTTGAATAAAGATGATAAAGATTATTAAGAAGCCACTCATTTTGCCTATGGTTTACGGGTGTACTTCTTGGACGAGCTGCGAGACTAATGCGTGGAAATCGAGGCCAATAAAAAGCGGAAGATCCGATCGTCGTGGCGAGGAGCCTCAAAGGTCAGCAGTTATGGGCGAGGAGCAGGCGTGCGCGAGATCGCGCAGGAGCAACTGAATTGTGAGGAGACTGAAGTCGTCAAGAAGGTACAAGTGGTACGCCGTCCGCAATTGTGGCCGAGTGTAGTTGCCTGTGGAGTACAAGGGAGAGTTTATGAGAATAACGTTTTTCTTATGCCCTTTCCTCGGGCAAGACATCTACCTAGGCATTGACTTTTGGCGATCACTCGCATTGGCTCCTGCAGTGTTGGGAACATATACAACCGGCGAGCCAGTGACGCTAGTGAAAGAAGTAATGGCGGATCAAGCGGCTCATTATGTAGAAGGGCCTGAGGAAGAGATAGTGCAAGAAGAGTGGGATTTGTTAGCAGAGCAGAAAGCAGAATTGGAACAGGTCAAGAGCGAGTTCTTAACATTCGAAACTGTGGGCTTGTGGAAGACATCTATGGAAACGCATAAGATTAAATTAGTGGACGACGCCGAGCCTATAATTATTATTATTATTTTTTGTCACCAGCGATGCAGGATGTAGTGTGTGCAGAGGTGGACAAAATGTTGGCTTTTGGGGTCATCGAGTGCAGTGATAACCCGTGTAGCAACCGCACTTCTGTTGGACGACGGCCGGGTAGAAATCGTTTCTGTCTCGATGCCCGCAATTTCAACAAATTGACCATTAAGAACGCGTGTCCACTACCTAGCATCGACCTTTAATTAAGGCCTATACAGCTTACACTGCGCCTGGGCGGCCGCTGTATCAATTTCGAATGATGCCGTTTAGGCTCTGTAACGCCGCTCAGCGCCTATGCAGGCTAGTGGATAAAGGTATTCCTGTAGAGATGCGATCCAATGCCTATGCCTATCTTGACGATTTGCTGATCATCGCTGAGGATTTCAGCACACACACGTTAAGATCCTCAGGCAGTTTGCAGAGCACCTACGAAAAGCAAATTTGACCATTGGGCTAGGAAATCTCACTTCAGCTATAAGAATGTAAAATATTTAGGTTTCAAATTCGGAGGAGGAGCTTTAAAAATGGATCCTGACCGCGCCTCTGCTATTCTTCGCATCCCTGAACCACGATGTGTCCGAGAGTTGCGCAGTTTTCTGGGAACAGCAGACTCGTACAGGCGATTTATAAAAACTTCGCAGAATTGGCTGTTTCGCTCACAGACGCTCTCAAAAAGTCAGCGAAAATCAAGTTTAGATTGGCGGAAGAAGCAATAAAAGCCATTGCAAAATTAAAAGCTGCACTTATCTCGGCTCCAGTTTTGGTCCATGCCGACTTTAAACGGCACTTTTATAAACAGTGTAACGCTTCCCACTGTGGAGTAGGCGCCATACTCTTCCAACATGACGACGAGCAGAATGAAAAGCCCATCGCGTTTTTTTTTGGTCTAATTAAACTTCCACCTGAAGAACTGTTCCGGGATAGAGAAGGAGTGTCCGGCAGCACTCATGGCGATACTGAAATTCCGACCGTATGTTAAGCTTATGGCATTTACGGTGATCACAGACCATGCCAGCTTCAAGTGGCCCATGACGCTGAAGAATTTGGGTGGTTCGATGGTCTCTCCAACTTCAGGTGTTTGATTTCGGCATTGAACATCAAAAAATCGTAGATAACGTTGTTGCCGACATTATGTCGCGAAATATCGAAGAGCTGGAAGTAGATCCAAGCAGAGTGCTGGGTTTAAATCTGAGGAATACCAGGCGTTTATCAAGGAGATCACAGAAAATCCGGCTCGTAGGCGGAATGATCTTCAAGCGCATGCGCTTCGATGCGTTTCGAAGACCAGTTGGAAGGTTCCGTTTGGAAGTTGTGGGTGTCGAGCTCGTTGAAGTCGCCACTGATTGAGCGCGCACGATGGACAAGGCAGCACATGGTGGGATCGTGAAAACACTACATCTATTGGCAATAGAAGTAGCCGACTACATCCGACATTGTACCAGTTGCAAGGAGTCGAAAGCGCAGAATTACCGAATGCAGGTTGGAATTGGACAGGAGGTGATCACGAAGCGTCCGTTCCAAAAACTCTATATCGATTTTTTGAGCGAATATCCACGATCAAAGAATGGGCAGGCGTGGATATGTATTGTGGATGATCACTTCTCGAAATTCACTTTCCCCAAAACTATGAAATCAGCAATAGCAGGAGAGGTGGTTAAATTCCTCGTCCATGAAGTTTTTTATTTAACCTTGGAGTGTCAGAGGTGATCCATTCCGACAACGGCCCACAATTTAGGTCGAAGACATTCTAGGTCATTCGAAACTTGGTGCGTGAGGCAACAGGAGTAGCCCCGTCCTTCACAGTGATCGGATAGCAAATGCATTTGCATGGATCATGCTACAAATTGGCGAACAGTTTTCAGATGGCGAGTTATCAAGCTAGTGGGAAACAACGCGTACGTACTGGAGGATCTGAACGGGCGTCCCATCGGTATATACGACACTAAAGATCTGCGTGTGTAGGCGTATGTGGGTGTTGCCTACGTTGGGTGCATCTGCCGAAAAGTGTAGGGCACGCCGGCAAGAGAGTAGCCAAGTCCATATGACGGTGGTCATGCCCACGTGTAGGTTGGTCATCCTGGCTCAGTCCACCCACTCGTGGTGGTATTCCATTTTGTACCGGGCCAAAGTGAGAACGCGTACAATACCAGGGCTGCAGGTAGCGCCATCTAGTGGGGACGAGAAGAATAAATATCGATTAGTAAGCAGTGGTTAGTTGGTGGAGTCAAAGGGTATGTAATACTAGAGGGGAGCAGGCTCCAGAACTGTGGGGGAAATATAAATGTATTAGTGAGGGTGCGCAGGCGCTTAGTAAGTGGATAAATAGGAGTGAAAAGCAAATGGCGCGATATTGGCAAAGGTTATGTGCACGCAGGCCATAGTCTACAAAGTTTGACCCTGTTGACCCCATTGTGCATCTTTGTTTTGGCGCACGCTTTGAAAAACACACACACACCCCTACAAACATATGTGCTTGCGTCTGTCCCAAATCTGCTGCGCACATACAATTGCAGCTTGAAATTAAAACTGCGCTAAACGGCCAGCCAACAATTATTTATTTATTTATATGTTAGTCTTTACTTATTGTGTTTTGTAAAATTTACCCGTTATCAACTATAAGTTCACCGACCTCAAGCACATATAAACAGCTGATCGTTGTAAGCAGCATTAACCTGTAAGATAGAAATAGTTGATTGTAATTTGGACTGGGTTTACTTGAAATTTCGGAAAATTTTTACCTGGGTACACGAAGTTGTTTTACATACGCGCATGAAATTTTTGAGTTTATATGTATACTCTGTTCCCGAAGGGAAAAGAGTTTATTGGGCTTGCGAAATGTCCGCCTGTCCGTCTGTCCGTATGAACGCAATTTTTTGCACACCCTTGAAACTATACCAACCAAACTTGGTAAGCATGTTGGTGTATACCCTCAATTTATGAAGTGTCAAGAACTTGTATGTATTTCTTGTATTTGGTGTCCCCACTACAAGGGTCATCAGGATAGAATAGAATCGGTACAAAAACAATTTCTGCTCTTTGCACTCCGGGGTCTTAACTGGAATCCTAATACTCGCTTGCCTTCTTATCGTAGTAGACTCTTATTAATAAATCTTCCTTCTCTTTCTGATCGTAGAACCATGCTTGGTGTAATTTTCTTACACAAACTTATTAATGGAGAAATTGATTCTTCTAAATTAATCAGCCAGATTAGTTTTGCAGTTCCGATCAGAAATTCAAGAAACTTTCTTCCTCTTTCTCACCAAGCTTGTAATTCTAACTTTGCTATCCATAACCTTTTTCGTATTCTATGTTCTAATTATAACAATCTTTATCATTTAATATGTGATGCTAGTGCTATTTCTTTACTCAGAACTTCACTTTTATGTTATCTGTGTAATCTATAGTTTTTTGTCTATTGTTTAATTTACGTAGAACTTTTATTTAGCTTGTTCTTATTTATCTGTTCCGCGATCTTCGTTACCGCACGTTATGCGGCTCGCCCATCGGTCGGTTGGGCGGGTGGGTTGCATTTTGCCTGGGTCCGCGCGTTAACAAGCCCGTGCTTGGTGTCATTGGGCCACTTCAATTTACTGCTCGTTTAGTACATCAACGTCCGAAATATAAAAAAATAAAAGAACTCTAAGATACTAAGACTTTAAGCTTTCCAACTATTTTCCGCCCTTGTATTGCAGGCCTGGGCTAAAAAAATCGTGAGATGGTTCTGAAGTGGCTTAGTTGAGGCTACCAGGCGGGTCGCGGGTTGTGGATAGCGAACGACCTTCCGAGGTCAGTTGCCAATAGCGAGATCTTTCGTGACAAAGCAGGATCGTGGATAACCCGAATAGGCGCAGTTAGTGTGGTTCGCAAGTGTCTAGTGGTACCTGAGGGGCTCCCTAAGGACTAGGCCCTGAGGAAGGCTAAGGAGCCGAGAGGAGCGCCGGAGCAGGCTAGGATACCTGATCCGAAGCGCTCTAATAGTAGCCTTATGCCGCCGACCGGGACGCCAAAAAGGGCGTGCACTACGGTCAAGGCGGTGCAAGGACCAGCAAGCGCGACCACCGCGCCAATTGCAAAGGCCGCACAGGAGGCTGTGGAACACCCTAATACATCCAGCAACTGCACCTCCTCCAAAAGCGCCCACCCAGCCTCGCGTGTCGTACGCGACTATCGTGAAGAAAGTGAAGGTTGCTGTGTTGCTGTGGACTATCCCCAGGTAACCCTCAGCCACAGGGAATTATCCGCGCTATAGAAGGCCATCCTCGACGAAATAGAAGTTGCAGGATTGGACACTGCGCTCTCCTACACGGGTATCCACTTTCGAGTAGGACACCTGGTCATCGACTGCACCGATGAAGGGTCAACCGATTGGTTGATGAGCGCTGCGCCAAGGCTACACTCTTGGAAGGGTGTAGCCCTCGACGCAAGAACGGGTTATGGTATACCCTCACCAGACAATATAACGGACTTCTGTCTGAATAGCGGGGATCGAGACCGATTCGTGGAGGGTACTATCCCGGAGAAATGAGGGGGCGGAGCCCTCTTCGTCATATGGATTGAAGAGATATCTCGGGAGATCATTGTGGAAAGGGGGCGTCAGCTCTGCTTCCGCTTCAGGATCCCCGTGAGCAGCCTAAAAAGGCCGAGGAGGAACGTTTAGGAGGCAGTCGTCAATGACCCGATACCCAACCCCCCACAAGAACAGCATACAGCAGCTAGGTGTACAGCGGCGACTACATGCAATCGACGGCTCGACAGAACTGGCCGAGGACGAAGACCTGGCGGAGGTAATGCTCGAGCCCGGTGCAGCAGAGGCCATGGAACTCGAAGCGGAGTTGGAGGACGGCGTTTCAATGTCACTCCAGGAGCTGGACATGGAACTCGGTCAGGCGAAAGGGGGACAAAGCCGACGTCGCTTTGACGAGTGGTAACGAGTAGGGAATTTCTCGGCCCGACTCGCCAGGAACTGTAGAGCCCACTGTCCGCTGATGACGACGCGAGTCATCAGCACCGGGCTGGCCCAGGTGAACATTCATCGAGCGAAGGTGGATATCCTTTCAGAATTCCTGACCCGGGACTGCGTCCCAATCGCAGTCCAGGCGTATGGCGCTGCCACCACTACGGTGGGAGCGTCAGCGTATTTCGCAGGAGATGACCCCTGCTCACCCCCAGAAGTGTGTGGCCTGGTGGAATATTGCAGGGCGCAGCAACTGCCAATCATCGTGGGATGTGATTGAATTGCGCACCACGTCGTTTTGGGCAGTAAGGATGTTAATCCCAGAGGTAAGTGCCTGCTCGATTTTATATTTAAATATAATTTAGAGATAGGAAATGTCGCATCATCACCGACCTTCGTAACTAGGGTCAGGGAAGATGTCTTGTACGTCACCCTGATATGCCGGTCCATCAAGCCGCACATGAGTGAATGTATTCCCAGAAGAGTGCATGTCGAACCACAGCACTATGGGGAATTTGACCATTTTTTTTGGAATAAAGTTATTTTTTAAAGTTGTTAAAATTAATTAATTTTATGACAATACACTAGAAATACATGAAACATTAATGTTAGATACTCAGAATGTTAACATTGCCGCGCACTGTTAAGTTAACAGCTCTTAAACAGGGTCGTTTGAAACCAAGCATATGGGCTGATGCTGTACACTTTTCTTTATGTTAAGTTCAAGGGCCTCACAACAAGAATGGGAAAGACTATATATATAGATTTGTGCTGGATAATATTCAGTGTGGTTTCTACTTTGTGATCATGTATCTGTTTTGATGATATTATATATTTTGTATGTTGATTTCTGTATTTTAAAAACATGCCTCAACCGTAAATTTTACGAAGAAAATTTTGACTTTAAGAAGAGATAACTAACGTTCTTAGCATTTCCTAGCAATGTGTTTATATGCATTTTGTAGAGTAATCAATTCTGAATCCGAGCTATTACGCCTAACATGCACTTTTGTGCACTTTTCCCAAAAATTGAATTCTTAGCCGGCAACATTTTGAGCAATGAACAGCTTTTTCACGTGTGACGCGAATAAAAAAGGCAAGAGAATCGGAAAAATGGCGGTGACCTATTTCAATGCATTTTTATAATAATTTCAGGTTTTTTATTAAGGAATATATATTAATTTGGTACAATAAATAATTTTTTTTAAAAATTCTTTTTTGTACGGAAGTCTATTTTTGACCGAAAGTTCCTATAGGATCTATATGATAGAGTAGTCCGAATTAGATAATTTTTTGGAATAATGTTAATAGCTTAATAATACGCCAAACCTGCCAGTTTGGTTCGGAAAGCTTGAAAAACAAAAAATTAGCATATGGCGGTATTAAGAAGGCCGTGGACCGTGGGCCGTGGGCGTGGCAACGCCTGCCCACCATTCTCGGCCCTACTGCCTATTGATATTATAAGACCAATGCAAAAAACTAGACCAAAAAAACTTGATTCGTTCTCGAGTTATTAATTAATTCCAAAAAAATGGTCAAATTCCCCATAGTGCACAGTACAATCCTATTCAACCTAAGGGGCGAATATGAATATTAGCGTAGCTACTCGCAATCCTTGGAAAACGAACTGGGAACTTTATAAGGGAAGCTTATCGCTCGAGCTAACTAGTGACGTGTCTGGTACACTCAAATACCCACTAGAACTAAAGAGATATGTTAATAGTATCAATAGAAGCATATTACATGTTGTCCATTAGGGAGACAACGAAGAGAAAAGATGCCCCATGGTGGAACGATCGCCTTGATAAGCTACGCGTTACCACCCGTCAACTCTTCAATAGAGCGAAGAGGGATGATGCCTGGGTTCTTTACCGTCAGAGTCTTACCTTCTACAAGAAGGAGTTAAGGAAAGCTAAAATGAAGAACTACAGAGACTTCTGTGAATCCATAGAGAGTGTAAATGAGGGCGCCCGTCTGCACAAAGTGCTTTCAGAAAGAAGAAGAAATATGACTCCTTTATATCCAATAACATGGAGAAAATGGAACTACTTTTCGAAACGCGCTTCCCAGGGAGTATCCCTATCGTGGATGACAGTGTCGAACTTGTAGATCAATCCAGGCTACGTTCTATAGACTGGGCAACTGCAAAGTCTATAGTTACGATGGAGAGGTTAAAATGGGCCCTTTGTACTCTCCAGCCCTACAAGTAACCAGGCCTAAATAGAATCTCACCAGTATTCCTACAGTAGGAACAGGATCAACTCTAATCACGCCTCAGGAAAATAATGACAAGCAGCCTAGCACTGGGTCACATACCAAATGCCTGGAGTAGAGCTAGGGTGGTCTTCATCCCCAAGGCCGAGAAGAAAGATATCACCAACCCCAAGTCCTTCAGACCCACCAGCTTAACATCGTTTTTATTGAAAACGCTGGAAAAGCTGGTGGACGACAATATAAGAAGCACTCTGCTAAAGCAGAGTCCGCTATACCCAGCACAGCACGCATATAGAGTAGGTCTTCCGAGCGCCTTCGATAATACGTCTCATGACGCTGTTCAGGAAGGCGGTAGATACGGTGACTGGCAGATGGATTCATTCACTGCTTAGATCCAGACAGGCCACAGCAACAGTGGGAGAAATCACTGTTTCAGTCACAACCAAAAGAGGGTGTCCCCGAGGGAGTGTACTTTCTCCCTTGCTTGGAGCATTCTAGTAAACGCCCTACTAGGTAGGCTCTCTAGCGAAGGTGTACAATACCAAGGGCACGCCGATGATATAGTCATCACAGCCCGAGGCAAGTTTGAGGAATCCGTCTGCAACATAATCCAACTAGGGTTGAGGACGACATACGACTGGTGTAAGGAGGTTGGTCCCAACCTGAACCCTTCCAAAAGAGTCATATTCACCTTCACAAGAAGGTACAAACTGCAGAGAATGAAGCAGATAATACTGGCAGAAATTCCCTTAGAAACTAGCGGGGAGGTTAAATACCTAGGAGTTGCCCTTGATAGCAAACTTAATTTTGCATCACATCCAAAGAACACAGTAGATAAGTGCTCTAGGGCACTATATACCTGCTGAAGCATAGCCGGAAAATCGTGGGCACAGTGCCCCGTATAATATGGTGGCTATACCTTATCATAGTTAGGCCGATGTTCACGTACGGAGTCATCGCCTGGGGGGACAGAGCACAGCTCGTCACCGTCATCATACGATTGAGCTCCAACGAAAGGTAACTCTTCTCAGAATATCATCCATAGGAGTGGGCAAATATGGTATCAGTAGAGAAGATGCTGATAGATTGGAATGAGAACTCCCCCTACTTACGCAACCGAGGGACGAAATGACTGCCGAACTACTTTTCGAGCGTCACTTCGAAGTCAACCTTTGCAATAAAAAGAATTGGACGTCGCTAGAAGACGTGCATCGCATGGTACACCGACGGTTCCCTAACAAGCCAAGGCACGGGCCTTGGGGTGGTAGGCCCTCGGACAAAATATCATTAACCCCTAGGCAAATACACCAGCATCTTCCAAGATGAGGTATGCGCCATCGGAAGATGTGTCGAATTCAACATGCTACATTACTACTAGAACACAAGCATAGCCATACTATCTAATAGCCAAGCAGCAATAATCGCTTTAAGCAGGTAAAAAATCACATCGAAGTTGGTTTGAAAAGTGCGAATCAAATTAAACCACCTAGGCAGGAACAATAGGCTTACCCACAGATGGATCCCAGGGCATAAAGATATACCCGGGAACGATGCAGCGGATGAATTAGCAAGAATGGGAGCCTGAAAACCTCTTGTAGGCCCAGAACCGCTTTATGGCATAGAAAGACACATACACATACTAACAGATTGCACTGCCTTTGCCAGAAGAAGAAACAGGCACCTTGGTGGTTTATTCTACAAGACATAGGGTTGATGAGTGAGCTTTGGGCTCAGAAAGGGGCGCAATAGATCTTATTGGTCGCATTGCTACGCCATTACGCCCCATTACCAATAAATAAATTGCCAATCATGCCATTTGTATGAAAAACGAAAATGCTGAATTCCAGACCTCACCCCTTTTCCGACCGTGGGACTGCACTTTTCAAAACCAGTAGCACATGTGTCGAATTATTTAATGTGAGGTGCTTTGCAAATTAGTGTCAAAATAATTGGATAATAAACAGAAAAGTTTGAACATGAGTTTAAAGTCAATCGGACGATAATCTGAGAAGTTTCATACAGCAGATTTCCACGAATTTTCCGACCTTGGTGGTAGATTTTCTAAAATCTTTGACTATCAATTATGTTTCCTTATAGAACCTTGAAAATGAGTTTGAAGTCAATCGCATAAAAATTTAAAATGTTGAATTCCAGAGTTTTCCACCGATTTGCAGACCATGTAGCTTGTGACGCCCCATAGGACGCCACAATATATATACACTTGTTAGATTTAAGTTAGTTATAAGGCTCAAGGAGAGCATAAGTATAATTTTTACCCATGAAGGGAAGACAACAAATGCCGGGTATTATTATTAACGCGTAGCAGCGAACATCACTAACAGAAACTGGGCATCTCTGATAGCAGCGAGCATCACTAGCAGAATCCGGGCATCTCTGATAGCAACGAGCATCACTGATAGAGAAGCAATAACAACAGCTCGCGGCCTACGTGACCGCAAAAGGAATAGGCGAGGATTAGCGGTAAAAGCCGAGAGAGTGAGTTCAAGAGCGCGTGCGTAAATGCGGCAGCTGATAAGTAGCGAATTGCCGAATTGCGCAGGTCAGGGCAATGATCGAAATGACCTAGTTAGTCATCGACGGGAGCTTAAGTGTGATCGACGTGTGCGCGTAATACAACGCGATCAAAGTTTTTAGCAGCGGAGCAAACGCATCTACGCGATAAAAACCACATACACCCACGCCACAAGAAGACCAGCAAAAACGGTAAGCAAGCCAACGGCATTATTTGTGTAGAAGCTAGGGAAGCAGCGAAGTGCGGTATAGGCAAATCTTGTACAGTTGCCACCTAAGTTAATTAAAGTGAATAAACAGCACCTATTCTGGATAAAAGCGAAGTCAACCCGCTTATCGTTTCTTTAGTGTGAGAAGGAGGCTGTTACTATCAACTAATTTCCTGTTAGTGATATTTGCTTATTTTTTCTTTGTTGGCTGTTTTCAAGCCTACACCACGTGCGCCGTCAGTGATATTTTGTGTTGTCAGTGTTGGCTGTTTTCAAGCCTACATCGAGTGCGTCGTCAGAGTCAGTCTGTGCTGTCAGTGTTGGCTGTTTTAAGCCTCCACCGAGCGCGTCGTCAGAGTCAGTCTGTGCTGTCAGTGTTGGCTGTTTTGAGCCTCCACCGAGCGCGTCGTCAGAGCTAGGTTGTGCTGTCAGCGTTGGCTGTTTTTAAGCCTCCACCGAGCGCGTCGTCAGGGCTAGGTTGTGCTGTCAGTGTTGGCTGTTTTAAGCCTCCACCGAGCGCGTCGTCAGGGTTAGGTTGTGCTGTCAGTGTTGGCTGTTTTAAGCCTCCACCGAGCGTGTTGTTGAGACAGGTCGAGGGTCTGTTGTGTTTGTACTGTCAGTGTTGGCTGTTGCTTTAAGCCTTCCCCGAGCATACTGACAGAGCCGTGCAGCGGGCATATTTGCATAGCCTGGGTTATTTCTTCCTACTAGTTATAGCATTAGCGACAATAATTGTCATCTTTACTAGGGTCCGCGATTTCTAACGTCAGTCAGTCCCAGCACTACTATAAATTTTGTTGTAAGTGGCCTTGGCCAGACTGAGTTATACCCCAGCCTGAGATACTTCCTTACAAATGGCGCCCGAGCAGGCACTGTTTATTGGCAAATTTTAATAGTGGAAACTAACATCTTTCATGGCTTAAAACCCCATCAGTCAAAAATATAACTGAGTAGAGAGAAAATAGGGCAGAAAGACAAGAAGTACAGTCATTAACAAAGTAGTCAACGTTGGAGTCGAAAGCCTAGTATTTTTCGTTCCTCTTTGCACTAGCCGCACACTGAGACACCTAGCTGCAAGCATTTATGCCAACGTAGGGCTGCTTAAATTTTGTTTTTTTTTTCTTGTCGAGCAAACGAGGGGACACGAAGCCAGACGCGTATAGGCTAGTGTTGTCATCGTTGCCGACTGGCAAAACAGGATCGTCGTTGACGAACGCATCGACTTTAATCATCGACTCATCAAGAATATTCAACGAAAGAGTCGGAATCATGGGTCTACAGAGGATAAGCTACCGGCGAAAGAACGAATTACAGGACATTCTCAAGGAGTTTTCTCTCGACGTAGGAGGTACTGTGGAGGAATTACGAAGTCGCCTCTCCACGTTCGCTAGTCAGCAAGACACAGCGAAACCAATTGGCCTACGACTAGCGGAGTTGGAGGCACTTTACGGGAATGCCCCGACACCGGATCCTAAGGCGACGGGATTCCGCTCACGGAACGTGTCACCAGCGTCGGGGGAGAGCAGACAGGAACACCGCAACGTTCCGGCGGAGCCAGCGGCAGCTTCACAACAACTAAGGGTGCCAGGCAACACGATGCCTGAACCACAACTACAAGTTCCACCATACGACCCGTACGCAATGCAGGGCGGGATAACTACAAACAGATCCCACTCAGAGAGTCACCCGTATCTGGCTCAATTGGCTGACCGGCTACGCAAGTGGGAGGTCTCCTTCGATGGACAGTCAGATCCACTACGCTTCATAGAGAATCTGGAGGAGAAGGCCGCCACGTATCAGGTCGACGTCGAACAGATGGCACAGGTTGTAGCTGGACATCTGACCGGACGTGCCCAGGGTTGGTTCCGAGTCACCCAACGACCAGGTGCCTCGTGGACCCAGTTTAAGAGAGAGCTTTTGGATTTCTTCCTACCACCGCGATATTTAACTCGCTTGGAGGATGAAATCCGGATACGTCTACAGAAACCCAAGGAATTGTTCAAAGATTTCATGATCGACCTACGTCTCATGATGCACCGAGCCGGTTACACAGAAGCACAAGAATTGGAGCGGTTATATGAAAACCTACTGCCAGAGTATCAACTTTTCACTAGGAGGCACGAATTTTCGACGTTGACCCAATTGCCACAGTTGGTAGTAAACTATGAGATTGTCAGGGATCGAGACGTCGCGCGCCATGCACAACTGGTCGCTACTTCGACAGGGCAAGTACGCTTTTCATCAACTACGCCTTTTCGACAATCCCAGCCACCGACACAACAAGTATCATACCCCAGCCTATCCTCGGCACGGGAAAGGAGCGAGAACGAATTCCCCGCCGGAGCATCTGCACCCAGTAGGACTGACCCCAGTAGCCAATTAACACTGCAGCAGGAATCAACGGTGGATATACGACGAGCCTGCAGGAATTGCGCACAACCCGGACACTACGCAAGGGAGTGTCACAATCCCAGAATCTTGTTCTGCTGGGATTGTGGTCGCCGGGGACTACGCACCATGGATTGCTGTCGACAGTCGGCCTCGGGAAACGAGCCGCGTGCCCGCCCACCAGGGAAACGGACGGAGAACACGCCGACCAGTCCCCACCACTAAAGTCCACACTACGATACGAGGAGGGCCGCGTCGTGGCCGGGATTACAGTAGAAGGAATCCCACTGGTGGCTACTATTGATACCGGGGCCACACGGAGCTTTGCGAGCGAGAAGATCGCTCAGCAATTAGCCACGGATCAGAATCGCCGCACCGTCCTCACCCGCATCAGTCTGGCCGACGGAACCCGACGAGACGTAACCCACGCATTGATGGTAAACATCCGCCTTGGGGACCGGGAGGCGACCATACCCATATTGGTTCCGCCCACTATTTTGGATGACGCCATCTTGGGGATGGACTTCCTCTGCGGAGTGGGAGCTATCCTACAGTGTGGCCAAGCGCAACTCCGGCTAAAACCAACATGCGGTCGTGGCACCCCTACAGTCATCACCCCACGGGTAAACACCATGACACCCGCTAATACACAACGAAACACGAGGTCAACAACAACAGAAGAAATACCCAGCATGAGTAATCATCTCAACGACGACGACAAAGACAACTCAGTCTTACCGCCAACCGTAGCGTCAGCCATGCGTGCCAACCCCTTTCGTCGACACAGTGCCATGCAGCACGGTAGTAACAACTGCTTGACGGCACCATCAGGCCCAGAGGAAACAACCACGGTGCCAGCCAGAAGAAACATCGATGCGACGTTAGCCAGTGTGGGAGACAACCCCGCCACATCCCCACTGTCAGAGGCAGAAGAGACAGCGGTAAAACTATTCCTGGGGGAGGAGCTACAACTGTTCGAGGGACTCAAGGGCATTTCATCCATCGCAGAACATACCATCGTTATGAGAGACGTCCGCCCCATAAAGCAACGATACTACCCGCAAAACCCAGCGATGCAACGGATCATCGACGACCAGGTGGATGAATTGCTACGGGATGATCGCATCGAGCCATCACGCAGCCCCCATAGCGCTCCTATAGTACTCGTGGGTAAGAAGACGGGCGATATCCGAATGTGCGTCGACTACAGGCAGTTAAACGCCCGATCGATTCCGGATGCTTACCCTTTACCTCGTATAAACCACATCCTAGAGAAGCTTCGGAACGCAAAGTACATTTCAACGTTGGATCTTAAGAGCGGATACTGGCAAATACCCATGGCAGTGGCGAGCAGAGAGTATACAGCGTTCACCGTACCAGGACGAGGGTTATATCATTGGAAAGTCATGCCATTCGGATTACATTCGGCACCAGCGACTTTTCAACGGGCGTTAGATAGAGTAATTGAGTAATTGAGTAATAGACGACATCGTCGTCGTGGGAGGCTCACTGGAAGAGCATGTCGAAAACCTGCGAGAAGTCTTTCGCAGACTTAGAGCAGCTAATCTTCGACTCAACCGGGATAAGTGCAAGTTTTTCCAACGTAGCCTTGTATACTTAGGCCATGTGATAAGCGAGACTGGAATTCACACTGACCCGGAGAAGATTGGCGCTATCCGGGAACTCAAACCACCGACCACCGCCAAAGAACTTCGCCGCTGCTTAGGAATTGCTTCGTGGTACAGACGCTTTGTACCGAACTTCGCCAACATCGTCCAACCCATGTCCACTCTACTGAAGAAGAGTCGTAAATGGGAGTGGACTGCGGTACAACAACAGGCTTTCGAGGAACTACAAACACGACTCACAGAGGCCCCCGTGTTGGCATGTCCAGATTTTAATGAGAAGTTCTCATTACAAACTAACGCCAGCGATTATGGACTGGGAGCCGTGTCAACGCAGCAGATACAAGGAAAAGAACGCGTCATCGCCTATGCCAGCCGACGTCTCACTCCAGCAGAGGAGAATTATTCCACAACAGAAAAAGAATGTTTAGCCATTATCTGGGCTATCCGCAAACTTCGATGTTACCTGGAGGGCTACAAGTTCGACGTTATCACGGACCACTTAGCACTGAAGTGGCTTAACAGCATCGAGAACCCCACCGGACGGATCGCACGCTGGGCGTTGGAGCTCCAACAATATCAATTTGACGGTCACTATCGACGCGGGAACCAAAACATCATCGCCGACGCGTTGTCCCGCCAACCACTGGAACTTCTACAGCAGACGGTACAGGATCAAACACAATGCACCTGGATACAGAAGATGCTGAAACGAGTCGACATGGAACCAGGAAAGTATCCAGATTATGTCCGTGATAACGACCAACTGTATCGACGATTTGGACAATGCCCCGAAGAAGAAGACTACATCCCATGGAAACTCTGTGTCCGCCAGTGCAGCAGTTGTCAGAAACACAAGGTGAGCCAGCTCAAACCACCTGGTAGGATGTGCACACGTCAAGTGCAAGAACCGTTCGACGTCCTCTGCGCTGATTTTGTGGGCCCGCTGCCCCGATCTAAACGAGGCAACACGGTCCTTTTGGTATTCTTCGATCTATTCAGCAAATGGGTGGAACTAGTACCTCTAAGAAGAGCGACGACCGCACACCTCGAACGATCATTTCGAGAGAGAATACTAGCTCGATTTGGAGTACCTCGAACGTTCATCTGCGATAACGGGACCCAATTCACCAGCCGCGCCTTTAAAAACTTCTGCAAGCAAGCTGGGATGGCAATCCAATACACCGCACCCTACACACCACAACAGAATCCTACCGAACGCGCAAATCGATCGAGCAAGACGATGATTGCCCAATATCTGGATGGCAGACACAACATCTGGGATGAGCTTCTTCCCGAAATAGCCTTGGCCATTAACAGCAGCATTTCGGATACGACTCAGTTCAGCCCAATGTTCTTGGTACAAGGAAGGGAACCTCGCCTGCCCGGAGCGCTCTACGAAGAAGTCACCAGTGGCCTTGGGAAGGAACCAGTCACACCAAACGCCAAGGCACAGCAGCTGCGAGACATCTTTAAAGTCGTCACTGAGAACGCACAACGGGCAACAGAAGACCAAAGCCGCCACTACAACTTACGACGACGAGAGTGGAGGCCGAGAATTGGGGACTTGGTATTAGTGCGTACCCACCACTTATCAAAGGCCACGGAAGGCTTCGCAGCTAAGTTAGCCCCACGCTATCAAGGGCCATACAAGGTGATGAAATTTACATCCCCAAATATCGTCCGCCTGCAGGATCAAGAGAACCGAAAACGACGAACGGCAGGTATAGCCGACCTGAAGGCGTTTTACACGAAGAGCAGCGAGGATGACTCAGCGATGATCGAGGACAACGAGGATTAACAATTTGGTATCTAAGAAAACTAACCCCTTATAACTTATAAGATTACGTATATATCATTGTAAGCCGCACATCAGAATCAGGTTAGGTAGGGTCATCATAACCATTTTTATAATCATTTACACTCATAGTCATGTCACGAACCGACCCACGGACAACGGGGAGGGCAGTCACAGCCAGGGAAGGAATTTCGGGTCAAAATAACACCCCGAGGCAACATGACTGTCGCGCTTCGTCCGGTGAAGTAAGGGGGGGGTGTGACGCCCCATAGGACGCCACAATATACATACACTTGTTAGATTTAAGTTAGTTATAAGGCTCAAGGAGAGCATAAGTATAATTTTTACCCATGAAGGGAAGACAACAAATGCCGGGTATTATTATTAACGCGTAGCAGCGAACATCACTAGCAGAAACTGGGCATCTCTGATAGCAGCGAGCATCACTAGCAGAATCCGGGCATCTCTGATAGCAACGAGCATCACTGATAGAGAAGCAATAACAACAGCTCGCGGCCTACGTGACCGCAAAAGGAATAGGCGAGGATTAGCGGTAAAAGCCGAGAGAGTGAGTTCAAGAGCGCGTGCGTAAATGCGGCAGCTGATAAGTAGCGAATTGCCGAATTGCGCAGGTCAGGGCAATGATCGAAATTACCTAGTTAGTCATCGACGGGAGCTTAAGTGTGATCGACGTGTGCGCGTAATACAACGCGATCAAAGTTTTTAGCAGCGGAGCAAACGCATCTACGCGATAAAACCACATACACCCACGCCACAAGAAGACCAGCAAAAACGGTAAGCAAGCCAACGGCATTATTTGTGTAGAAGCTAGGGAAGCAGCGAAGTGCGGTATAGGCAAATCTTGTACAGTTACCACCTAAGTTAATTAAAGTGAATAAACAGCACCTATTCTGGATAAAAGCGAAGTCAACCCGCTTATCGTTTCTTTAGTGTGAGAAGGAGGCTGTTACTATCAACTAATTTCCTGTTAGTGATATTTGCTTATTTTTTTCTTTGTTGGCTGTTTTCAAGCCTACATCGAGTGCGTCGTCAGAGTCAGTCTGTGCTGTCAGTGTTGGCTGTTTTAAGCCTCCACCGAGCGCGTCGTCAGAGTCAGTCTGTGCTGTCAGTGTTGGCTGTTTTGAGCCTCCACCGAGCGTGTCGTCAGAGCTAGGTTGTGCTGTCAGCGTTGGCTGTTTTTAAGCCTCCACCGAGCGCGTCGTCAGGGCTAGGTTGTGCTGTCAGTGTTGGCTGTTTTAAGCCTCCACCGAGCGCGTCGTCAGGGCTAGGTTGTGCTGTCAGTGTTGGCTGTTTTAAGCCTCCATCGAGCGCGTCGTCAGGGCTAGGTTGTGCTGTCAGTGTTGGCTGTTTTAAGCCTCCACCGAGCGCGTCGTCAGGGCTAGGTTGTGCTGTCAGTGTTAGCTGTTTTAAGCCTACACCGAGCGCGTCGTCAGGGCTAGGTGGTGCTGTCAGTGTTGGCTGTTTTAAGCCTCCACCGAGCGCGTCGTCGGAGTCAGTCTGTGCTGTCAGTGTTGGCTGTTTTGGAGCCTCCACCGAGCGCGTCGTCAGAGCTAGGTTGTGCTGTCAGTGTTGGCTGTTTTAAGCCTCCACCGAGCACGTCGTCAGGGTTAGGTTGTGCTGTCAGTGTTGGCTGTTTTAAGCCTCCACCGAGCGCGTCGTCAGGGCTAGGTTGTGTTGGCAAGGTTATCTGTTTTCATGCCTACATCGAGTGCGTCATCAGGGCAGGTTATTCAGGGTTAGCAGAGTGTACACGGTCAGTGTTGGCTGTACTAAGCCCTACCGAGCGTGTTGTTAAGACAGGTCGAGGGTCTGTTGTGTTTGTACTGTCAGTGTTGGCTGTTGCTTTAAGCCTTCCCCGAGCATACTGACAGAGCCTTGCAGCGGGCATATTTGCATAGCCTGGGTTATTTCTTCCTACTAGTTATAGCATTAGCGACCCTAATTGTCATCTTTACTAGGGTCCGCGAGCACTACTATAAATTTTGTTGTAAGTGGCCTTGGCCAGACTGAGTTATACCCCAGCCTGAGATACTTCCTTACAAGCTAAATTTCCCAAAATCGGTGATACACATGTCGAATTATTTAATGTGTAGAGCTTTGAAAATGAGTTTGAAGCCAATCGGACGATAATCAAAAAAGTTGTATACAACAGTTTTCCGCGAATTTTCGGACCTTTGGGGGTAGATTTTCCAAAATATTTGGCCACCGTGACTATTATGTCTTTGTGTAGAACCTTGAAAATGACTGAAGCTAATCGCATGAAAATTAAAACCCCAATGCCAGAGTTTTCTACCAATTTTTCGACCACAGGCTGAATTAACAAAAATCGGTGATACACGTGTCGAATTAATTTACGTAAAGAGCTTTGAAAATGAATTTGAAGGTGATCGGACTAAAATTAGACTTTCGCCCATACAACCAAGAGACCCCCATTTTCCGCCCAGGGGGGTGGATTTTCCAGAATCGTTGAAATATGTGTCAAATGAATTTTTGTGTAGATCGTTGAAAATTAGTTTGAAGCCGACTTGATGGTAAGCACAAAGGTTTCATACAACAGTTTTCCGTGATTTTCCACGCTTGTGGACTTTGTCAAAATCCCGTCTTAGTGTGCACTTTCATCATAGATGGAACCTGCTGTGAAAATTTCGGCATCCTAGCACTTACGGTTTGGGCTGTGCGATAATTGCCGATCTGTCAGTCACTCAGTACGAACTCTTTTATATATCTACTAGCAGGTAATACCCCGGCCTTGCCCGGCGAAATATTTAGAAAAAAGTGCATTGTTTTGAATTTGACTACTTTCGTCAACCGTAAGAAATACACAAAAATATCGTATCACTGTATTCCCTCCCGTGTGGGTAGGAAACTAAATAGTTGAGCCACGTGACCAATGTTTTTTGTGTAAAGGCCTGTTTTGACACACTGGCAGTAGGCCGAACATTCGACAATTTTTGCTGCCAGACATGTGTAAACACATGCCAGATGGCCAGCCAGAACATTCCGGCAACCTTTTTGACAGAGGCTGCCAGAACTTATTCGCCCTTGTGTAAACAAAAAATACATCTGGCAGCTTTTTGACGAAAATTTTTGTCTGGCATTCCTGTTGACCAGAGCTTTTTGACAACTTATACAAAATAACATTTGGGAATACGTGTTCGCCTTCATTCGCCAACGGACGTGTTTTTTCTTGCGCCTCGCAAATTGATATATTTCGTTTTCTTTCAATTAATAATTCACTATTTTCGTATTGTGACTTGTGTTAATAGTTCGGTTGTGCTTAGCACAAAGTTGGAGAATAATTACATAGCTGTAGCTTTTTGTTTTGAACAATGAATTGTGTCTAATTACAACGACTATCTGCAGCCTAATCTCACTTGTTGTATTGCACAGTTGCTTGGTGCCAAATATTTTGTTTTTGTACTTCGACGCTATGCTATCGACGCGCTCTCCTTTTGCTCACGCTCTTTCTCCCGCGCTTACATTGTTGTTGTTTGGTGTTGGTTTTATTTTGCTTTTATTCCGTTGTGCATTTTTCGGTCGTCGCGCTTGCGTTTCTGTAACTGTCTTGTTGTGATTGTAAGTTCAAATTTGTTACATTAGATTTTAACCCTATTGTGCTTTATTTTTATTTGCCTTTATTTTTATTTGCGTTGCAGTGTTTTTGTTTCATCCCTTTTTTTATATATATTTATTTGTCTGTCACTCTTGTAATTAATCATAATTGTCTGTTACAATAAAAATTACCAGGTTAGAGTAAATGTTAAAATGGGTTTTGTTTGCTGCTGGCTATGTGACAATGTGTCACTGAAAAATGTGCTGGCCTTAACGGCCGAATTATAGACCAGATTGAGTCTAAATCTGGTCTAAAGTGGACATGCGAATTCTGTAGAGAGGTGGAAAGAAATATTATGGGATTCGGCGGCATACTAAGAAAGGCTTTGGGGATATTTTCGCGCGGTTTAAAAAACACTACGAAGGTTTATCCGATTTGGAGAATGATTTTAAAAGCATGAAACTTTTGAATGAGTCTCCAAATGGAAAAAGGCCAATTTTAGGCTGTCCATTGGTCCAAATGATCATCTTCAACTTCCCTCACACATATCCACTACATCCGCCACTGAGAGAAATGCCGAACTAATTATTTTATTGTCCCCATCTCCATATATTTCGATCAGAAGTGATGAGAGCAGCATCGTGCCCATGGATGTTATTCCTTCTGACCCTTTCGAGCTTTCTGACTCGGTGGTTGTTAACACAGTTGATCCTGATCAACTTTCTAGTGTTAATATACCGGTCGAATCAAATGGTCTATTAACCACCGCTATGGCTCCACTGGACACTACTGTGTCGGTTGTTAAGAAGACCCTTGTATCCCAAATTCTTTACATAAAATGCTTGATCTTATTTTTGTCTTGGACTCCTCCTCCTTATCTGTCTCCTGAACTGACCCTATATCCAATCCTGAAGATCCTTATCACCCATCTTTGGAAGTGTTGATTGACTTACCAGCCAAGATGCCAAGCCCAGGCAGAAAATTTGCAGAGCGACTTCGTCAATTTCGGAAAACCGATTTTTCTAAACTTGCTCTGCTCCTATCCCAGACTGACTGGTCCCAGCTGTACATGTGTAGAGATATGGATTGTGCAATCGAATATATTTATTTAACTTTAAATTCATTAATAGATTCCTGTGTTCCATTTTGTAACCCATGTAGGTCTAACAAACCTGCGTGGTTTACACGGAATTTAACTAACTTATAAAATAGAAAGTCGAGATTGTACAAAAAGTTCAAGGAATCTGGCTCTTTCTTGGATTTTTCGCGCTATTTGATTGCCCGATCTAACTTCTCTGTACTTAATATACACTGGTATAACAACTACCTCAGAAGCTGTAGGTTACAGTTTCAGCGGGATCCTAAAAGGTTTTATAACTTCGTTAATGCGAAGCGTAGGTCATCAACACTTCCATCAACTGTATTTTTCGAAAAAAAGACAGCTCACTGAGATCAGGCTATTGCCGATATTTTTGCCGAATTTTTTCAAACGACTTATAGTTCACAACCTTATCATATGGTTTCGCCTTATCCTTATCATGTAAATAACTCCAATTGCATTTTTGGACCTTTAATAACTGACAGTTCGCTTCCACGTGATTTAAAGGCCATTAAGCCCGTATTTTCACCGGGACCTGATGGAGTACCAAGCTGTGTGCTTAGGTACTGTGCTGAAGGTATTTTAAAGCCACTATTTTTTATTTTTAAACTGTCCGTGGAGTTGTGCTTTTTCCCCAACATTTGGAAAGAATCATTTATTATTCCTCTCCATAAAAAAGGAAACAAGTCTAATGTTGAGAACTATAGAGGTATTTCTAAGTTGTCTGCTATTCCTAAGATATTTAAGAAATTAATAACTTCTCAACTTCAACATTTATGTAGATCTATAATTTCACCCTGCCAGCATGGGTTTGTGAAATATAGATCTACTACCACTAACCTATTGGAATTCGCTTCATTTGTCATTAAGGGATTTCAATCTAAAAAGCAAACAGACGTTATTTACACTGATTTCAGTAAGGCCTTTGACTCTGTTAATCATTCTCTTTTACTTCATAAACTTCACCTTCTGGGATTTCCAAATAACTTAATTCTTTGGATCTCCAACTATTTATCTCTTAGAACCCAAAAAGTGTATTTCAAAGGCTTAGCTTCTAGGTCTGTTCATGTTACTTCCGGAGTTCCACAAGGAAGTCATCTTGGCCCCTTATTATTTACTCTGTTCATAAATGACCTTCCTTCTGTTGTAAATCACTCCCTAGTGCTGATGTATGCCGATGATGTTAAAATTTGTCTGTCATCTACTGATTTCATATCTGGTCAAAGGTTGCAAACTGATCTTGATAGTTTTCAAGCCTGGTGTCGGGTAAATTTATTAAATCTTAATTGTGGTAAGTGTAACGTAATGTCCTTTTACAGGCGAATGCCCTTTCTTAATAATTATATTCTTAATGGTAAGCCGCTTGCTCGAATTGAGTCGGTTGATGATTTGGGTATCCTCTTAGATCCCAAGCTTAAGTTTGATAAGCATATATTTTCCACCGCTAATCGTGCCTTTGGTGTCCTGGGTTTCATTAAGCGTTGGTCGAAGGAATTTAACGATCCCTACATTACTAAAACTCTTTATACTTCTCTTGTCCGACCTATTCTTGAATATGGGTCTTGTATTTGGTGTCCCCAATACAAGATTCATCAGGATAGAATAGAATCGGTACAAAAACAATTTCTGCTCTTTGCACTTCGGGGTCTTAGCTGGAATACTAATACTCGCTTGCCTTCTTATCGTAGTAGAATTTTATTAATAAATCTTCCTTCTCTTTCTGATCTCAGCTTGGGGTAATTTTCTTACACAAACTAATTAATGGGGAAATTGATTCTTCTGAGTTAATCGGCCAAATTAGTTTTGCAGTTCCGATCAGATGTTCTAGAAACTTTCTTCCTCTTTCTCAGAAAGCTTGTAATTCTAACTTTGCTATCCATAACCCTTTCCGTATTCTATGTTCTAATTATAACAATCTTTATCATTTAATATGTGATGCTAGTTCTATTTCCGTACTCAGAACTTCACTTTTATGTTATCTGTGTAACTATAGTTTTTTGTCTATTGTTTAATTTACGTAGAACTTTTATTTAGTTTGTTCTTATTTATCTGTTCCGCGATCTTCGTTACCGCACGTTGTGCGGCGTGCTCCTCGGTCGGTTGGGCGGGAGGTGGGTTGCATTTTGCCTGGGTCCGCGCGTTAACAAGCCCGTGCTTGGTGTCGTTGGGCCACTTGAATGTACTGCCCGTTTTAGTACATCAACGTCCAAGAGTTAGACTACAAGCCGACTCCGGTCGATGCTTCGGATGTTCATTTTTAGGTTCAATGGGTCATCGCTGCCATTATTCAAATGCGTTATGGAAGATGCAACAATCTCAATTTTCTCATTAAAACCGGGTCAAACCAAAATTTCATTCAACCTAGTTTGGTTACAAATCCTAGAGAAAACGAAAACCGATTCTTCGCAAATTCAGTGGGAGGTCAAACTCCAATAACTCACCAAACCCACCATGCTTTGTACAGTCTCAGAGATAGACCTATTAAATTTTTCTTATTACCCACTCTCAAAACCTTCCATGTTATTTTGGGCAACCACACATTGAACATTTAAACGCCGTTATTGACGTAAAAAACATTGATATTGGAGTGCAACTACAGAAACTACATAAAACAGCTAGCAACTCAAGCAGTGAATATTATAAAAGTTCGAACAGAACATTTGAACACACAGAAAATCAGAAAAGAGCAATAGATACCCTTGCTCACCAATTTAAAAACTTATATGCAGACCCAGAACAAAAATTAAATTACCCTTTCCCGAGATATGATAAATTACAGCTTAGTTAGGTAATAATACATTTTTTTCAGTTCTAGATTTAACAAGCATGCTCTAGTCGAGTATACCCGACTACGAAACTCCCTGTACCCAGGTATAAAACTTCGAATCACAACTTCGTTCACTTACACATACACAAAACCACACACTCACGAGCGACAGCGCAAGCGAGGTATTTTCAGTGGTGGCTGTGCTGCTTCTTCCCCCGCTCTGCAGTAATGAATCTTGTTTGCTGAATAACTTCCATGTTTATAATCCGATCAACTTAAAATTTGGACAGTGATTAAGAGTGACCAAAGTATTGTACATGCCAAATGTCAAATCTATATCTTGAAAATTTTTTATGTAAAATGGTTTTTATCGAATACCGACGGTGTGGGGGGAATATCTCGGATCCAAAAGAAAACTTAACCTGCTCCCGCTGTACACGATCCTACATTCCAAATTTG
This sequence comes from Hirtodrosophila confusa, assembly GCA_035043065.1. NCBI lineage: Eukaryota > Metazoa > Arthropoda > Insecta > Diptera > Drosophilidae > Hirtodrosophila > Hirtodrosophila confusa. The sequence goes on from JAWNNI010000170.1 coordinate 278,495, forward strand.
GTGTCTCTAGCTCTTGTTGTTGCTGAGATCGACGCGTTCATACATACAGACGGACAGACGGACACGGCCAAATCGAAATTTATTTTGATACTGATCAACAATATATACTTTATAGGGTCGGAGATGTCTTCTTCTGCTTGTTACATACATTTGCAAAAATTTAGTACCCTCTTTTAGAGTGTAAAAAGGCCAATTGATGTATTTTTACCACGGAAAACGATTCAGACAAAACAGAGGAAAACGGAAAAACATTACCCGACAAAATATTGGAAAAACAAAGAACACATTTAAAATACCACAATAGGAAAAAATAAGTAAGGAAGTACGAACAGGGACAAATCGCTTACGTGAAAATAAACAAAAGAATAGGTTCAAAATTAGCCCCCAGATATAGAAAACAAACAGTTAGGAATATATGGGAATTCAACCATAAAAACACACTCAGGTAAAATCGTACATAAAAATAACATTGAGGTATAATATCCATTCACAGGTTATTTATCTTGACAACAATCCTTGGATTGGTCACCATACTAGATTACTTCCACTCTCAACTTATACCCATTAAGACAGGCAGCTTACAGAATGGAACGTTCAGAATAATCCACGTTTTCAATGTCAAGGAATCGAATCCGCTTTCGGTGATATATCGAACAGACAAAACGAAATAAATAGAAGACACCCAATTTTTACTTTCCTTACATTTGAGCTTTCGAAAGTCGAATCTGACCTTAGTCTTTTGGAAGGGTACTGCCTGTAAATGGTTGGCCGGTTCACCGGACCACCACGATAAAGAACTCATAATTAATAAAATAAACAAAGAACTTAACGATAGAATTAAACAACTGAGCCTAATAACAAACAATATTATAAAAGCAACCACAGAAAACAAAAACTTTAATGAAAAAAGAATCACTGTATTGAAATAAAAATTACACATTCTGAAAAATTATCATTCTAAATGACCTCATACATGTAAAAGACTGGGCAAAAACAGATACTATAAATTCTATGATATTATCGGAAAACGAAAGGAACAAAATTTAGCAATCATTTGATTAAGGGATTTAATTCATTAATGAATTATTAGAATTTTCAAAAGTTATAATAGCCACCAACGGCAAAAGCCTGTTGTGTATTATTAGCATACCTTTTGTAATCAATAACAAGTAAGAATGCTATAGTCGAGCATACCCGACTACAAAACTCCCTGTACCCAGGTCAAAAATTTTAGATCGCATCTTCGTACACTTACACATACATTTATAGGGTCGGAGATGTCTCCTTCTGCCTGTTACATAAATTTGCACAGATTTAGTACCCCTTTTTTATCCATTTTATGTGTACAGGGAGTAAAAACTGCATGTACACACTCATCAAACAGTAAAAAAGTTATAACTATGTATAAATGACATAAAGCGTACAAATATTATTCAATCATTCAAAAGGTAATTGTCGAACCCATAATGATAAGACGATTTTATTTGACACCTACGTCACTCCGTTATTCAGTAACAACACGCCGCACTGCAAGATCATCAACAGCCAGCACTTAGCTGATCACGAGGAGCTCCTGCCAGGCACTATCTTACTGAACGACTTCAAGGGCCTTGTATGTATACGACGAAAAAGAAATACCTCTCGAAGGAACGTTTCTGATCCAAGCCCAAAACTCCACAATAAAAGTGGCGAACGACGTGTACAAGATCAAGACAATGATGTACGCCGAAGCTACCCCTTCTGCAATTACAGGCACCAAACAGCAAGATAGTCGAAGTGTTTTCCCTACAAATGTTGCAGGAAATCAACATAAACAGCACCAAAGAACTAGAAGCGATAAAGGAGGATAGCACGACGATGGCAACGGCCAACATCGCCATAGTTGTTGGGTACTGAAGCAGAAACTTTCCAGCATGCCATAAGCATGCACCAAACACATGGAAGACCAGAATCACCTGAAGTAAGGACGGAGACGCCCTCAGATTCAACCCACAAACGCTTCTACATCGTGTCCGAGGACGTCCGCGTTTAAAGGGGTTGGATTTAACACAAAAAGTTACATGGATGTATATTGACTCGGACAAGAACTAACCACGGCCTCAGTGCATACATCGCATCCGACACGTGCGCCGAGTCAGTACAGCTTGCGTAACAGCCCAATCAAAAAACCAAGTTCAGCCTACGAAACCTTTGTTGGCCAAAATTAATAACTCGCGAACGGAACAAGATTTTTTGATTTAGTTTTTTGTGTTGGATATATATAACCTAGAGGAAGTGGATTTACAAAAAAAAGTGGGTGTGGCACCGCCCTTTTTTTTTTTTCGTTAATGTATATAAAAATTATTTGTAACAGTAAATAACAAATATTGAACACATTTTTAACACTTTTATTAAAGAATAAGGGCGTGGCACGCAAAAAAAATAAATTTGGATTTAAAAAAAAAAAATGATTAAGTTTGCCTCAAAAAGGAAATCGCTTTTGTCAAGGGGCTCTAAAATATAAAAGATTAAGATAAAAGATGTACTGGAATTAGTTTACCATATTATACACACCTATATGTTTTTAAGCCTCATACTCTTCGTTTTCCAGTTCCATACTCCATTGCAATCCGAAATTATCATCATTAACAACTTCATTGCAAGCGTGGTCTTCTAGAGGGCTGCCATCGCTTAATAACATTTGTAAAACTTCTGTTGGAAGGTTTAATTTTTTTTGTCTTTGTATACGACTTTGAAGATTAACTGATGATATAATAGGATCGGAGGTATCCATTGCTCGATGGAACACGTCTGTAAAATTATACAACCGGCTGCACTTCCGTGCGTAATGTAAACGGTCCGATTTATAAAGTTTGTTTCGAGATTCGGCTCCTTCCTCTCCAAAATATGCCACAGGAAGAACAGTGCTTTCTATAATGTCACTGGAATGTACCAGAATTTTATGCACTGTTGCAGTCATTGGCAGCCAAGGATATTTATCAATAAGTAGTTCTGCAGTTTTATGGCAGAATTGTTTAAATTTTTCAATATTGATTGGCAATTGGCAAGACAGGCATATCAACACAGTCCTTAAGTTGCTAATCAGCTGCTCATCAATATTAGTTATATTAGCAAATATTCTTGGCTCACTAAACGCACGGCGAGCGGTATTGCCATCATTAGTATTGCCAAATCCACCACTTTTCGGTCTATCAACTTTTAAAGAAAGTTGCTCCCAAAACAAGTCTTGAATATGCCTTTTCCTTTCATTGACTTCCTTCTTATCATTTTGATTAGATATTCTCCACTTTTTAAGGTTGTATTTGTATCCGGCGTGTAAAATAAATTCAAACATTCGAATCCAGCAGTGAAGGGGGCTTAATCCGTATTTCAAATTATTGAGCATTGGCAAAAACTTTTCACATTGGAAATGCTTATTATTCAAAAAATCGGAAGGTATTGCTCCACATATTGGACAGGCGTGTGTTGACTTTGTACCTGTCAAGACGTTAAGCACTTTGCCATCGATTACAGTTAAATATAAATTAAATTTTATATAAACAAATTTTCCATCCCCCATAATCATTTTGCAGGGCTCCAAGTGCTTTATCTCTTCTATTAAGTCAGCATTTTCTTTTGCTATGCACTCCTTGGTTTCTTTGATAAAGGCTAGTCTTAAAGGCCGACAAAATCTTATAGATTGAGGTGTTCGGTTGTTCCAGAGTATGTTTCCGGAGGAATCTACTAGCCTTAATGGAGTTACGGTTGTGGCAAAAATGGTGGAGTCCATATCATATGCTTGGCTACCAGAATAGCCTTGGTTATAATTGGCTTGTCCAGAGCTACCATCGAAACCATAACTTAATGTTAAATCGGCAGCCAAAAATTTTACGTCTTGCTCTTGCATTACATTTAAAATAACCTCTTCCTGTAAGCAAACAATTCTACTGGCAGTGTGGGTTAGAAGACGCGGAACCTCTGCTTTTGTCTCTGATATTAAAATGCTATCCGGCCGACAGACTTTCTTCTGATCCACAATTTTGTTGTATGAAGGCTATATGTCACAATTTTTGCGTTTAGATTGATCCCTTATTGCGCAATACTGGTCTTTGCTCAGATCTTTGTCGAGAAGCAAGGCTAACGCCTCGTTGGGTGAGACAAGTGTCGGCTTTGCGACTGGGTCCTGTACAGCCTTGCGAATTAATTTAGCCTTCTCTGGGCATAAGGATAACAGTTTGAGGACAAACGCGAGATCGTTTTTGCCTTGTTTTCGTGCTGCCATGCTTGCCGCCTGAATCAATAAATTCGTGTTGCCTCCTTCGGACACTACAAGGTCTGCAGCCTGCCTTCTTCGTGTTCTACGACCTTTACATACGCCAATGCAGGGCGTCCCACTGGCTTTAAATGGTTTGGAATGGTTTGGAATGGTTACACATGTATGTGAACTTAGCCAATCTACATATTTCCGTTCAAACACCTGCGTATTTGACCTGCATTTCTTCCATTTCTCTGCCAAACGGTAACAAACTTTCTTGCTAGAGTGTTCTAAGGCATTATAAATTTCTTCCGAAATGTCGCCTTTAACTGCCTTTTTCATACAACAAAGTACCGCATTTTCTTTGCTTGCTTTAGTATTCTCGGCTTTCCACAAGGCAAACAACTCTGCATTGTTGATTTTGAGGTTATGATCTATAAATGCGAATTCCAAGAAATGTGGTCAAAAGTGGCATTTCCCACTATATACATTTGAACAAGAATTTATTACTCTACGACACACAAAAGGTTTCAGGGTTGGAATAGGTTGGACTCATTTTGTATACCTCTTCAAAAATTAGTTTTGATCACAAATTGGCACATGTTGAACGACTAACTTTAACATAAAATTACGAAGACATCACAACTATTAGATACAGTTCACATTACAAAACACGTAGTACAAACCCGACTGATTAAAATTCATCACAAAAATTTAATCAGGTTTGCGTATTTTTAAATTTTTGATATATTTTATATTGCAATTAATTTAACGCTTTTTCACTCCACGTGCTTTTCAATAAGAACAGCTGAGTTCAACAGCTGATTTCGCAAATGTGGCGCCATCTGTGGAAATTTCTGGTACGCAACTTTGATGGTCACTCTTTTTCTGATGCAGAGACACCAAAATCGCGGTATTTTTTTAACTTTTAAAAATGGGGTTTTGGCCAACAAAAGTGGTCGCCGGGACCATAGTGCGCTGCCTCAGCACATCCAACCCCATTCATTTTGATTTGGCGCTGGCTGATCACTATGTAGTTTTGTTTTTATTTGGTTTGAAACAGCCGATTTTGTGGGACCCTAAGGACGAGTTAAAATTAAAATATTAATCATCTTCGCTTTTATATTTTATTTGTACACGGAAATAAAGCACATACATTTTTTGATTACAATAAATTTCACTTTGTTGTGCTTGTAATTTACCGAAAGTTCTTAATATGTTTTATTAAAAACACCTATTTTACATAAATAAATTTATCTTAGCTAATATTTTAAATTAATGACTATAACAAACATTTTATATCGTAAAATGCTATTAGTTGTATTTTATATGAATAATTGATTCTGTTATTAGTTCTTAATAGTTATATATCTTAAAAAATGATTTCTACACAATGATAATGCATATAATTATTGGTTATTATTCGTAAGAACTGTACAATTAAGAATTCATTAAGTTATACAATTTTTAAATTTATCGGAATTTTTACCGCGTTAGGTTATCTTTTAAATATGATGTTGCTCTTGTCTAAAAAGAAGAAAATTTATGTGTTACATATATTTTTTCTATGTATTGAACAAAATGTTTACCTCAGTAATACTTTTATCTTCTTGGTTTGACTGCGTTGTTACCTCTACACGCTTTTTGCACAATGTCATTAGCTGATCAACCGAACCACTAAGTAAACGATTTTGGGTTTCGGTTAACGATATCTGCAGATTAATAATAAATTAGTGTTATAAATAATAATTATTTTAAAAGTCAAAATCTTAAACTTAAAATATTTTATTGGCTTAGATTTTATTTATAACAAGAATGAACAGGTATCTTCGGCGAGCCGAAAATATATTCTCTTGAAAGTCTTGCAATTAAATTGAAAGCCGATCTGATAAAAATTAATTCCATTAATTAAATTAAATTAAATTAATTGGCATGCCCATGGGCAACCCTATATCACCAACAATAGCTAACATAGTATTGGACAAAATTCTTGACAATGCCACAGACGAACTCAAAAAGAAGAACATCTACATAAAACATACGAGTATATCCAAATATGTTGATGACTTATTTTGCATTATTAAAGAAACGGATGCCCAAAATATTTTGGAAACATTAAATAATTAGCATAAAAGGATACAATTTACAATTAAAAGAGAGAATAAGAATAAAATAGCTTATTTGGACACAGAACTGGAGAAGAAAAAAGGCAGGATAATATTTAAATGGTATACAAAAGAAATTGCATCCGGACGAATTATAAATTTCAACTCCAACCAACCCAATAAGTCAAAAAGCAAACACCGCGAAGAACATTATACAAAAGCTTACGCTATAAGTGTTCGACACAGACCAGACATATATATAAAATTAAAAAACTACTTCTGAAAAAAACATTCCGGAAAAACTGATTGACAATCTAATAACCGACATAACAAACCAAAATAAAACAAGTAATAACATTGCAGTCGGACGCACTCGACTGCAGAATACTATGTTCCCAGTCCTATATAATTTGGTTATTTGTGGGTTCGGAAAGAGACGCGAAAAAAACAGTAGTCTGTATGCCAAATTTGGTGACTCTACCTATACGGGTGGGGAGATATAGATTTTGCTCCTTTGTAGGGGAGGGGGTGGTGGGGTACAAAAATTTTTATGCAGATTTATCCAGGGGTCAACATTAGTATGTATGCCAAATTTGGTGACTCTACCTGTACAATTGTGGGAGATATCAATTTTTCGCATTTGCGGGGAGGGGGTGGGGGTCAAAATTAGTTTGATGCAGATTTTCTGTGATCTCGACACTTCATAAATTGAGGGCATACACCAACATGTGTACCAAGTTTGGTTGCTCTAGCTTAAAGATAAAGGCAACAAAATTGCGCTCATACGGACAGACGGACATTTCGCAAACCCAATATACTATTTTCCCTTCGGGAACATAGTGACAAAACCAAAAACAGACAGATTGAAGAAAGACAATATATTAGCGTACCATATGTAAATAACCTAGCAAACCGGCAAACAATAACAAAAATAATACCAGACGTACACTCCAAACACCTAATGTATGCATATAAAGCACACACAAGCACCAGAAGTCTACAAAATATCAAAAGATAAACAACAACACGTCATATACGAAATCAAATGCAACAGGAAAGAAGGCGAAAGATGCAACGGGATGTACATAGGAACAACAAAACGAGCGCTTGGCACAAGAATTGCCGAACATAAGGGAGACGCGAATAAGGGAAAAATGACAACAGCACTTGCGCAACATATTACAACAACAGGTCACACAGCTGATTTTGACAACACCAAAATATTAGACATTGAGAGGAGAGATCGAACGAGACTGACACTAGAGAGCCTACGAATACAACAACAAGGGGAGAACACAGTAAGCCACAAAGAAGACATTGAAAAGACAAACTTTATTTATGCGGCAGAAATAGCAATTGACAAAAACTGGACGCGCAAAGACGATAAAAATAAAAACAGAACGACGATGGATAAACATAAATAAAAATACAATTAAGACGTAGGAACAATGACGACACTGTAGGAAATACTACAATAAGTTTAATGTATGTATCTTAATGTAACTAAAAATGTTTGTTAAATCTTTATATGTATGTAAATGTCTTTTATATGCATGTAAAACTAAACTCCCTAAAGAAGGCGCAACAAACGCCGAAACGCGTAGGAGAATTTTAATAAAGGACGTATATAGTTATTAAAATGAACAACGGCCTTATCAACTCGCTTTAGGAAACACAAATATTGACGCACAAAAGGTCCCAAACACATAACACAAATATTAATTCCTCAACTGACCTTGACACAAATTTTCTGCCGGTAGTTTCTGTCAAAATAAAAACAAAACGTTCAATGATTTTAAAGAAGAGCTTTAAAAATCAACCGCACTTAAGAGACTAAATAGAAACTGCTAGCGTGAACAATTCGGCCTACCAGCTCTTATGGTTTCGGGTAAAATAAAATGGACAAAAGATACAATTCTTAACGTTTTTACGCCTTTACCTTGAGAAAAACATCGTACGCATGGATGGGTTCCTTCCGACCCCAAAGAGCTTTCTGATTCAGATATAGTTCGCACAGTTAATCTAGATGAGATACTAGTGCTAAAAACCGGTCGAATCAACTAGCCAATCAACCAATTTTACGGCTCAATTGGACGCTACTGCTATGGTTGCCAATAAGACCATGGTATGTGTTCACCGAAGAAACTAATCTATGTTTTCAGGCATGCCCTGATTCCACATACAGGCCAAACCAAAAGCCCATTAAAAACAAGTAAGAATGCTATAGTCGAGTATACCCGACTACGAAACTCCCTGTACCCAGGTCTTAAACATCCAATCACATCTACGTCCACTTCACATACACACACACATACACAAAGACGCACACACACAGAGGGCAAAGCGACAGCGCAAGCGAGGCATTTTAAATGGTGGCTGTGCTTCTTCTTCCCCTCCTTCCCCCTCGCTGCATCACTGAATCTTTATACTATGTTCCCTATGTATGAAGGGAAAATAGTATATTGGGTTTGCGAAATGTCCGTCTGTCTGTCTGGCTCGCGTCTGTCCGTATGAACGCAATTTTTTTGCCTTTATATTTAAGCTGGAGCAACCAAACTTGGTACACCTGGTTGTGTATACAGGTAATTTATGAAGTGTCGCGATCGACCTCCCACCCCCACCCCCTCCTAAGCAATTTGGGGAAAACCTGTATCTTCCCCAATTTTAAAGCTATAGTCACCAAATTGAGCATACAGACTAATGTTAAGATTCCCGACAGATCTGCATCAAAAAATGTTGACCCCCCACCCCCACAAACCGGCATATGATATCCCCAAAACACGTTTTTCAAGGGCTATATCTCCTACAGTTTCAAAGATAGAGTTACCTAATTTGGCATACAGACTAATGTTGACCACTTGGATAAATCTACATACAAAAATTTTTGACTCCCCACCCCTCCCCGGCAAAGGAGAAAAATTTATATCTCTCACACCTTTACAGGTAGTCACCAAATTTGGCACACAGACTAATGTTAACATTCTGGACAAATCTGCATCAAAAAATTTTGACTGCCCCACCCCTCCCCCGCAAATGAGAAAAATCTATATCTCCGACACCTGTACAGGTAGAGTCACCAAATTTGGCATACAGACTAATGTTGACCCTCTGGACAAATCTGCATCAAAAATTTTTGGACACCCCCACCCCTCTCTAACAAAGGAGCAAAATCTATATCTCCCACACCTGTGCAGTTTTTTCGTGTCTCTTTCTGAACACACAAATAACCAAATTATATAGGACTGGGAACATAGTATTCTGCAGTCGGGTGCGTCCGACTGCAACGTTCTTACTTGTTTTTAGTTGAATAACTTCCGTGATTATTATTTGATTGACTTGAAATTTTACCAGTAGATAAAGAGTGACTAAATTATTGTACATGCCAAATCCCAAAGCTATATCTTTAAAATTGTTACTGCAAAATGGTTTTTATCGAATTGCGGGGGAATAGGGAAGAATATCTCGGATCCAAAATAAACTTGACCTGCTCCCGCTATACACGATCCTACATTCCAAATTTTGTGTCTCTAGCTCTTATAGTTGCTGAGAACGACGCGTTCATACATACGGACAGACAGACGGACATGGCCAAATCGGAATCTCTTTTGATACTGATCAAGAATATATATACTTTATAGGGTCGGAGATGTCTCCTTCTGCCTGTTACATACATTTGCACAGATGTAATACCCCTTTTTACCCATTTTATGGGTAGAGGGAGTAAAAAGTGTTTCGGCCGAACATTTCAACAATATTTGTTGCAGACTGCCTGACCACTTAGTTGTAAAAGAATACACTGCAAAAAAAAATATATTGAAAATTGATGAAAAATTCGAGTTTTTAATAATTTATGGTATTGGCTTCAAACTCATTTAAAAGGATCTACATGAAAACAAAATAGGCGAGTGGCTTAAAGATTTTGGAAAAACTACCCCGTCGATCGGAAAATTCGCGGAATGCTCTACAACATAACTTAAGGTATGGTCAGACAGGCTAAATATTTAGCACAAAATCGAGCGTCAGTTGTTTTGTGCAAAATACATATATTTAGCCTAAATTTTGTTTGCCGTTCACACGTATATCAAAATCATCGGAAAGAGTGGTCGCGCTGATTTTGCACAAAATCGACTTGCGTGTAAACAATTTGTGTAGTGGTCAGATATTACCGACAAATACATGTTTGCGACCAAATGGTACTTTAATGGCTACGTTTGTCAATAACAGTTATCGTTACATGATAGAGTCGGCAAAAAAATAAGAAAATATTAATTTTTTTTTTAACACAGCTGTATTATAACCACAGAAGTCCTGCACAAGTGCACACTGAATTGTGTAAACAGTCAGAAATAACACGGTGCACACATTCAAAACGACGAATTCCTTATAATTTGAGACTCGAGTCATTTCGTTACGAAAATCTTCATGATCGTGAGAGTCTCTGTAGTGTCTGCTTTCACTCTCTTCGTTGTGTACTCGTTGAGTTGCTACAGTGTGGAATGTGCGAATCACACATTCTAAGAAAGAAAAGACACGAGAATGGATAGACGGCGTTACTAACTTGTCTTAATATAAGAAAATGGACAATAATTCGAGCTTTAATGAAGTACACAAGATTAATTTAAAAAATTAAGCACGAATTAAATCATCCTTAAAAACTTTCATTTTATTAGCAGAATTTTTTACAAATTAATTCTTGTCTATCACAGTAGCCATTTCGCCAATATCGACTGTTGCTTGTATTTTAAGGCTCGATTGAGAGAGACAGCGAAGCTCTCTGCTTTTGCTATTCTTGCATGCAAATCATTTTCTGTGATGCGCATTCACACTAGCTTTGGATTAATACTCGAGTGGAGATTCGACTCATGCTCAAAAATGAGTTGTTAGCTAAAGTGATTGTGCAAACAGTATGAGTAATGACTGTTGCGTGTATCACATGATTGGTTTGAGCGAGATGGGATAACTTTTCCTTTAGTGTGCACTCATGCAGGGCTCTAATAAGCACATCCAATAAAAAAAGTTTATTTAAAAAATGTATTTCAATAAATATATAATATATGCACGACACTTCATAAATTGAGGGTATACACCAACATGTGTACCAAGTTTGGTTGCTCTAGCTTCAACTTCAAGGGTGTGGAAAAAATTGCGTTCATACGGACATTGCGCAAACCCTACATACTCTTTTTCCCTTCGGGAACAGAGTATAAAAATATAACAATGTTTGCACAGATTTTGTCCTACATTTCTTTTGTTAGAACAAACGTACGCAAACGATTTTTATTTTGCAACCGGGTTGCCACACTGTGGTCAGACAGGAGCAAATGCAGTGTACAATTTTTGCTGCAAAATATGCCCTTACCGATTGTCACATAATTTGGTGTTCAAAATTTTAGGTGGTCAGACGTTTGCAAGAGCATTTATGCAAAATTTTAGCCATTTAACACCAAAAATTTAGCATGTCTGATCGTACCTTAGTTAGCATGGTTTTAGAAAATCTACGCTTATGGTCGGAAAACTGTTGTGTAAAACTCTTTTTCTTATCGACTTATTGGTTTCAAACTCATTTAAAAAACGGATTACATCAAATAGTGCTACATTTTTGGAAAAACGTACACTCCTTGGACAACATTTTTCGAAAAACTGTAGTAGGCTTCTTGTACTTCTTGGTACAGGAAGTACCCATAAAATGGGGTAAAAAGTGGGTATATTAAGTCTTTGCAAATGTTTGATCCGTCTGTCTGTCCGTCCTTCTGTCCATCTGCATGAACTCAGGAACTATAAGAGCTAGACGCCACCTGTATACCATTCGCAGACCAAGTTTGTTTCGGATTTCAGATATCTCCTCCCGTAATTCGATAAAAACGTTTTACAAAAACAATTTTTAGAATGGGATTTGGCATTTGTAATACTTGGGTCAATCTTAATCTACTGTAAAAAAAATCAAGTCGATCTACCGAGGGAAGCTGTAGCGCAGCCGCCACTTTAAATGGCTCGCTTGCACTGCAGCCGCTGTATGCGAGAATTTGTGTATATGTAAGTGTACGAAGATGTGTTTGCATATTTTAGACTTGGGTACAGGGAGTCTCGTAGTCGGGTATACTCGACTAAAGCATTCTAACTTGTTTTGTATTGGCTCACGTAATGCCACGCACATGCACACATACAGATGCACAATATCTGTATGCATGTGTGTGAACAAAAATTAGAATCGCCAAGCGATCGTGAAAAATGCTTACGCCTTGAATAATTTTCGTTAGGAACAATATCGCACTTGTAAGTCCATGCATGTATTCCCTCGAAATTAATTATAATATTAATATAATTTTCATACGGGTTTGCCTGTATGAATTAAAAAGACCAACTTTAATTTGTTCTATTTTCGTTCATATATAGTTTTATTTTGAAAATGACGGGAATTCTTCGAATTAAAATAATCATACGTATATTCAAATGTGATGGGTATTCATTAAAAGTCAATGGTAAACTTTCAAATAAGATGCGATCGCGGCGATGCCATGGTTCACATCAGAGCCAAGATGGACTTATAAGTATAAGTCCATCTTGATCAGAGCCACACGATGCGATGCGTACTTTCGTACACACATACATACATACATACAGACAAAACGCGTGTGCGTTTCAAATTACGTTCTCGCGTTCTCATGAGAATGCGAGCGCGCTTCACATAAGGGCCACCCGACCGAATACGATGTATGTATGTATGTATATATGTAAGTGGCCCTGATCCAAGCAATGTTGTCGGCTCGATGCGGTCGTACCAGATGAAAATTAAACTTTAAAAAATGTAGAGTCTGATGTGTTGTGGAAAGTGTAAGCAGCTAAGATTAGATATGGATTTGTAGGCAAAAATTGCCTGGAAAATTAAGTGAATGAAAATGTGTGCTTTTTAACTGTTGTTGTCTTATAGTTTTTAAGTTAATTTTCAAAAGAGTATATTGGGTTTTTGAAATGTCCGTCTGTCCGTCCATCTCTATGAACGCAATTTCACACACTTGAAGCTAGAGCACCCAAACTTGGTACTTGTATACCCTGAGTTTATAAAGTGTGAAGATCGACCCCATCACCACACTCCACGCAATTTGGCGGGAACATAAATCTTCAAAATTTTATTTTAAGCTGGATTCATAAAATTTACATACACACTAATAATCCTCCTTCAAAATCTGCATCAACCGTTTTTTTTTGCCATCCCCACCCATTTTCCTACAAATCGGAAGATATTTCCACAAAACAAGTTTTTTACAAGGGTATATCTCCTACAGTTTCACAGCTAGAGTCACCAGAATTGACATATACACTATTGTAGACGGCCTGGACAATTGCAAAAAATGTTTGCCACCTCCACCCCTCCCCGCAAATGAGCAAAATCTAAATCTCCCACACCTGTATAGGTAGAGACACCAAATTTTACATACAGTAATGTTGAGCTCGTTGGCAGTCTGCATCAAAAAATGTTTGCCAATCCCTCCTCGCAAACGAGCAAAATTTATATCTCCCACACTTGTGAAGGTAGAGTCACCAAATTTAGCACACAGACTACTGTTGAGTCCCTTGACAAATTTGACAAAAACAATTTTGGTACTCCCAACTAATCCCTCGCAATGAACAAAATGTATGAAACACCTGTTCAGGTAGATCTACCAAGTTTGAAATACAGACTACTGTGATTTTCGCTCTAACCCCACAAATAACCAAATTATACTGGACTTGAAAACGAGTATTCTGCTGTCGGGTACGTCCGACTGCAACGTTCTTACTTGTTTTTTTTATATATTCCTTAAATTAATTATTATTATTATGTCGTTTTTTATAGAAATAAGTCCAAAGTGACTTTAATATCGCCGCTTATATGCTTAATTCGTCGATTGTTTTGTGCCGTTAAGCCATCGATACATTTGGGAACACAATAGGGAATAGACAATCGATAACTTTACCCACTGTCGGAAAAGAGTTAACTCTGGTTTTTGTTTTTCATGCGATTGGCTTCATACTAATTTCTAAAGCTAAGCACAAAAAGCTCGGTACTTTGTGGGTCAACACAACGGGCGGATAATAGTGGGAAAGCTTTTGTCTGGAATTTTATAATTATTCTTGCAATTGGCTTCTCATTGTCAAAAATAAACCAGCAATAATTTAAAGGAGTGCTAAATGATTTTGGAAAATCTACCCCACCCGCCGCTGCGGAAGGGAAATTGTGGTCAAGGTCAGGTTAGTTAGATCAGCTTGAAAGACATTTTCATAGCCCTATAGATAATGTCATTAGGCATGTGGGTAACTATTAAGGATCGTCTACCCTCGCGGGTGGGAAAATGGTGGTGTGATAATTTTGTGTATTTCTTACGATTGACGAAAGTAGGGAAAATTAAACATAATGCATTTTAATCTAAATATTTCGCCAGGTAACACTGGAGTCTTAACAACTAGTATAATATAAAAGCTGTTATGCCTATGTAATTTAAATTGACACTGTCAATTTATTGTATTTTAAGGACTATCCAAAATTTTTTAAGCAATTCTACCCATTACAGGGTATTTTATGCGAGACTAAATTAAAGATCTTCGTATGCATGCCAGTCGCGCCTGGACAAGCCATCGAAATATCAAATAAACGTAAACAATTCTCAACGCATACAGACAATCATATACTCGGCGATCGCAAAAATGAAGTACTTATTAAACTAATTTTAAATAATTTTCTTTCCTGTAGGTATTTCAAAAGTAATGTGGACAGCCGAGACCATTTCCCACTTGTAAATCTTAAATAATAATAACAATTTTCTAATAAATATTTTATTGGTTTTTATATTCTTGCAGAGGGTATTATTATTTTTCCACAAAATGTGTAACGCATTTCAGGAGACGACAACTCGCCGGAAGCGAGGGAGCAACGCATAGGTTTAATGTTTAATGATAATTCTTATAATGTTTATATTTATATTAACAAATATTTTATTTGGCGCCAGAGCAGGGACCGCTTAAAATTCGTGTCGCAAAAAGTCTACTTTGTTTGAAAAGTGCCTCAAAGTGCGACCTGACTTAGCTCAAATACGTTTGTGCGCTAAGTGACTCAAAAAGCCACCTGGTGATAAAATGAAAAACACTAAGAGTGACTCAAGTAGCCACATGTGAAAAACACTGCACCCCTCAACACGGTGCTTTCGCAGAATCGAAAAACCGGTCCAAGAACCAGTATTTAAAGTGATAAAAAGTTCTACGCATCGAACAACAAGTACCGAAAAACAAGTGCACGGTTCGAAAAAAGCTTTACAGTTAAGCCACAAATGGAATTAATTTTACGCAAAACTACATGTTTTGTTTAAGTTTCCCCAAAATAGAAAAATCTTATGGATCCAGTGACGTAGATGGCTTTTTGCAAGGGGGGGATTCTGAAAATTTATAATTTTCTTTTGTTTTTTTTTGGTCCTCCCATTTTGCTCGTATTTAATTAATTCTAAAATACTTATATGTTTCTTGACAGAAAATTATCGTTTTAAAAATTCTTTGCACAGCCCAAATCGAAAGAGCTAGCGAGCTCGAAGTGCACACTAAGACGGCGTTTTGGGAAATTCCACCCACAAGCGTGGAAAATCGCGGAAAACTGTTGTGTGAAACTTTTTTGTTTATCATCCAAATGGCTTCTAACTCATTTTCAAGGATCTGTAAAAAAATCATTTGACGCATATTTTAAAGATTTAAAAAAAAACCCCATGGGCGGAAAAGCTCTGAAATTTAACATGATTGGTTATCATGTGATGTGAATCATATTTATTTTCAAAGCTCCACACAAGAGAAAATTAAACGTGGTTATCAATTTTTTAAACCTTTCAAAACTGCATCAAAACAAATTCAACAAAATGCTGATCGATATTAAGAAATCTCCATCACCATCACGGGCGTTTAATGAGAGTCAAGGAGAAATGTGTAAGGTTATGTTTTTCTTAGATTGACTTCAGTCGTTTTTCTACAAAAATAATTGAGCAACGGAATAGCATGGGAATATTTACCCTACGGGCGGAAAAATTGTGTTACTCTATTTTTTACATATTTATCACAACCTAAAAAGCTATTGAGTAAATAAAATCGAACAGGTCATCCGGGTGGGTATTGGTGAAGCGAAGGTTCACAATTTTTTTTTATATTTATTGGGTTTTTTGTCAATATCGGGTGAACCGTTCTTGAAGACCGAAAACCCTTCCAAAATAATTTCGTGATCCAAGATCCATAACATAGACGTCCTGAAATTGATTGTTTGTATTTGGTTTTAATGTCAATAGCTTCAGCCATTTTTTTAATCTTCGTGGATTTTAGAAAACACATCCTTATTTGCTGGAATCGAGAGATCCAAGGCTTGAGTTAAGTCTTAAGAGAAGAAACTCAATGGGGGGATTGACCCCCTTAAACACTCCCCACCTCCCCCCACTATCTATGCCACTGTATGGATCCCACACAAACTCTAAGTTTAAAGTGAGCTGGCGAAAATCCTCGAACTGAAAAATTCGCAAAGGGTGCTCACCGGGCAATGGGCACTGTACTAACCTCGAAGAAAACGGGCTATACTCTGTAACTTGCGTGCCTACATCCCCAGGTCACCATGAAGGATAAGTAGAAAACTCGAACCATGATATCGGTTCAAACGTCGGTGGGCAGCGTGACTGCTACCACAGGCGGGCCATGGTAGTTGCAAAGCTACTGCCAAAAAAACGAATGCCAAGCTGTGAGGTAGCGATGCAACTGTCGATTCAGACTCAGGCTGTCAATCGCACGGCGAAAGTATCACTACTGAAGCCCAGAATAAACCTCTGCTCTCCGCTGTTCAGGAATGTGGCAGTATCCTAGTAGGGTCGAGCCCAAGCGGACAAAGGAGGGCATGAGAGGCAAGGCGCAATACAACGCGGCTCTCAAAATTAAAGCTAGGCTTAACAGCAGCGGCGACCTCACCCCCGAATTTTTCAGTGGCGTGGGCCGAACTCAAAATCAAGGAGGGCCAAATACACTTTGCCCAGAAGCCTGCTATGCCCACCACATTCGATGGTGCAGGGTGGCTTAACGGAGTCAAGATTCTCAGTTGCAGAGATGACCCTACCTTGGAGTGGGCTCTTTCTAACAATCGCCTCAATGGCCGCCCCGTGGAAGGGTGCTTGAAGTAGTGGACAGAACAGGGATTCCGTCCGTACCGAAGACGAAGGTGCTCTTCCCGCGGGTCACGCCTAAAGAGCAGGCTCTTAAACTTTTAAAATGACAGAATCTGGATGTTCCCACCGATGATTGGCAGGTCATGTAGCTAAGCCCGACAAGATGGACAACACATGACCCTGCAAATTAAGAAAAAAGACGAGGATCTGAGCCTAGGTACGGTAAGATGGCGTGGGCGTGAGTAGCGTGTACCGGCGCATCAAGCAATGGCACCCCAACGATGCGAATTCGAACACTGGATGAGGACGAGTACGGCAACACGACGTTGGTAGTCGAGTCATCTAAGCTGGAGGAACCTCACAGCCATGCAGCTGAAGGTCCTCCATCTAAACTTGCATAAAAGTAAGCTAGCGTCGGCGGAGCTCCATCTAGCGCAGGAGCGAAGGCTTACTGGTGTCCGGACCAATAGCAAGTACAGACAAGTAGACTTAACACAGCTCGCAGCTGGGAATAGTACACAAGTGACGAAATGGAGGGTACTTGAGACTCCCTCCTCGGACCATAAGTACAATCAATTTGATTACACTCCCCACAAAGTGTTTGCAGAAATACTCGAAACGCAAAACTGGGAGATATTTGTAAAAACAAACACCACCAACAATCCCAGTCCCTGGAGACACTCACACATCATCTCATCACGGCATACCACACCTCGTGCAGACCAGGCCGCCCTTATGAACTCCAGAGTTAAAAACAATAAAGAACAAGAAAGAACGGCTATTTTCGAAGTACCAAACCTATATACCATAGCAGCAATGTTTTTAATACAAAACTTAATTTTTGTCTGATTGTTCCGATGGGACCCATGTGGTCCGATTTTGATCATATTATAGAAAACTATATAAAATATAATAAAACTCTCACTTAGTTTGAATGAAATATTTGTATAAACAAAAAGTTTGATATAGTGATTTAGTGGTCCGATTTTGACCAAATTTGGTCATATTGTAAAAACTGAGAGACTAGTTTGCATAGAAACAGACGGACAGATGGACATCGCTATATCGACTCGACTATTCACATTTCGAGACAAAATTATAATACCCTATGCTAGGGTATAATGATGTAAAGGATCTTTTCAAGCTTGCAAAACTAGCTGAAGAAGAGAATTTCCGAGCCTTCTGCTTCGGTATAGAGAAGATCTCAGAAACTTCGAGACTCCGGAAGCTACTCTCAAGCCAGCCATACAGAGTAAGCTGATAACAGATTATGGACGATGTGCGGAAAACAGCAGGGAAGCGATATGAACTCTCTTAGATGCGCATTTCCCTTGGAGTACAGGTGTCGTCGAACCTGACATATCTCAGACTATCCAAACAACACAGTTGAACTTACCAACAGACTTAATTACGCGGAAGAAAATCCAGTGGGCCATAAACTCGTTCATGAGCTATACGTTCCTCGGATCATCCCATGGCTACGTTCCCTGTTGGGGCTATGTGCATGTGACCTAGAGGACTGCACGAGTCGTGTTCCTGCCCAAAGCAGGCAAGGTCAGTTACGTGCACCCAAAAACTACAGACCCATAAGCCTAACCTTATTTATGATGAAAAAACAAGAAAACACACTGGAGCACCACATCAAGGAGAGCGCAAGCTCATTCCTGCAGCCCGAGCAGCACGCCTATACCAAAGAAAAATTGGTGAACACAGTGCTACATTCCCTGATAGCCATATAGAAAAAGCACTTCACCATCATCTCCGGTACATTAAACAATATATCAACAGAGGCAATAATGCGAGGCCTCAAAGCGACAGCATCCCTCGTCATACACTCCAGGATACAGAACCTGTTGAGCTGCAGAAGACGGACCTCATTTTCTTTACTAAAAGATTGAAGGTACCGCGGTGGAACCCCCCAAAAATGAAAGGAATACCGCTGACGCCGAAGAAAAGCGCAAAATATCTGGGAGTAGTTCTGGACAGCAAACTGACATGGCAAACATGACAGGCAACAGTCGCGCTCTATGCATCGCAGAAGATGCTGAGCAGTACTTGGGGCCTGACACCACGACTGATGCATTGAGTCTACATTTCGGTGGTGCTACCGATACTACTTTACGGAGTCCTAGTATGGTGGCAATCCACGAAAAAGCCCACATTCCTGAAGGTGATGGAGAGAATCCAACGGTAGGCCCTTGTCTGCATCACGGGGGCATTGAGGTCTACTCCAACTATTGTACTAGAAAAACAGACAGCCCCCATGTGTCAACATTCATGCTCATCTGCTTGCCCAGAAGACGACCCAACGTCGTTGTGTAACTGGCAATATGGCACTTCAAAGGTATTGACATTATTATGGACGTTGATGTGCTAAGACGAGCAGTACATACAAGTGGCCCAACGACACCAAGCACGGGCTTGTTAACGCGCGGAGGGCAAAATACAACCCATCTCCCGCCCAACCGAACGAGGGGCGCATAACGTGCGGTAACGAAGATCGCGGACAGATACATAATAAGACGCTAAATACAAGTTTTACGAATATTAAACAATAAACAAAAGTAACTAAAGATTGCACAAATAACGTAAAATTATGTTCTAAGTAAGAAATAGAAGTAGCATTACACATTAGATGGAAAAGATTGTTATAATTGGAACCTAACATACGAAAAGGGTTATGAATAGAATAATTAGTATGGCAAGTTTGAAGAGAAAGAGGGAGAAAATTTCTAGAACTTCTGATCGGAACTGCAAAACTAATTTGGCTGATTAATTCAATTTCCCCAATTAAAATAAAATTACAATTAATTTCATAAAACTTTACTAAATTTGTTCAAATACAACAACAAACAGCATCACAAGCAAGCTGGTGGTTGATTTGTGCAGTTTGCATTGTGCTTATATTTGTGTTTGCATTTTTACTTATTCGCGCTCTCAACGCTCTATTAACGCTCTCGCGCGCTTCTATCGTTGGTGTTGATTACGGTTTCTCTCTTCGTTTTGTATTCCGTTGTGCTGATTTCGGTAGACGCGCCCGTGCTTTAATATTTTCTAATTGGTGTTGTTGTGCCTAAGTATAAATCAGCGTCAACAGATTTAACCCTAGTGTGCCTTCTTTTGGTTTTACTTTTTATTTTTTGTGCAGTAGCTTTTTCTTATATTATTATTCGTGTTTTTAATTTTTTCTTTTAATAAAAACGGTTGTCTGCTATAATACAAATTGCCTGGTTCGAGTAAACGTAAAAATGGGTTTTGTTTGCTGCTGGCTGTGTGATAACGTTTCCTTGAACTTCTTGTACTATCTCGACTTTCTATTTTTTAAGTTTATTAAGTCCCGCGTAAGCCACACAGGCATTTAGACATTTATGTGATTTAACCAACGCGACACACGTATCAAATAGTTTAAAGTAGAGTAAAAATTGAATTGCTCTACCCATGTCTCTACACAAGTAAAGCCAGTCAGCCTGAGATAGGAGCTGAGCGAGTTTTGTAAAATCGGTTTTCCGAAATTAACGAACTCGCTCTGAAGGTGTAATACCTGACAGATAAGGAGGGATCCAAGACAATATTATGTAGAGAATTTGGGATACCATTGTTCCGGCAATATTAAAGTCACAAAGAGCTACAAGAAAATCACAATCAGTAACCAAAGAGGAAACAGATTGTATAGCAGAAGCATGCAAAGAATATAAGCAAATATCGGAAAAAGGCGGAATATAAGAACAAGTAAGCATGCTCTAGTCGAGCATACCCGGGTACGAAACTCCCTGTCCCCAGGTCTAAAACTCCCAATCACATTTTCGTCCACTTACACATACACACACACATACACAAGGCCGCATACGCATGAGCGACAGAGCAAGCGAGGCATATTAAGTTGTGGCTGTGCTGCTTCTTCCCCCGCTCTGCAGCACTGACTCTTCTTTCGTGAATAACTTCCGTGGTTAATATCCGATCGACTTGAAATTTGAACAGTAGATTAAGAGTGACCCAAGTATTATACATACCAAATCCCAATGCTAAATCTTAAAAATTGTGGCTTTAAAACTTTTTTTATCATAATGCGGGGTGCGGGGTGAGATATGAGCAGTCGGATATCTGCCTGCTACATACATTTTCATATATTTAAACCTTTTTTTACCCATTTCATGCGTACAGGGGGTTAAAATTGTATTCACAATATAACTAACTAAATTTCACTCTGTCTTCCATCTCTCAATCAACAACTTTATTTATACGTAGATAAATAGCTTTAAAAATGGGCTTAAAGCCAATCGGTCGATAAGCAAATAGGTGCATACAACAACTTTCCACCAATGGAGGTTGATTTTTCGCGTAGAACTTTCAAAATAAGTTTGACGGCAATCGCATGTCGAATGACAGAGCCACAGACGTGGGCGTGAATTCGTTTTTAAATATGATTAAGAAGATGATCGGACTAAAATTACATTTTTGCCCACACAACTTTGGGACCCACATTTACCGCCAGGGAACTTTTTTCGAAATGTCTCAAATAATTTGTTGTATAGATCTTTAAAAATGAAATTGAAACCGGCTGAAAAGGCTAACATTTTCTAAATTTCAGCGTACTGGCTCTTAAGATTTGGGCAATGCGGTTATTCACAACCCGTCAGTCAGTTAATCGCATGTCTGTTATGACACCGTCTGCAGATTTTTAACAATTACCTTTTCTTTAACTTTATCCAACTGTTCATCCACATTAACAATTTTTCGCTTGAATTCCAGCCAATTGTTGCTTAATGTGGCCACATGGGATGTTATATTTTGGGAACTTTCCAACAAGTCATCCAACTTCATCTGAAAAGGTATATTTTTGTAAGTATTAGAAAAAAACATTCATGAAATTAGTTATTTACTTTGTGCGCTACTATTTCTCCATTAAGAATCTTTATTGTTTGGCTCAGAGTGTTGTTTACATCTATAAGATTCTTTTCCAATTCTTTAAATGATTTTCGCATTTTTTGATTAATATAGTT
Source organism: Hirtodrosophila confusa (assembly GCA_035043065.1). Classification (NCBI taxonomy): domain Eukaryota; kingdom Metazoa; phylum Arthropoda; class Insecta; order Diptera; family Drosophilidae; genus Hirtodrosophila; species Hirtodrosophila confusa. Next base: position 300,987 of record JAWNNI010000170.1, read on the forward strand.
CACATTTGTGGTAAAGTTTGTTGGTGAAGAATTGGCTTGAATCGTTGACAGTTGACTTATATTAACCTAAAATTAAAAACATCTATTACAAAATACGAAATGAAATACACATAAATGTATAGATTACTTTCCTTTATGATTTCCGTTTCCAACTCGAGGTTTTTGTGTAACTCGACGTACCTATTGTAGTGTTCCTTAATACCTTCTATATCCGAAGAAACGGCCTCTAACTTAGCGCCAAAGTTGGCAACTATTTTCTCATCCTGTCCATAATTTCTTTGAGCATTAACTGTGGCTGTAAGACTGCTCAGATTATTACCCAAACTACCAACGTTTTGTGTTAACTCATTGATCTGGCATATAACAAATGTTTGATTTTTTATTAGAAAGGATGTAGTCTCATGCCAATGCTGGAGTGTATCCGGAAAAATTTTACCCATTGCAGAGACTATTAAAGTATGAACATAGATAAATATATAATATGTTAATATTTGCATACACATATAGATGGCAACTAGTATGCAGTACTTATATTTTTACCTTCTTCAATTTTTTGACGGTAATCCGAAATTTGTTGTCGTAAATCGAAGTACAGCCAGTATAAAATTGCAACAAAAAAGACTGTAGTAATTCCAAAGAGAAAAGGACCACATTTACGAAAATATATTCTCCTGTGACTTCGTCGGGTGGTGCTGGCAACATTCATCTGAATCAAAACAAATGCACATATACATTGTGTGCACAAACCCACATGTAAATTTATATGGACATAAATGTAACGATGATTGTTTTCATACACATATGTATGAATGTATATATGTACATATGTATGGATGTGTATGTTTGTGAACATTTGTTGTATTGTATTAAGATTATAAGTTTATTGTACAAATGTATTCAAGTATGTACATATACCCATTACCCATGCGTAATCATCAGGGTCATCGGTGGATACGGACAGCAACTTGTCCTGTGAATTAACAGTTCGTCGGGCACATTTCTTTGTTGAGGAATGTGCTATCAGAGCATCAAGTTCTCTCCGTTTTTTCATTTTCTTTCCTCCGCCAGAACGTAAAGGAACTTCGATGCGATGATGGCAATCCATACTGCAACCTCCAAATTCGAATTCTAGTTACAAAATTTGTTTAGATTTTGCAAGTAAATATTAACAATTTCCACATACGCACATACATACATTTCGACTTGATATGCATATACATACATATATATTAGATTGTGTATTTGCGCATGATTAAGAATGGTATTTCATATCGATTGTTTACTGGACGATATCGTATCACAGCATTACTCATGGGACTCCTGCTATTTCTTTATGCCATTAATTAGAGAATTATTTTTGTAGTTCTTTTACAGCCCGCAAGCACAGTATCAGAGGCCGTTATTTCGTTGAAATCTAAGTAAATATTTACTGAAGCTACCCCTTATAAGGACTGCTCTGCTGATCTGTGTTACTTTGGTGTCGAAAAGCGCGGAAGGATTCCAGATTCGCTTTCCGGCGGCGGAGGTTGAATATTTTGCAATAATTTTAATTAAAATATTAAATAAAATTGGTCCCACACTAGCGAAGTTATTATTTGTTTGAAAACTACTGCAAAAATGGCTTGAATTTTGTGAATTTTGAATCACACAATATAATTGATTTTCTTTTGCATTGCAACTCTGACTTAAGTTATCGCTAACCAATTTGATACAAACACAGAGTAAAATGCGCAGAACAGCAAATGTGCGCAAAAAAAAATCAAGACAAGGCTGGTCATGAGTTTTTGTACGACTCGCTTGCTCCGCTACCCCTCTTCCCTACAAGCAAAAACTCTTTAGAGAAAACCGCGAGTTTAAGTCATTGTCTAAATGCGGACTTAATATATTTCATTGCCTATTCAAAAAAAAAACAAACAAAATTGCGTGAAATGCGAGAAGCGCTTGAAAATAAACAGGTGACAATTGAGTATTATACAAGACGCGCTAAACAAACGATGTTGCAATTTGATTCCCACACATGGCAAAGTACAATTAATATATAGTTTAATATTAGTTTTTAGCTGCTGAGCCAAACATCCCCCCGTTGAACGGCTGAGTTTCAACAGAATCCTTAAGGGGAAGCAGACACAGCTTGTTAATTGCTCGCTTGATGGTTCCAGTAGGTGTTTTGAGTAGTGAAACGGGTGCGGTGTCATTCTTTCCCTTGATCAATTCAACACCTCTCGCTAATGGCCATTTCGTTGAGAGGCATACCAGGCTTGGGAGATTGCCATTTGAAGAAGACTTTAATATTCTTCTCGCCAACGAGACCAACGACTTGATGCATATAGAACACACGTTGCCAGATATCCAGACGATTAAATTTGAGATGCGTTACATCATTTACTACATGCATAGCTCGCAAATAACTGTTGACCGTTTTTTTCCTTGCTCGCGAGAACAACCGAAAAAATGCATGCACCCTCGTTCTCTCTCTGAGCAGCAGACTTCGTTTCTTTTCGTTTTAGTTTTCTGTTGAGCGCTTTACGTTGAGCTGTTCGTGAGACGCTCTCTTACCGAACATCGCACTATGAGAGATACGAGTGACGCTCGCACCGAGAGACTTACTAAAAGACCGATTGACTGAAAAAGTCAACGCAAACGGTCTTTTCAATAATTTGTCTTCTTTTCGATGCACAGTGGTACGTTGTGTAACATTGTGACATTCGATTTTCACGTTAAGCCTTCTTGAAATTTTAAACATGAATTTTTCATATTAAAAACTAATTTTTTAATTTAAAAATAAATAGTTTTCTTTCTAATTAATTTATTTTGAATTAAGCTAAACAACTAATAGTGAGTTTAATTTTTGTGACAAGGCTGGTCATGAGTTTTTGTACGACTCGCTTGCTCCGCTACCCCTCTTCCCTACAAGCAAAAACTCTTTAGAGAAAACCGCGAGTTTAAGTCATTGTCTAAATGCGGACTTAATATATTTCATTGCCTATTCAAAAAAAAAAACAAACAAAATTGCGTGAAATGCGAGAAGCGCTTGAAGATAAACAGGTGACAATTGAGTATTATACAAGACGCGCTAAACAAACGATGTTGCAATTTGATTCCCACACATGGCAAAGTACAATTAATATATAGTTTAATATTAGTTTTTAGCTGCTGAGCCAAACATCCCCCCGTTGAACGGCTGAGTTTCAACAGAATCCTTAAGGGGAAGCAGACACAGCTTGTTAATTGCTCGCTTGATGATTCCAGTAGGTGTTTTGAGTAGTGAAACGGGTGCGGTGTCATTCTTTCCCTTGATCAATTCAACACCTCTCGCTAATGGCCATTTCGTTGAGAGGCATACCAGGCTTGGGAGATTGCCATTTGAAGAAGACTTTAATATTCTTCTCGCCAACGAGACCAACGACTTGATGCATATAGAACACACGTTGCCAGATATCCAGACGATTAAATTTGAGATGCGTTACATCATTTACTACATGCATAGCTCGCAAATAACTGTTGACCGTTTTTTTCCTTGCTCGCGAGAACAACCGAAAAAATGCATGCACCCTCGTTCTCTCTCTGAGCAGCAGACTTCGTTTCTTTTCGTTTTAGTTTTCTGTTGAGCGCTTTACGTTGAGCTGTTCGTGAGACGCTCTCTTACCGAACATCGCACTATGAGAGATACGAGTGACGCTCGCACCGAGAGACTTACTAAAAGACCGATTGACTGAAAAAGTCAACGCAAACGGTCTTTTCAATAATTTGTCTTCTTTTCGATGCACAGTGGTACGTTGTGTAACATTGTGACATTCGATTTTCACGTTAAGCCTTCTTGAAATTTTAAACATGAATTTTTTCATATTAAAAACTAATTTTTTAATTTAAAAATAAATAGTTTTCTTTCTAATTAATTTATTTTGAATTAATCTAAACAACTAATAGTGAGTTTAATTTTTGAGCATTTATTGAACTCCGTCGTTCGCTTAAAATAAAATGCAATGCTGAAAATGGTCTTTCAACGGACATTTGAGTAGCCGGTGTGGCCAATTCTAGCTGTGCCAGCGCACTCAAGTGTGGCGATTTCAGCTTTACATTTCTAAAAAAAATTATATCAGTGTTCACAAGCGAAATTTACAAAGCCAAGTGACGCATAGAACCCACGAAACTTCACATACACACATACATGCGCAAAAGACTTTTTCAATCGTCGTTGAAGGGCAAACGGTCCGGGAATGAGCAGAACAAAAGAAATCGGAAAAAACTGCTCGTAGGTTGAGAGCGAGCAAAATTTGTATACGAACAATGCAATCGGTTGCTCTCGGACTTTTTGCTCAAAGTCTGAGTGAGAAACACTTATTTTGCGACCGCACGAATCGGTCAACAGTTATTTGCGAGCTATCACTACATGTAAATATAGTTTGTGGACCACCAACTAAACAATTAGCTGGTGTAAGAGCATCGACCTCTTTTGGATCTTCTGAAATGGGAAGCAACGGTCTATAATTAATGACTGGCGTTATATGGCAAACGAGGGTGCGAAGCTCTTCAAGTCCCAGGACAGTGAAGTCCACAATTATGTAGAAATTATGCTTGGCAGTATTTACCGCAGCCTCAGAAAGTCCGCCAAAGTGAGGGGTGCGTGGTGGTATGAATCGCCAATCGATTGTATCCGAAAAGAAAAACTGGACCACAGCATCTTGATGACAGCTGCTGAGTAAAAGATTATTCAGCTGCAAAAGCTCGTTCTTCGCGCCGACAAAGTTGGTGGCGTTGTCGGACCAAATCTGATGTAGAATGCCGCGAGTAAATATAAAGCGCTTAAGAACATTGAGAAATGGCACCGTAGACAGATCCTGGACCAACTCTAGATGGACGGCCTTAGTGGTAAAATGATAAGCTCGCTAATGTATCATTTTATAGGAGACTTATTGCGAGTGTCAGACTTGTCGAAGAATTGGCCGCAGAAGTCCACGCCGGTTATATCAAACGTTCGAGTTCCAACAGTCGCTGTTTTGCCAGATCAGACATAATGTGCTCCACTAAATGCGGCTTGCTCCGCGAAGAATACCAAATTCATCCAGGACAGGACGCTGACGCGCTTGACCAAAGAAACTGAAGAAAGATTTTAGTCTTTACGATAACTGGCCCAATTAATCCCAGTGCATCGTAAAACCGAGCAGTTGTTGACCGCTTGCAAGGCTTAGAGCTCAGATTGGCAACTACAAATGACAAATGTAATTTGTCAGTTGCAGGATTCCAAGCAAGGCCCAACGTTTTCGTGATGTCGCTTCCATCATTAAACTTCAAGTACGACAGTTTATCCTTGTCAGAAACGCCTTCCAGCACGCCAGAGTGACTAGAACACAATTTTCTAAGTTCGAAGTGACCTTTAAAGAGGATAAATATTGTTTGGTTTAAAACTTCTACCGCCTCTTGTATCGAAGAATCGCCAGATATGAGATCACCTACATAAGAATCTCGAGGAAGAACTTTTGCATCAGTTGGAAATGAAGACTGCTCATCGACTATTAACTGCTGCATTGCTCGAACTGCAAGTGAAGAAGCTGGTTTCGTTCCATATGTGACTGTGTCCAGCTTTAACACACTTATGTCAGCTTCAGGTGAATCGCGCCACAGGATACATTGCAGGTAGTTATCTGGGGCGGTAACTCGGTTGTACCAGCCATCAAAGCTTCGTTCAGCGAACATCCAGTAGTGGTGTCTGTTGAACCATGAAACACAACCGGAAGTTTGGTAGTCGTGCTTTCTTCCTTAAGCACGCAGTGTTGTGTGAGAAAATACTTACAAAGTCGCAAGGACTCTGTAGGGACAATTCCAATCCCATGAAGGCGCAGTACTGGGACTGTGGATGGCGCTGTAACTCCTCTCAAGCGATGTGAATCTGCGAAATGCCTGTTGATAGGATTCGCCCAATTCATTAAGACTGCGTTTAAGGGGCAGCCGTACAGAGTATTCTCCTGTTGGCAGTCATTTGACAGTCCTCCTCGCAAAAATGCTCCTCGCAGTCAAGCTCTTCTTTTGTTGCCTTGGCAAGAGGCTCCGGTAGGCTTTCTACCTCCCAAAATCGGCGAATTAAGTCATCAGTCCGGCTGTTGGGATTGGTTGAAATATTCGGCAATATACGATTCGCCATGAGAGAGGTGCCGTTTTGTTGTGTAACCCCACCTGCTACTATCCATCCAAGGCGCGTCTTTTGTAGGAGAGGCAATCGCAGTAATAGCTTGATTTGTCCGACCCACAGGAGGTCGTAAAACAGGCCAGCTCCGATCAACAGGTCTACTCATTACGGCTTTTCAAAGAACGGGTCAGCAAGACGAATATTTGCTGGAACATTCCAATGCGATGTGTTAATAGCAGCACTTGGCTGCCTATCAGCTATGACGGGAGCTACAACTGCTGTGATGACCGCAGAAAAATCCGAAGCTTGGGATTGTAGATTGATGGCAACAGCCCGTCAGTAGCGAAAATAGTATTGTCGAGTCCAGCAACTGCAGTAAGAGATTGACTTTTCTTTAATTGAAGTTGTTGCGCGAATCGCGACGTAATAAAATGCAGCTGCGATCTAACGCAGCACGACATGAAATTAAAGTGCAACAAGAGAGCTGGAGGCAGGAGCTGTAGAAGCTCGAGGGAGTGAGCTAGGCTGGGAAGATGAAGGTGAAAAATCCAAGTGCAACAATGTATGGTGTTTGGAGCTACATGTTCGACAAGTGCCAGAGCTACACGTCCGTAAAAGATACCCCTTCCTAAAGCAGTTGAGGCATAAGGACTGCTTTTTGCTTCTTTAAGACGCAAAGCTGGAGACAAGTTGCCAAATCTGGAGTATTGCTGTATACTATGGCTAGGAGTATCACAAAATACTCAGGCAGTGGTTACTGAGGTTAGACTTTATGTTATTGTCCACCTGGAAAGCCCGCCGTATAAGTTGACATAACATTATCCACACTCTCTAGTGTTCTGCATCGCTGTTCAAAAATGTTGCGATTTGTGACCATGTTGGGATCATATATGTAAAGGCAACATTCTCCAGATTCTCCTCCCATTTAGCCTGCGAAACCGGATCAAATTTTTGCAACAGCACTTGCACTATGATGCACCCAGCAATTTGCTCCATGCAGCCCAAACTGTGGAGGGCACAAATGTGGGCATTGAACTTATCCGACAGTTCACGCAGCTTGCCAGTAGAACCATTCTCTACTCTCTTGACCCCCAGCAATTCAACGATATGTACCAAGGAAACTAAACGTCGGGTATCAATTCTTTTTGCAATAAATCTAATGCTATGGAATAGTTAGCATCTGAAATCTTCAACGCCGAATCCCTTAAACAGAGTCTAAAAATCCTGCATTTTCTGAATGTTGCTGAGGTCTGGGTGATTTCAAATTACTGTTGTAAGCATTAAGTACAAATCTGCCCACTCTGTATAACCACCAGAAAACGTAGACAACTTGATGGGAGGCAACGCCGAAGGCGCTCTGTGCCTGCCACTGTGAGTAGCAACAGAACGAGGATCCTGTACGAGGTAGAGCAGCGATTTCAGACCGAACCAATTTCTCCAAAATGACGGAAACCTCATAAAATAAGTCACGTATCTCACCGCCGATTTAATCAATGAAGATTCCAATTTTTCTATTCGCTTAAGCAACACCGACAGCGCTTGGGTAATATTAGCCTGCAACACCTGCAAACGATTATAAAAAGACGCTGCCTTGCGCTTTAAAAACAACACCCTATTTATAGGCTGTACCATCGAATCAGCTTTAAAATCTTCAATGGCAACAAAAGTACAAGATGTTATGGAGAACGAGCGTAAAACAGTTTAAATCGAATCCGCACTTATGAATTTGCCTGTATACAAATGCACTTGTGTATTTATGTATGCACTTGTGTACAAATTTAAACGCGCAAAGTAATTTGGCCGTATACTTATTGTCGCAACTGTGCGTTTGTTATGAATGCACGTCAACAGCGGGAACGACATGCGTCTGTATGTATGTATGTATGTATATACCTACCGCGCGAACCTTGCTTGTATATAATTATATTTGTTTATGCGTTTTGTGTTCCCTCCGAAATAATAAATGAAGATTATGTATTTGTTAGCGACGTGTTGTGTCTTAGAGTGTATGTACAATGTGTGTATGTGCTAATGTATGAGCCGATATGTATGCGTTAATTAACATTAATTAAGCATTAATGCAGCTTAAACGAATTTAGGTAGAAAAAACGAAACGACCGAGATGATGTTCGATTAAGCGAAAGTGCAATATGAAACTAAACTAGCAGCGACGCTAAATTTATGCGCCGAACAGTCCGACACGTGTATCACCGATTTTGGAAAATGCACTCCCATGGTTGGAAAATTGGTGGAAAACTCTGGCATTCGGTTATTTAATTTTTCGTGCGATTCGCTTCAACCTCATTTTCAAGGCTCTACACAAATACATAATAGGCGCGGATCTCAAAGATTTTGGAAAATCTACCCCCAAGGTCGGAAAATTCGTGAAAAAACTGTTGTATAAGACTTTTTTATTATTGTCCGATTGGCTTCAAACTCATTTTCAAAGCTCTACACATTAAATAATTCGACACATTGGAAAAAGCACGTCAACGGTCGGAAGAAGTGGAAAATCTGGAATTCAGCATTTTAGTTTCTCATGCGAATGACTTCATACTAATTGCTAAAGCTAAACACAACAAATGAGAACGTTGCAGTCGAACGTACCCGACAGCAGATTACTCGTCTTCAAGTCCGATATAATTTGGTAATTTGTGGGGTGGAAAAGAGAAAAAACACAGTAGTCTGTATTTCAAATTTGGTGAATCCACCTGAACAATTGTTTGAGAGATACATTTTGTTTATTTGCGGGGAGTAGTGGGAGGACCAAAATTGTTTTTCAAATCTGTGAAGGGAGTCAACAGTAGTCGGTGTTCTAATTATGATGACTCTACCTGTAGAAAATCTATATTTTCTCAAAGCTCGCAAAATGTGCTCAACCAAATTTTTCTGTTCGGTCTGCTCAGTCAATAGACCTATAATAATGAAACGGAATGGCTTACGGTCTCAACAGCAACCTTTTTTTTCGTTTCGTTCCGATTCTCGCTCTCGGGTTTCGGGTTGAGCGTTGAGCTACAGAACGGTCAGCAACTGAGCAAAACGATTGAAGGTCCGCAAAAAAATGTATTTATATGGCAAAGCATGGAAGAGGAAGTTAGAAAACAATACGGCGCTAATGCTTATGCATTAATACTATTCTTTTATATTAATTTAATAGCCATTCAAATTTAGCTTTAAATCGACCTACAGTGCATCGAGAGACTTCGTGTTAACTTATCCACAGATGCGCAAAAGGCCGCTTTACGAATTTGTATGAAGCAAAGGGACTTAAGTGGACTCTGACCCGAAACACCGAGCAAAAGCGGTCGTTAGTTAGGCAAAGAGCGAACCGAGCAAAAACGATCTTCGAGGGTTTTTTCATGACAGTTTCGCATCGTGTCAGTAGGCGACTGGTAATTTTCTGACTACTTACAGTAGACGGACCGTTTTTTGCGATCTCTGGATTTTCTCGTTTGCTAGGGAAGGGTTGGAAAAAATGTTGTATGCAGATCTGTCAAGGAGCTCAACATTAGCCTGTCTTGCAAATTTTGTGACTCGACCTATACAGGTGTGGGAGATATAAAGGCCTGTTCCGAATTCGACTAGTTTCAAAAAGTAACAAGTAAGAACGTTGCAGTCGGACGTATCCGACAGCAGCATACTCTGTTCCCAGTCCGGTATAATTTGCTTATTGTGTGGGTTCGGAAAGAGACGCGAGGAAAACAGTAATTTCTTTGTAAAGGGTATACACCAACATGTGTACCAAGTTTGGTTGCTCTAGCTTCAAGGGTGTGGAAAAAATTGCGTTCTAACGGACAGACGGACATTTCGCAAACCCAATATACTATTTTCCCTTCGGGAACATAGTATAAACATTGACAAAACCAAGGACAGACAGATTGAGGAAAGACAATATATTAGCGTACCATATTTAAATAACTTAACAAACCGGCAAACAATAAAAAAATAATACCAGACGCACACTCCAAACACCTAATGTATGCGTACAAAGCACACACAAACATAAGAAGTCTATTTACGAACATAAAAGACAAAATATCAAAAGATAAACAACAACACGTCATATACGAAATCAAATGCAACGGGAAAGAAGTCGAAAGATGCAAAGGAACAACAAAGTGAGCGCTTGGCACAAGAATTACCGAACATAAAGGAGACGCGAATAAGGGAAAAATGACAAATGAAAAATGTTCTGTCGACACTGTTTTTGTTGTATGAAATGTCTTCGTTTGCTTTGTCTGCAACGGGGCCTTCCTTTTTTTGTCTTTCGGTGTTCTATTTTGTGACAGCTGTGGTAATGGCATGCCACCGTCTTGTTTACTTTTATGTCGACAGTTGAATTGGACGGACACAAATTTGTACTTCGGAGCCAAATTTAAATCGGTAAGTTTAAATTTATTACAATTGGTTATACTTATTATATATATATGACCTTTGTATTTTCTAGCTATGTGTTCGCCGCCGAAAAAAATCGTAAGGCTGAGCTTTGCTCCTCAACAAGGTACGTTATTAGACATTATTAATCAGGTATTAAATATTATCCATGCTTTCAGCTCAAAAGACCAAGTGCCAAAAGTGCGATGATATGGAGGCATTCAAACTTGCCATGACCAATATAGAAAGTAAGTTTTTGTTAAGTGTAAAAAATGTAAGAATTTACTTTTTTATTTAAGCTGATTATTAGTAATAAATTAAGAATATTAAAATAAAATGAAAAAAATTAAAAAGTAGTCTTTTAAATGTTTATACTGGAGCACCCACGGTGGCGGCTACTAGGAGATACCACCAGAGCATCCACTAGTAGCACCCACGGTCCCGGCAACTTGGTATCGAACGCCGTACCTATCGGTCACTGCCTATGACATGCCCATGTTAAAGTAATAAAACTTGACGCGCAAAGACTATAGAAATAAAACGACGATGGATAAACATAAACCAAAGTGCAAATTAGACGAAGGAACAATGACGACACTGTAGAAAATACTACAATAAGTTTAATGTATATATTTTAATGTCAATCAGAATGTTTGTTAAATCTTTATATGTATGTAAATGTCTTTTATATGCATGTAAAACCTGAAGAAGGCGCAACAAACGCCGAAACGCGTAGGAGAAGAATTTTAATAAAGGATGAAACATATTTATTAAAATGAACTAGAACGGCCTTATTAACTCGCAATAGGAAACACACAAGGGAACGCTTGTTTTTCGTGAAACCGCTATCTGGGCTCGAAATGATAGCGCGATCTACTTTGCACTAATTTGAGAGCGTAAAATGCTAAAAATAGAATGCGCTCTCAGCCTCACCACGTATTGATAAAAATCTGAACACAATTCAAAACGCAAATGCAAAGCGAGATTAGCGTGCGTATATATGTACCCTCAATTTATGAAGTGTCGAGATCGCCCCATCTTGTTATTTAAAATGTATTTGCATATGCCGATTTTCGGGGGAGGGTGTGGGGTGCCAACAAATTTTTGATGCAGATCTGTCAGGAATCTCAACATTAGTCTGTATGCCAAATTTGGTGACTATAGCATTAAAAATGTGGAGGATACAGGTTTTCCCCAACTTTTATGGGAGAGGGTTAGGTGGTGAGGCGATCTCGACACTTCATAAATTGAGGGTATACACCAACATGTGTACCAAATTTGGTTGGTCTAACTTCAAGGGTGTGGAAAAAAATTGCGTTCATCCGGACAGACGGACATCTCATACATATATTTCACAATATACTCTTTTTCCCTTCGGGAACAGAGTATAAAAACGAACAAGTGTATTGCGATTTTGGAAATTTCAGCCCCATGATGGGAAAATTAGCGGAAAACTGTGGCATTCGACATTTTTAATTTTCATATGATTGGCTTCAAACTCATTTTCATTGTTCTATAGGTAAACTAAATATAAACTAAATAGGAGCTGTGGTCAAAGATTTTGGAAAATCTACCCAAAGTCGGAAAATTCGAAGAAAACTGCTGTATGATCCTTTTTTGATTATCGTCCGATTGGCTTCAAAATCATTTTCAAAGCTCTACTCATAAAATAATTCAACACGTGTATCAGCGATTTTGGAAATTTCAGCTACATAGTCGGAAAATTAGCGGAAAACTCTGGCATTCGACATTTTCAATTTTCATGCGATTGGCTTCAAACTCATTTTCAAGGTTCTACACAAACTCATAATAGGCGCGGTGCCCAAAGATATTGGAAAATCTACCAAGGTCTGAAAATTCGTGGAAAACTGTTGTATTCAACTTTTTTGATTATCGTCTGATTGGCTTCAAACTAATTTTCAAACCTTTCTTTTCTTAAATAATTCGACACATGTGCTGCCAGTTTTGAAAAATGCACGCCCACGGTGCGAAAGGGGTGAAGGGGTCTGGAATTCAACTTCATAATAATTTTCAAATATAAATTAAAACAAGTAAGAATGCTATAGTCGAGTATACCCGACTACGAAACTCCCTGTACCCAGGTCTAAGACATCCAATCACATCTACGTCCACTTACACAAACATACACACATACACAAAGACGCACACACACGGGCGGCAAAAGCGACAGCGCAAGCGAGGCAATTTAATGGGTGGCTGTGCTTCTTCCCCCTCTCGCTGCATTACTGAATCTTCTTTCGTGAATAACTTCCGTGTTTATTATCCGATCGACTTGAAATTTGGACAGTAGATTAAGAGAGACTAAAGTATTGTACATGCTAAATCTAAAAGCTATATCTTGAAAATTGTTCCTTGAAAACGGTTTTTATCGATTTGCGGGGGAACGGGGGAGATATCTGAAATATGAAACAAACTTGATCTGCGTATGCTATACAGGTACCTACATTTCAAATTTGGTGTCTCTAGCTCTTATAGTTGCTGAGATCGACGCGTTCATACAGACGGACAGACGGACAGACAGACGGACATGGCCAAATCGAAATCTCTTTTGATACTGATCAAGAATATATATACTTTATAGGGTCGGAGATGTCTCCTTCTGCCTGTTACATACATTTGCACAGATTTAGTACCCCTTTTTACCCATTTTATGGGTACAGGGAGTAAGAACCTCGGCACTTTGCGAGCAATACAACGGGCGGAAAATAGTTGGAAAGCTTTTGTCTGGATTTTTAGTATTATTCGTTGAATTGGTTTTCAAATGCCAAATTATTTTGGAAAATCTACTCCGTGTCGCCTCGGGCGGGAATTGGAAGTCAATTACAAATGAATAGGATTATTTGTTTAGTTAGATAGGCTTCAAAGACATTTTCATAGCGCTACACAAAAACATTAGTCACGTGGCTCAACTATATAGTTTCCTACCCCCACGGGAGGGAAAACTATGATACGTTAGTTTTGTGTATTTGACGGTTGACGAAAGTAGTCAATTCAACATAATGCATTTTAATCTAAATATTTCGCCGGGCAACGCTAGCGTTTTACCAGCTAGTTTATATGTATATGTATATGTGAAGTATAAATTATTTTATACAAAAGCTTAATTGTCGTCCAATCACATCTATGATCCGATCCAGCCTGTTCCCACAAACGTATTGCGAGCAGCAAACAAAAAGCATTTGTGACAAGTTTTATCACAAACAGCTTTAAACTTGAGAGATTAATTTGCAGTCAGTCAGACATCGTTATATCCATCCGGCTGTTGATGTTTCTGTAAATGTGTTACACTCTTAGTGACAAAATGATAATGCAAGAATATAAAACCGAAAACATCAAGGTAGGAATTTGGAACGTTAAAACTTAAAAAGTCGGAATTGATTTATCCTTATACATTATACACTTCATAAAGCTTTGAAACTTTATTTAAAAATATTTTTACATGCAAGTATGAAAATACATTTCACCATATATCGGAAAATTAAATCGTCATCATCATTAAATATTTATTTGTTTCTATTGCGAGACAATAGGGCTCTTTTTATCTATATCGGCTATATTAGCATTGTTCTGTGGTCCAGAAGCATTCCCAGGACTAGCTGGAATAGCACCAGCTCGTTCCATACTCCACGGATTTGAACCAGATATTGGCGAATCGGCATGCCCAAACCCAGTGTGGTTATCGTGTTCAACTGCATTGGTACCATCATATTGTGTATTTTCCAAACGTGTAATAAGCCTCTCATCTTCTTCACCAAATTCACCGCCCATTAATGTTGGCTCACCTACTACCATTACATCTTGAGAAGAGAGGGAAAAGCTGGGTCCTGACGGCGATCGCTTTTGATTTGCTACAGGTGGAGTGTTTGAATTATTGCCGCCTCCGGAATTTGATCCTTTTCTTTTGCGACGCTTGTTTGGAGGTCGCTGCGGGTCTTTTTTGCCGGGAGGCGCCACCATACGCTGCCATTTTTGAAATAGAGTTGTTTTTAAACAATCGCGTGGACTAAGTGCGTATGCCTTATGGCGTGACATAAGTTCTTGCATTGGCTCAAGTATAACACACAAACGAAGGTAATTTAAAGTTGAGTTTGTTATTCCAGCCCTAGTTATATTCTTCGTAATCTGATCGAGAAGCATTGGATCAGGAGGAAGAGATGTACCAATTACGGACCTTGGAATGAGTTCTCTATGGCCTTTTATGGTCATATGCCATGATTTGATTCTCATGTAGTCATCATACATAAATTCTAGAATCAGTCTAGCATCCGCACATACTTTTGTAAAAAATGGTTTTCCATGCTGGGTTATTACTGTGCACTGATCGCAATCTAATGTTATTGATGTATTGTGAAACGATTCCTTAGCGTGCTTAAGTTGAAAATACAAGTCAGATACACCTCCCTCAAAAATGCTTCGAAAAAAACGCGGAACAAGTGTTCGTCCAATCGTGTATCGTTTTGGTCCGTCCTCCAAGCAAAACAAGATTGTCAATCTGGCGTCGTCTTCAAAAAACTCTGTTGTAAAAGAATCCCACCAGCAATTATCGCTGTCTTCGTTTCGTTGTTGGAGGCGTTTGTTCAGTTCAAACACTCGATGCTCCGTATGACTGAAGTATGAATTGTGTCTTCTGAAGCCTTGGTCGATTCTATCCATTTGCTGAGGACCGCCCATCATAGGATGGGTTCCACCATGACCAAACGGAGATGCTGGCGGCATGGGATTAAACTGGCCTCCAACTCCAAAAACTGTAGGCGAAGAAAAGTGACCTGCTTGTCCGGTGTTGAACGGTGTACCTGAGCTCGCTGGTCGACTAAATTGCCCCAAGCCGGATGACGGTGATCCAAAGGGGCCCCCAACGGGTCCGTTGAAATTTCCTGAAGTTGACGATTGTGTATAATTTCCCTGTATGTTTTGCGAACCGACTCCAACTGGACCTGGGGTTGATGAACCCGAGGGTGCTGGCGATGACGTATACTGGGGAGTATTTGATCCAGGTTGATTAGTATTTTGAAATACTAAAGACTGGTTTCCAGCGGGAGAAGACTGTCCAGCTTGTGGATATGGGTTACCACTAGAATTGTATGGTAATCCTCCTTGGGGAAATCCACTCTGATTGCTTGCGTCCGGGTTAAGAGACGAAGAATTGGTGGAAGGTAACATGGCTGAGCCTTCTGAAACGCCCTTCCAGCTTCCCTCGTCAATATTTGATTGAGAAGACATCGTATTTCCAGTATTTAAACCTCTACGATTCATCCCTACTTTAAATCTTTTAATAGCATGCGATTCGATCTGAAATACAATTCAGTTAGTATGAGCAAATGTTGATTAATGAAAAACTTTGTATATCTCAATAAAAAAATTTCAAACTTAACAAAAGAATATAACTTTATGGTCTAAATCAATAATTTCTTGAACGTATTCTGTTAAATATTTAAGCTGACATACCTATAAAAACAGAATAAAATAACTAATCCCACAAGCAATTATGTATCTACTATCCAAAAGAATTTATCGAACTCATTTTAACCTGTTATCGATTGTTAGAGCTGTAGCTTCAAATAAGTATATTTGCAATTTAATATGGCATGTTGTCCGCCAAGTATCGTCACTTTATTAACAAAAGAAGGCAACACATATGACTTTTTATTTAAATTAATGTCGGGCGGGCTCCATTTCTAAAACCATATGACTTTTGGTGTGGATCCTATTCACAAAAAGTCATGCACCCACTTCCGTATCCACACATATTGTGAAAGCCAATATCCACGTGGAAATGTGAATTGAAAGTATATGGATAAAATAGAACGATGTATTAACTGACTTCAATTTAAACGATACAACTTCCTTATATAACAACTTAAAATTTCACGAAAATGGGATTTCCGGCGGGGAGATTGACTTTCTTGCAAATCCTTATGCACTTGTATCGAAATAATTGGCGTGTTCAAAAATAATTTTGAAAAATGGTTGAAAATTATATTAAACATATCCAATTTGATTTAATATATGATTAACAAGACAGAACGGCTATCTTGGGAGTGCCGAAGCTTTATACCCTAGCAGCAATGTTTTTATACAAATTTCAATTTTCGTCACATTGCTCCTATGTGGTCCGATTTTGATAAAATTATAGGAAACTATTTGAAGTATAATAAGACTCTCACTAAGATCCAAACTAACACAAAAAGTTTTTCATTCAAAAACTCATTTCTCACCCGATCCTATGGCAACTATGTAATATAGTGGTCCGATTTTGAAAAAATTTGGTCAGATTTTATAAACTCACTAGAGACTCGGTTTGAGTGAGCTTGGTAAGGATACCTTTATAAACAAAAAGTTTTTCGTACAAAAACATAGTTGTTGACCGATCATTCATATGGCAGCTATATGTTACAGTCTTCCGATCCGGCCGGTTCCGACATATTTACTGCCTGCAGCAATAAGAAGGGTCTGTGCCAAGTTTCATTACGATAGTTTTAAAACTGAGAGACTAGTTCGCATAGAATCAAACGGACATCGCTATATCGACTCGGCTTTTCATGCTGATTTAGAATGTATATACTTTGTTGTGTCGGAAACGTCTCCTTCGGTCCATTACACATTTCGAGACCAAATTATAATTCCTCCTGCTAGGGTATAAAAATATGGGTAAGAAACTTAAATTTAAGTTAATATCCAAATATTAAAGAAAATCTTAATCGTGTGCGTTTGCATGTTCTATTAATTTCAATACCATATAGACTTTATAACATTGGAAACGTCTCCTTGTGTCTCTTACATAAATTTTCTTAGATTTCGTATCCCCTTTTACATAGTTTTTGGGTACATGGAGAAATTTTGAATTTAGAATAAGTTATTGATTGATATTCATACCCTGTTTCAAAACATTATTAGGTTTGCGCAATGGTTATCTTTACCGTCGGAATTTGCTTTTTATTTTCAAGCGAACAGCAGCAATCAAAACCCAAACAATCAAGAGGGACAACAAACTTCAATGCAAGAAATTCCCAATTCCCGTAAGCAGAGCATGCGATAAAAACAAGACCAAATATGCTGTTGAGCGCAGTTCGACAACAACAAAGCTTCATGATCGCAGATAAATATCAGAGTGCGCCCTTTATAGCCCATTCCCACTGAGTACATCATCGGGGAACGCATGATTGATAGTGGATGTGAAACACCGATTCACACTGACACCATCCAACATCAATTGTACCCTTTGACGTTCTATTTTATAATTATAATTTTATAAATTATAATAAAAATAATAGTAATGTATTTTAATAAAAAAGTAACTATTGTTGCTGCTGTTGTGTAGCATGAAAATGAGTTAAGCACTAAACTAATGACGGCACTCTACACATCAACAGAAATGTAGTTTTTGAAGCAGCAGGCAGACGACGACGATTTCTTGAAGTCGGTAATTTGCAATTCTTGTAGAGATCATTACTTCATAAAATATGTTCTTTCTACACATATATCTACCATAACTGTGTCAAAATCGAATGCTTTAATGATAAATATAATATTGGTCATGGCTTGACCCCTAGATGGATTTGGCATTTCAATTTTATTCATTTCTTGAAGTCCACATTACGGCCATTATGAATGTCTTGTTACGTCAGTCAGGCAATTAGCAAGCTCCTAATAGGCTTTTACACTGAGCCACCATTCAACACTATATGGCGTGATGGTCCCACAGTTCTACCCGTGCCGAAATTTTACCATCCTTTTGGATGTTTCTATCCCACACGTTACCTTTCGATAATAAGCCCATAATTATCGAATGCAACACTGAATATTTTCTATTCACTACGGAAATCTAAACAATGTCAATATAAATTAATGTCGACAACAAGAAGAGCAAGGGTAATTCTCAATGAAAAATGGGCCTAATCGTATATACATATGTATGTAGGACCTGACAAGACATGTTGACCGAAATGTTGACTTCCGGGTAAAACCATGACCGAAAATTCATTCTTTATACAAAACTAGCTGGTAAAACGCTAGCGTTTCCCGGCGTAATATTTAGATTAAAATGCTTTATGTTGAATTTGACTACTTTCGCAACAAAAACACAAAACTAACGTAGTTTTAGCTCCCGTGGGGGTGGGAAACTATATAGTTGAGCCACATGACTAGTGTTTTTTGTGTAGCGCTATGAAAATGTCTTTGAACCCGATCTAACTAAACAAATAATCCTACTCATTTGTCCTTGACTTCCATTTCCCGCCCGTGGTGACGCGGAGTAGGTTTTCGAAAATCATTTGTAATTTGAAAACCAATTTAACGAATAATACTAAAAATCCAGACAAAAGCTTTCAAACTATTTTCCGCTCGTTGTATTGCCCGCAAAGTACCGAGGTATTTTTTTTATGTATATTTGGAAATTATTATGAAGCTGAGTTACAGACTTCACCCCTTTCGGACCGTGGGCATGCATTTTTCAAAACCGGTAGCACATGTGTAGAATTATTAATGTGAGGTGCTTTGAAAATAATCAAAAAAGTTGCACACAACATTTTTCCGCGAATTTTCCCAACTTGGTAGATTTTCCAAAATCTTTGACCACCACCTTATTAGTTTACCTATAGAACAATGAAATTGAGTTTGAAGACAATCGCATGAAAATTAAAAATGTCGGATGCCGGAGCTTTCCACCAATTTTCCGACCATGGGGCTGAATTTCCCAAAATCGAGGATACACGTGTCGAATTATTTTAAGTGAAGTGCTTTGAAAATGAATTTGAAGGTGATCGGACTGAATCAAACTGATCAAATGAATTTTTGTGTAGATCTTTGAAAATGAGTTTGAAGCCGATTCGATGGTAAACAAAAAAGTTTCATACAACAGTTTTCCGTGATTTTCCACGCTTGTGGGTGGAATTTTCCAAAATCCCGTCTTATCGTGCACTTTCATTATAGGTGGAACCTACTGTGAAAATTGCAGGATCCTAGCTCTTACGGGTTGGGCTGTGCGATGATTGCCAATCAGTCAGTCAGTCAGTCATTCAGTCAGCACGAACTCTTTTAAATATATAGATGTACTATTACAAATTTTCCTCGCTGCTGAATCCAAAAGGCAGTATTGATGGTGAATTGTGCCAGTGTTAATCGGTGTTTCACTTCGACCACAATTCCCATGCGTTTCCCGATGATATATTCAGTGGGAATGGGAATTTGTAATAAACGTGCGTACATTTGCTTTGTCGTTTTAAATGCATTCATTTGTTTGCCAATATGGATTCAATCCATCTCATCCTGTCAATCTGGTGTCCCTTTATTTAAAATTTGGGTAAGAGGCTATTCACACTGAGCCACCATCTACCATCCACCATCATATGGCATGATGATTCCATAGTTTTACCCGTGCCGTAATTTCACCATCTATATTACACTGACTATTTGATATTCACTAAGAAAATGTAAGCAATGTCAACAAATTAATGACTAGAACAAGAGCAAGAGTAAAAAACAAAAAAGAAATGGCTGAACGGTATACATATATAAATTTGTAAAACCTTACTGGCTGACCTAACAAGACATGCATAATGGCGCCAATATGGACTCCAAGAAATGAATAAAATTTAAATGCCAAATCCATCTAGGGGTCAAGCCATGACTAAAATTACATTTATTATAAATTTATCATTTGATTTTGACACAGCTATGGTTGATTGAAGTAGTAGTAGGAGTAGATTGAATATTTTATAAGGTAACGATCTCTACAAAAATTGCAAAATGACCGAAACGTGAACTTCAAGAAGCGTCGTCGTCTGCCCGCTGCTCTATAAACTAAATTTCGTCTGTTTTGTCGATCATTGTTATGCTGCAATTCAGCAACAACAGCATCTAATTTCTTAATGAAATTCATTTTAATTAATATTTGGTACGCCAAAGGTTGAATTTATGGTAGATGGTGGCTGTGTGAACGGTGTTCCACCATCTTCCCATGCGTTCCTCGATGATGTGCTCAATGTGAATAGCCTATTAACTTATCTCGAATTAAAAAATTTATATTTTCTGATATCTGAATTGTTATCGATAAGTTTAGCTTAATTAAATTGTATCTCTGGAATACCCAGAGTACATATACACATACAATATAATATATACAGAGGATTTCTCAAAGTTCTTATACACATGTCTTTTATTTTCATTTGCACATGCACGTGCATGTATACGCTGCTTAAGAATTTGTTTGATGACTCTTTATGAAGTGATATTTTGCACTTTTATACTTAATACGATAATCGTTCGGTAAGTTATACATATATGTATTTGGGTGACATGTACATACATACATATGTATGTATATGTTTTAAGAAAAGGTTAAAAGTATTTATTTACACCCACGTATATATTATATATTTTTATGACAAATTGTATGTAGTACGCACACAGTATGTACATATATATACATACATATATGCATGTACATATGTAAGTATGTATATACATACATACTGTGTGCGTACTAGATGCATACATATGTGCATACAGATATTGGCGTAGCCCAAATCAAACTTAATTGTTTCTTATATGAATCCACAATCTCAAATGAACTCACGGTACAATTGACCAGAAGTTACCCAGTAGATTATAAATTTTTTGGTGCAGATCTGTCAAGGATATTAGCGGTAGTCTATCTGTATGCCAAATTTGGTGACTAGTTATAAAAATTTGGAGGATATAGGGTTTTGCCAAAGGGACGACCTTGACAGTTTATAAACGGAGGATATACCCAAACAAACAATTTTGTTTGCTCTAGCTTCAAGGGTGTAGGAAAAATTGCGTTCAAACGGACAGACAGCTGTTTTTGTTTACATTTTGGTTACTTTGATTTTTTTAATAGCTGTTATTGAATGTGCTTGCAGAGTATAAATAAAAATGGCACAATGTTTTCGAATAAATTAAAATTAAAATTATCGTGCTCTCATAATCTTATAAAATAAGTATGGAGAAGCTTAACACGAATTTGGATAGAAACAGTTGTTTGAATCACAGTCACTTAAAAGTAGCGATCTACATATTTCTGTGATACACGTTTATATATTTATTTTGTTGGGTAAATAGTATACGGTAGCCCTACTTTGGGCAAACTCAGAAATTCACTCTAAATTTTGGTAAGCTCATAAGATGCTGACTCAGTTTTATCAAATATCGATTGTCAAATCTTATAGCTGTATAAACAAAAAAATGAGTTATTGTATAATATTTTTACTCCCTGTACCCATAAAATGGGTAAAAGGGGGTACAGGCAGAAGGAGACATCTCTGACCCTATAAAGTATATGTATATATTCTTGATCAGTATCAAAAGAGAATGCGATCTCTGGTCACTCTTAACCTATTGTCGAAACGGGAGCAGCGCATCTGCCACTTTAAATGCTCCGCTTGCGCTACCGGTTGTGTGCGTGCGTATTTGTGCATGTGTAAGTGTACGAAGATATGTTTTGAAGTTGTAGACCTGGCACAGGGAGCTTCTTAGTCGGGAATACTCGACTAGAGCATTCTTACTTGTTTGTTTATTTATTTAAATAATGATAACTTCTAGTTAAAACTATGAGTTAACATTAAATTCTTAGCCATGGCTGCCAGTTTATACATACATGCAATCTTAACAATTGAGAGTTTTATTGTACTTCATAGGGCTTGAAAAATTATATTATCTTACTAGCTGGTAATACCCCGGCCTTGCCCGACGAAATATTTAGATTAAAATGCATTATGTTTAATTTGACTACTTTCGTCAACCGTAAGAAATACACAAAAATAGATTATCACAAATTTCCCTCCCGTGGGGGTAGAAAAAAATAGTTGATCCAAGTGCTTAATGATTTATTGTGTAGGGCTATGGCAATGACATTTAAGCCGATCTAACTAAACAAATAATCTTACTTATTTGACTTTGACCACCATTTCCCGCCCGTGGCGACTGGTGAGCGTAGTCCTTTAAAATATTTTTGATGAAGTTGGAAGAATATATTCTAAAAAAAAATATACTTAATTCAAGTGAAAATTTTAAAAACAATTATTTCCATTGTTAACCCTACATTTATCGCATTCTTTCCACCGCTGTCAGCAATTCCATTCAAAAAGTTATTATATGTACATATGTTGGTAATAAAAATATCAACCAACTTTATGGAAAATCGATTACAAATCGATAATGTGATTGCAGCTGCTCCGATTTACTATACGATAATAATAATTATAATGGTATTATGTAGTAGCTTCACTTTCTATTAACTAAAAAGCTGCATAATTAAATTACAAACTAAAATGATTTAAAATAACTAAATCGTGGTTTCACAAAAATGTATGACTTCGGAAGCAGCGCTCCATCAAGCGAAGATCAAGAGCAAAGCATAAACAGAAGATTGAGAGATTAAGCAATATGGCGATTTCAGTCACACTTACAAGTTTTAAGGTCGAGAGAGCGATTGAAGAGAGAGATGCTTTATCTCTTTTCACTTCCACGTTGTACAGCAGCTGGCACATACCGAGATTAACAATTTTTTAGACAGTTTCACCGTGCTTTACAATAAGAAGGTACTGTAAAAATTCCAGGCTTCTAGCTTCTACCATTTGAGCGGCTAAAAGTCGCCAATCAGTCTTTTATATATATCTATATATATAAAAGAGTTCGTGCTGACTGACTGACTGACTGATTGGCAATCATCGCACAGCCCAAACCGTAAGAGCTAGGATGCTGAAATTTTCACAGTAGGTTCCATCTATGATTAAAAGACGGAAAAATTTGGAAAATTCCACCCACAAGCGTGGAAAATCGCGGAAAACTGTTGTATGAAACTTTTTTGTTTACCATCCAATCGGCGTCAAACTCATTTTTAAAGATCTACACAAAAAATCATTAGACACATATTTCACAGATTTGGGAAAATCCACCCCCCTGGGCGGAAAATGGGGGTCTAAAGGTTGTATCGGCAAAAGTCTAATTTTAGTCCGATCACCTTCAAGATCATTTTCAACGCTCTTTACGTGAAATAATTCGACACGTGTATCAGCGATTTTGGAAATTTCAGCCCCATGGTCGGAAAATTAGCGGAAAACTCTGGCATTCGACATTTTTAATTTTCATGCGATTGGCTTCAAACTCATTTTCATTGTTCTATAAGTAAACTAAATAGGCGCGGTGGTCAAAGATTTTGGAAAATCTACCCCAAGTTCGGAAAATTCGCGGAAAACTGTTGTATGCAACTTATTTGATTATCGTCCGATTGACTTCAAACTCATTTTCAAACTTTTCTGTTTATCATCCAATTATTTTGAAACTAATTTTCCAAGCACCTCATTAATAATTCGACACATGTGCTACCGGTTTTGAAAAATGCAGGCCCACGGTCCGAAAAGGGTGAAGTCAGGAATTCAGCTTCATAATAATTTCCAATTATATAAATTAAACAAGTAAGAATGCTATAGTCGAGTAAACCCGACTACAAAACTCCCTGCACCCAGGTCAAAAATTTCCAATCGCATCTTCGTACACATACACACATATATATACACACTCATACACAAAAGACGCACACACACGAGCGACAGCTCGAGCGCAGCGCAAGCGAGGCATTTTAAGTGGTGGCTGTGCTTCTTCTTCCCCTTGCGCTGAAGCACTGAATCTTCTCCCGTGTTTATTATCCGAACGACTTGAAATTTGGACAGTAGATTAGAGTGACTAAAGTATTGCATATGCCAAATCCCAAAGCTATATCTTAAAAATTGTTCCTGTAAAACCGTTTTTATCGAATTGCGGGGGAACGGGGGGAGATATCTCAAATAAACTTGACCTGCTCCCGCTATACACGAACCTACATTCCAAATTTGGTGTCTCTAGCTGTTATAGTTGCTGAGATCCTTGCGTTCATACATACGGACGGACAGACAGACGGACATGGCCAAATCGAAATCTCTTCTGATACTGATCAAGAATATATATACCTTATAGGGTCGGAGATGTCTCCTTCTGCCTGTTACATACATTTGCACAGAATTAGTACCCCCTTTTTACCCATTTTATGGGTACAGGGAGTAAAAATACTCGGTACTTTGCGGGCAACACAACGGGCGGAAAATAGTTGGAAAGCTTTAATCTGGATTTTTAGTATTATTCGTTGAATTGGTTTTCAAATGCCAAATTATTTTGGAAAATCTACTCCGCGTCACCACGGGCGGGAAATGGAAGTCAAGGACAAATGAGAGGGATTATTTGTTTAGTTAGATCGGCTTCAAAGACATTTTCATAGCGCTACACAAGAAACATTAGTCACGTTCTCAACTATATAGTTTCCTACCCCCACGGGAAGGTAAACTGTGATACGTTATTTTTGTGTATTCATTACGGTTGACGAAAGTAGTCAAATTCAACATAATGCATTTTAATCTAAATATTTCGCCGGGCAACGCTGGCGTTTTACCAGCTAGTAGAGATTATAATTATAAAATTACCGAAACTGTGGGTGGCGTGAATATTTATTGCAGAACGAAGCGAGAACGAGAAAAAATGTATGCGATCGGTTCTAAATTCATTCGATTATAATTAAATTAAATTCCATTTTATTTTTATACCCTAGAAGAGGGTATTTTAATTTTGTCTCGAAATGTGTAATGGACTGAAGGAGACGTTTCCGACCCAACAAAGTATATATTCTGAATAAGCATGAATAGCCGAGTCTATATAGCGACGTCCGTCTGTCCGTCTGTTTCTATGCGAACTAGTCTCTCAGTTTTAAAGCTATCGTAATGAAACTTGGCACAGACCCTTCTCTTTGTTGCAGGCAGTAAATATGTGGGAACCGGCCGGATCAGACCACTATAACATATAACATATAGGAATGATCAGTCGACAACTAACTTTTTAGTATGAAAAACTTCTTTGTTTATTAATATATCCTCACCAAACTCACCCAAACCGAGTCTCTAAAGAGTTTATAAAATCTGACCAAATTTGGTCAAAATCGTACTGCTATACCACATAGCGGCCATAGGATCGGGTGAAAAATTAGTTATTTTATGAAAAAATTTTGGTATTACATCCCAACTAAGTACGAGTCTTATTATACTTCAAATAGTTTCCTATAATTTTATGAAAACATAGCACCCATAGAAACAATCAAACGAAAAGTTAGGGTATATAGCTTCGGCACGCCGAAGATAGCCGTTCTTTCTTGTTTTACTTAGCTCTAACTTAAGCTAAGGCGGCGAAACGGGGCGAAATCGCTCTCAGCGAGAATAGCTACTTCATTGCGCTCCTGTTTCACCAAAATTTAAATTGAAACTACCGGTGCCAAATGCGATCATCCAATCATGCAAATCATCTTTATAAAATTATTATATAGCTCCCACAGGAGCAATCAGACAAAAATTAAATTTTGTATAAAAAGCATTGCCGCTATGGTATATAGCTTCGGCACTCAGAAGATAGCCGTTCTTTCTTGTTTGATTTTCTTTTATTCACATTCTTACTTTCAGTTATTTCATGTCGCTTACGTTATTTTCGCGGGCATGAAGAAGCTTGTGTGTCGCTTGCGATATAATTGTTAAGCGGATATTTCAGTTATAGCATTATTGCGATTGCATTAAAAACAAGTAAGAATGCTATAGTCGAGTATACCCGACTACGAAACTCCCTGTACCCAGGTCTAAAACATTCAATCACATCTACGTCCGCTTACACATACACAAAGACGCACGCACACAGGCGGCAAAAGCGACAGCGCAAGCGAGGCATTTTAATTGGTGGCTGTGCTTCTTCTTCCTCCCTCTCGCTGCATTACTGAATCTTCTTTCGTGAATAACTTCCGTGTTTATTATCCGATCGACTTGTAGATTAAGAGAGCCTTAAGTATTGTACATGCCAAATCTAAAAGCTATATCTTTAAAATTGTTCCTGTAAAACGTTTTTATTGAATTGCGGGGAAACGGGGGAGATATCTGAAATTGGAAACAAACTTGATCTGCGTATGCTATACAGGT
This sequence comes from Hirtodrosophila confusa, assembly GCA_035043065.1. NCBI lineage: Eukaryota > Metazoa > Arthropoda > Insecta > Diptera > Drosophilidae > Hirtodrosophila > Hirtodrosophila confusa. The sequence continues at coordinate 327,504 of JAWNNI010000170.1, forward strand.
ACCTACATTTCAAATTTGGTGTCTCTAGCTCTTATAGTTGCTGAGATCGACGCGTTCATACAGACGGACAGACGGACATGGCCAAATCGAAATCTCTTGATACTGATCAAGAATATATATACTTTATAGGGTCGGAGATGTCTCCTTCTGCCTGTTACATACATTTGCACAGATTTAGTACCCCCTTTTACCCATTTTATGGGTACAGGGAGTAAAAATCGACAAAATGTCGCTTACGTTATTTTCACGGAAAGGGCTCGATATGTATGTTTGAATCGGGGACCGTAAATAAAGATTATTTTGTTTTTTTAATCGAAAAAATAATTCACTTATAGTAACTTTGAGAAAGCGGGAAATAGACTAATATACGGTAGGTTGAAAAGTTTCCGGAATTGGCAAGAGATGGCGCGCGTATCGCGAAATTGTTATGATGGTTGACAAGGTGAACTTATTTTAGGAAAGCTGTCAAATTTTCAGATTAATACGTCGTATAATTCTTGTTTACTAGGCAGTTTTGTGAAGCAAGTCAGACACTTTTGCAAAAATGGATAAACACGAATTTTGTGCAGTCATCAAACAAATATTTTGCAGAAAGTTCATGGCACCTCCACACCTTCATTTTCGACTATCAGTTTCTGGGTGAGCAAGTTCAAACGTGACCGTACGAGCACCAAGGATGAACTACGCAGTGGACGTCCAAAAACGGCCACAAATGAGGAAATGGTCGACAAAGTCCATGATCTCGCGTTAGCCGATCGTCGAGTGAAGTTGCGCAAAATAGTAGAGACACGGGCATCTCATATGAACGTGTGCAAAATATCTTGCACGAACATTTGGGCATGATGAAGCTGTCGGCGCGATGGGTGCCGCGTTTGCCGACTGTGGACAATAAGCGAATTCGCGTGACCACTTCGAAAGAGTGTTTGGCCCTTTTGAAGCGTAATCCAACGGATTTTTTTCGCCGATTCGTGACCGTGGACGAAACATGGATCCACCACTACACACCAGAGACCAAGTAGCAGTCGAAACAGTGGACTTTTCCAAGCGAATCTGCTCCCAAGAAGGCAAAGACTGTCCCATCGGCCGGAAAGGTCATGGCCACCGTTTTTTGGGATTCGCAAGGTATGATCCACATCGACTTTTTGCAGACGGGAAGAACGATCACGGGGCAATACTACAGCGATTTATTGGATCAATTCGATGGCGTATTGAAGAAGAAACGGCCTCGTTTGCACCGGAAAAAAGTGCTCTTCCACTACGACAACGCGCCGGCTCATTCATCCTGAATCGCCACGGCTAAATTGGTTGAATTGGGCTACAAGGTAGTGCCGCATCCCCCCTACTCTCCAGACCTGGCCCCGTGCGACTTCTTTTTGTTCCCAAACATGAAGACTTGGCTCGGGGGCAAGCGCTACACGTCAAATAAGGAGGTCATCGCCGCCACGAATGCTTATTTTGCAGAGTTCCCGAAATCATATTTTTCTGAGGGCTTAAAAAAGTTGGAGCACCGCTTGCAAAAGTGTATCGCCCTACAAGGAGACTATGTTGAAAAATAAAAATAAAAACCTGTTCAATTACTGCGTTTTCTTGCCCATTCCGGAATCTTTTCAATCTACCGTACTCATTTATCTATGCATTTTCACCGTGATTTAAAAATTGACGAGTTTTATAGATTCTTTCACCAAATAATAATTAATATTGAGTTATACTTTACATCTCAACCATTTATTTCTTGGCTAAACTTTTAGCATTTAAATGGCAGATATGCAAACCTGACATCGGCTTTTCCAGAACCTTTAACATGGAATAGTTATTCGCATTGAAAATAAATTAATTCGTATCTTAAAATCAATAGTTATAATAAAATACCAAACATAGATTATTATGAAAGTAGTAAGCCGAGATAAAATCAGCGAATCTCAGAGATTGCACCGGGACTAGCGTAACCACTCTTCGAGAGCCTTACATGTACTAGCCATCTACGCGTAAGTACAGTTTCTGTTCGTTTATGTAAAACAGCATGGGAGAGTCAATGCCTAGCAATTGTAAACTTGTTGTTTCATCTCGCTCGCACTTTTTCGTAGAAGTGCGCGTGTGGACCGATTGGTTGACCCTAAACATTTCCGATGTCTTTTGAGCATGGTTAAGATTAAGTGAACAACACAAAGAGTTGAGTTTATCTCCATTAATAAGGGGACGCCGTGTATACAAAGATCGCACATTATAGCCCCGTTGTTTTGCCTCTACATGGGCCACTCGTGCTTTCAGGCCATGCGCCTCTACGAACTCATCTTCCCGCTGATAAACTCGTTGAGAAAAACTCTGCATTTCGTTGATCATGATGTTGAGCCGCTCCTAAAGCTACTTTGATTCGTTTAAAAGTTTAAGTTTTTGCTTACGTTTTGGCTATTGTTTTAATGTGTATGAAAGCTTGTGTATTTAATGAGTTCCAGCTTTAGCAGCTCTCCATTTAAAATCATTTCTGTTCTACATTTGGAGGCTGAATAGTGTCTAGCACTCATTCTCTCTGCGTATACTAAGCAGAAACAGATGTATCATCGTTCCACTTGCCTGTTCTATTTTATTTACTATATCAACCACAACCTTAGATCTCAGAGACTATACGGACTAGCTAACTGCTTGATGCATATGTGTCTAAATTGTATTTGTATGATGTGCTTAGGACTATCAAACCAGGGTACAGGGTATATCGTAGCTGGGTATACTCGACTTATTTGTATACTTTGTTCCGAAAGAAAAATTGAGTTAATTGAGTTTGTACACTTCTGGCTTGAGCTTGTACACACTGGAGACAGCAAACCACAGTCGGAAATTTACGACTGTAAAGTTTTCACATGTTGTAGTTTTTGCTTAACTTGATATTGTTTTAGGCATGCTCAACTAGAACCCGCACGAAATTAGATTTTGTATAAAAGCATAAATAAAATTATTGGATACATTTTTTATTTTTTAACTTATTACGTTGCTTAAAATTAAATATTTTTATATATTTTTTTTTAGATCAGAATGTCAGCTGAAAACTTGAATCGTTTGACCGATATTGAGATACAGAAAAAACTAATGCAAATTGGATTTCCAAATACTCCAGTGACTGAAACGACCAGACCTATATTAATTAAAAAGCTTATGAAATATATAAAAAATGAGAAGCTTAAGAAAGGAAAAATAACTAACTATGTTCTTTTCTCCAAGGATAAACATAATGCAGTTGTACCTCCTACAGTTCCAATACAAAAAAATTCGAATCTCTTTAAAAACGACAGCAATAACGACATTAAAGTTAGTAAAAATCCTTCAGTATACTATAAAAACGATGCTAGTATAAATACGTTACAAACTTCAGCCTCAAGAATGTATGCACCACCACCCGTGTTAGCATCTAACTATGTAAATGAAAATGAACCGAATACTTTAAATGTTTCAAGCAAATATCGCATACCGCGCTTGATTCCTTGCTCGTTAGATACATCAGCTCCATACGTTAAGTTAAATGGAAAAGCTAACAATTGTGATGGGGGTGTTGTAAACAGATTGCTTAGCTTTCGCGATACTTCAATTCAAAAAAATTAACTCCAATGAAGGATACTCCGTACCTGTGTCAAAGGCATATATAAGGAATGACATCATAAAAAAATTATTTTCGTATGACTTAAAATCGTTTCTCAAAAAACCAGATATTAGTCAGTATATAATACCACACGTACTTATTGCTTCTTTAATCATTTTTCTGGCAATGATTTCAGTCTTATATACAGCGAAAAAATTTGAATTCAGCCCAATTTCTCACACTGACTTAACATATACGATATGTACTCCAAATGATAAAGACTTACAGTTCTCTTCTCATAAAATTATGTGTATTAGCGAAGATTTGTTAAACAAAGCAATGTACATAAGTGAAGAGCTTTTCAAGTACTTAAATGAAAGGGCAAGACTTCACCACTGTATAAACGAAGATCACTCTCCAACGCTGGAAATGAGTGAGTTAAAAAAAGCCCTAAGTAGCAACAGTAACATACAAAAAGACAATCTGCAAAATAAACTGTTGGCTACACAGTACCTTATTGCTGAGAATCCGCAGTGGATGATAAAAACTATTATCTCAACCTATAACTCCTCAGAACAAAGCCTATCGTTTGAGCTCATTGAGCCAAATCTACCACTTAAGTGTATTATCCTAAAGAAAATTACACGTTTCTTCACTGTAATTGGTCTACTTATCCTAATTACATCATTTTGCCTCGTAATTTATTTCTTAGCTGTCGTTTATCGATACAAACGGAAAGAAAGTATATTAGCAGCTGAAGAACTTATAAAGGATATAATAAATGAACTTATGTATCAAAGTTCACAGTCGGAAAACTCGGAAGTAATTATAAATCAATTACAAGAAAAATTATTGCCTGCTCATAAACGCTCTAAACTGTTGAATTCTTGGAATAAGGCGTTAAGAATTTTAGAAAGAAATGACAACCGGGTCTTATTTGGAATGATTGTACGAAATGGGGAGCAACTCCGTACTCTTGCATGGAATAAGAACATAGGCAACAAGGAATTTGCTACATCAAAGAAATGGCAAAGCTCTGCTATTGATAATTCGAACAAAATCGTCAATCCCCCGACGTCTTGTTTAAAAATAAGGCACATGTTTGATCAAGCTGAAATCGATCAACCTAATTTAAGGCAGCTGATCGTGGAATCAATATTGGAAAAAGTCGGTTCAAATTGCAAAATATGTGATGTTCAACTAGATACACAGTCTTGCTGCGTGTATATACGATGTGCAAGCGAAACTGACGCTGGAATGGTACATAGCGAAATCAATGGATGGTGGTTCGATAAGCGGTTAATATCAATTAAGTTTCTTAGACTTGAACGATTCTTGAGTCGATTTCCAAAATCCTTGGCCGATCCATTATATTTTAAGACCCCTAATGTAAACTCAATTTAGTTTCGTAATGAGAACCTAATGGGTGTTTAATAAAAATTTTAGTTTAATGTGTTCTACTTACATACTTGGTTTTCATAAATGGATCTCATCATCTTATTGTTCAATGTGCGCACAGTGGCTCGTTTCGCCGAAGTTGGTGGCAAAAATTTGTAACTTTTAAACTAGGTATTGGGTTCTAATTTGAAATATATATTTTGTTCGGACGTTGATGTACTAAAACGAGCAGTACATTGAAGTGGTCCAACGACACCAAGCATGGGCTTGTACGCGCGAACTTTTATTTAGTTTGTACCTATTCATCTGTTCCGCGATCTTCGTTACCGTATTATTTCGGACGTTGATGCTCTAAAACTAAAACTAATAAGTAATAACTATAGGCTACATAGATAACATAATAGTGAATTTCTAAGTAAGGAAATAGAAGTAGCATTACATATTAAATGATAAAGGTTGTTATAATTAGAACATAATATACGAAAAGGATTATGGATAGCATAATTAGTACTACAAGCTTGAAGAGAAAGAGGGTGAAAGTTTCTGGAACTTCTGATCGGAACTGCAAAACTGATTTGGCTGATTAATTCGGAACGGCGACGGAGATACGAGATCGTGGACGAAACATGGATCCACCACTACACACCAGAGACCAAGCAGCAGTCGAAACAGTGGACTTTTCCAAGCGAATCTGCTCCCAAGAAGGCAAAGACTGTCCCATCGGCCGGAAAGGTCATGGCCACCGTTTTTTGGGATTCGCAAGGTATGATCCACATCGACTTTTTGCAGACGGGAAGAACGATCACGGGGCAATAATACAGCGATTTATTGGATCAATTCGATGGCGTATTGAAGAAGAAACGGCCTCGTTTGCAGCGGAAAAAAGTGCTCTTCCACTACGACAACGCGCCGGCTCATTCATCCTGAATCGCCACGGCTAAATTGGTTGAATTGGGCTACAAGGTAGTGCCGCATCCCCCCTACTCTCCAGACCTGGCCCCGTGCGACTTCTTTTTGTTCCCAAACATGAAGACTTGGCTCGGGGGCAAGCGCTACACGTCAAATAAGGAGGTCATCGCCGCCACGAATGCTTATTTTGCAGAGTTCCCGAAATCATATTTTTCTGAGGGCTTAAAAAAGTTGGAGCACCGCTTGCAAAAGTGTATCGCCCTACAAGGAGACTATGTTGAAAAATAAAAATAAAAACCTGTTCAATTACTGCGTTTTCTTGCCCATTCCGGAATCTTTTCAATCTACCGTACTCATTTATCTATGAATTTTCACCATGATTTAAAAATTGACGAGTTTTATAGATTCTTTCACCAAATAATAATTAATATTGACTTATACTTTACATCTCAACCATTTATTTCTTGGCTAAACTTTTAGCATTTAAATGGCAGATATGCAAACCTGACATCGGCTTTTCCAGAACCTTTATCATGGAATAGTTATTCGCATTGAAAATAAATTAATTCGTATCTTAAAATCAATAGTTATAATAAAATACCAAACATAGATTATTATGAAAGTAGTAAGCCGAGATAAAATCAGCGAATCTCAGAGATTGCACCGGGACTAGCGTAACCACTCTTCGAGAGCCTTACATGTATTAGCCATCTACGCGTAAGTACAGTTTCTGTTCGTTTATGTAAAACAGCATGGGAGAGTCAATGCCTAGCAATTGTAAACTTGTTGTTTCATCTCGCTCGCACTTTTTCGTAGAAGTGCGCGTGTGGACCGATTGGTTGACCCTAAACATTTCCGATGTCTTTTGAGCATGGTTAAGATTAAGTGAACAACACAAAGAGTTGAGTTTATCTCCATTAATAAGGGGACGCCGTGTATACAAAGATCGCACATTATAGCCCCGTTGTTTTGCCTCTACATGGGCCACTCGTGCTTTCAGGCCATGCGCCTCTACGAACTCATCTTCCCGCTGATAAACTCGTTGAGAAAAACTCTGCATTTCGTTGATCATGATGTTGAGCCGCTCCTAAAGCTACTTTGATTCGTTTAAAAGTTTAAGTTTTTGCTTACGTTTTGGCTATTGTTTTAATGTGTATGAAAGCTTGTGTATTTAATGAGTTCCAGCTTTAGCAGCTCTCCATTTAAAATCATTTCTGTTCTACATTTGGAGGCTGAATAGTGTCTAGCACTCATTCTCTCTGCGTATACTAAGCAGAAACAGATGTATCATCGTTCCACTTGCCTGTTCTTTTTTATTTACTATATCAACCACAATCTTAGATCTCAGAGACTATACGGACTAGCTAACTGCTTGATGCATATGTGTCTAAATTGTATTTGTATGATGTGCTTAGGACTATCAAACCAGGGTACAGGGTATATCGTAGCTGGGTATACTCGACTTATTTGTATACATTGTTCCGAAAGAAAAATTGAGTTAATTGAGTTTGTACACTTCTGGCTTGAGCTTGTACACACTGGAGACAGCAAACCACAGTCGGAAATTTACGACTGTAAAGTTTTCACATGTTGTAGTTTTTGCTTAACTTGATATTGTTTTAGGCATGCTCAACTAGAACCCGCACGAAATTAGATTTTGTATAAAAGCATAAATTAAATTATTGGATACATTTTTTATTTTTTAACTTATTACGTTGCTTAAAATTAAATATTTTTATATATTTTTTTTTAGATCAGAATGTCAGCTGAAAACTTGAATCGTTTGACCGATATTGAGATACAGAAAAAACTAATGCAAATTGGATTTCCAAATACTCCAGTGACTGAAACGACCAGACCTATATTAATTAAAAAGCTTATGAAATATATAAAAAATGAGAAGCTTAAGAAAGGAAAAATAACTAACTATGTTCTTTTCTCCAAGGATAAACATAATGCAGTTGTACCTCCTACAGTTCCAATACAAAAAAATTCGAATCTCTTTAAAAACGACAGCAACAACGACATTAAAGTTAGTAAAAATCCTTCAGTATACTATAAAAACGATGCTAGTATAAATACGTTACAAACTTCAGCCTCAAGAATGTATGCACCACCACCCGTGTTAGCATCTAACTATGTAAATGAAAATGAACCGAATACTTTAAATGTTTCAAGCAAATATCGCATACCGCGCTTGATTCCTTGCTCGTTAGATACATCAGCTCCATACGTTAAGTTAAATGGAAAAGCTAACAATTGTGATGGGGGTGTTGTAAACCGATTGCTTAGCTTTCGCGATACTTCAATTCAAAAACAAGTAAGAATGTTTTAGTCGAGTACACTTGACTACGAGACTCCCTGTACCCAGAGTTGTCGATGACGAACGATGACGATGACGAACGACGGTAGAGTGAAAGAAATACTAGCAGCACAATGCAGAGATGAGCGAGACTGATCGAAGAGCTGATACTTATCGATATTTTATCGAAGAGGCCAATTGGCTGCGCGCCAACAGTCAATTTTTGAATTTTGATGCATAGTCTGCACTATGCAGAGCATTGATAACAATATGTTTCAAGAAAATAAAGTCATGCAGATGGCGCATGTCTCACAAAGAAAAATGTCAAGCAGATCAGGTGCTTAAAATTTATCGTATGGTTTGCGTACCGATAAGCAATTATGAAACCATATGGGCTTGTGTTGCTTAAAAGCGACATGTGCATCAGCTGATGCCGTGTGTTTTGGTATGTCGTGACGTCACGAGTACAAGACCCGCTGCACTTTCGCGCTCGCTCGTACACATGGTTAAGCCTTAAGTACTTAATAGAAAATGCACGCGCTTCGCGCTCGCTCGCCCATATGTACATACATATGCTGAAGCTCTTCATGTTGCTGCTTGCCAAGCCTGCAGTACTGAATCTTGTTTGTTGAATAACTTCCGTGTTTATTATCCGATCGACTTAAAATTTGGACAGTATATCAAGAATGACCAATGTATTATACATGCCAAATCCCAAAGCTATATCTATAAAACTGTGGCTGTAAAACGTTTTTATTGAATAGCGGGGCAATGGGGGGAATATCTCGGATCCAAAATAAACTTGACCTGCTCCCGCTATACACGAAGCTACATTCAAAATTTGGTGTCTCTAGCTATTATAGTTGCTGAGATCCTTGCGTTCATACATACGGACAGACAGACGGACAGACAGACGGACATGGCCAAATCGAAATCTTTTTGATACTGATCAAGAATATATATACTTTATAGGGTCGGATATGTCTCCTTCTGCCTGTTACATACTTTTGCACAAATCCAATACCCCTTTTTACCCATTTTATGGGTACAGGGAGTAAAAAATTAACTCCAATGAAGGATACTCCGTACCTGTGTCAAAGGCATATATAAGGAATGACATCATAAAAAAATTATTTTCGTATGACTTAAAATCGTTTCTCAAAAAACCAGATATTAGTCAGTATATAATACCACACGTACTTATTGCTTCTTTAATCATTTTTCTGGCAATGATTTCAGTCTTATATACAGCGAAAAAATTTGAATTCAGCCCAATTTCTCACACTGACTTAACATATACGATATGTACTCCAAATGATAAAGACTTACAGTTCTCTTCTCATAAAATTATGTGTATTAGCGAAGATTTGTTAAACAAAGCAATGTACATAAGTGAAGAGCTTTTCAAGTACTTAAATGAAAGAGCAAGACTTCACCACTGTATAAACGAAGATCACTCTCCAACGCTGGAAATGAGTGAGTTAAAACAAGTAAGAATGTTTTAGTCGAGTACACTCGACTACGAGACTCCTGTACCCAGAGTTGTCGATGACGAACGATGACGATGACGAACGACGGTAGAGTGAAAGAAATACTAGCAGCACAATGCAGAGATGAGCGAGACTGATCGAAGAGCTGATACTTATCGATATTTTATCGAAGAGGCCAATTGGCTGCGCGCCAACAGTCAATTTTTGAATTTTGATGCATAGTCTGCACTATGCAGAGCATTGATAACAATATGTTTCAAGAAAATAAAGTCATGCAGATGGCGCATGTCTCACAAAGAAAAATGTCAAGCAGATCAGGTGCTTAAAATTTATCGTATGGTTTGCGTACCGATAAGCAATTATGAAACCATATGGGCTTGTGTTGCTTAAAAGCGACATGTGCATCAGCTGATGCCGTGTGTTTTGGTATGTCGTGACGTCACGAGTACAAGACCCGCTGCACTTTCGCGCTCGCTCGTACACATGGTTAAGCCTTAAGTACTTAATAGAAAATGCACGCGCTTCGCGCTCGCTCGCCCATATGTACATACATATGCTGAAGCCTTCATGTTGCTGCTTGCCAAGCCTGCAGTACTGAATCTTGTTTGTTGAATAACTTCCGTGTTTATTATCCGATCGACTTGAAATTTGGACAGTATATCAAGAATGACCAATGTATTATACATGCCAAATCCCAAAGCTATATCTATAAAACTGTGGCTGTAAAACGTTTTTATTGAATAGCGGGCAATGGGGGGAATATCTTGGATCCAAAATAAACTTGACCTGCTATACACGAAGCTACATTCAAAATTTGGTGTCTCTAGCTATTATAGTTGCTGAGATCCTTGCGTTCATACATACGGACAGACAGACGGACAGACAGACGGACATGGCCAAATCGAAATCTCTTTGATACTGATCAAGAATATATATACTTTATAGGGTCGGTAGCTATGTCCTTCTGCCTGTTACATACTTTTGCATAAATCCAATACCCTTTTACCCATTTTATGGGTACAGGAGTAAAAAGCCCTAAGTAGCAACAGTAACATACAAAGACAACCTGCAAAATAAACTGTTGGCTACACAGTACCTTTTTGCTGAGAATCCGCAGTGGATCATAAAAACTATTATCTCAACCTATAACTCCTCAGAACAAAGCCTATCGTTTGAGCTCATTGAGCCAAATCTACCACTTAAGTGTATTATCCTAAAGAAAATTACACGTTTCTTCACTGTAATTGGTCTACTTATCCTAATTACATCATTTTGCCTCGTAATTTATTTCTTAGCTGTCGTTTATCGATACAAACGGAAAGAAAGTATATTAGCAGCTGAAGAACTTATAAAGGATATAATAAATGAACTTATGTATCAAAGTTCACAGTCGGAAAACTCGGAAGTAATTATAAATCAATTACAAGAAAAATTATTGCCTGCTCATAAACGCTCTAAACTGTTGAATTATTGGAATAAGGCGTTAAGAATTTTAGAAAGAAATGACAACCGGGTCTTATTTGGAATGATTGTACGAAATGGGGAGCAACTCCGTACTCTTGCATGGAATAAGAACATAGGCAACAAGGAATTTGCTACATCAAAGAAATGGCAAAGCTCTGCTATTGATAATTCGAACAAAATCGTCAATCCCCCGACGTCTTGTTTAAAAATAAGACACATGTTTGATCAAGCTGAAATCGATCAACCTAATTTAAGGCAGCTGATCGTGGAATCAATATTGGAAAAAGTCGGTTCAAATTGCAAAATATGTGATGTTCAACTAGATACACAGTCTTGCTGCGTGTATATACGATGTGCAAGCGAGACTGACGCTGGAATGGTACATAGCGAAATCAATGGATGGTGGTTCGATAAGCGGTAATTATCAATTAAGTTTCTTAGACTTGAACGATTCTTGAGTCGATTTCCAAAATCCTTGGCCGATCCATTATATTTTAAGACCCCTAATGTCAACTCAATTTAGTTTCGTAATGAGAACCTAATGGGTGTTTAATAAAATTTTTAGTTTAATGTGTTCTACTTACATACTTGGTTTTCATAAATGGATCTCATCATCTTATTGTTCAATGTGCGCACAGTGGCTCGTTTCGCCGAAGTTGGTGGCAAAAATTTGTAACTTTTAAACTAGGTATTCGGTTCAAATTTGAAATATATATTTTGTTCGGACGTTGATGTACTAAAACGAGCAGTACATTCAAGTGGTCCAACGACACCAAGCATGGGCTTGTACGCGCGAATTTTTATTTAGTTTGTACCTATTCATCTGTTCCGCGATCTTCGTTACCGCACGTTATGCGGCGCGCCCCTGGGTCGGTTGGGCGGGAGGTGGGTTGCATTTTTTTATTCTTTCGGACGTTGATGCACTAAAACTAAAACTAATAAGTAATAATAACTATAGGCTACATACATAACATAATAGTGAATTTCTAAGTAAGGAAATAGAAGTAGCATTGCATATTAAATGATAAAGGTTGTTATAATTAGAACATAATATACGAAAAAGGATTATGGATAGCATAATTAGTACTACAAGCTTGAAGAGAAAGAGGGTGAAAGTTTCTGGAACTTCTGATCGGAACTGCAAAACTAATTTGGCTGATTAATTCGGAACGGCGACGGAGATACGAGATATTTTGCAGAAAGTTCATGGCACCTCCACACCTTCATTTTCGACTATCAGTTTCTGGGTGAGCGAGTTCAAACGTGACCGTACGAGCACCAAGGATGAACCACGCAGTGGACGTCCAAAAACGGCCACAAATGAGGAAATGGTCGACAAAGTCCATGATCTCGCGTTAGCCGATCGTGGAGTGAAGTTGCGCAAAATAGTAGAGACACGGGCATCTCATATGAACGTGTGCAAAATATCTTGCACGAACATTTGGGCATGATGAAGCTGTCGGCGCGATGGGTGCCGCGTTTGCCGACTGTGGACAATAAGCGAATTCGCGTGACCACTTCGAAAGAGTGTTTGGCCCTTTTGAAGCGTAATCCAACGGATTTTTTTCGCCGATTCGTGACCGTGGACGAAACATGGATCCACCACTACACACCAGAGACCAAGCAGCAGTCGAAACAGTGGACTTTTCCAAGCGAATCTGCTCCCAAGAAGGCAAAGACTGTCCCATCGGCCGGAAAGGTCATGGCCACCGTTTTTTGGGATTCGCAAGGTATGATCCACATCGACTTTTTGCAGACGGGAAGAACGATCACGGGGCAATACTACAGCGATTTATTGGATCAATTCGATGGCGTATTGAAGAAGAAACGGCCTCGTTTGCAGCGGAAAAAAGTGCTCTTCCACTACGACAACGCGCCGGCTCATTCATCCTGAATCGCCACGGCTAAATTGGTTGAATTGGGCTACAAGGTAGTGCCGCATCCCCCCTACTCTCCAGACCTGGCCCCGTGCGACTTCTTTTTGTTCCCAAACATGAAGACTTGGCTCGGGGGCAAGCGCTACACGTCAAATAAGGAGGTCATCGCCGCCACGAATGCTTATTTTGCAGAGTTCCCGAAATCATATTTTTCTGAGGGCTTAAAAAAGTTGGAGCACCGCTTGCAAAAGTGTATCGCCCTACAAGGAGACTATGTTGAAAAATAAAAATAAAAACCTGTTCAATTACTGCGTTTTCTTGCCCATTCCGGAATCTTTTCAATCTACCGTACTCATTTATCTATGCATTTTCACCGTGATTTAAAAATTGACGAGTTTTATAGATTCTTTCACCAAATAATAATTAATATTGAGTTATACTTTACATCTCAACCAATAATCATCAGCAAAAAAAAAACAAAACTCATAAAATAATGAATTTTCGTTGAGTTTTATTTATTGCTCAAAAATAAAAAGTTTTATTTATTGCTCAAAAATAAAACTCAAGTTGTAGTTTTGACTTTTCTAGTGAGTGCGCCAAGACAAGCCTCTAAAATCCGTTTTAATTAAAGAAATACAAAAAAAAACTATTTCTATAGAACAAATTATTATATATGTAAATTTTTATTTTTTAAATTTGTATTCAAAAATAATGTTAGTCATGAAAGTTTGAATACATTATTTAATTTTTCAAAAAGCACAGAAACCTATCAAAACATGCACCTGTATATATCAACTGGCCAAAGTTGTGGACTCTGTTCCAGCAACGCAAGTGAGTGTTTATGGGCCTTTTCTGGCCTCAAATAGAAATAGTTTATTTTACAAAACTAAAAGCTTCTTTGCATACAGAAAATATCTGTAATGGACTGGTTCGCACTAAGCCCGGATCTGAATCCCATTGAGAATCTCTGGGGTAGCCTCTGTAAAAGTTTTCAAGAACGGGAGACAGTTTCAGACAGCTAGGCAACTAAAATTGGAAATAATGCAAGAATTGGCATTAACTTAACTAATTGTTAAGTTTCTTATAATATTTATCGAATTTTGTTACACATAAAACTGCATAATCAAAATCAATAATTTTTGTACTTTTTAAATTTCGAAAAAATATGATGCATATATAATTATTTGTATGACGTAGGTGGAACAAAAGTACCGGTGCTGCTAATATTTCTGCCGCTTTCATATTTTATATTGGGCGTGCAGAAGTTTCAACACTTGTTTGTGAAACAATATTTAGCCACTGAATTGGCTTACGTTTATTTAGCCCCATATTTTTAACATGTTTTAATGCCGTTTACCACGGCTGCACAGTCACGATAACACAAATAAAGGGTGCTAATAACAACCAATCCTTCGTGTAAAGTTGAGACAAATGTTGCACCTAAAAATAAAACATAAGAATTTAACATTTTGGTAGCATATTCCTGGATTTTTCGAAAATGGAACTGTAGTGTAAAGACGTCCTGACTGACTGGCTGATTGACAATCATCGCACAGCCCAAACCGTAAGAGTTAGAATTCGAAATTTTCACAGTATGTTCCACATATTATGAAAGTACACACTAGGGCGGGGCTTTAGAAAATTCCATTCACAAGCGTGGAAAATCGCAGCAAACTGTTATATGAATCTTTTTTGTTTACCATCCAATCGGCTTCAAACTCATTTTCAAAGATCTACACAAAAAATCATTTGACACGTGCATCACCGATTTTGGAAAATCTAACCCAATGGGCGAATAGTGGGGCTCTCTAGGTTGTAAGGGCCAAAGTCTAATTTTAATCCGATCACCTTTAAATTCGGTTTCAAAGCAAAATCTACCCCCAAGGTCGCAAAATTCGCGGGAAAACTGTTGTATGAAACTTTTTGGATTACCGTCCGATTGTCTTCAAACAAATTTTCAAAGGTCTACACATTAAATAATTTGGCAACTATTTTGGAAAAAGCAAGTCAACAGTTGGAAAAGTAGTGGAAACTCTGGAATTCAGCATTTTAGTTTCTCATGCGAATAGCTTCATACTAATATCCAAAGCTAATCACAAAAAGTTCGGTTTTTAGGGTGTTAACACAACGGGGGAAATAGGTGGAAAGCTTTCGTCTGGTAGTATAATTCTTGCAATAAACTTTAAACTCATTTTCAAAATAATTTAATAGTGTGCTAGCCGATGTTAAAAATTGTACCCCAGCCCGTCACCACGGGCGGGAAATTTGGATCAAGGTCAAATGAGTGAATTTATTTATTTTTTTAAAATCGTCTTGACATTTTCATAGCCCTACACAAACCCGACCCATACACTTTACAATTTTACCACAGGCTGTTGCTGCAACTAGTTTCCGCTCACACTACAAACTCTTCAGCCAACTTGGTAGCTCAACTTGAAAAATGACGTCGGCAAGTGCCGAATTGATAAACAATTAATAAACTAAATATTGCAATTAACTGGTCTGGTTTATTTAAAGATATTAATTAAACAAAAATACAATTTCAGAAAAAAAATAATAAAATTATGAGTTTTATTAACAATACACACAATAGTAAAAAAGCAAATATCAGAATTCTCATTAATTTAACTTTTTTCTGCTAAACAACGCCGCGTACGGCAGCAAGAGGTCTTCAAATGTTTCGCACACAACATACAGCCTAGTACCAGGCGAAAAGCAAACAGCATCTGATACAAGGCGAACAGAAAAAACAGCAGCAGGAAAGAACAAAACAAACTAGAAACGCCCTCAAATAAATAAATAATTTTTAATTTTTCTCTATTACCCATAGGATAAATTAAATTATATTAATAACGTATTTGGCTTGCTAAACCAACAAAACAAGAGAACTGTGCTATGAGGATGGTCATTGCCAATTCTAAGAAACAGCATGTAGTTGCAGTGGCTATACCATGCATGTACATACATACATAATAAGAGAGCCGAGCTATAATTTGTTGATTTTTTTTGTACTTATTTAACATTTACATGTACAAACTTATGTTGTATGCTAACAAGTCATTTTATTTATTTTTTTATTTTTATTTTGAACTGGCGTCAAACTCAAATCTGCATCGATATCGAGTATTTACTCATGAGTATGAACTATTACCCTGTGTATTTCTTATGGGGAAATTCATCGGAGCAGTACTTTTGCCGATGGTTCCAGAATAATCCTCGGTCTAAGCACGGTATAAGGTGAGAAAATTTTTTCAATAAAATTGCGAGTGCGCACCTGTGAAGTGCCTGTCTGTACTTCACAGCTCCTAAAAGGCGGTGTACCTTGTCGAAATGTTGCCATTTCAAGAGTACATTGAGTATATTGGGTTTGCGAAATGTCCATCTGTCCGTCTGTCCGTATAACCGCAATTTTTTTCCTTTATCTTTGAGCTAGAGCAACCAAACTTGGTACACATGTTGGTGTATATCGTCAATTTATGAAGTGTCGAGATCGAACACCCCAACCCAACAAGAAGAAAACTTATATCTCTCACACCTTTATAGGTAGAGTCACCAAATTTGGCACACAGACTAATGTTAACCTTCTGGACAAATCTGCATCAAAAAATTGTGAGTTCCATACCCCCTCCCCCGCAAATGAGAAAAATCTATATATCCCACACCTGTACAGGTAGTCACCAAATTTGGCATACATACTAATGTTGACCCCCTGGACAAATCTGCATCAAAAATTGTTGGACCCACCCACCCCTCACCCACAAAGGAGCAATATCTATATCTCCCACACCTGTGCAGTTTTTATCGCGTCTCTTTCTGAACACACAAATAACCAAATTATATAGGACTGGGAACATAGTATTCTGCAGTCGGGTGCGTCCGACTGCAACGTTCTTACTTGTTCCTTTTTAACAACATCACTACTAAGTACAGAAACATTAAATTATAATAATTTTGCTATTTATTTTAAAAATGGCAATGTACATACGTATATGTACATACATATATCAGCTGTAAAACGTAAACATCATAGTGACGCTTCTAGACCGCAATCAAAAACAAATCACAACTACCAGATATAAATAAGCACGTTTCATACACATAATTACATCTACATTAGAGTTAACAAACCTACATATATACATGTAACTCATCTATTTCTTGGCTAAACTTTTAGCATTTAAATGGCAGATATGCAAACCTGACATAGGCTTTACCAGAACCTTTAACATGGAATAGTTATTCGCATTGAAAATAAATTAATTCGTATCTTAAAATCAATAGTTATAATAAAATACCAAACATAGATTATTATGAAAGTAGTAAGCCGAGATAAAATCAGCGAATCTCAGAGATTGCACCGGGTCTAGCGTAACCACTCTTCGAGAGCCTTACATGTACTAGCCATCTAGTAAGAACAGCATACAAAAGTGTCCTCTTTGTTAGTTTCTGTTCGTTTATGTAAAACAGCATGGGAGAGTCAATGCCTAGCAATTGTAAACTTAGTTTCATCTCGCTCGCACTTTTGCGTAGAAGTGCGCGTGTGGACCGGTTGGTTGACCCTAAACATTTCCGATGTCTTTTGAGCCTGGTTAAAATGAAGTGAACAACATAAAGAGTTGAGTTTATCTCCCTTAATAAGGGGACGCCGTGTATACAAAGATCGCACATTATAGCCCCGTTGTTTTGCCTCTACATGGGCCACTCGTGCTTTCAGGCCATGCGCCTCTACGAACTCATCTTCCCGCTGATAAACTCGTTGAGAAAAACTCTGCATTTCGTTGATCATGATGTTGAGCCGCTCCTAAAGCTACTTTGATTCGTTTAAAAGTTTAAGTTTTTGCTTACGTTTTGGCTATTGTTTTAATTTGTATGAAAGCTTGTGCATTTAATGAGAAAATATAAATGTGGAATTAAAGTAATTAAAACTTTGTTCCAAAAATTGGGTTTTTGTATGAAAAACTTCTTTGCTTATGGAATTTTCATTATGTTTTCAACATGCTGACCAAAATTTGGTACAAATATAACTACTATATCGTATATCTGTTAAAGGAACAAGGATGAAAAACGAGTTCTTGTATGAAAACTTTTTTGCTTATATTTAGCTGCTAGTTTTTGCTCCCTGTACCCATCAAATGATTAAAAAGGGGATATTAAATCTGTGAAAATGTATGTAACAGGCGAAAGGAGACATCTCCGAGTCATTTTTTATTTACTGCAAATTCAAGTCGATCGGATCATAAACACGTAAGTTATTTAACAAACAAGATACAGAACTGCATAGCGGAAGTAGCAGCGCAGCCGCCACTTAGATGCCTTGCTAGAACTGTTGCTTGTATGCGTTGTGTGGTTTGAAAGTTTTAGTCGGGTATACTGGGCTATAGCATTCTTACTTGTTTTTATACTCTATATATTTATACTATGTTCCCGAAGGGAAAATAGTATATTGGGTTTGCGAAATGTCCGTCTGTATGTATGAACGCAATTTTTTTGCCTTTATCTTTGAGCTAGAGCAACCAAACTTGGTACACATGTTGGTGTATATCGTCAATTTATGAAGTATCGAGATCGTTGCGTGCTACCGGTACTTAAGGTGCAGTTGCAGTTACGTTTTCTGCAAACATGCATGTGTTTGCATTTCGTGGTAGAAAGCGCGGCTCCAGAGTAATCGAACCAATTTTTAATAGTACTGAGGATTGGGACCAGATCTATATTTATGTTTTTCCTGTTTTTTAGTTTTATCATCAGGTTGAAGTCATCCGCGTAGGCGCTTAAGTTTGGGTGTTGGGTGAGCTTTTGGGCGAGCTTGTTGTAGGATATTACAAAGAGGACTACTGAGAGTGGTGAGCCATGGGGTATGCCGTTCTGAATGGGGTGGAAAGGGGAGTAGTCTGTGGTATTGCGTGAAGTTATTTTTATACCCTAGCAGGATATTATAATTTTGTCTCGAAATGTGTAATGGACTGAAGGAGACGTTTCCGACCCAACAAAGTATATATATTCTGAATAAGCATGAATAGCCGAGTCTATATAGCGACGTCCGTCTGTCCGTCTGTTTCTATGCGAACTAGTCTCTCAGTTTTAAAGCTATCGTAATGAAACTTGGCACAGACCCTTCTCTTTGTTGCAGGCAGTACATATGTCGGAACCGGCCGGATCAGATTCCAATAACATATAGCTGCCATAGGAATGATCGATCGACAACTTTGCTTTTGTATGAAAAACTTTTTTGTTTATAAAGGTATCCTTACCAAACTTTCTCACTATATATTATACAAATATTTCATCCAAACTTAGTGAAAGTTTTATAATGCTTCAAATAGTTTCCTATAATTTGATCAAAATCGGAACACATGGATCCCTTAGGAGCAATCAGACAAATATTAAGTTTTGTATAAAAAACATTCCTGTTAGGGTATATAGCTTCGGCACCCGAAGATAGCCGCTTTTTCTTGTTTAAATTGTACTATGTTTATTGTAGATATGTCTCTTTTTAGTATGTGCCATATCCTCATTTTTTAGTTAGTTATAATTATATTGTGTATTGTGGCAGCTTCTTTGTTTAAGTTTGTGCTTGTTTGTAGCTGTGAGCAGTATTCTTCTGTAGGTTTTGAAAATTGCTGCCAATTGGCTTTGCTGGTAATGAAGGTGGGTTTGGATGAGAAGGGTTGTGAGTTTGATGGTCGCTGCCAAAGAGGTCGTCTTCTGTGTGCCATGTGCTGTCTAGTTGTAATATTGGGCTGCTAAACGTAAGGTCAATATTTGTTAATGTATTGTGGGTGCTGAGGTGTGTTGGTGATCCGTCGTTAAGAAGCATGTAGTTGGATTGTGCTTATAAATTTTCCAGTATTTTTCCTTTTTTTTGTCTTTCATCCCCAGTTTTTTTGCCAGCTGTTGAAGTCACCTGTAACTAGAGTGGGTAAAGTGGACGTTTCGAGTACATTTTGTAGATTTTTTATGATAAAAGTTTTCTTTGGTGTCTGCTGAGATCAGTCTGAACTGCATTTTAGAGGTGAGTTCAGCGCATGCTGCATCGAAGTCGCAGCTAAGGTTTATTTGACACGTTTCTGTAGATTTGAGTATTAGGAGAGCTATGCCTCCGTAGCTCCGTGAGGTGTTCTTCGGTATTAAAATTTATTTAGTGGGAATAGGTGTGTAGTTGGTCTGTCTTATGTGTGTTTCTTGCAGTGATATTATGTGTGGTGTGTTTTTTAAAATTAAAATTTTGAGTTCGCTGAAGTTGTTGAGGTAGCCGTTTATATTGCATTGGATGATTTTAATGGTCATTTAGGTGGCTGTTTTTTTGTGAAGGGGGTGTGGGATGGTTGTGTGTGTGAGGTTGTTAAAACTACAGCCTCTAACAGGCGGCTTTGCCTATTAAGGCCTCTGTGTTTTGGGGCGTCCTCCACGACATTTTTGAGATGAATGTCTACGCTAATGTCGTGTATGGGAGGGCACCGGCCATCCCAGGTTATTTTATGTATTAAATACTGTCGCTATCGCTATTGTTTTTGTGCATGTTTTTTTTTAAAGGGTTTCAACTTTAAATAAGTTTGGTTTAGAGGGTTTAAGGTTAGTTGCTAGGGTGTTACTTTTTTCTTTGGTGTAAATTCTTAATTTTAATTCTTTAGATTGTTCGCATGCGAGATTGTTTGTGTTTACGTGATTGTCTATGTACATGTCTTCTGTGTGGCGGTGTGCAGGTGTGTTCTTTAGTTATGTTGAGGTGTTGATTGTGTGGGCTGATGTCGTTGGTAAGTTTGTTGAGAGATCGTAGTGGTGTGTTTTGCTGCTGGTTGTTGGTGCTTTGTTATTGGTTGTTGGTGGGGTGGTGGCGTGAGTGAGTGTGGTTGTTGGCGTAATTCCCTTTGTTGTTGTTGTTTCATTTGATGATGTTGTGGTTCCGTTTGGTGTTGTTGTGCTAATGTTTTGATTTTATGTTGTGTTGGATTGTGTTGTGGCTTAGCTGTTCCTTAGTTGGTGAGTGTGTCGGTGTGAGTAGGTCACGTTTTCTTCTGTGTGTATTTTTCCGGAGCAGTTTTTACAGGTTTCATGAAGGCTTTTGCGGATTGTAGTAGGGTGGCCAAAGCGTAAGCATTTTCTGCATCTCAGAGGCAGTGGTATATAAGGGCGAACTCATACTTTTTCGTATCCAATTCGTATTGACTCTGGCAGGGTGTGTGTGTGGCGAATGTTATAATTATGAGGCCGGTTTCGGCCAAAGATTGTTTTTTGAATTTTTCGGACTTCGGTTACGTTTTGCGGTTTTAATTCGTTTAATATTTCTGCTTCTTCGATGTTGCGTAGTTCGTTGCTGTATATTACTCCTTTTGATAGGTTAAGAGTCCTTGTTCAGAGACTGTCATTTCCATGTCTGCCATATTTTTTAGTTTGAGTAATTTAGTTGCCTGTGTGTTCATTTCCGTTTTAATTAGTAAAAAGGATACAACTTCTCCAAATGTGTTGTCAATTGGTTTTTCTTAATTAGAAAAGGTGATTACTTTTCGAAAGATTTTGCGTCTTTTCTGTTGGTAACAATGTATTTCGGGTTGTCTAGATTTGCTTATTTGCTGTGTATCAGGCGGTTTTTGCAATGGTTTTGTTTTTGGGCCCGGCACTTCAATGTGTGTTTTTTGCTTTTGTTTTTGTTGTGGTTTTTGTATTCTGTTTTGTGCACTTATTTGTTTTTGTAAATCAGCTGTTCAGAGTTTTCGATTGCTTTTAATGCACTTAGGTGAACGCAGACAACTTATTATATTGCGAACTTAGGAACGAACGAAAGTTTAGTTTTGTATAAAAGACATTGCTGCTAGGGTAAATATCTTCGGCACGCCGAAGATATCCGTTCTTTCTTGCTTTTATTTATTTGCAAAGGTAAAACAGTAATGCCTCGAATTAAAAAAAAATAATTTAATACATAACTGTTTATTAAAAACAAGAGAATGCATTTGAATCTAATCAAATAACCAACACGGGCTAATTTTTTTTCCAGTCCGGCCAGATATGTCCCTAGTCTAGTTCCAGCTTTAGCAGCTCTCCATTTAAAATCTGAGCGAATTCTGGACTTTTATTCTTGAACCAGCGCTGATGTTGACATTTCTGTTCTACATTTGGAGGCTGAATAGTGTCTAGCACTCATTCTCTCTGCGTATACTAAGCAGAAACAGATTTATCATCGTTCCACTTGCCTGTTCTTTTTTATTTTCTATATCAACCACAACCTTAGATCTCAGAGACTATACGGACTAGCTAACTGCTTGATGCATATGTGTCTAAATTGTATTTGTATGATGTGCTTAGGACTATCAAACCAGGGTACAGGGTATATCGGAGGTGGGTATACTCGACTTATTTGTATACTTTGCTCCGAAAGAAAAATTAAGTTAATTGAGTTTGTACACTTCTGGCTTGAGATTGTACACACTGGAGACAGTAAACCACAGTCGGAAATTTACGACTGTAAAGTTTTCACATGTTGTAGTCTTTGTTTAACTTGATATTGTTTTAGGCATGCTCAACTAGAACCCGCACGAAATTAGATTTTGTATAAAAGCATAAATTAAATTATTGGATACATTTTTTATTTTTTAACTTATTACGTTGCTTAAAATTAAATATTTTTATATATTTTTTTTTAGATCAGAATGTCAGCTGAAAACTTGAATCGTTTGACCGATATTGAGATACAGAAAAAACTAATGCAAATTGGATTTCCAAATACTCCAGTGACTGAAACGACCACACCTATATTAATTAAAAATCTTATGAAAGATTGTGTGTTTAGCGACGTATAATTTGTAAATGAAATATTTAACAGGCTCGACGTCAACAATTCAGGGTGAATATAGAAAGATAGATATGAAAAGTATTGGCTGGTCATATAGCGCTATTTCGGATGCTGCCAAGCATCCTCATCAGTGACCTTATTGTTAGAAATTTTTGTCCAAACTTGTCCGTATATGAGTAGTAGTCGGCTCACTTTGTAAAAGCTTCGCTTTAATATCCCAGTGTAAGTTCGGTATTAGCTGATCTATGCAGATCAGTCAGTTGTTTTTTGTTTCAATATGAGGTTGATACAATGAAGTTAGTTTGTCATAATGAATGGGCGTGCCGTCCCTTATTGATAGAATGTTATGAAATATATAAAAAATGAGAAGCTTAAGAAAGGAAAAATAACTAACTATGTTCTTTTCTCCAAGGATAAACATAATGCAGTTGTACCTCCTACAGTTCCAATACAAAAAAATTCGAATCTCATTAAAAACGACAGCAATAACGACATTAAAGTCAGTAAAAATCCTTCAGTATACTATAAAAACGATGCTAGTATAAATACGTTACAAACTTCAGCCTCAAGAATGTATGCACCACCACCCGTGTTAGCATCTAACTATGTAAATGAAAATGAACTGAATACTTTAAATGTTTCAAGCAAATATCGCATACCGCGCTTGATTCCTTGCTCGTTAGATACATCAGCTCCATACGTTAAGTTAAATGGAAAAGCTAACAATTGTGATGGGGGTGTTGTAAACCGATTGCTTAGCTTGCGATACTTCCAATTCAAAAAAATTAACTCTAATGAAGGATACTCCGTACCTGTGTCAAAGGCATATATAAGGAATGACATCATAAAAAAATTATTTTCGTATGACTTAAAATCGTTTCTCAAAAAACCAGATATTAGTCAGTATATAATACCACACGTACTTATTGCTTCTTTAATCATTTTTCTGGCAATGATTTCAGTCTTATATACAGCGAAAAAATTTGAATTCAGCCCAATTTCTCACACTGACTTAACATATACGATATGTACTCCAAATGATAAAGACTTACAGTTCTCTTCTCATAAAATTATGTGTATTAGCGAAGATTTGTTTAACAAAGCAATGTACATAAGTGAAGAGCTTTTCAAGTACTTAAATGAAAGGGCAAGACTTCACCACTGTATAAACGAAGATCACTCTCCAACGCTGGAAATGAGTGAGTTAAAAAAAGCCCTAAGTAGCAACAGTAACATACAAAAAGACAACCTACAAAATAAACTGTTGGCTACACAGTACCTTATTGCTGAGAATCCGCAGTGGATCATAAAAACTATTATCTCAACCTATAACTCCTCAGAACAAAGCCTATCGTTTGAGCTCATTGAGCCAAATCTACCACTTAAGTGTATTATCCTAAAGAAAATTACACGTTTCTTCACTGTAATTGGTCTACTTATCCTAATTACATCATTTTGCCTCGTAATTTATTTCTTAGCTGTCGTTTATCGATACAAACGGAAAGAAAGTATATTAGCAGCTGAAGAACTTATAAAGGATATAATAAATGAACTTATGTATCAAAGTTCACAGTCGGAAAACTCGGAAGTAATTATAAATCAATTACAAGAAAAATTATTGCCTGCTCATAAACGCTCTAAACTGTTGAATTCTTGGAATAAAGCGTTAAGAATTTTAGAAAGAAATGACAACCGGGTCTTATTTGGAATGATTGTACGAAATGGGGAGCAACTCCGTACTCTTGCATGGAATAAGAACATAGGCAACAAGGAATTTGCTACATCAAAGAAATGGCAAAGCTCTGCTATTGATAATTCGAACAAAATCGTCAATCCCCCGACGTCTTGTTTAAAAATAAGACACATGTTTGATCAAGCTGAAATCGATCAACCTAATTTAAGGCAGCTGATCGTGGAATCAATATTGGAAAAAGTCGGTTCAAATTGCAAAATATGTGATGTTCAACTAGATACACAGTCTTGCTGCGTGTATATACGATGTGCAAGCGAGACTGACGCTGGAATGGTACATAGCGAAATCAATGGATGGTGGTTCGATAAGCGGTTAATATCAATTAAGTTTCTTAGACTTGAACGATCCTTGAGTCGATTTCCAAAATCCTTGGCCGATCCATTATATTTTAAGACCCCTAATGTCAACTCAATTTAGTTTCGTAATGAGAACCTAATGGGTGTTTAATAAAATTTTTAGTTTAATGTGTTCTACTTACATACTTGGTTTTCATAAATGGATCTCATCATCTTATTGTTCAATGTGCGCACAGTGGCTCGTTTCGCCGAAGTTGGTGGCAAAAATTTGTAACTTTTAAACTAGGTATTCGGTTCAAATTTGAAATATATATTTTGTTCGGACGTTGATGTACTAAAACGAGCAGTACATTCAAGTGGTCCAACGACACCAAGCATGGGCTTGTACGCGCGAATTTTTATTTAGTTTGTACCTGTTCATCTGTTCCGCAATCTTCGTTACCGCACGTTATGCGGCGCGCCCCTGGGTCGGTTGGGCGGGAGGTGGGTTGCATTTTTTTATTCTTTCGGACGTTGATGCACTAAAACTAAAACTAATAAGTAATAATAACTATAGGCTACATAGATAACATAATAGTGAATTTCTAAGTAAGGAAATAGAAGTAGCATTGCATATTAAATGATAAAGGTTGTTATAATTAGAACATAATATACGAAAAGGATTATGGATAGCATAATTAGTACTACAAGCTTGAAGAGAAAGAGGGTGAAAGTTTCTGGAACTTCTGATCGGAACTACAAAACTAATTTGGCTGATTAATTCGGATGAATCAATTTCACAATTTATTAATTTGTGTAAGAAAATTACACCAAGCATGGTTCTAGGGTCAGAAAGAGAAGGAAGATTTATTAATAAAAGTCTACTACGATAAGAAGGCAAGCGAATATTAGGATTCCAACTAGACCAGAAATTGTTTTTGTACCGATTATATTCTATCCTGATGAACCTTGTATTGGGGACACCAAATACAAGACCCATATTCAAGAATAGGTCGAACAAGAGAATTATAAAGAATTAGAGTAATGTAGGGATCGTTAAATTCTTTAGACCAACGCCTATTGAAACCAAAGACACCAACGGCACGATTAGCGGTGGAAGAGATATTTTTGTCAAATTTTAGCTTGGGATCTAAAAGGATACCCAAATCATTAACCGACTCAATTCGAACAAGCGGCTTACCATTAAGAATATAATTTTTTAAAAAGGGCATTCGCCTTTAAGAGTACATTACGTTACTCTTACCACAATTAAGACTTAATAAATTTACCCGACTGTCAAGATCAGTTTGCAACCTTTGACCAGATGAGAAATCAGTAGATGACAGACATAGCTTAACATTATCCCGAGAGTGATTTATGACAGAAGGAAGGTCATTTATAAACAATGTAAATAATAAGGGGCCAAGATGACTTCCTTGTGGCACTCCGGTAGTAATTTCAACTGACTTAGAAACTAAGCCTTTTGGGTTCTGAGAGCTAAATAGTTAGAGATCCAAAGAATTAAGTTCTTTGGAAATCCCAGAAGATGAAGTTTGTGAAGTAAAAGAGAGTGATTAATGGAGTCAAAAGCTTTACTGAAATTAGTGTAAATAATATCAGTTTGTATTTTAGCTTGAAATACCTTGATGACAAGAGATGTGAATTCCAACAGGTTAGTGGTGGTAGATCTATATTTCGTAAACTCGTGCTGGCAGGGTAAAATTAAAGATCAAGAAGTTATTAATTTCTCAATAATTTTAGGAATAGCAGACAACTTAAAAATACCTCTATAGTTCTCGACGTTAGTCTTATTTATTTTTTATGGAGAGGAATAATAAATGATTCTCTCCAAATGTTAGGGAAAGAGCACAGTTCCACGGACAATTTAAAATGAATAAATAATGGCTTTAAAATACCTTCAGCACAGTACCTAAGCACACAGCTTGGTACTCCATCAGGTCCCGGTGAAAATACGGGCTTAATGGCCTTTTAATCACGTAGAAGCGTACTTTCAATTATTAAAGGTCCAAAAATGCAATTGGAGTTATTTACATGATAAGGATAAGGCGAAACCATTTGATAAGGCTGTGAACTATAAGTCGTCTGAAAAAACTCTGCAAAGAGATCGACAATTTCTTGATAAGAGCCAGCTGTAGTGTTTTCAAAAATACGGTTGATGGAAGTGTTGATGACTTACGAATTAACGAAGTTATACAACCTTTTAGGATCCCGCTGAATCTGTAACCTTCAGCTTCTAAGGTAGTTATTATAGCATTGTGTATTAAGTAAAGAGAAGCTAGATCGGGCAATCAAATAGCGAGAGAAATCCAAGAAGGAGCCTGATTCCTTGAACTTCTTGAACAATCTCGACATTATTTTGTTTTTCCAGCTTATTGAATTCCGCGTAAACCACACAGGCTTGTTAGACCTACCTGGTTTAACCAACGGGACACAAGTATAATGAGTTTAAAGTAGAGTAAAAAAATTTAATTGTTCTATCCATGTCTCTACACAAGTAAAGCTGAGATCAGTCAGTTTGGGATAGAAGCTGAGCGAGTTTAGTAAAATCGGTGTTCCAAAATTGACGAACTCGCTCTGCAGTTTTACTATCTGGGCTTAGCACCCTAGCTGGTAAGTCAATCAACACCTCCAAAGTTGGGTGATAAGGATCTTCAGGAAAGGATATAGGGTCAGTACGAGAGACAGATAAGAAGGAGGGATCCAAGACAAAAATAAGATCAAGCATTTTATGTAAAGAATTTGGGATACCATTGATTTGACACAATGACATCCCAAATAAGTTGTCAATAAAATCGTGCTGAAATGTGGAAGTCAACACGCTGGTGTCAGGACTTGAAATTCAGGTAGTTCCGGCAATATTAAAATCACCAAGAACTACAAGAAAGTCACGATCAGAAACCAAAGAGAAGACAGATTGCAGAAGCATGCAAATAATATAAGGAAATATCGGAAGAAGGCGGAATATAAGAACAGGTGATAAAATACAAACACCGGAGATAATCAATTTTACAGCAACAAATTAAATAACTACAGAACTATCAACTATTACTAGCTCTGACGATAAATCGGCGTCAACAGCAATTAGAACACCACCACCACGACGAGGAGTGCGATCTTTTCTGTAAATGGAGAATTTGTTAGACAGGATTTCAGAGTTAAGGATGTCGGGCCTTAACCAAGTTTCAGAAAAGGCAACGACATTGAAAAGTTAGGCTGTTTAGGTAAAGGTTACTAAGTTTACTACAAAGACCTCTTATATTCTGATAGCCCAGTGAGAGGGAGGTTGTTAGTTTTTTGAACTATCAGAGATGACAAGAGGTGGATTAGAACTACCATCAGAAGAAGCAAGAAAAACCGGAGGCCGATTTTTCTTTTTTGCAGTATATTATTTATTAACTAAGTGGTCAGGCCAGAATTTTTTGCAAAAAATATTGTTGAAATGTTCAGCCGCAACACTTATTTAAAATGACGAGATTTCCCGAGGATAAGCAAATTTAAATTTCTCCACCGTAATATGGGCTTTGACTTGGCCTGTATAAAGGCCTTGACATCATCAGATGGAGTGTCAGGGGCAAGCCGCGAAACAAAAATTTGTAGCCTTGGTGGAACACCTACAAGGGTCTTCTTAACAACCGACTCATCTGATTCGACCGGTATATTAATACTAGAAAGTTGACCAGGATCAACTGTGTTAACAACCACCGAATCAGGAAGCTCGCCAGGGTCAGGAGGAACAACATCCATGGGCACGATGCTGCTCTCATCACTTCTGATTGATATATATGGAGATGGGGATGTGGTGGATATGTGTGAGGGAAGTTGAAGATCATTCGGGCCAATGGACAACCTAAAATTGGCCTTTTTCCGTTTTAGAGACTTATTCAAAAGTTTCATGCTTTTAAAATCATTCTCCAAATCGGAGAAACCTTCGTACAGTTTTTTAAACCGCGCGAAAATATCTCAAAAGCCTTTCTTAGTGTACAATATAAACTGGCCGAAACCAATATATAATGCTTGTTGCAACGTTTGTCTAACTGTGGCGCAACTCCTAAGAATTGCTGCTATTAGTTAGACTGTCGCACTGCCTCTTTCCCTATGAAATGCAAGCGAAAATGTCGCGACTTCAGTTGATACTAGTCTTTTATTGGGAATCCATGGGTTTTTATACCATATTTTGTGGATTCTATTAATCGTGTGAGTAAACAGAATACATATTTTTGTCCTTAGTTACTAAATATTACATGTGGATTCTGTCTTAATTGGTCCCCTGGGCAAGCGAGGATCGAATGCATGTGTATGTTTATGACTTTGTTTTTTGGTTGTGCTTCTTGAGGGTTGCGAGGGTTGTATGTTTAGTTTCTAAACACTTAGTATGCCGCATGAATCCCATAATATCTCTCTACAGAATTCGCATGTCCACTTTAGACCAGATTTTGACTCATTCTGGTCTATAATTCGGCCGTTAAGGCCTGCACATTTTTCATGTGACACATTGTCACATAGCCAGCAGCAAACAAAACCCATTTTAACATTTACTCTAACCTGACAATTTTTATTGTAACAGACAACAATGATTAATTACGAGAGTGACAGAAAATAATATATAAATTAAATTCTTATAGGTCTTTAATTGTAAAGAATTTAAACTTTATTAGTCCAATCGGACTGTTATGTTGTATTACAAACTTAAGACTAAATTATAAAGGAATAATTGAGACCCTAGCAAGCTGTGGGTAACGATCAAAAATAGAGGCAGCGGCTTGGCGCTGCTGGCAGCGACGCAGCTTGTGTTGACGGCGGCAGCGGCTCGGTTTACGGCGGCAACGGCTTGGTTGACGGCGGCAGCGGTGGCGTTGGGGAAATTGGTAGCGTCAGCAGTTTTGGGCAATGCATTGTTTATGACTGCAACTGTGGTTGCAGCGCAGGCTATGTTGGCAGCGTTGTGGAATTAGCTGCATCAGTAGAATTGGGAGATGTTGCAATGTGTTGTCCAGAACTGCCGCTATATTGGCGAGCTTCTTAGAATTGTTTACTTGGCGTGTGCAGGAAGTTGTGTAGACGCTGAACCAGCGTTTAGGTTGTAGTTTAGGTTTAAAGGTTGTTAACTCCTCCCCCTTTAAATGGCGCTTGTCCTCAAGTGGCGAAGTTTATTTATTTTTAAAAAAGTGGAATATTGTTGAATGATTTAACTGGTGGGATATGTTGATTATTTTCATTGTTTTTAGTAGTTGGTTTGTGGTTTAGTTGCAATACAACTTTGTGCTGTCTCATTTTACAGTAGTATAAAATGCTGAAGATTATCGTTGAAATACAGAACCAGGTTATAAGGGAAATTCTGTTCAATGCGGAGTGCGTTTGTAATTCTTCCAGACGTTCAGTGTTGTTGATGTGCAGGTTTTCTAAAGCTTCGAGAGATAGTATCCTTAATCGCCCCATTTCTTCTGGAATGATTTGTATTATGGGTGTTCCCGTTTTTATTATTGTAGTTTCCATATTATTGAATTCTTTTCCGTTTATTAAAATTGACTCGTTCCAAAAACTGATGAGGTACGCCCCTTCCAAGTGTCTTGCGTTGTTTTGCTGTGTTAAGGTGCCGTTGAAGTTGTTGAGCATTACCAATCCGGAGCCGATTTCTTCTAGTTTCTCGATATGATCAGCGTTGCTGAACCCACACAGCGATTTTTCTCCCTTTGGGAGCCTAGGCAAACATTTACTATTGCTAAGGCTTACAATTTGGTTTTTCTTACAGATTTTAGCATTGTTATAGTTTTTGCAATTCTTAATTATTCCATACATTTTTTTGTTACTTGACAGAATTTCTTTATATTTCAAATTGACAATTATATTATTTTTAATTATTGGTTTTACCAAAATGTTTTTATATTCTGTCGTTTCTAGATTTGGTATCTTAATTACATAAAAAAGTGTTGTTTTGTTATGTAATATTGATACATCAGAAAATTCTAACATCTCTTTAATTGATAGAGAGGGCATGTTTCCAGCTTTAAAGATTTTATCGATTTCGTATATCTCGTTTTCTCCGAGCAAAAATGTGTTAATTAAATTAAATTTTGCCCATTGTATGGCATATTTAATATTTATGACTTCTTCTTTAATTAATCTTATCTGATTTTGAAGACTTATGGCAATCTCGTTATTGAATCTGTCGTCTCTTTTTATAGTGTTCGTTAAGCTATTAGTAATTTTGGTTAGGCTATTTAATCTTTGTTCCAACTGAGTGTTAACGATTACTTGCTTGTTGTTATTTGAAATTACTTTATTTATATGTTCCTCTAATTGAATGAAATCGTCATGATCGGGACTACCCGCTACATACTTCCATGCAGTTCCTAACATGTTGATAGCCCTAGTGGTTCTTTTATTGGAGGAGGAAGTAATGGTGTGGAAAGTAGAGTAAGTCTGGTTTATTTCATGGTGTAATGTATGGTAGAGACTGCTGAATTTTAGGTCTTGTTCTGTATAGAATTTTAGTTGATCTAACGCTTTCTCTATTTGGCTTAAATCTATCACATGGATGATTCTTGTTGTTGTAGTACGTATTTTCCCTAGTCCTTTGTAAATTGTTACTGTCTGTGCATCCGTGTAGTTGGTAATGTCCAGTAGTCCATTCGTCCCGTGTATGGTCCATGTTAACAACAATCTAAAATTAGACATTTTTTATTTTACTCTTGTCTACTGTTCTGTTTGTTTCTGTGGTAATTGTTGTGTCGTGGTCTTCTTTTACGATTTCTTTTTTGAATCTAGCTGATAATTTCGATCCTAATCTAGTGCTAATTTTGACAAATATTTCGTCGCCTGGTTTGTATGTTCGTAAAGTCTTCCTAGTCCTTATTTTGTTTTTGCCGAAGTTTGTCGATGTTGTCTTGTCTAGTCTTTTCGTATTGTTCTGGGCTGGTAGTCACAGTTCTTCTGAAAAATACTTCTAGTGGTCGTTTATTTGTGACGGAATGAAAGGTGTAGTTATATTCGTAAATGGCTCTGTCTATAAGCTCTTCGAAGGTTCTATGAATTTTGTCTTTTTTTATAAGTCGTATGATCTCAGAAAATGTGGAGTGGAATCTTTCAATTTGCCCGTTAACCGTGCTTTTATACGGAGGTGTTGTGAAAGTTTCAATTTGAAGTTGGTCTGTGAGCATAAATTTAATTGAAGCTGAATTTAATGATTTCTCGTTGTCCATGACGAGGTATTTGGGGACACCAAAATATAAAATTAAGTCTCTTAGGGCTTTATGACTTTATAACCCTTCCTTGTGCTAACTTAGAAAACTTGTCAATGGCTGTTGGGACGAGCTTTCCTTCTGTTGAGTAGATGTCTATATGAATTATATGACCAGGATATTATGGAATTGGAGTTTCTTTGAGTTTGGGGTTCGTTGGATGTCTGTCGTATTTCTGTTTTTTGCAAGCTGTACACTAGTCTTTCAATCTTTTGTTTCATTTTTGGGAAATAGAACCTATCGATTAATTGAGCCTTATTTTCTATGGCATTGCGATGGGCTCCCATATGTGTTTTAAGGATTTCTTCCTCCTGTTGTGTTTCGTCTGTTAGATCTTCTACCATTCTCTGTGTAAATCTGACTTTAAAATTGCTGAAGTGTTCGGGGTAAATTAACTGGATTTTGCCCATTATGTCCTCTGTCGTGTAAATCCCGTTGATTACTGAGGGATTAAGGTGTTTTTTAAGAATTGTCGTCAGTTCGTCTACGTCATATGTTTGTCTTCGTATTTCGTGTCTGTGAAATGTTGGGAAGGGTAGACTAAATTTGTAGTCAGAAGAGTCTGTTGTGTGAATGAATATTTGATTTTTGAAGACGTTAATTGGTACTTCCATACTGGGGATTAGATTGTGGCTAGAACTTTCGTCGCTATGTTGGGTACTGACTGAGTTTAATTCATTTTGATTGACAATTCGGGACAAGTCATCTGCTACAATGTTATCTTTTCCTGGTTTATATAACAATTGATAGTCGTATTCTTCTAAATGGGCCTTCCATCTCTTTATTCTTGGATTGCCGTTCCAGCTACTGAGTGAATGGGTTAAAGGCTGGTGGTCAGTGAAAATTTTTACTTTAGCTCTACCATATAGGTAGTTTCTCAGTGCCTTAAGGGCCCATATTATGGCTAACATTTCTTTTTCGTTAGCTGCATAATTTTCTACTGCCTTGAAAAGGGTTCTAGATATAAAAGATATCGGTTGATTGTTTTGGGACAAAATGGCACCTATTGCAAAGTTAGATGCGTCTTTACTAAAGTCGGGGTATCGTAAGATTACCTCATTGGATATTAATGAGTTTTTTATTTTTCAGAAAGCTTCGGCCGCCTCTTGATTGAAGTTAACTGTTTTCGTGAGTGAAGTTTTTTTGCTAACGTGACCATCCACGCCTCTTAGCATTGAAGTTAAAGGCTTAGCAAGTTTCGCATAATCTTGAATGAACCTTCTATAGTAACCTGAAAGACCTAGGAAAGCTCTCAGTTCTCGGACTGTTTTCGGACGGGGATATTTAGCTATTGCTGAAACTTTTTCTGGGTTGGTTTCTACTCCTTCGTCGGAAATGACGAATCCCAAAAATTCTACTTTGGTCTTAAAAAACTCGCACTTATCTAGCTGACATTTTATGTTAGCCTTTTGCAAAGTGTCGAATATGGTTTCTATGTTTTTGAGGTGGGATTCTCTATTTTTACTGAAGATTACGATATCATCTATATAGATGTAGCAAATTTTTCCTATATGATCACGAAGGATATCATCTAAGGCACGTTGGAAAATTGAGGGTGCATTTTGCAGCCCAAAGGGGAGCCGTGTGAACTCATATTTTGCATTATTGATTGAGAATGCTGTTTTCTCGATATCGGACTCTTTTAATTTTATTTGGTGGAAGCCACTCTTGAGGTCGAATACGGAAAAAATTTTGTTGTTGCCTAATTAAGCGAGTACTTCGTTTATCTCGGGTATTGGGTATTTGTCGGCGACTGTTACTTTATTGAGTTTCCTATAATCTATTACAACCCTGTATTTTCTTTCTTTTGAGGCGTCTAGTTTTTTTGGTACAACCCACACGGGTGAGTTATACGGGGACCTGGACGGTCGAATAATACCGTCCTCTAGTAGTTGAGAAATTTGTTTGTTAACTTCATCTTTAAGAGACATCGGATATTGTTAAAATTTTGAGTATATTGGGGTTTCTGTCGTTTCTGTCGTTTTTAGATTTGGTATCTTAATTACATAAAAAAGTGTTGTTTTGTTATGTAATATTGATACATCAGAAAATTCTAACATCTCTTTAATTGATAGAGAGGGCATGTTTCCAGCTTTAAAGATTTTATCGATTTCGTATATCTCGTTTTCTCCGAGCAAAAATGTGTTAATTAAATTAAATTTTGCCCATTGTATGGCATATTTAATATTTATGACTTCTTCTTTAATTAATCTTATCTGATTTTGAAGACTTATGGCAATCTCGTTATTGAATCTGTCGTCTCTTTTTATAGTGTTCGTTAAGCTATTAGTAATTTTGGTTAGGCTATTTAATCTTTGTTCCAACTGAGTGTTAACGATTACTTGCTTGTTGTTATTTGAAATTACTTTATTTATATGTTCCTCTAATTGAATGAAATCGTCATGATCGGGACTACCCGCTACATACTTCCATGCAGTTCCTAACATGTTGATAGCCCTAGTGGTTCTTTTATTGGAGGAGGAAGTAATGGTGTGGAAAGTAGATTAAGTCTGGTTTATTTCATGGTGTAATGTATGGTAGAGACTGCTGAATTTTAGGTCTTGTTCTGTATAGAATTTTAGTTGATCTAACGCTTTCTCTATTTGGCTTAAATCTATCACATGGATGATTCTTGTTGTTGTAGTACGTATTTTCCCTAGTCCTTTGTAAATTGTTACTGTCTGTGCATCCGTGTAGTTGGTAATGTCCAGTAGTCCATTCGTCCCGTGTATGGTCCATGTTAACAATAATCTAAAATTAGACATTTTTTATTTTACTCTTGTCTACTGTTCTGTTTGTTTCTGTGGTAATTGTTGTGTCGTGGTCTTCTTTTACGATTTCTTTTTTGAATCTAGCTGATAATTTCGATCCTAATCTAGTGCTAATTTTGACAAATATTTCGTCGCCTGGTTTGTATGTTCGTAAAGTCTTCCTAGTCCTTATTTTGTTTTTGCCGAAGTTTGTCGATGTTGTCTTGTCTAGTCTTTTCGTATTGTTCTGGGCTGGTAGTCACAGTTCTTCTGAAAAATACTTCTAGTGGTCGTTTATTTGTGACGGAATGAAAGGTGTAGTTATATTCGTAAATGGCTCTGTCTATAAGCTCTTCGAAGGTTCTATGAATTTTGTCTTTTTTTATAAGTCGTATGATCTCAGAAAATGTGGAGTGGAATCTTTCAATTTGCCCGTTAACCGTGCTTTTATACGGAGGTGTTGTGAAAGTTTCAATTTGAAGTTGGTCTGTGAGCATAAATTTAATTGAAGCTGAATTTAATGATTTCTCGTTGTCCATGACGAGGTATTTGGGGACACCAAAATATAAAATTAAGTCTCTTAGGGGTTTCCTTATGTCTTCGATTGATCTTGACTTTATAACCCTTCCTTGTGCTAACTTAGAAAACTTGTCAATGGCTGTTGGGACGAGCTTTCCTTCTGTTGAGTAGATGTCTATATGAATTATATGACCAGGATATTATGGAATTGGAGTTTCTTTGAGTTTGGGGTTCGTTGGATGTCTGTCGTATTTCTGTTTTTTGCAAGCTGTACACTAGTCTTTCAATCTTTTGTTTCATTTTTGGGAAATAGAACCTATCGATTAATTGAGCCTTATTTTCTATGGCATTGCGATGGGCTCCCATATGTGTTTTAAGGATTTCTTCCTCCTGTTGTGTTTCGTCTGTTAGATCTTCTACCATTCTCTGTGTAAATCTGACTTTAAAATTGCTGGTGTTCGGGGTAAATTAACTGGATTTTGCCCATTATGTCCTCTGTCGTGTAAATCCCGTTGATTACTGAGGGATTAAGGTGTTTTTTAAGAATTGTCGTCAGTTCGTCTACGTCATATGTTTGTCTTCGTATTTCGTGTCTGTGAAATGTTGGGAAGGGTAGACTAAATTTGTAGTCAGAAGAGTCTGTTGTGTGAATGAATATTTGATTTTTGAAGACGTTAATTGGTACTTCCATACTGGGGATTAGATTGTGGCTAGAACTTTCGTCGCTATGTTGGGTACTGACTGAGTTTAATTCATTTGGATTGACAATTCGGGACAAGGCATCTGCTACAATGTTATCTTTTCCTGGTTTATATAACAATTCATAGTCGTATTCTTCTAAATGGGCCTTCCATCTCTTTATTCTTGGATTGCCGTTCCAGCTACTGAGTGAATGGGTTAAAGGCTGGTGGTCAGTGAAAATTTTTACTTTAGCTCTACCATATAGGTACTTCCTCAGTGCCTTAAGGGCCCATATTATGGCTAACATTTCTTTTTCGTTAGCTGCATAATTTTCTTCTGCCTTGGAAAGGGTTCTAGATATAAAAGATATCGGTTGATTGTTTTGGGACAAAATGGCACCTATTGCAAAGTTAGATGCGTCTTTACTAAAGTCGG
This sequence comes from Hirtodrosophila confusa, assembly GCA_035043065.1. Classification (NCBI taxonomy): domain Eukaryota; kingdom Metazoa; phylum Arthropoda; class Insecta; order Diptera; family Drosophilidae; genus Hirtodrosophila; species Hirtodrosophila confusa. The sequence goes on from JAWNNI010000170.1 coordinate 363,968, forward strand.
GGTATCGTAAGATTACCTCATTGGATATTAATGAGTTTTTTATTTTTCGGAAAGCTTCGGCCGCCTCTTGATTGAAGTTAACTGTTTTCGTGAGTGAAGTTTTTTTGCTAACGTGACCATCCACGCCTCTTAGCATTGAAGTTAAAGGCTTAGCAAGTTTCGCATAATCTTGAATGAACCTTCTATAGTAACCTGAAAGACCTAGGAAAGCTCTCAGTTCTCGGACTGTTTTCGGACGGGGATATTTAGCTATTGCTGAAACTTTTTCTGGGTTGGTTTCTACTCCTTCGTCGGAAATGACGAATCCCAAAAATTCTACTTTGGTCTTAAAAAACTTGCACTTATCTAGGTGACATTTTATGTTAGCCTTTTGCAAAGTGTCGAATATGGTTTCTATGTTTTTGAGGTGGGATTCTCTATTTTTACTGAAGATTACGATATCATCTATATAGATGTAGCAAATTTTTCCTATATGATCACGAAGGATATCATCTACGGCGCGTTGGAAAATTGAGGGTGCATTTTGCAGCCCGGCGAGCCGTGTGAACTCATATTTTGCATTATTGATTGAGAATGCTGTTTTCTCGATATCGGACTCTTTTAATTTTATTTGGTGGAAGCCACTCTTGAGGTCGAATACGGAAAAAATTTTGTTGTTGCCTAATTAAGCGAGTACTTCGTTTATCTCGGGTATTGGGTATTTGTCGGCGACTGTTACTTTATTGAGTTTCCTATAATCTATTACAACCCTGTATTTTCTTTCTTTTGAGGCGTCTAGTTTTTTTGGTACAACCCACACGGGTGAGTTATACGGGGACCTGGACGGTCGAATAATACCGTCCTCTAGTAGTTGAGAAATTTGTTTGTTAACTTCATCTTTAAGAGACATCGGATATTGGTAAAATTTTGAGTATATTGGGGTTTCTGTCGTTTCTGTCGTTTCTAGATTTGGTATCTTAATTACATAAAAAAGTGTTGTTTTGTTATGTAATATTGATACATCAGAAAATTCTAACATCTCTTTAATTGATAGAGAGGGCATGTTTCCAGCTTTAAAGATTTTATCGATTTCGTATATCTCGTTTTCTCCGAGCAAAAATGTGTTAATTAAATTAAATTTTGCCCATTGTATGGCATATTTAATATTTATGACTTCTTCTTTAATTAATCTTATCTGATTTTGAAGACTTATGGCAATCTCGTTATTGAATCTGTCGTCTCTTTTTATAGTGTTCGTTAAGCTATTAGTAATTTTGGTTAGGCTATTTAATCTTTGTTCCAACTGAGTGTTAACGATTACTTGCTTGTTGTTATTTGAAATTACTTTATTTATATGTTCCTCTAATTGAATGAAATCGTCATGATCGGGACTACCCGCTACATACTTCCATGCAGTTCCTAACATGTTGATAGCCCTAGTGGTTCATTTATTGGAGGAGGAAGTAATGGTGTGGAAAGTAGAGTAAGTCTGGTTTATTTCATGGTGTAATGTATGGTAGAGACTGCTGAATTTTAGGTCTTGTTCTGTATAGAATTTTAGTTGATCTAACGCTTTCTCTATTTGGCTTAAATCTATCACATGGATGATTCTTGTTGTTGTAGTACGTATTTTCCCTAGTCCTTTGTAAATTGTTACTGTCTGTGCATCCGTGTAGTTGGTAATGTCCAGTAGTCCATTCGTCCCGTGTATGGTCCATGTTAACAACAATCTAAAATTAGACATTTTTTATTTTACTCTTGTCTACTGTTCTGTTTGTTTCTGTGGTAATTGTTGTGTCGTGGTCTTCTTTTACGATTTCTTTTTTGAATCTAGCTGATAATTTCGATCCTAATCTAGTGCTAATTTTGACAAATATTTCGTCGCCTGGTTTGTATGTTCGTAAAGTCTTCCTAGTCCTTATTTTGTTTTTGCCGAAGTTTGTCGATGTTGTCTTGTCTAGTCTTTTCGTATTGTTCTGGGCTGGTAGTCACAGTTCTTCTGAAAAATACTTCTAGTGGTCGTTTATTTGTGACGGAATGAAAGGTGTAGTTATATTCGTAAATGGCTCTGTCTATAAGCTCTTCGAAGGTTCTATGAATTTTGTCTTTTTTTATAAGTCGTATGATCTCAGAAAATGTGGAGTGGAATCTTTCAATTTGCCCGTTAACCGTGCTTTTATACGGAGGTGTTGTGAAAGTTTCAATTTGAAGTTGGTCTGTGAGCATAAATTTAATTGAAGCTGAATTTAATGATTTCTCGTTGTCCATGACGAGGTATTTGGGGACACCAAAATATAAAATTAAGTCTCTTAGGGGTTTCCTTATGTCTTCGATTGATCTTGACTTTATAACCCTTCCTTGTGCTAACTTAGAAAACTTGTCAATGGCTGTTGGGACGAGCTTTCCTTCTGTTGAGTAGATGTCTATATGAATTATATGACCAGGATATTATGGAATTGGAGTTTCTTTGAGTTTGGGGTTCGTTGGATGTCTGTCGTATTTCTGTTTTTTGCAAGCTGTACACTAGTCTTTCAATCTTTTGTTTCATTTTTGGGAAATAGAACCTATCGATTAATTGAGCCTTATTTTCTATGGCATTGCGATGGGCTCCCATATGTGTTTTAAGGATTTCTTCCTCCTGTTGTGTTTCGTCTGTTAGATCTTCTACCATTCTCTGTGTAAATCTGACTTTAAAATTGCTGAAGTGTTCGGGGTAAATTAACTGGATTTTGCCCATTATGTCCTCTGTCGTGTAAATCCCGTTGATTACTGAGGGATTAAGGTGTTTTTTAAGAATTGTCGTCAGTTCGTCTACGGCATATGTTTGTCTTCGTATTTCGTGTCTGTGAAATGTTGGGAAGGGTAGACTAAATTTGTAGTCAGAAGAGTCTGTTGTGTGAATGAATATTTGATTTTTGAAGACGTTAATTGGTACTTCCATACTGGGGATTAGATTGTGGCTAGAACTTTCGTCGCTATGTTGGGTACTGACTGAGTTTAATTCATTTTGATTGACAATTCGGGACAAGTCATCTGCTACAATGTTATCTTTTCCTGGTTTATATAACAATTCATAGTCGTATTCTTCTAAATGGGCCTTCCATCTCTTTATTCTTGGATTGCCGTTCCAGCTACTGAGTGAATGGGTTAAAGGCTGGTGGTCAGTGAAAATTTTTACTTTAGCTCTACCATATAGGTAGTTTCTCAGTGCCTTAAGGGCCCATATTATGGCTAACATTTCTTTTTCGTTAGCTGCATAATTTTCTTCTGCCTTGGAAAGGGTTCTAGATATAAAAGATATCGGTTGATTGTTTTGGGACAAAATGGCACCTATTGCAAAGTTAGATGCGTCTTTACTAAAGTCGGGGTATCGTAAGATTACCTCATTGGATATTAATGAGTTTTTTATTTTTCGGAAAGCTTCGGCCGCCTCTTGATTGAAGTTAACTGTTTTCGTGAGTGAAGTTTTTTTGCTAACGTGACCATCCACGCCTCTTAGCATTGAAGTTAAAGGCTTAGCAAGTTTCGCATAATCTTGAATGAACCTTCTATAGTAACCTGAAAGACCTAGGAAAGCTCTCAGTTCTCGGACTGTTTTCGGACGGGGATATTTAGCTATTGCTGAAACTTTTTCTGGGTTGGTTTCTACTCCTTCGTCGGAAATGACGAATCCCAAAAATTCTACTTTGGTCTTAAAAAACTCGCACTTATCTAGCTGACATTTTATGTTAGCCTTTTGCAAAGTGTCGAATATGGTTTCTATGTTTTTGAGGTGGGATTCTTTATTTTTACTGAAGATTACGATATCATCTATATAGATGTAGCAAATTTTTCCTATATGATCACGAAGGATATCATCTAAGGCACGTTGGAAAATTGAGGGTGCATTTTGCAGCCCAAAGGGGAGCCGTGTGAACTCATATTTTGCATTATTGATTGAGAATGCTGTTTTCTCGATATCGGACTCTTTTAATTTTATTTGGTGGAAGCCACTCTTGAGGTCGAATACGGAAAAAATTTTGTTGTTGCCTAATTAAGCGAGTACTTTGTTTATCTCGGGTATTGGGTATTTGTCGGCGACTGTTACTTTATTGAGTTTCCTATAATCTATTACAACCCTGTATTTTCTTTCTTTTGAGGCGTCTAGTTTTTTTGGTACAACCCACACGGGTGAGTTATACGGGGACCTGGACGGTCGAATAATACCGTCCTCTAGTAGTTGAGAAATTTGTTTGTTAACTTCATCTTTAAGAGACATCGGATATTGGTAAAATTTTGAGTATATTGGGGTTTCTGTCGTTTCTGTCGTTTCTAGATTTGGTATCTTAATTACATAAAAAAGTGTTGTTTTGTTATGTAATATTGATACATCAGAAAATTCTAACATCTCTTTAATTGATAGAGAGGGCATGTTTCCAGCTTTAAAGATTTTATCGATTTCGTATATCTCGTTTTCTCCGAGCAAAAATGTGTTAATTAAATTAAATTTTGCCCATTGTATGGCATATTTAATATTTATGACTTCTTCTTTAATTAATCTTATCTGATTTTGAAGACTTATGGCAATCTCGTTATTGAATCTGTCGTCTCTTTTTATAGTGTTCGTTAAGCTATTAGTAATTTTGGTTAGGCTATTTAATCTTTGTTCCAACTGAGTGTTAACGATTACTTGCTTGTTGTTATTTGAAATTACTTTATTTATATGTTCCTCTAATTGAATGAAATCGTCATGATCGGGACTACCCGCTACATACTTCCATGCAGTTCCTAACATGTTGATAGCCCTAGTGGTTCATTTATTGGAGGAGGAAGTAATGGTGTGGAAAGTAGAGTAAGTCTGGTTTATTTCATGGTGTAATGTATGGTAGAGACTGCTGAATTTTAGGTCTTGTTCTGTATAGAATTTTAGTTGATCTAACGCTTTCTCTATTTGGCTTAAATCTATCACATGGATGATTCTTGTTGTTGTAGTACGTATTTTCCCTAGTCCTTTGTAAATTGTTACTGTCTGTGCATCCGTGTAGTTGGTAATGTCCAGTAGTCCATTCGTCCCGTGTATGGTCCATGTTAACAACAATCTAAAATTAGACATTTTTTATTTTACCCTTGTCTACTGTTCTGTTTGTTTCTGTGGTAATTGTTGTGTCGTGGTCTTCTTTACGATTTCTTTTTTGAATCTAGCTGATAATTTCGATCCTAATCTAGTGCTAATTTTGACAAATATTTCGTCGCCTGGTTTGTATGTTCGTAAAGTCTTCCTAGTCCTTATTTTGTTTTTGCCGAAGTTTGTCGATGTTGTCTTGTCTAGTCTTTTCGTATTGTTCTGGGCTGGTAGTCACAGTTCTTCTGAAAAATACTTCTAGTGGTCGTTTATTTGTGACGGAATGAAAGGTGTAGTTATATTCGTAAATGGCTCTGTCTATAAGCTCTTCGAAGGTTCTATGAATTTTGTCTTTTTTTATAAGTCGTATGATCTCAGAAAATGTGGAGTGGAATCTTTCAATTTGCCCGTTAACCGTGCTTTTATACGGAGGTGATGTGAAAGTTTCAATTTGAAGTTGTTCTGTGAGCATAAATTTAATTGAAGCTGAATTTAATGATTTCTCGTTGTCCATGACGAGGTATTTGGGGACACCAAAATAGAAAATTAAGTCTCTTAGGGGTTTCCTTATGTCTTCGATTGATCTTGACTTTATAACCCTTCCTTGTGCTAACTTAGAAAACTTGTCAATGGCTGTTGGGACGAGCTTTCCTTCTGTTGAGTAGATGTCTATATGAATTATATGACCAGGATATTATGGAATTGGAGTTTCTTTGAGTTTGGGGTTCGTTGGATGTCTGTCGTATTTCTGTTTTTTGCAAGCTGTACACTAGTCTTTCAATCTTTTGTTTCATTTTTGGGAAATAGAACCTATCGATTAATTGAGCCTTATTTTCTATGGCATTGCGATGGGCTCCCATATGTGTTTTAAGGATTTCTTCCTCCTGTTGTGTTTCGTCTGTTAGATCTTCTACCATTCTCTGTGTAAATCTGACTTTAAAATTGCTGAAGTGTTCGGGGTAAATTAACTGGATTTTGCCCATTATGTCCTCTGTCGTGTAAATCCCGTTGATTACTGAGGGATTAAGGTGTTTTTTAAGAATTGTCGTCAGTTCGTCTACGTCATATGTTTGTCTTCGTATTTCGTGTCTGTGAAATGTTGGGAAGGGTAGACTAAATTTGTAGTCAGAAGAGTCTGTTGTGTGAATGAATATTTGATTTTTGAAGACGTTAATTGGTACTTCCATACTGGGGATTAGATTGTGGCTAGAACTTTCGTCGCTATGTTGGGTACTGACTGAGTTTAATTCATTTGGATTGACAATTCGGGACAAGGCATCTGCTACAATGTTATCTTTTCCTGGTTTATATAACAATTCATAGTCGTATTCTTCTAAATGGGCCTTCCATCTCTTTATTCTTGGATTGCCGTTCCAGCTACTGAGTGAATGGGTTAAAGGCTGCTGGTCAGTGAAAATTTTTACTTTAGCTCTACCATATAGGTACTTCCTCAGTGCCTTAAGGGCCCATATTATGGCTAACATTTCTTTTTCGTTAGCTGCATAATTTTCTTCTGCCTTGGAAAGGGTTCTAGATATAAAAGATATCGGTTGATTGTTTTGGGACAAAATGGCACCTATTGCAAAGTTAGATGCGTCTTTACTAAAGTCGGGGTATCGTAAGATTACCTCATTGGATATTAATGAGTTTTTTATTTTTCGGAAAGCTTCGGCCGCCTCTTGATTGAAGTTAACTGTTTTCGTGAGTGAAGTTTTTTTGCTAACGTGACCATCCACGCCTCTTAGCATTGAAGTTAAAGGCTTAGCAAGTTTCGCATAATCTTGAATGAACCTTCTATAGTAACCTGAAAGACCTAGGAAAGCTCTCAGTTCTCGGACTGTTTTCGGACGGGGATATTTAGCTATTGCTGAAACTTTTTCTGGGTTGGTTTCTACTCCTTCGTCGGAAATGACGAATCCCAAAAATTCTACTTTGGTCTTAAAAAACTCGCACTTATCTAGGTGACATTTTATGTTAGCCTTTTGCAAAGTGTCGAATATGGTTTCTATGTTTTTGAGGTGGGATTCTCTATTTTTACTGAAGATTACGATATCATCTATATAGATGTAGCAAATTTTTCCTATATGATCACGAAGGATATCATCTAAGGCGCGTTGGAAAATTGAGGGTGCATTTTGCAGCCCAAAGGGGAGCCGTGTGAACTCATATTTTGCATTATTGATTGAGAATGCTGTTTTCTCGATATCGGACTCTTTTAATTTTATTTGGTGGAAGCCACTCTTGAGGTCGAATACGGAAAAAATTTTGTTGTTGCCTAATTAAGCGAGTACTTCGTTTATCTCGGGTATTGTCGGCGACTGTTACTTTATTGAGTTTCCTATAATCTATTACAACCCTGTATTTTCTTTCTTTTGAGGCGTCTAGTTTTTTTGGTACAACCCACACGGGTGAGTTATACGGGGACCTGGACGGTCGAATAATACCGTCCTCTAGTAGTTGAGAAATTTGTTTGTTAACTTCATTTTTAAGAGACATCGGATATTGGTAAAATTTTGAGTATATTGGGGTTTCTGAATTTGTTCTTATTTCCGCGGTAACATTAGTTGTATAGGTAAGTTTTTCTTCGGGTTTGGCGAATAGCTGTTAGTAATTCGAAAGTAACTTGTGCAATTCTGATCTTTGTTGTACTGTCAGATGGTCTGTTCGGGGGTTTATGTTATTAACTACTTCTATTTTCTTTTCTTTTATTGGTATCCTAACTTGGTTATTAATCACTATGCAGTTTTCGTTGGTGTAAATTATGGCATTTAGCTCTTTTAAACTGTCATTACACAGAATGGCGTCAAATGATTTAAGTGTAGGGAGCAAGAAGAATTTTATGGGTATGTCCGTGATATTGAATAAATTGGCTATTTTGTGGTGTGTAATTTTGATATTACCTCCCACGGATATGGCTTCGAAAGGTTTTATGTTCGGTATAGGGTTGGTAACTAAGGTAGGTTTTATGTAATTACGGTTAGACCCTGTGTCAATTAGTATTTTTAAGATTTGTCCGCCCCTCGCTCTAGTTTCAATGTAGGGTAACGAGGAGCTAGTTACTCGAAAAAGTGTAAGTCGGTATATTCTGTTTGTGTAGAGTCTGTGGATTGTTCGTATCCGCCATGTTCTTGATATTCTTCTATTGTTTCCTCATAATCGTTGGTAACCTCATAGTTTTCTAAAGTCTGTTCGTACTCTGTCAATGTACCTTCGTAACCGTTCGGGTCTGTTTCGTTCTCGTTGGTTTCTATATTAAAGTTGCGTTGTCTTTTGTCAAATTGTGGCATGTTACTTGTGGTTGCTGGGGGTCGTTTGCCGGCCTCGAAGTTAGTTCGGTTTATGTAATTTATCTGTCTAGTTCTGATACTGGGGTCCACGTCCATAGGTTCTGGTCGTGGCTGAGGTTTAGGTGCCGAGGGGCGAGGTGGTGCAATTGGCTGTTGTTGGTGACTTGGTGCGTTATAGCATGGAGCCGCTGTAGGTTGCTGCTGTTGGTTGTAATAATTTTGGGGATATTTGGAATATTGTTGGTTTCGTTGGGGCATGGCATGTTGTGGGCGGAAACCCTGTGTGTTAGGTAATGTTTGCATTCTAGGCATTGGCATTGGTTTTTGCCCAGACGATCTAAATGGAATTGGTTGTACCCTAGTGGCTGCATGATACGATCGGAAACTTTGGTTTTCGATTTTCAGGCAAAGGTGTAAAGCCTCAGGTAGATCGTTTGGTTCCTTCATACCCAGAAGACGTGGGAGATCACCGCGAAGGCCTCGGATAAAAGTGTCCAACGCTTTGTCCCTGTAAAGCTTGGTCATAAGTAAGTCAGATTCTCGGGATAGTTCCATGCATCCAATCTTGTTAAGGATCAAGGACAAATGCTTATAGACTGTCTGATGGAACTCTTCTACTGATTGGTTACTACCTTGCACAATAGTTGTCATTTGATACTCCAAAGTGCTTAAGTCACGTTTATCTGCGTAGTGCAGAGTTAAACATTTTGAAATAGCATCCCAATTTAGCGGAACATTATAGGATTCTAGAGCCGTGTCGGCATTACCAACTATTTTGTTTCGTATGGTGTGTATTATGCCGAAATATTTTGGGGTACTTTGTAGTCCCACATAGTTTCTGAGTATCCTATCTACTCCCTTTTTCCAAGAACTGAACTGCGAGGGGTCACCATAAAATTCGCGAATGCATTTTACTACGTCCGGGACTCTATCTAGGTCGGCTAAATTTCCATTGTATTCTGGATTAATCCCTTGGTCTGGAACATTGAGAAAGTTTTGGTTCGGATTGTTTATTTGTCTCACTATGTTTGGTACTTGTTCACTTATAACTTGAGTCACTATACCGGTAATGAAAGTAGCTAGTTCTGCTTGGTTGTCCATATTTCTACGCTGTTGATGTTCTTGCTGTCTTTGAACTTGTCTTTGTTGCACTCGTAACTGGCGGTCATTTTCTTGTTCTTGTTCTTCCAAACTAAGCAAAGGTGGTCTAACGAGATTATTCTGATTTGCCATTAAGTTTTATCGTTCAATTATTTAAACATGGGATATACAATTTTTTATAATTTTTTTGTTTAATTAATTATTTAATTAATTACTTAATTAATTTTTCCAAATAATTATTTATATAAAGTTTATTTATTTGATTTCTAATACGGCATTGCAATAACTAAAATATTTTCATTAAATGTTTCGACAATGTTGCCCCACTGTTTGAGATATCTTTTGTGTGTGTTTGTGTTTAATTTTTATTCGCCTTTATTTTGCTTGTGGCTTAGATTTCAGTTTTATGTGTGTGTGTGTGTGTTTGTGTTGTTTGTTGGGCAACTATTGTCACTTATTATTTTTACGTATTTAACTTTTCACTTATTAGTGTTACTTACGTTATAATTTTCGTTTTATGATTCTTTTTTGTTGTTGTATTGGCTTATTCACTAGCTTACATTAATATTGTTGATATGGCCACTCTTCCTGGCGGTCCGGATGCCATCCTGTTTAGTCCCTTTTGGTTCCTACTAAGAATCCTGCAACCAGCACTCTGCGAAGATATTCTGCGGACGAGCCTGACAGAATGTGTGATCCACCGATGAGTAGGAAACAATTAAATTCTACTACCTTGAAATTTTATATTTTTCGCCGACCACAAAATTCAATTCGCGGGAGTCTTTCGGTTTTTGAAAAATATTTTTTCTTTAAACACGACGAAGGTTCACGACGTATAGTCTTTTTGCTATTTTATCGATCCGCGATTCTTGGGTTTTTAAAGAAAAAAGGAGCCAACGAAGGGTCGCGACGTATAGGCTTTTTGCTATTTTATCGAACCGCAAACACTTAGAAACGTTTTGTTCTATCGTGTTTCGTTGGTCCCTGCTCGGGCGCCAATTAAATTCTTATAGGTTTTTAATTGTAAAGAATTTAAACTAGCTAGCTGTGGGTAACGATCAAAAATAGAGGCAGCGGCTTGGCGCTGCTGGCAGCGACACAGCTTGTGTTGACGGCGGCAGCGGCTCGGTTGACGGCGGCAACGGCTTGGTTGACGGCGGCAGCGGCTGCGTTGGCAGCGCTGTGGAATTAGCTGCATCAGTAGAATTGGGCGATGTTGCAATGTGTTGTCCAGAACTGCCGCTATATTGGCGAGCTTCTTAGAATTGTTTACTTGGGGTGTGCAGGAAGTTGTGTAGACGCTGAACTAGCGTTTAGGTTGTAGTTTAGGCTTAAAGGTTGTTAACTTATATAAAAAAAGAGATTAAAAAAAACACTGCAACGCAAATAAAAATAAAGGCAAATAAAAATAAGGCACACTAGGGTTAAAATCTAATGTAACAAATTAGAACTTACAATCACATCAATACAGTTACAGAAACGCAAGCGCGACCAACACCAAACTACAACAATGTAAGCGCGGGAGTAAGAGCGTGAGCAAAAGGAGAGCGCGACGATAGCAAAGCGTCGAAGTACAAAATAAAATATTTGGCACCAAGACACTACAAAACAACAAGTGAGCTTAGGCTGCAGATTGTTGTTGTACTTAGACACAATTTATTGTTTAAAACAAATGGCTACAGCTATGTAATTATTCTCCAACTTTGTGCTTAACACAACCGAAGTATAAACCCAAGTCACAGGTACAAAAATAGCGAATTATTAATTGAAAACAAGTAAGAATGCTATAGTCGAGTATACCCGACTACAAAACTCCCTGTACCCAGGTCAAAAAAATCCGATCACATCTACGTACACTTACACATACACATACACAAAAGACGCACACACACGAGCGACAGTTCGAGCGCTGCGCATGCGAGGCATTTTAAGTGGTGGCTGTGCTTCTTCTTCCCCCGGCACGGAATTTTTGTTGTTGAATAACTTCCGTGTTTGTTAACCGATCGACTTGAAATTTGGACAGTAGACTAAGAGTGACTAAAGTATTTTACATGCCAAATCCCAAATCTATATCTTGAAAATTGTTATTGTAAAACGGTTTTTATCGAATAGCGGGGGAATAGGAGGAAGTGTCTCAAATCTAAAATAAACTTGACCTGCTCCCGCTATATACGAACCTACATTCCAAATTTGGTGTCTCTAGCTCTTATAGTTGCTGAGATCCTTGCGTTCATACATACGGACGAACAGACGGACAGACGGACGGACGGGCAGACGGACAGACAGACGGACATGGCCAAATAAAAATCTCTTTTGATACTGATCAAGAATACAAATACTTTATAGGGTCGGAGATGTCTCCTTCTGCCTGTTACATACATTTGCACAGATTTAGTACCCCTTTTTACCCATTTTATGGGTACAGGGAGTAAAAACGGGGAAATATATAAATTTGTGAGGCGCAAGAAAAAAACAAGTCCGTTGGCGAATGAAGGCGAACACGTATATTCTCAATACTGCACAGAAATTTCAGAAAGAAAAATAGGGCACAAAAAATGACGGAAATTTAAGGCCAAACGCAAAGTTTTGTAATTTTTAATTTTCAAAATTACATCACAAATTAAAAAAAAAGTTATCCATTTTTTTTTTTAGATTTTTAGAAATTTAGAAATTGTTTAAAAAAATGTTGGAACTAGCATAGGTACCTAATCGTGCTTGACTGTTAATTTACGCCCTTATCGCCTACACTTATTTTTCTCCAAAATTTCTATGAAGTATTGAGAATATATATTTCAAATACCCCAACTCCACAAATATAAACAAAGAATCAGCCATAATTAATAAAACCGTCCTCCAAAGTGCCCATCACACCATCCCTCAAACATCCCCAAGCCCGTATCCTCACAAAGTTCCTTGGTGGAATAAAAACCTTGCGCAACTTCACCTTGCCAAAAAAACAGCATGGAACACCCTAAAACGAAACATCACTACCGAAAATATAATAATAATATAAGACTCTCCAACGCAATTTTTAGAAGAGAAGTAAAGATAAGAAAAAAAGAATCTAAAAAAAGAACCGAATTTACATCCACCATACAATTAAGCACACCCTCAACTAATATCTGGACAAATATAAGTCGCTTCTGCGGCCTAAACACCTCAAGCCAAATACATTGCATAACAGATCCGTCAACTAATCAAACCAGAACAGCGCACAATGAAATAGCCAACACACTCGCGCAATATTGGTCAAACCTATCAAACTATACCAACTTCTCCCAAGCATTCATAACCAAAAAATACCAAGTCAACACCCTCCAATCACATCACACACCCCCAGCCCTAGCAATAGAAAAAAATAACCAAACTAGAGCTGGAAACTGCCCTCCTGGCCTCAATAGAATATCATACCCGATGATAAAAAATAGTTCTTCAACTACAAAAAAATAGAATATTAAACCTCTTCAACCAAATCCTTAATAATTATATCCCACAATCCTATAAAACCAGCCTAATTATCCCAATCCTCAAACCCAAAAAACCATCATCGGAAACATCCTCATACAGACCCGTTTCCCCAAACTGTTGCCTGTCAAAAACCCTCGATAAAATTATTGCCAGAAGAATTTGGTGGTTTGTTACTGCAAATAAAATAACCTAACTAGTTAAAAAGGGAAAATCGACTTATGACAGTCTGCTCTATGCAGACTTTCTAATAACTAAGTCGCTAGCAGCCAAAAAAAACACACCTCACTCATATCTCTCGACTTTTCAAGAGCATTTGATGGAGTGGGTGTACACACAATATTAGAACAACTAATTGAGTGGAACTGCGGCCCAAAAATGTTAAACTATATCAAAAACTTTATGTTAAACAGGAAAATTATAGTAAAAGTTGGAAAACACACATCCACCACACTCCCACTACATAACGTCATACTACAGGGCTCTCTAATCTCTGTCATCTTATTCCTTGTAGCCTACAACAAACTAGCCATCATCATTTACTTACACAAAGAACTTAGATTCACGGCCTACGCCGACAACTTCCTCTTAATTATAATTAATTATAAAAACATTAACCACAACTTAAACACCCTCTTCAAACAAATTTCAGACTGGGCCTCCTACTCTGGTGCCTCCCTATCCCCAACAAAGTGTCAACACTTGCACATATGCAATAAACACAACTGCAACAGCACAATCACAACCAATAACACCGCAATTCCTCTCGTGACGTCACTAAAAGCTCTCGGACTAACAAAAAACAATAAATACAAATGGACAGCACACATAAACTCATTACTGCCATCACTATCTAAAAAATGGAATATTATTAAATGCCTAGCCAGCCCTAAGTTTAACTGCAACACAAATACCTTACTAAACATCACAAAAGCAATACTGATTTCAAAAATTGACTACGGACTACCACTTTACGGACACACAGCAAAAAGTAATATTAATATTATTAATATTAATATTATATTATTGATGCAGTACTAAATACAAGTAACAACGACACCTACCCCAGAACCATCAGATCCCTATTAACACAACTTGTCCCCAAAATAAAAATCTTATGGATCCCAGGACACGTACGCATAACAGGCAACGAACTTGCCGACCAAACAGCCAAGTCTGCACTTAAAATGCCACTTATCCTTACACCCAAAACCAATACATTAAACATTAACAGATACCTGAAACATCAACTATCCACAAATATAGAAAATATCATCCAACACTGCAATAGATAGTATAAAAATATCAACACAAACAACACCCACATACCTAACTACCTAAATGTCCCACAACAACAAATCAAAAGACTCGACCAAACAAAAATAGTAAGACTCCGCTTAGGCCACTCTAAAATAACACACCAACACTATATCTATAGAACCCTTTCACAAAACTGCCCTCTCTGCCAAACAAACACAAAAATTACAACAGAACACATTCTAAATTCATGCCCAGCCCTAGCAAGCACTGAAACACAAGTATTCGCAAACACCTATCCTATCAACTGCCATCCAACCCCAACCCAGAAAACATAAAAAAAATAATACGATTTCTTAGACACCAACATTTACCATCAAATCTAACACACCATACTACCTCTTACACACATAATTATAAGTTCACACATGTACAAGTTAACTATGTTAACAACCCGACTGAATCCAGCCTAATTGGGTTTTTGGGTTCAGTCTAAGAACTGCACGCCGATCATGCAGTTTGGCAACGAGCGGGCCGCGACGGTAAGCTGACACCTTGACGAGGCGCAAGGTCAGCAATTCCTCGCACTGCAGCGGCGGCGCAGCCGGCCGGTCAGCGGATGTAGGGCTGAGTTGTTAACATTAAGAATTCTTGTATTTAGTTTCTAAGAAGATATTATTGACTACAGACGCGATCGCGCTGCAATAAACAGAATAACTCCAACAAGTACGTGTTGTAAACTCAGTACCCAAACAGATCAATACCAGTAATTGGTTAATTGGCGCCCGACCGGTTAAAGTAAAATTTAGCCACGACCCTAACATAAAGTGCAAAGTGCGCGGTCACGCAAAACCATAAAACAGAATCCCAGCGACCACGCTGAGCGAGTCAAAGACAAATTACACAGATAAAGCTAAAATCTGAAATTGCGATTTACCGTCGGCAAGCCATAACTAGCCGCACGAAAATCAAAGCTCGCCGCCACGAGTATAAGTACAGGCATTCAATTTAATCCAATTGTTACACCAAGCGGACGGCTTGGGCAGCGGAGACGATCAATCTGTAGAAGTACACCACCTGAAGGAGGACCGACTACGCAGTGCGGAAGAATCGTCGACATCGGACACTATCAAATAAGAGAGTAAAATGTAAGTAGAGTAATTGACCAGTGATGCCAATAACTTTCTGAATAAATAGAAACCCTCAAAGTTCAGTAAAAAAAAAAATTCTTAAAAATTAAAAATTCTTAATTACGCTTGATTAGCGTGATAGCGAGTATATTTTTGCAAGTCTAAGCCCTGTACAAATTTAAAATTAAATGTTCTGAAGATATCGGACTACCCTGCTTATAAGTGTATTTCATTTAAATGGCAAATATTGAAATCTAATCGATGAACGATAACTCTGACGAACATCGGTTTCATAGCGACCCCGTTAGCGAGCTAGAGGAACTAGTGCAGGGAATAGATAGCTTAGCGATTAAAAGATATTCCGAACAGGCGTTTCATAGAACCAGGTCGAACATGGACGCACAGCAGTTCGGACAGCTCATACAAGTAGCGGTAGACAGTGCCTTAAGGTCACAAGCAGCGCATTACGAAAGAGCTAACAATGAGCTTAGGGAAGATTTCAATCGTCAAATATCCGACCTAACGAGCAAATTAAAAAATACACACGTGGCCTTGCCGGAGGTAGAGGTATATCGCGACATTGAAATACATGAAGGGGTCAAGTGTGAGGAGCCATTGGACGCAGTGAAGTGTATGCCAGAATTTAATGGAGCACAGGAGAACTACGTGTCATGGCGCCAGGCGGCACATGCTGCTTATAAATTTTTTTAGCCATACAATGGCAGTTCACGGCATTACCAGGCCGTGATTATTATTAGAAGCAAGGTGAAGGGTCCCGCAGACGCAGTGCTGGCTACTTTCAACACAGCTCTAAACTTTGACGCCATTATTAGCAGATTTTACTTTACGTACAGTGATAAGCGACCCATCCATGTCATAGAACAGGAGATGGGCACGTTGAGGCAAGATATGCTCTCGCGGCTAGCTTCGCAAAGAGTGCAGAGCAGAGGACAGAAGAGCGTCCTCAAAATCAGCAAAGATCCAAGCAACACGACCAAATTGGTCAAGGGTCTCAAGGGAAGACCCCATTTTTAAAGAAAAATAGTGGCCAAAGGCAGTGCTGGCTACTTTCAACACAGCTCTAAACTTTGACGCCATTATTAGCAGATTTTACTTTACGTACAGTGATAAGCGACCCATCCATGTCATAGAACAGGAGATGGGCACGTTGAGGCAAGATATGCTTTCGCGGCTAGCTTCGCAAAGAGTGCAGAGCAGAGGACAGAAGAGCGTCCTCAAAATCAGCAAAGATCCAAGCAACACGACCAAATTGGTCAAGGGTCTCAAGGGAAGACCCCATTTTTAAAGAAAAATAGTGGCCAAAGGCAGTGCTGGCTACTTTCAACACAGCTCTAAACTTTGACGCCATTATTAGCAGATTTTACTTTACGTACAGTGATAAGCGACCCATCCATGTCATAGAACAGGAGATGGGCACGTTGAGGCAAGATATGCTTTCGCGGCTAGCTCCGCAAAGAGTGCAGAGCAGAGGACAGAAGAGCGTCCTCAAAATCAGCAAAGATCCAAGCAACACGACCAAATTGGTCAAGGGTCTCAAGGGAAGACCCCATTTTTAAAGAAAAATAGTGGCCAAAGGCAGGTTGAGAGGGCTGAGGCAGCGCCCCAGCACAGGGAATCGGCTGAACCAATGGACGTGGATCCTTCCTCGTCAAGGTTCCGACAGCCCACAAACTTTCAAAAGGGCCAGGGCTCTTCGAAATCAAATGAGCGTTTCCTACAAGGGGGGGGAACGAGGTAATACGTCAGAACGCTTGACGGGCCAGAGGAGACAAAGAGTAGATCACACGACTCAGGGCCCCGAAACGGCAACATCCACGTACGATCAGACGGCCAGTGAGGCCAGCTCAAAAATTGAAGACGATGGTGGGGAATATGACAGCGATAGTGTTAATTTTTTAGGGGTACGTCCCTGCTATCCTTCGTTGAGAAGAAAGTAGCAGGAACCCTGATGCGCTTCTTAGTCGACACGGGGGCGTCGAAAAACTACATCAGACCCTGTAAGCGGTTGCAAAATGTCGCCCGAGTCGGTCGTGGCTACCATAAGAACGACCGACGATGCCCCAATCTATACTAAACTGTACCCATATCCTATGGGTGTAGCCGACTTTGTGGGTAAAGAGCTGCAGGAGCTTTTAAGAAATGGGGTCATTAGGAAATCGAGATCCCCGTACAACAACCCGATATGGGTTGTTGAAAAAAAAGGAACTGATGAGTCCGGAGATAAAAAGAAGCGATTTCAGGAAACTGAACGAGAAAACGATTGCTGATAAGTATCCGATACCAAGCATTTCGATGATTCTAGCCAACCTGGGCAAAGCCAAGTACTTCACGACTCTAGATCTGAAGTCCGGCTACCATCAAATAGTGTTGGCAGAGCGCGATCGAGAAAAGACGTCGTTTTCAGTCAACGGTGGGAAGTACGAATTCTGTCGACTTCCATTTGGGCTTAAGAATGCTGGCAGCATCTTCCAACGAGTGATCGATGATGTTCTGCGGGAGCAGATCGGGAAGTCATGCCACGTTTACGTCGATGATGTAATTATATTCTCCAAAAACGAGACAGACCATGTCAAACACGTTGACTGGGTGTTGAAGAGCCTGTATGAGGCCAACATGAGGGTAGCGCGAGAAAAATCGCAGTTTTTCAAAAAGCGCGTCGAATACCTCGGGTTTGTTGTAACCAACGAGGGCGCAAAAACAGACCCCGAAAAGGTAAAAGCTATCCAGGAGTACCCTGAGCCAAGAAACCTGTTCGAGGTAAGGTCTTTCCTAGGCTAGCTAGCTACTACAGGTGTTTCGTGAGGGATTTCGCGTCAATCGCGAGACCAATATCGGACATTCTGAAGGGGAGAACGGTTCGGTTAGTAAACATAGGTCAAAGAATATTGCTATCGAATTTAATGAAGTCCAACGGCACGCATTTGAAAAGTTGAGGGATGTTTTGGCATCAGATGATGTCATGCTCCTTTACCCGGACTACAAGAAACCGTTCGATTTGATAACGGACGCTTCAGCGTACGGTATTGGAGCAGTTCTTTCACAGAACGGTCGTCTGATTACAATGATTTCGAGGACGCTCAAAGATAGGGAAATTAAATATGCGACAAACGAGAGGGAGTTGCTCGCAATCGTATGGGCGTTAGGGAAGCTGCGACATTATTTGTACGGAACAAAAGACATTAACATCTTCACAGACCACCAGCCTCTCGCGTTTGCGGTCTCGGAAAGAAACCCAAACGCAAAGATTAAGCGCTGGAAGGCATTTATCGACGAACACAACGCACACGTAGTTTATAAACCTGGGAAAGAAAACCACGTCGCCGATGCGCTTTCGCGACAGCATGTCAATGCAGTTGAAGATCAGGATGCTGAGTCTGACGCAGCGAGAATGCATAGCGAGGTGTCCCTCACCTATAATATTGCCGGCACAGATAAACCTTTGAACTGCTTCAGGAACCAAATTATCCTAGAAGAAGCAAGGTTCCCGTTAAGACGGAATTTCATTCTATTTTTGGGAAAAGACGAGGCACATAGTAAATTTCATTAGCAAGGAATCGCTCTTCGAGATCCTAAAGCTGGTCGTAAATCATGGGGTGGTAAGCGCGATACACTGCGACCTACCCATTCTGGCTCACATTCAGAACGAGTTGGTGAGGGCCTTACCGGCAACAAAGTTCTGGCATTGTAAGAATCTTGTGGCAGACATCTTCGATAAGAACGAAATGTCAGAAATAGTCACGACGGAACAAGAAAATGCCAAGCAAATATTAGGGAATTATTACTTTCCGAAAATGACTAGGTTGGCGAAGGAGGTGGTCTCAAATTGCAAAACTTGCGCGGAGGCCAAGTACGATAGGCACCCAAAAAGACAAGAAATGGGTGAAACACCAATTCCTTCGTATGTCGGGGAAATGTTGCATGTCGATATTTACACGACGAATAAAAGACATTTCCTCACTTTCATAGACAAGTTCTCGAAATTCGCGGTAGTTCAACCGATATCATCTCGAACCATCGAGGATGTGAAAATTGCGATTATTCAGCTAATGAATATCTTTCCTCATGCCAAATCAATGTACTGCGACAATGAGCCCTCACTCAACTCTGAGACGGTAAGGTCCTTTCTTTCAAATCACTTCCAGGTTTCAATAAGTAATGCACCTCCGTTGCATAGTACGTCCAACGGCCAGGTGGAACGTTTTCATTCGACGTTAGGTGATATTGCAAGAAGCTTGGGAATGGACACAGACAGTAACAATATGGTCGAGCTGGTCCTCAGAGCTACGGTGCTGTAAAATGGGTCAATACACTCGGTCACTAAAAAAAACCAATCGACATAGTACATTCCGCCGCAGCGGAAATGCAACAGTTAATAAGAAACAAGTTGCAAAAAAGACAGCTACTGCAGCTCAATAGGGTCAACAAAAACAGGCAGAACAGGGTTTTTGAAGTAGGAGAGAAAGTGTGGGTGAAGTCAAATAGAAGACTGGGCAACAAATTAACACCCCTATGCACAGAAGGAGTAGTCGAGGCCGACTTGGGGACAACAGTCCTAATTAAAGGGAGGGTGGTCCACAAGGATAACATTAGGTAAGCCTTGAGGTCACGTTTTTATATATTTTCTGCACATTCATTTCATTAAGCGCCAGCACTCACGCAGATGCCACATGCCAGTGATCTAGAACAGATTAGAATGACAGAGGCTCAACTTATAGATTCAAACAATAGGCAGATTAAAATTAATTTGCAAACACAGAGTCAATTTATCCAACTGACAGAAACTGTCAACAAAATCATACAGTACACTAAGAATGAACAAGTCGATACAGGCCATTTATTTGAAATACTTCTCTTAAGGAATAGAATGTTGATTACCGAAGTTCAAAATTTAATGTTCACTATCACTCTAGCCAAGTCAAATATAAGAAGCCCGGCAATTCTAGATCAGGACGATTTAAAGGCCACACTGGTCGGTCAGTCTACCTTAATATCGGTCACAAATTTGATGGAAGTATCTAGTATTAAGATTTTTCCATCCGGCAATGATCCGACAAACAAAGCACTACATGCCGGTGGCGTCGCCCAATGCAAGACACAACCCAGCCACTTAGGTGCGTTAACAGTCGTCGATGACGGACTGATCATAATTAACGACCACACGGCCAGGGTCAGCATCGACGGCGGCTCACAGCTACTCCTGACCGGCACACACTTTTTAACCTTCGACCGCTCAGAAATCATAAACGACACAGAGTTCTTCAACACGAATAGCATGCTGAGCCAGGTCCCAGGTGTCACTTCGTCCCCCTTGCTAAATATCACTTGGCATGACGACATCCTAAGCCTACCGTACCTGCATCGGCTAAATGCGGAAAATTTGAACTTTATCAAGGAATTGAAGGGCGACGTGTCAGTAAAGTCTGCGTCGCTAGGAATATGTTGCCTGGCCCTGGTGATCTGCGCAGTCGTCGGTGGCCTTGCTCTCCTCAGACAGCACTTGAGAAGAAGACAAGAGTCACTTAAAATCAGCGGGATGGTCACGAAAATCGGCATGACCGAGGGCGGTCAGATCTTAAGGAGGGAGTAGTTAACTATGTTAACAACCCGACTGAATCCAGCCTAATTGGGTTTTTGGGTTGAGTCTAAGAACTGCACGCCGATCATGCAGTTTGGCAACGAGCGGGCCGCGACGGTAAGCTGACACCTTGCACGAGGCGAAAGGTCAGCAAGGCTGCGCAGCCGGCCGGTCAGCGGATGTAGGGCTGAGTTATTAACATTAAGAATTTTTGTATTTAGTTTCTAAGAAGATATTATTGACTACAAACGTGATCGCGCTGCAATAAACAGAATAACTCCAACAAGTACGTGTTGTAAAGTACCCAAACAGATCAATACCAGTAATTGGTTAATTTACATATATATTCCCATTATAAACTTAAGAACAACAAAACCTCCGAAACACAGTGATAGCCGAAGGCCCTAGCAGCCAGTGCTAAAATAAACTAGTTAGATGTACTTTTCATAATTGTATCTAGCTTTAAATAAATAAATAAATATATTTAAATTTCAACCCGATATCTCACCTAGTCAAATGTTACAGATTTTTGCTCATTGTCAAGTCGCATTTCGCAATGATCTTAGTGTGTTATTGGACCTGCCTAAAGTAGGTTATGGAAACACGAATAATGGGAACATTGCCAGCAAACTTTAATTATGCGGAGGATACGGCTCGTATAACCGAAATCGATGCTCTCAACTGCAGAGAAAAGTTATACCCCATCAAGTTTGGATCATATGCAGGAAGAACTGCACAGCTGCTCAAAGAAAAATATCCCACAAAACTATTAACCCCAACAGTGCACAAGGTCTTGGATAATGGATTGGAAATTATTGACTTTCAATGTCTTCCATTGAAGAATTGTCGAAAGAGGCGCAAGAGACAAAAAATAAAGACTACAAAAACTTTGCCAAAACGAGGATATGTTTAACATTCTCTCCGCCTCATCGGATCCAAAAATATCTGCGTTGAGGCATGTCAGATCATTACCCGGAATTAAAACAATGTATTAATCTACACTTCCAACAACATGTTATTATTTGGGGTGTGGGGGCTCGCGCCTGCGAAGATGGGGATTGGGAAGGGAACTAAATTAAATTATCTTCGCTATTTATTTATTAATTTAAGTACACAACCATTAAAATAGGTTAAATCCAAAAATAATACATGTTGTTGTAACAAATGCTACTACGCAAGGGAAAATGGCTGTAATGCAAAATACCGCAGGTTACATTATTAAACCCAAGATAAATTTCGGGCAATATGTACAGAATCATTTGCAAAAGTCAAAGCCATGCGCATTCCCGGCCATTTTTTTTTTAAAGTTAAAGTTAAAAAAGAACCCAAAATTATAGATGCAAAGTAAAAAAAATTTTTATATCCTAGCAGGGTATTATAATTTTCTCCCGAAATGTGTAATGGACTGAAGGTGACATTTCCGACCCAACAAAGTGGTCGATCTCGACACTTCATAAATTGACGATATACACCAACATGTGTACCAAGTTTGGTTGCTCTAGCTTAAAGATAAAGGCAAAAAAATTGCGTTCATACGGACAGACGGACAGACGGCCAGACGGACATTTCGCAAACCCAATATACTATTTTCCCTTCGGGAACATAGTATAAAAATTAATGTTACAACTAAAGAGATTTTTTTTTGATAAACATATATGTTTATTATATTCATTTTACATTATGAATGTAATGTTACGGAACATGGGAAGACGGAAACTAACAGTAGACAGTAGAGTAAGTATCTGTATGATGGGAAAGCCTTTACCAGGGGGAACAGATAGCTAAGGTTTAATAGCTTTCCTGTAGGCGTTCTGCCATAAATCCAGTTATCCGAAGGTTGGAATCGGACAAGCCTTCTGCTTCTTTAATAGTGTCTTTACACTACAGTTGCATTTAGCATTTTCGAGAAATGCTGAAAAATTCTACCAAAATGTTAACATTTTACATATATATATATGAACCACATCCTATTGCATCAAAATCAGTAAACTTTTTGATGACTGTGGTGGAAAGCACTGGTAATAATATAATATTCTATGAAATTTTTTTTCAGTATTTCAATAATTTTGTTGCTCTGTTATATTTGCAGACTTTTCGGCAATAGGTGTAGAGAAGTAGGAAGTGTCTGAGCAGTTGGACCAGCCAAGTACGTCAAACACAGCACTTGCAACGCGCACATCGAGCCGCCTTCGAAAAGAAAGGCACAGTGGAAAATAGATGAGAAATTTAACAACAATATGTTGGAAATGGCTCAAAAAATGGCTCAATGGCGGAAGAAAATTGAATAATAAATTAAAATATTCTCAACACACTAATAAATATTTATTAATTATTATTTTGTACTACGAATCTAGCGATTGCGGATTCGTAGTAACACCCTGTTGCCCCTGGATCTATTATCCAAGGAGACGGCAAGAATCTCAGCCATGATACTCAAACAATCATGCAAATGGACTACGAGCGATACAGGACACTCTTTTGTGCTCAAGCTCGTTCCACAGATGCCCCTGAAAACCGATTACTGCATACCAGAACTGACGATTGACCGATGATACAGTGTCACGATACCCAGCCGACAAGATTGGGTACAGCCACCCACACACACCGCCGGGTCGATCAGCCTCTACACAGACGGATCAAAACTGGAAGAACGTGTGGGTGGTGGCGTATTCTCTCCCGAACTAAGGATTAAGACAAGTTTCCGACTCCTTGACCACTGTAGTGCGTACCAAGCAGAAGTGCTGGCTATCCAGGAAGCCATCCTCTGTCTACGCCCACATAATCTAAGTGAAAGGAACATTTACGTATACTCCGATAGCCAAGCCGCATTATTGGCGCTTGACTCATGCATTAATAATGCAACAACCCTCACTGAATGTCGCCAGTCCCTTAGACAGCCCAACAGCTCAGTGTCAACATCGTCTGAGTACCTGGAAACCGAAATATGATTGGGAATGAAAGAGCAGATGAACTGGCCAGACAAGGCACCCGTGAAACACGGGTCCACTTTTATACTGCGCAGGAAAGCTCCCACGAAATGTCAAACGGCCGAACGTTGGAAAAATCTAACAACATGTGCTGTATCCAAACTCACATGGCCCAACCTCAATCTAAAGAGTACAACCGCCTTAATCAAACATAGAAGACTTCACGTATCTATGCTGATAGGAGCTCTCACGAGGCACTGCCTGTTAGGTAAACACGCTAACTCAGTTGGAGACGACACCACTACATGAGGCAATTTATCTTTAATAATTTATCGGAAATATCTCCTTTATCTCCACGGACTAGTTCAAAGGAGAGCAAAGGGTTCAAAGGGCCAATCCTGGCCTAAGCGTGGATCGGGATGCAAGTTTTCTCATCCAGCCACTTAACCTAACCAAACCCCCGCGGACGGGAAAATCGTGGTGCGCCTTTTTTTTGTGTATTTATTACGACTGACGACAGTAGTCAAATTCAACATAATGCCGGGCAACACTGGGGTGTAAACAGCTAGTTGATATAGCAGCTATATGATGTAGTTATCCGATTGACCAAATTTAGTAGGGATGTAACACACCGTCCCAGATAAACAATCTCTGAGTTTAGTTGAGATACCTTAATAAACAAAAAAGTTGTTAGTACTTAAGGTTAATCTGCCTCCGATTGTTCCTATGGCAGCTGTATGATATAGTCATCCGATCATCCGAGAACGAGTCATAACAAATATGGCTATTTCGCACTTATAAGTATTACGGTCAACTTTTATTTGCATTAATTTCATTATTTCGGCAATAAGTATAGCTACCCCACCTGAAATCGAAACCTTATTTTCCGCGTTTTTTTTAAGGCCAAACCCAACATTCTCAGTGCTTTCTTTTTGTGCGGGACCTAAAACCGAGTCTTGTTCCACCGCCGGATATCAGATATTTTTAATCAGTCTTTTTTTGGGGCCGCTATACTAAAGAATTACACGCAAGACATACTATGATATCAGGCAGCAGAACGTCATCAAGCGAAGATCGAGAGCAAAGCATAAACAAAATGCTGAGAGACTTATACAAATACATTTAGACGATCCATTTAGAAGCGCTGTGTTACAACGAAAATTTTAAACTTGGCAGGTTTCAGCAACAAACTCATATGCCAAGCACATGTGCACATATGTGACAATATCTGCATGCGTGTGTACAAGAAATGGAATCGCCAAGAGCTTGTGAAAAATTCGATGAATGCATACCCTGGAATTTTTTGGTTGTTTATATAATTTAATTTCGGACGTTGATGTACTAAGACGGGCAGTACATTCAAGTGGCCCAAACGACACCAAGCATGGGCTTGTTAACGCGCGAACCCAGGCAAAATGCAACCCACCTCCCACCCAACCAAAAGAGGCGCGCGCCGCATAACGTGCGGTAACGAAGATCGCGGAATAGATGAATAGGTACAAACTAAATAAAAGTTCTGCATAAATTAAACAATAGACAAAAAGTAACTATAGAGTATGCAGATAACATAAAAGTGAAGTTCTGAGTAAGGAAAAAGAAGAAGCATTACACATTAAATGATATAGGTTATTATAATTAGAACATAGAATACGAAAAGGGTTATGGATAGCATAGTTAGTACTACAAGCTTGAAGAGAAAGAGGGTGCAAGTTTCTAGAATTTCTGATCGGAGCTGCAAAACTAATTTTGCCGATTAACTCAGAGAAATCAATTTCGCCATTAATTAGTTTGTGTAAAAAAATTACACCAAGCATGGTTCTAGGATCAGAAAGAGAGGGAAGACTTATTAGTAAAAGTCTACTACGATAAGAAGGCCAGCGAGTATTAGGATTCCAGTTAAGACCACGGAGTGCAAAGAGCAGAAATTGTTTTTGTACCGATTATATTCTATCCTGATGAACCTTGTACTGGGAACACCAAATACTAGACCCATAATCAAGAATATGTCGAACAAGAGAAGTATAAAGAGTTTTAGTAATGTAGGGATCGTTAAATTCTTTAGACAAGCGCTTAATGAAACCTAGGATAACAAAGGCACGATTAGCGGTGGAAGAAATTTGTTTGTCAAATTTCTAAGAGGATACCCAAATCAAATAAAGGGCATTCGCCTGTAAGAGGACACTACGTTACACTTACCACAATTAAGACACCAGGCTTGAAAACTGTCAAGATCAGTTTGCAACCTTTGACCAGATAAGAAATCAGTAGATGACGGACAAAGATTAACATCATCGGCATACAACAGCACCCGAGAGTGAATTATGTCATAGGGAAGGTCATTTATGAACAGAGTATATAATAAGGGACAAAGATGACTTCCTTGTGGTACTCCGGAAGTAACTTGAACAGACTTAGAGATTAAGCCTTTGAAATAAACCTTTTGGGTTCTAAGAGTTAAGTAGTTAGAGATCCAAAGAATTAAGTTATTTGGCAAACCTAGAAGATGAAGTTTGTGAAGTAAAAGAGAAGGATTAACAGAGTCAAAAGCCTTACTGAAATCAGTATAAATAACTTCTGTTTGCATTTTAGATCGAAATCCCTTAATGACAAAAGAAGTAAATTCCAATAGGTTAGTGGTAGTAGATCTATATTTCACAAACCCGTGCTGGCAGGGTGAAATTATGGAACTACACAGATGTTGAAGTTGAGAAGTTATTAATTTCTCAAAAATCTTAGGAACAACAGACAACTTAAAAATACCTCTATAGTTCTCGACGTTAGACTTATTTCCTTTTTTATGGAGAGGAATAATAAATGATTCTCTCCAAATGTTAGGGAAAGAGCACAGTTCCACGGACAATTTTAAATGAATAAATAATGGCTTTAAAATACCTTCAGCACAGTACCTAAGCACACAGCTTGGTACTCCATCAGGTCCCGGTGAAAATACGGGCTTAATGGCCTTTTAATCACGTAGAAGCGTACTTTCAATTATTAAAGGTCCAAAAATGCAATTGGAGTTATTTACATGATAAGGATAAGGCGAAACCATTTGATAAGGCTGTGAACTATAAGTCGTCTGAAAAAACTCTGCAAAGAGATCGACAATTTCTTGATAAGAGTCAGCTGTAGTGTTTTCAAAAAATACGGTTGATGGAAGTGTTGATGACTTACGCTTCGCATTAACGAAGTTATAAAACCTTTTAGGATCCCGCTGAATCTGTAACCTTCAGCTTCTAAGGTAGTTATTATAGCATTGTGTATTAAGTAAAGAGAAGCTAGATCGGGCAATCAAATTGCGAGAGAAATCCAAGAAGGAGCCTGATTCCTTTAACTTCTTGAACAATCTCGACATTATTTTGTTTTTCAAGTTTATTGAATTCCGCGTAAACCACACAGGCTTGTTAGACCTACGTGGTTTAACCAACGGGACACAAGTATAATGAGTTTAAAGTAGAGTAAAAAAATGTAATTGTTCTATCCATGTCTCCACACAAGTAAAGCTGAGATCAGTCAGTTTGGGATAGAAGCTGAGCGAGTTTAGTAAAATCGGTGTTCCAAAATGGACGAACTCGCTCTGCAGTTTTACTATCTGGGCTTAGCACCCTAGCTGGTAAGTCAATCAACACCTCCAAAGTTGGGTGATAAGGATCTTCAGGAAAGGATATAGGGGTACGAGAGACAGATAAGAAGGAGGGATCCAAGACAAAAATAAGATCAAGCATTTTATGTAAAGAATTTGGGATACCATTGATTTGACACAATGACATCCCAAATAAGTTGTCAATAAAATCGTGCTGAAATGTGGAAGTCAACACGCTGGTGTCAGGACTTGAAATTCAGGTAGTGATAAAATACAAACACCGGAGATAATCAATTTTACAGCAACAAATTAAATAACTACAGAACTATCAACTATTACTAGCTCTGACGATAAATCGGCGTCAACAGCAATTAGAACACCACCACCACGACGAGGAGTGCGATCTTTTCTGTAAATGGAGAATTTGTTAGACAGGATTTCAGAGTTAAGGATGTCGGGCCTTAACCAAGTTTCAGAAAAGGCAACGACATTGAAAAGTTAGGCTGTTTAGGTAAAGGTTACTAAGTTTACTACAAAGACCTCTTATATTCTGATAGCCCAGTGAGAGGGAGGTTGTTAGTTTTTTGAACTATCAGAGATGACAAGAGGTGGATTAGAACTACCATCAGAAGAAGGAAGAAAAACCGGAGGCCGATTTTTCTTTTTTGCAGTATATTATTTATTAACTAAGTGGTCAGGCCAGAATTTTTTGCAAAAAATATTGTTGAAATGTTCAGCCGCAACACTTATTTAAAATGACGAGATTTCCTGAGGATAAGCAAATTTAAATTTCTCCACCGTAATATGGGCTTTGACTTGGCCTGTATAAAGGCCTTGACATCATCAGATGGAGTGTCAGGGGCAAGCCGCGAATCAAAAATTTGTTGCCTTGGTGGAACACCTACAAGGGTCTTCTTAACAACCGACTCATCTGATTCGACCGGTATATTAACACTAGAAAGTTGACCAGGATCAACTGTGTTAACAACCACCGAATCAGGAAGCTCGCCAGGGTCACGAGGAACAACATCCATGGGCAC
The DNA here is from genome assembly GCA_035043065.1 of Hirtodrosophila confusa. Taxonomy (NCBI): domain Eukaryota; kingdom Metazoa; phylum Arthropoda; class Insecta; order Diptera; family Drosophilidae; genus Hirtodrosophila; species Hirtodrosophila confusa. Next base: position 392,434 of record JAWNNI010000170.1, read on the forward strand.
GACGCTGCTCTCATCACTTCTGATTGATATATATGGAGATGGGGATGTGGTGGATATGTGTGAGGGAAGTTGAAGATCATTCGGGCCAATGGAACACCTAAAATTGGCCTTTTTCCGTTTTAGAGACTTATTCAAAAGTTTCATGCTTTTAAAATCATTCTCCAAATCGGAGAAACCTTCGTACAGTTTTTTAAACCGCGCGAAAATATCTCAAAAGCCTTTCTTAGTGTACAATATAAACTGGCCGAAACCAATATATAATGCTTGTTGCAACGTTTGTCTAACTGTGGCGCAACTCCTAAGAATTGCTGCTATTAGTTAGACTGTCGCACTGCCTCTTTCCCTATGAAATGCAAGCGAAAATGTCGCGACTTCAGTTGATACTAGTCTTTTATTGGGAATCCATGGGTTTTTATACCCTATTTTGTGGATTCTATTAATCGTGTGAGTAAACAGAATACATATTTTTGTCCTTAGTTACTAAATATTACATGTGGATTCTTAGTCTTAATTGGTCCCCTTTTTTACCCCTCTTGCAACTCGAGCACCCACATGTGCATTGTCCCTTTTTACCTAGACCGTTTTCAAGTGGCCTGGGCAAGCGAGGATCGAATGCATGTGTATGTTTATGACTTTGTTTTTTGGTTGTGCTTCTTGAGGGTTGCGAGGGTTGTATGTTTAGTTTCTAAACACTTAGTATGCCGCATGAATCCCATAATATCTCTCTACAGAATTCGCATGTCCACTTTAGACCAGATTTTGACTCATTCTGGTCTATAATTCGGCCGTTAAGGCCTGCACATTTTTCATGTGACACGTTGTCACATAGCCAGCAGCAAACAAAACCCATTTTAACATTTACTCTAACCTGGCAGTTTTTATTGTAACAGACAACAATGATTAACTACAAGAGTGACAGAAAAATAATATATATAAAAAAAGAGATTAAAAAAAACACTGCAACGCAAATAAAGATTAAAACAAGTAAGAATGTTGCAGTCGGACGCACCCGACTGCAGAATACTATGTTCCCAGTCCTATATAATTTGGTAATTTGTGTGTTCAGAAAGAGACGCGAAAAAAACTGCACAGGTGTGGGATATATAGATATTGCTCCTTTGTGGGTGAGGGGGTGGGGGGGTCCAACAATTTTTGATGCAGATTTGTCCAGGGGGTCAACATTAGTATGTATGCCAAATTTGGTGACTCTACCTGTACAGGTGTGGGATATATAGATTTTTCTCCTTGCGTTCATACATACGGACAGACAGACGGACAGACGGACAGACAGACGGACATGGCCAAATCGAAATCTCTTTTGATACTGATCAAGAATATATATACTTTATAGGGTCGGAGATGTCTCCTTCTGCCTGTTACATACTTTTGCACAAATCCAATACCCCTTTTTACCCATTTTATGGGTACAGGGAGTAAAAATGCATCGTCATTTTTTACCTAGACCGTTTTCAAGTGGCCTGGGCAAGCGAGGCTCGCATGCATGTGTATATTTATGACTTGGTTTTTTGGGTGCGCTTCTTGAGGGTTGCGAGGGTTGTATGTTTAGTTTCTAAACATTTTGCGGGGGGCCTCATGACATAGTTTATTTTTCTATTGGTGGTTTTCCAAATTCGATTTTAATTTTTTTCTTGTCTGTTTTACATTTTCTTATTACATATAATGTGCCTATCGCTAATATTTCAATAATAATTGGCGTAAGTGATGTATGACCAATTACATTGTGGAAATTTATACTTCTTAATTTTATGATTTCTAGTTTTTGTTCTTCTACTAATTTTTTAATTTTATTTATTTCATACGAGTTGTTTATTGATTTTGTTACCAATGGCTTCACATTTTCTAATTTTATCTTATCAGCTATTGTAAAGAGAGGGGAAAATCATTCCGTGATGACGTCTTGAGTTGTAAGATCATGTGCAGCAGCTAGTAGATGATTGCCATTGCGAGCAGTGCAGCCTTTTCGCAGCTTCAGTATTCCTTGGCCTGGGAGTTTCATCACTTGGCAATGGTGATTTCCACATGTCCAAAAATACCGGGTCGTTTGCCGTTTTAGTCGTTTTTGAAGAGTAACGAGGTACTTTTCCTTCCATTTTTGCCAAAAGTGGTTTTTCATTTTGGTCATTAACTTCCACCGATACAAAGCTGATTACAACCTTATCATTTATATTTTCTGGTACGTCAATGCGTCTTCCGATCCAGCGTCAAAACGTCGTCGAGCTCGTTGCTGTGGTTGTTTTCATATAACGGTCTTGAATTTAATCTTGCCTCTAATTGCGCTAATGATGTACTCATTTCTTTATAGGGGAGTGTACTGTCGCCTATGATTCTTTTCAAGTGATGTTTTACTGATTTCACTCCAGTTTCCCATAGTTCTCCAAAATGGGGACTTGGCGGTTGGATAAAATGCCATTCTATTTTTTCTCCTGTTAGCACTGGAGATATACTATTTTGTTGACAGGCTTGTATTATTTTCGTATTTTTTTCTACTCTGCTCCTATGAAGTTAGTTTCTTCCATGTGATTTTTCATTTCATATTCTCCCATGTATAAGGTGTATTGTTGTTTAAGCTGATTGTCTTCTGACCAGACTTTTTCTTGATTCACCAAGTGAAGTGTCTTTTAGGAATGGCATTTTCACTACAAGTCTGCCGTCAACATCGTATTGAGTTGTATTTTTACATATTTCCATACATTTCTCATTTTCTGTGGTAGTTGTAGTGTTTGGGACTTCTTCTAATTCCCATAATTTCTCTTAGTTCACTGCTGACTGGATACATTTGTTTCCTGGTATGTCGATTACTCCCGATAAGATCCATTCTAACTTAGTACACTGTCCAAGCACGTTTTCTTCCTGTTTTATAACTTTTTTTCATAATTTTAATGAGCAGATTTCCTCCGATTAGTATGTCTACTCTAAATTTTTGATTAAATGTTGGATCTGCCAGTACTTCATTTTTCCAAATATTTTTGTTGTAACTAAATGAGTTTGCTGGCTGTGGACTCACAATCCTTTCGAGTACGACTGCTTCAGTTTGGAATTTATCGCTGCTTGGAAATCGGGGAAGCATTTTTAGCTCCATTATACTTTTTGAGACTCCTACTGGATTATCGCCAAATCCATAAATTTCTGTTACTTTTTTATTTTTTGGTGACCCTAACCTTTGCACGGATTCTTCGGATGTCACTGTTATCTGTGATCCCTGATCTACAAGTGCTCGACATATGATCCATTCTCCTGTTAGTGCTTGTACTTCAATTTGGGCTGTTGCTAGATGGGTGGTTTGAGCTGTTCCTGTTGTCAACGATGTTTTTGATTCTGTTTCATGGTGTTTGTTTTTACATTTTATGCATCTTTCATTGCAGAAATTGCTTAGTGTAAGTTTATGATTTTAACATGTAAAGCATATGTTTTCCGATTTTTTTCTCGCATTCGCAACGGACGTGTTTTTTTCTTGCGCATCGCTTTTGTGTATTTTCCTCGTTATATCAAGTGATAACTTGTGCTATTTTGTGCTTGTGACGTGTGTTATACATCGGTTGTGTGAAACACATTGTTGGACATTAAATTGCAATTATATTTATTAAACTTTTCTAATACTTGTTCAAATACAACAACAAACAACATCACAAGCAAGCTGGTGGTTGATTTGTGCAGTTTGCATTGTGCGTATATTTGTTTTTGTATTTCTACTAATCCGCGCTCTCAACGCTTGCTTAACGCTCTCGCGCACTTCTATCGTTGGTGTTGGTTACGGTTTCTCTCTTTGTTTTGTATTCCGTTGCTGATTTCGGTCGACGCGCCCGCGCTTTAATATTTTCTAATTGGTGTTGTTGTGCGTAAGTACAAATCAGCGTCAACAGTTTTAACCCTAATGTGCCTTCTTTTTTGTAAGTACTTTTTATTTTTTGTGCAGTTGTTCTTTTTTAATTTATTTTTCATCTTTTTAAATTATTTCCTTTAATCTAATGGTTGTCTGCTATAATAAAAGTTGCCAGAATCGTGTAAACGTAAAAATGGGTTTTGTTTGCTGCTGGCTGTGTGACAACGTTTCACACGAAAAATGTGCAGGCCTTAACGGCAGAATAATCGACCAGATTGAGTCCAAGTCTGGCTTAAAGTGGACTTGTGAATCATGTAGGGACGTTGAAAAAGATATTATGGCATTTATGAGGCAGACTAAGAAAGGCTTTGGAGACATATTCGCTCGGTTTAAAAAACTGTTTGATGGTTTCTCCGATTTGGAAACCGAGTTTAAGAGTATGAAACTCTTAAATGAGTCTCCCAAACGGAAAAAGGCTAATCTTAGACTGTCCATTGGCCCTAATGAACTTTCGCTCCCTACTCACTTACCCAGTACATCCGCTACCAAACAGTTAGAGTTGATTAATTTATCATCCCCTTCATCCCATATTTTGATCAAAAGTGACGAGAACAACATCTTACCCATGGATGTGGTTTCTTCTGACCCCGAAGAGATTCCTGATTCGGTGATTGTTAGCAGTGTTGATGCAGGCCAACAGCCTAGTATTAATAATGTCAGTCTTTCAGTCGAATTATCTGGTCAATCAACCGTTAGCATGGCTCCATTGGATGCTCATATTACGGTTGGTAATACGACCCTTGTAGCTGTTCCACCACGGAAACAAATCTTTGTTTCGCGGCTTGCCCCTGACACTACATCTGATGATGTCAAGGCCTTTATACAGGCCAAGTCAAAAGCCCATATTACGGTGGAGAAATTTAAATTTGCTTATCCTCGGGAAATTTCGTCTTTCAAAATAAGTGTTCCGGCTGAACATTTCAACAATATTTGCTGCAATGAATTCTGGCCTGACCACTTAGTTATTAAGGAATATACTGCAAAAAAGAAAAATCGGCCTCCGATTTCACTTCCTTCCTCCGGTGGTAGTTCTAACCCACATATTGTAGTATCTGATAGTTCAAAAAACTAACATCTTCCCTCTCATTGGGCTATCAGAATGTAAGAGGTCTTTGTAGTAAACTTAGTAATCTTTACCTAAATAGCTTAACTTTTCCTTTCCATGTCGTTGCCTTTTCTGAAACATGGCTGAGGCCCGACATTCTTAATTCTGAAATTCTTTCTAATAAATTCTCTATATATAGAAAAGATCGCACTACTCGTCGTGGTGGTGGTGTACTTATTGCTGTTGACGTTGATTTGTCATCTAAGATAGTAATAACCGATAGCTCTGTAGATATTGAATTTATTGCTGTTAAAGTTAGTTTTTGTGGTGTTTGTTTTTTATTACTTGTTCATATATACCACCTTCTTCAGATTTCTCTGTTTATTCTTCGCATGCTTCTGCTATACATTCTGTCTCATCTATGCTTTCTGATCGTGATTTTCTTGTAGTTCTTGGTGATTTTAATATTGCCGGAACTACCTGGATTTCTAGTCCTGACTCCAGCGTGTTGACACCACGACTCAGCATCACTTTATTGATAGTTTATTTGGGATGTCATTGTGTCAAATCAATAGTATCCCAAATTCTTTACATAAAATACTTGATCTTATTTTTGTCTTGGATTCCTCCCTCTATTCTGTCTCCCGGACTATACCTATATCCATTCCTGAAGATCCTAATCACCCATCTTTGGAAGTGTTGATTGACTTACCAGCCAGGATGCCAAGCCCAGGCAGAAAATTTGCAGAGCGAGTTCGTCAATTTCGGAAAACCGATTTTTCTAAGCTTGCTCTGCTCCTATCCCAGACTGACTGGTCCCAGCTGTACATGTGTAGAGATATGGATTGTGCAATCGAATATTTTTATTTAACTTTAAATTCATTAATTGATTCCTGTGTTCCATTTTGTAACCCACGTAGGTCTAACAAACCTGCGTGGTTTACACGGGACTTAACTAACTTAAAAAATAGAAAGTCGAGATTGTACAAAAAGTTCAAGGAATCTGGCTCTTTCTTGGATTTTTCGCGCTATTTGATTGCCCGATCTAACTTCTCTGTACTTAATATACACTGTTATAACAACTACCTCAGAAGCTGTAGGTTAGTTTCAGCGGGATCCTAAAAGGTTGTATAACTTCGTTAATGCGAAGCGTAGGTCATCAACACTTCCATCAACTGTATTTTTCGAAAAAAGACAGCTGACTCAGATCAGGCTATTGCCGATCTTTTTGCCGAATTTTTTCAAACGACTTATAGTTCACAACCTTATCATATGGTTTCGCCTTATCCTTATCATGTAAATAACTCCAATTGCATTTTTGGACCTTTAATAACTGAAAGTTCGCTTCTACGTGATTTAAAGGCCATTAAGCTCGTATTTTCACCGGGACCTGATGGAGTACCAAGCTGTGTGCTTAGGTACTGTGCTGAAGGTATTTTAAAGCCACTATTTTTTATTTTTAAACTGTCCGTGGAGTTGTGCTCTTTCCCCAACATTTGGAAAGAATCATTTATTATTCCTCTCCATAAAAAAGGAAACAAGTCTAATGTTGAGAACTATAGAGGTATTTCTAAGTTGTCTGCTATTCCTAAGATTTTTGAGAAATTAATAACTTCTCAACTTCAACATTTATGTAGATCTATAATTTCACCCTGCCAGCATGGGTTTGTGAAATATAGATCTACTACCACTAACCTATTGGAATTCACTTCATTTGTCATTAAGGGATTTCAATCTAAAAAGCAAACAGACGTTATTTACACTGATTTCAGTAAGGCCTTTGACTCTGTTAATCATTCTCTTTTACTTCATAAACTCCACCTTCTGGGATTTCCAAATAACTTAATTCTTTGGATCTCCAACTATTTAACTCTTAGAACCCAAAAAGTGTATTTTAAAGGCTTAGCTTCTAGGTCTGTTCAAGTTACTTCCGGAGTTCCACAAGGAAGTCATCTTGGCCCTTATTATTTACTCTGTTCATAAATGACCTTCCTTCTGTTGTAAATAACTCCCGGGTGCTGATGTATGCTGATGATGTTAAAATTTGTCTGTCATCTACTGATTTCATATCTGGTCAAAGGTTGCAAACTGATTTTGATAGTTTTCAAGCCTGGTGTGGGGTAAATTTATTAAATCTTAATTGTGGTAAGTGTAACGTAATGTCCTTTTACAGGCGAATGCCCTTTCTTAATAATTATATTCTTAATGGTAAGCCGCTTGCACGAATTGACTCGGTTGATGATTTGGGTATCCTCTTAGATCCCAAGCTTAAGTTTGATAAGCATATCTTTTCCACCACTAATCGTGCCTTTGGTGTCCTGGGTTTCAATAAGCGTTGGTCGAAGGAATTTAACGATCCCTACATTACTAAAACTCTTTATACTTCTCTTGTCCGACCTATTCTTGAATATGGTTCTTGTATTTGGTGTCCCCAATACAAGGTTCATCAGGATAGATTAGAGTCGGTACAAAAATAATTTCTGCTCTTTGCACTCCGGGGTCTTAACTGGAATACTAATACTCGCTTGCCTTCTTATCGTAGTAGACTTTTATTAATAAATTTGCCGTCTCTTTCTGATCGTAGAACCATGCTGGGTGTAATTTTCTTACACAAACTAATTAATGGGGAAATTGATTCTTCTGAATTAATCAGCCAAATTAGTTTTGCAGTTCCGATCAGATGTTCTAGAAACTTTCTTCCACTTTCTCTTCAAGCTTGTAGTTCTAATTATGCTATTCATAGCCCCTTTCGAGTCTTATGCTATAACTATAACAATCTTTTCCATCTAATAAGTAATGCTACTTCAATTTCTACACTTAAAACTTTACTCTTACGTTATTTATGTAATCCTTAGGAACTTTTGTATAATGTTATTGTTGTATTTGCATGCCCGCGATCTTTCGCTACCGTACGTTATGCGGCGTGCCCCTCGGTCGGTTGGGCAGGAGGTGGGTTGCATTTATGCTTGGGTCCGCGCGTTAACAAGCCCGTGCTTGGTGTCGTTGGGCCACTTGTATGTACTGTTCGTTAGTACATCAACGTCCAGAAATAAATAAATTCCCATCTCTCATGCATTGTTAGATTGCCAAATTTCATGCAATCAGATATCCTGTGGCCTGGTACCTTGCAATGATTGCACTCGTTGTCGATCGTAGTGCTCAAAATTCTTTGATTTTCTTTATATGACTTTCGTTTCATAGCTTTTATTGCTTGTAGATGCTTTTCCATGAAGAGTATTACGTCCTTTAGAATTTGTACATCTTTCGTCTTAGTGGACGTATGTTCGTATTGTTGCAATCATTGACGATCAAATTTTTTCAGTATTATTCCTGCCATGAATACATCGGTGTCATTTAGATTAATTCCCATTCCGCGAATAGCATGTAAGTTAACAGCCAAGTCAACGAACGACCCTCGCAATGAATTCATCGAGCAACCCGCGCGCTAACAACGTTACTGTATCCAACCACATATGCAACGTAGCCAAAATAGAGTGGGCCGGAGCAACGACCAGACGTTTCCATTGTGTCACAAGCGTTGAATTCTTAGCGGAAATATGCTGAGTCGGTTTTACTAACCACGAAACCATGGCATGATCTTTTATGTACTTATTATGTATTTAGGTTTAGATTCATATTTCCATTTATGTACTTAGCCTTAGTCCTTTATTCATTCCATTCTTATAATCAGTTCTATGTGAGACGTTTGACAATAAAGTTCAATTTGCATTTTACTCCGGCACGCTGCCGTTAATATTTGATTTATTAATCACACATTGTTGAGCCACAAGGCCAACACTACAATTAAGGGGACGAAGTCAAGTCCTCCACTCCAATCTTCATAAAGCTAACAGCTGATATAACAACAACACCATCCGCCGCCGGACCGGAGACATCATCGCTGCTGTTTAAGGAAAGGAGGAGAACATTCACTGGCGCCCAACGGGAATAAAATAATCTTACGATATCTATTGAGACTGGAATACCATGGCCCTAAACAAGAACATGTAAGTGAATGTTCGGTAAAATTTAGGAAAAGCATTAATGAAAAAATATTGAAAAGAGAATATTGAAATATTGTGAATAGATTAGCAACGCGAAAGTGAGCATTGCAGTACAGTCTAATCATTGTGAAATTATTGATGTGCAAGTGCAGTTTAAAAAAAAAAAACAAGAGAAACAAATTAATATTTCCGCTTCATTGACTGCTCATGACTTGGGCTTATAGAAATATAAAGGTAGAATACGACAGTGACGAAGATCAAGAAGTAGGATTTAGGCCAGAGAGAAACGGTCAATTAGAAATGGAGCCGACATTACTAAAAGCGTTAGTAGAAGGTGCCGTAAACAGTGCACTCCTCGAACAAGAGAGGAGAATAAAAGACGAGTTCCGAGCGGAGCTTGAAACAGTTAGAGGTCAAGTTAATGCGTTAAGAATAGAGGCCCCAGGCAGAGAGTGACAATTGACCCTAATGTGAGATGTGAGGTGAAGCTGGACATTGTGAAGTCAGTGCCTAGCTTTAATGGAAATCATGAGAAATACGTGTCTTGGCGACAAGCGGCTATAGACGCATACGAGATTTTCAAAAGATACGTAGGCAGCGAGGCGCATTACGAGGCTGTGGCCATATTAAAAAACCAAGTTACTGGACCAGCTCGTGCCATCCTTACGTCACACAATACAGTGCTTAACTTTGACGCCATTGTCGCTAGACTCGACTGCACGTACGCAGACAAAACATCCTTGCGCGTACTAAGACAGCAACTAGAACTAGTTAGGCAGGGTGACCTAAACCCATGGACGTTGATCCTTCGATGTCCAAATTAAGACAACAGACCAATTGGGGAAAGCCACAGGGCTATTCTACACAAGACGGGGCTCAAAATAGGCATAATGCTTCGGAGCGCATGTCAGGCAATAGGCGCCAAAAGATTAACAATATTACCCAACAAGCGCCTAGCCAAGACGAAAAAGAATACGAAGAAATGGCCGAAGCTGAGTGTGCTGAAATAGATGACGAACCCGAAGACAACGATTTATTGCATTTTTTAGAGGTCGTTCCCAATTGCCGTTCGGCGAGCGTCAGTTGGCTGGCAAAACATTAAAGATTCTTATCGACACTGGGGCGGCAAAAAGTTACATTAAACCCGTAAAGGAGTTAAAAAACGTAACACCAGTCGACACCCCTTTTACTGTGAACTCCATTCATGGGTCCAGTAAAATCCAACAAAAATGTTCAATGGTAATTTTTGGGAAAGTTGCCACGTTTTTCATATTAGATACCCTTGACACCTTTGATGCCATAATAGGCTTCGATCTGTTTACGCAGGCGGGGGTATAGACCTAATGGGAAACAGCATAAACTACGGTTATACTTCGGAAATACTCAATCACCATCCGTGCGATAATGTGAACTTTACACGTGTCGATGATATCGTAGTCCCAAATTCTGTAAGAGGCGAATTCAATAAAATGATACTGAAGAGAATTAGTGCATTCGCGACCTCTAACGAGGCGCTGCCTTATAATACTTCAGTAGTCGCCAGAATCCGGACTGTAGACAATAAGGAGGTATACTCAAAGCTCTATCCATACCCAGTATGCGTGTCAGATTTTGTAAGCAACGAAGTCGCACAGCTGTTGAAAGATGGCATCATAAGGCCATCAAGATCCGCGTATAACAGCCCAGCCTGGGTTGTTGATAAGAAAGGGATAGATTCCAACGGTAATAAGAATAAACGGCTTGTCATTGACTTTAGGAAATTAAATGAGAAAACCATTACCGACCGTTATCCAATGCCAAGTATCCAAATAATTTTAGCTAATCTCGGAAAAGCTAAATTTTTCACCACATTGGATCTTAAATCCGGATACCACCAGATATACCTAGCGGAGGACGATCGTGAAAAGACATCTTTCTCAGTAAATGGCGGAAAGTACGAGTTCTGTCGACTGCCCTTTGGTTTAAAAAATGTGGAAAGCATTTTTCTAAGAGCAATCGACGATGTCTTACGAGAACAAATTGGCAAGATATGTTACGTCTATGTTGATGACGTAATCATCTTCTCTGAAAACGCCGCAGATCACGTCTGCCATATCGATATAATACTTCAGCAACTTTGTAATGCTAACATGAGAGTTTCTAGAGAAAAGACAAAATTTTTCAAAGAAAGTGTCGAGTACTTAGGCTTTATTGTTACTAGCGAGGGAGCAAAAACAGACCCAGAAAAAGTCAAGGCGATCCAAGAGTACACTGAGCCAAAAAAATTTTATTCTCTGAGATCTTTTCTAGGCCTAGCCAGCTACTATAGGGTGTTTATCAAAGACTTTGCAGCCATAGCAAGACCTTTGACTAATATACTAAAAGGCGAAAATGGCACTGTAAGCAAACACATGTCTAGGAAAGTAGCAGTCGAATTCGACGAATCTCAGCGCGACGCCTTTAACCGGTTGAGAAACATACTAGCATCGGAAGATGTTATGCTCATGTACCCTGATTTCAAACGACCTTTTGACTTGACTACAGATGCTTCAGCAAATGGCATTGGAGCAGTATTATCTCAAGGGGGGAGACCTATCACCATGATCTCCCGAACACTAAAAACGTGCGAAACTCACTATGCTACCAACGAAAGAGAGTTGTTGGCGATTGTATGGGCTCTCGGCAAACTGCAGAACTACCTTTATGGTACAAGAGAGTTACATATATTTACAGATCATCAACCCCTCATGTTTGCAGTGTCTGACAAAAATACGAATGCGAAAATCAAGAGGTGGAAGGCGTTTATCGAACAACATAACGCCCAATTGCATTACAAGCCAGGGAAAGAAAACTTTGTCGCAGATGCCTTATCTAGGCAAGAGCTTAACGCTCTCCAAGACGAAATGCAATCAGACATAGCCACCATTCACAGTGAGGTATCCCTTACATACACTATACAAACAGCTGAAAATCCCTTAAATTGCTATAGAAATCAAATAACTTTGGAAGAATCACGTTATTCATTGCATCGAAAACATATTTTATTTGGCAAGAAAACCCGTCACTTAATTCAATTTACAGATAAAAATAATCTTAAAGCTTGCTGTGAACCCCGATGTCGTAAACGCGTTTTATTGCGAACTCTCAACTTTTGCTGCATTTCAACATGAGCTGGTTTCATTATTCCCGACAACCAAATTCTGGCATTGCAGAAGAATAGTGTCAGATATCACTAACAAAAACGAACAGGTAGAAATAGTCAACACCGAACATAATCGTGCGCACAGAGCGGCACAAGAAAACGTAAAACAAATACTCCGGGACTACTACTTCCCAAAAATGACTAAATTGGCCAACGAGGTTGTGCTGAATTGCAAAGTTTGCGCTATTGCCAAGTACGACCGTCACCCCAAAAGACAAGAACTCGGGAAGACGCCAATTCCCTCATTCGCCGGAGAAATGTTACACATTGACATATTTTCTACCGATCAGAAACTCTTCCTAACTTGCATCGATAAATTTTCCAAATTCACCGTCGTCCAACCTTTACCTTCTCGATCAATAGTCGATATTATCAACCATTTTACTTATAATTAATACCTTTCCAAATACAAAAACCATTTAATGCGACAATGAACCATCGTTTAATTCCGAAACGATCACTTCATTGTTAAAAAATCAGTTTAACATAGACGTTGTAAACGCCCCCCGTTACATAGCTGTTCCAATGGGCAAGTGGAACGTTTCCACAGTACATTAATAGAAATTACCAGGTGTTTAAAATTGGACACAAAATTGGCGATACAGTTCAGGCTATCATGAGAGCAACAATAGAATATAATAAAACTATACATTCAGTAACAGAACAAAAACCACTCGATGTAATTCACTCTATACCAGACGAAATTAAGCAAAAAATCAAAGATCAACTAATAAAAGCCCAGCAAGACCAATTAGCCAGATGCAACCCAAACAGACAGAACAGGGTGTTTGATGTAGGAGAGAAAGTTTACCTCAAAAATAACAAAAGATTAGGTAACAAACTATCTCCCTTGTGCACAGAGGGCGCCATACAAGCAGACCTGGGAACGTCTGTACTTGTTAAGGGGAGGGTGGTCCAATGTGAGGTAAACTTAAGTCATAGCACATAAGATTCTTACAGATAGTTACTACAGTTCAGTCTAATCATTTCATACAGGTTCATTGGAGTAACCCTCATATTCTTATCCACAACTCACGCACGCATCACCGATTTCTCGCACGCAAGCTATATTCCTGTATTGGACGGCAACGTTTTTGTATGGGAACAACGTAGTTACGTGAGACATTCTACAAATTTATCTAATTTCGTGAGCATTATAGATGATACAATAAAATTATCAAAACTTTTCCCTCAGTCACATATGCGAAAATTGTTAGATGTAGATATCGATCATATTCAGAATATTTTATCTAGTTTAACGGTACACCATAGAATTGCCATAAGTTTAGACTTTCTAGGAACAGCATTAAAAATCGTTGCAGGCACGCCTCATGCGTCAGACTTAGAAAAGATCAAGCTTACCTAAGCCGAGCTCATAGAATCAAACAACAGACAAGTAATAGTAATCACTGAAGCACAGAAACAAATAAGCCTACTAACTGATACAGTAAATAAATTAATTAAAGAAAAAAAGGCGAGTTCGTAGACTCTCCTCATTTGTATGAAACTTTACTTGCACGTAATAGAATGCTAGCCACCGAAATCCAAAACCTTATGCTCACTATAACGCTCGCCAAATCTAATATCATAAACCCCACAATTCTCGACCACGAAGATTTAAAATCCATATTTACCGAACAGCTCACAGAAGTCCCAATAGTTAGTTTAATGACAGTATCAAATATAAAAATATTTCAATAAGATAGCGTAATCCACATAATAATTGAATATCCTAATGTTAAGACTAGTTGTAAGAAGGTTATGATATTTCCTGTTGCCCACAATAACACTATTCTGCAAATACATGATGACATAGTAGCTGAATGCGACGATGGAGTTCTAGCAGTAACAGAATGCGCCACAACCAACTATGCGACGTTCTGCAAGAAGTCAGCTCATGACACTTGCACCAGCGGATTACACTCCGGAGGTTCAGCGTTATGCCACACACAGCCAAGGCACTTGGAACCGATTACCATAGTAGACGAAGGAATAATCATTGTCAACGAACTATCAGCAAGAGTAAGAGTAGATGACGGCCCACTAATGACAATTAAAGGCACACATCTCATCACATTCGAACGCATTGCGACCGTAAACGAGACCACATACATTAACTACAATGATGTTGTAAACAAGAGTCCAGGCATCGCGGCATCACCGTTGCTGAATATTACAGGACACGACCAAGTGCTTAGCCTACCATTGCTACAAAGAATGAATGAGCATAACATGCATGTAATTCGGAAATTAAGAGACGACATGTTTGCCGGAGGGGCTCCCAGAGTTTGGTTCATAGTTGGTGTAACCCTCAGCCTCACCTTTGTATTGGCATCATCTACCAGTACTGGTACCGGAGAAGATCGTCCATCAAACTGCAAGCCCTGATAAAGGAGTTAAGTGTCACCGAGGCCAGCAACAATCTTGAGGGGAGACTAGTTAACAGCCAAGTCAACGAACGACCCTCGCAATGAATTCATCGAGCAACCCGCGAGCTAACAACGTTACTGTATTCAACCACATATGCAACGTAGCCAAAATAGTGTGGGTCGGAGCAACGGCCAGACGTTTCCATTGTGTCGCAAGCGTTGAATTGTTAGCGGAAATATGCTGAGTCGGTTTAACTGACCACGAAACCATGGCATGATCTTTTATGTACTTATTATGTATTTAGGTTTAGATTCATATTTCCATTAATGTACTTAGCCTTAGTCTTTTATTCATTCCATTCTTATAATCAGTTCTATGTGAGACGTTTGACAATAAAGTTCAATTTGCATTTTACTCCGGCACGCTGCCGTTAATATTTGATTTATTAATCACACATTGTTGAGCCACAAGGCCAACACTACAATTAAGGGGACGAAGTCAAGTTCTCCACCCTAATCTTCATAAAGCTAACAGCTGATATAACAACAACACTATCCGCCGCCGGACCGGAGACATCATCGCTACTGTTTAAGGAAAGGAGGAAAACATTCACTTGTATACTTTTTTGAATGGGGTCTAGCATTTGTTGAACGTTTTTCTCCGATTCATTGTTGGTAGTTCCAGAATTTGATTAAAATCCTTCATAAATAGCTCTCTTCGATTTTCATATCTATTTTTTAGGATGTTCAATGCCATTTCATAATTTTCCTCATTAATTACTAGATGTTTTATTAGATGAGATGCTTCACCTTTTATTGACTCTTTTAAGCGCATTAGTTTTTCTCTTTTTGAGATACTGTTGTTGTTTGCTACCATTTCCATGTCGAAGAAATTTGACCATGTGGAGATGTCGCCAAAAAACGGTGGTATCTCTATTTGTTTGAGATGTATATATTGTTCCGCTGGCTTGTATTCCACCAGTCATCTCATCCTCTCTCTTTTCATCGCTTTAAGTTCTCCATATTTTGATTGAATTGACGGAGTCTCCAGACCATTCTTTTCTAGATCCTTGTAAGTTTCCGTCAGTTGATCGAAATCTTCTTTGATTTCGTCGATGTCCATCTGGTGGGAGTGCTTATTTTGCCCCGTGTTTCTTAATGATTTTATTAGAGCTGCTGTAGCTATTTAAAATTTCAGCATTCTCTTTTCACGCACTTCAATGTTTTGTTTCATCGATGCGTTCATCGTATGCACAGCTGCCTTATTGTTTAATTCCGACAGTATTTTGTTTTTCAGATACTGCGTTTTCTCATAACCTCCTTTTCCAAAGTAATCTCCTGCAAATGAAGATTCATACTTTAACATCTCCTGATGTTGTTCTTTGAAAAGTTCCAATTGACTTTGTACCTCGGTCATCAGTTGCATTTACTGACCGTCCAAAAGACCCAACTCCTCATCCCACTTTCTCAGCTGTAGGTAAATGTTGTTCTGGCTTGCTGTCAGGGCATTTAGTTGCTCCCTTGTTAGCACCATTTCGTATTAGTTACGACAAAATTTTTATACTATGTTCCCGAAGGGAAAATAGTATATTGGGTTTGCGAAATGTCCGTCTGACCGTCTGTCCGTATGAACGCAATTTTTTTGCCTTTATCTTTGAGCTAGAGCAACCAAACTTGGTACACCTGTTGGTGTATACCGTCAATTTATGAAGTGTCCAGATTATAGGACTGGGAACATAGTATTCTGCAGTCGGGTGCGTCCGACTGCAACGTTCTTACTTGTTTTATTATGCTATGTTCCCGAAGGGAACAAATCGGCATATGATATCCCCAAAACACTTTTTTCAAGGGGTATACCTCCAACAGTTTCAAAGATATAGTTAGCTAATTTGGCATACAGACTAATGTTGACCACCTGGATAAAAATGCATCAAAAAAATGTTGACCCCCCACTCCCTCCCTCACAAATGAGAAAAATCTATACCTCCCACAACTGTACAGGTAGAGTCACCAAATTTGGCATACATACTAATGTTGACCCCCTGCACAAATCTGCATCAAAATTTTTTGGACCCCCCACCACCTCCCCCACAAAGGAGGAAAATCTATATCTCCCACACTTGTACAGGTAGAGTCACCAAATTTGGCATACAGACTACTGTTTTTTTCGCGCCTCTTTCCGAACCCACAAATAACCAAATCATATAGGACTGGGAACATAGTATTCTGCAGTCGGGTGCGTCCGACTTTAACATTCTTACTTGTTTTTTAAATTTATTTTTGTTTAAGCCGCGGTACGACGCTTCTGTAGCCTCCGCTGACGCTCTTTGTTTTTAGCTTCCTAGTCTGGTTCTTACGATGTGCAACCCCGTTAGTCCACTTCCTTTGTAGATCCCACGTCGATTTCCCAGTCGTCCAACGCCGCTGTTTACTGCGCTCCAACGCTGCTGTCGATCGCTTCGTCGCTGGATTTTATTTTATTTTCTCCCACGTCGTCTGCGTGTCCAACGCTGCTGTCTGGGTATTGTTATTGAATGAATTATTCCCTAGCTTTGCCGTGGAGCACCGAGAGGGTGCAGGCTTCGGACTTGACCGTGAATACCGTTTTACGAGTATCACATCGGTTTGGCAGCCTTCGTGACCAGTTGTTATTGCTCGAAGGACCAAATGTACAATATAAACTTGTCGAAACCAATTTATAATGCTTGTTGCAATGTTTGTTTAACTGTGGCGCAACGCCTAAGAATTGCTGATATTAGTTAGACTGTCGCACTGCCTTTTCCCTATGAAATGCAAACGAATATTGGGAATCCATGGGTTTTTATACCCTATTTTGTGGATTCTATTAATTCTGTGAGTAAACAGAATACATAATTTTGTTCTTACTTACTAAATATTACATGTGGATTCTAAGTCTTAATTGGTCACCTTGTTTACCCCTCTTGCAACTCGAGCACCCACATGTGCATTGTCCCTTTTTACCTAGACCGTTCTCAAGTGGCCTGGGCAAGCGAGGATCGAATACATGTGTATATTTATGACTTGGTTTTTTGGGTGTGCCTCTTGAGGGTTTCGAGGGTTGTATGTTTAGTTTCCAAACAAATGTCATTATATCTTTTTCAACATCCCTACATGATTCACAAGTCAACTTTAAGCCAGACTTGGACTCAATTTGGTCGATTATTCTGCCGTTAAGGCCTCCACGTTTTTCGTGTGAAACGTCACGCCAGCAACAAACAAAACCCATTTTTACATTTACACGAACCTGGCAATTTTGATTATAGCAGACAACCAATATATTAAAAGAAATAATTTAAAAATATGCAAAATAAGTTAAGAAAGAACAACTGCACAAAAAATAAAAAATACAAGCAAAAAAGAAGGCACACTAGCGTTAAAACTGTTGACACTGATTTGTACTTACGCATACCAACACCAATAAGAAAATATTAAAGCACGGGCGCGTCGACCGAAATCAGCACATCGGAATAAAAAACGAAGAGAGAAACCGTAATCAACACCAAGGATAGAAGTGCGCGAGAGCGTTAAGCAAGCGTTGAGAGCGTTAAGCAAGCGTTGAGAGCGTTAAGCAAGCGTTGAGAGCGCGAATTAGTAGAAATACAAAAACAAATATAAGCACAATGTAAACTGCACAAATCAACCACCAGCTTGCTTGTGATGCTGTTTGCTGTTGTATTTGAACAAATTTAGTAAATATTAATGTAATTAAATAGCAATTTAATGAAGAACAATGTGTTCCACACAACCGATGTATAACACACGTCGCAAGAACAAAAAAACACAAGTTATCACTTGATATCAAACTAAAACGATGCGCAAGAAAAAAACACGTCCGTTGCGAATGCGAATGAGCTGTTATGCCTGTGTTATTTAAATGGACATTATCAATTTATTTTATTTTAAGGACTATCTATACCTTAAACAATTCTACCCATTGAACTAATTACCTAAAAAAACAATTTTACGTACAATTAATGATCTTCGCATGCATGCCAGTCGCGGTTGGCCAAACCATCGAAATAGCAAATATGTATGTATGAGTCGAAGTGTGCAGTCACGGCAAAGCGGCTGTGTTTACGAGTTAGCTCCAGATTTAAGTATTATTTAACGGAGAACTATTGCGTATAAAAATCTTGTTTTTTGCGCCAGACACCCTCAACGGTGTGACAAAATAAATTTGTTAAATAACATCAACAATCAACAAGAAGCCAATAAGTGACGCTAAGAATTAATAGACCAAGTGCTTGTATTCGTGTGTTGGTTTGCTACTACTGACTCTCCTCTGTTTATCTAGGGAAAGTTTTATTTGAAAAATTGATAACTGTTCGGTAACAGTAAAATTTATACTGTTGATGAGTGTGTATTTGTTTTTTCACACGCCGTCTCTCAAAGCAGTAGAGATCAGCGCTGCTGTCTGGGTGAGTGATAAGGGAGGTGAGGGTGTCGTGGAAGCTAAAGCATTCTTTTAGGCGCCTAACAATATTGACCTCCAGCCCGTTTTGGTGTCCCTCCGCTATCGTCCTCAAAATCAAAACTACACAATGATGCCGGTTAAGAGAACCCCGCCACCTTCTAGCTCTGCTACCCAGAGCGTGGTATGCGCTGATCAAGGTCAAGGTACGCCAATAAGTGCCCTTCATCAGGCAAAGAGAAAGAGAAGTAATCTGTCTTCTGATAATCCAATCCTCATGCGCGCAATCCATAAAATAGGCGAAAATTTTCGAATCGAATATGGCAACTAACTTTGGATCGCATTTGGCAAAATTGGCTTCCAAAGAGGGCATAGGTGAACTGAAGGAGGAAATAAGCTCCGTGTCGCAGTCCTTGGGAACACTACGAAAAGAAAATCTTGCCCTTAAAAAATAAATTGGATAACTTAGAATTGATAGAGAGCAAGATAGAAAAGAGGTAAATCGATCAATAGACCAAAACAACAGCCGTACTTTAATCATGAGGGTTGTGCACAAAGAGAAGTCCACCAAAAAAGATATCGAGGACGTACTGCACCGAAAAATGGGTATGAGCTGGCAAGAACACGCCCATCAAAAATTAGCTTTGAGTGGAACAAAAGGTTGACGTCTTAGTGGAACTAGAGACAGCGGAAATGGAAATGGATGTGCTCAAAAACGGAAAAAAATTGGCAGGTAAGTCAATTTACATTGAACGGAATCTAAGCCTAGAAAAACAGGAGCAAAAAATTGTACGCTGCAACTAAAAAAAATAACTAGCAAATGCTAAAAGGATATAAAAGATTTTGTCACGGTCAATGGTCACGGTTCAACGGCAATAAAATCCTAATGTTGAAAGGCCAGCCAGCGGAATACGCCATTCAGGTTGCATTTGGTAATGCACTCGACTGAGCAAACATGTCATACACCTTGCTTTTGGAAAGATCAAAAAATGCGAAAAAAAACCGGAGGCAAAAAACTCTTAGATTTAAACGCAAGCCAAAATAAAACAGCTCAAAGTCTTAATATTAACCTCCAATTTTATAATATATCTGACCTCTCAAATAAACTTTTATACGCCCACATCTTTAAGTTCATAAATTCACATGACATATTCTTCCTATTTGAAACCTTCGCAATTTCGAGAAAATTTATTTTGATCAACACAACCTGTATTGGGAAGCGGCCACCAGAATCCATGCCAGAGGACGAGCAAGTGGGGGTGTGCTATTTGGAGTCCGTAAGAACCTTAAGAAGCCCTAAATTGGTCATTTGTTCATCTTCAGAGTTCCGTTGCGATAGAGATATTGCTGAAAAACTAATCACTACAATCACTGGATCGTATACTTTAAAAAACCAGGATGATATTCTGCTTCAAGTCCAGTCTGACAATATAATGGTGGCTGGAGAATTGAACGCCAGAATTGGTACTACTCAAGCCCAAAATGACAACGGTGAGGTTGCATCCGACTATGCACACATGACACGGGCTTCAAAAGACTCGAAACTAGACCCAAATGGAAAAAAAACTTATTGAACTATGCGACTCCTACAGTCTAACAGTACTCAACGGAAGAACCGAACGCGACAGAGGGTAATTTAACTTACATTAGGTCACAGGCAACTTCAACTATTGACTACTGACTGATAAATGGATGCTGGCACAACTTTGTCATGGATATGAAATAAACTTATCCTTTCGCGATACCAAAGAAAATGAAATAAAGCTACTGCGAAAACTACTGCCAAGGCTGGCGAAAACCCTCGAACTGAACCCTCCACGAGGGTGCTGGCCTGGCAACGGACACTGTATCAACCTCGGAGTAGACGGGTTATACTTCGTGTCACTTGCGTGCCTACATCCCCAGGTAGTGCAGTGTCTAGCTGAGGCGAAGGCAAAGTATTTCCTATCGGCTTCGCCAAGATAGTGGTACTGCGACCGGAGCCATGGTTCGAGGTACCTGGCGGCAGGTATAAAACGCTAAGGGTGATTCCCCGAAGAACAAAATCACAATGGAGGAAACTCGAGTCGGGATGTCGACTCAAACGTCGGTGGGAAGCGTGACTGCTACCACCGGTGGGCACAGGAAGGAGCAATCCTCTCTGTTTGTCGCCAGCGGTCACACCTCTGCCATGGTTGGAGCAGGCCATGGTAATTGAATAGCTACTGCCACCACAATCACACCTAACACTAAGCTGTGGCGTAGCGGTGCCGTAGTCGATACAGACTCGGACTGCGAATCGCACGGCGAAAGCATATCGACGGAAGCCGAAAATAAGCTACTGCTCTCCCCTGTTCAGGCGGGTGCCAGTACCTCTAATAGGGTCGGGCCCAGGCTGACAAAGGAGGGCGTGAGAGCCAAGGCACAGTATAAAGCGGCTTTTAAAATCAAGGCTCGGCTCAGCGGCAGCGGCCACCTCACTCCCGAGGAGAGGAGCAAGCTGGCGTGGGCTGATGTCAAGATTAGCGAGGGTCGCAAACATTTTTCCCAGAAGCCTACTCTACAGGCTTCTAGTGTCAATTACGCGAACAAGGTCGAGGAGCAATTGGCCACTAAACGCCAGCGCTCGACTGAGACGACAAAGGCTGGAGTGCCCGTGAGCAAGCGGCCCCACCCCACCAACAAAACTACCAGTGAATCTGCGAGCGACGTAGCAAAACGACAACTTGTCGTGGCGCTCATCGACATAAGCGACCCCAATGGCAAGATTCTCAGCTGCAGAGACAATCCCACCCTGGAGTGGGTCTCTCAAACGCTCGCTTCAATGGCCGCCCAGTGGAATGGCGCCAAGCTGGAGATAGTGAACAGAGCCAGTATTACGCCTAAAGTCGTGCCTAAAGTGCAGGCTCTTCAATTACTCAAATGGCAGAATCCGGACGTGCCCACCGCTGATTGGCAGGTCAGCACATGATCCTGCAAATTAGCAAGGAAGCCGAGGATCAAGGAAGATGGCGTGGGGCGGTGGGTAGCGTATACCTGCGTCTCAAGAAACGCCACCCC
Organism: Hirtodrosophila confusa; assembly: GCA_035043065.1. Lineage (NCBI taxonomy): Eukaryota > Metazoa > Arthropoda > Insecta > Diptera > Drosophilidae > Hirtodrosophila > Hirtodrosophila confusa. Next base: position 414,405 of record JAWNNI010000170.1, read on the forward strand.
CACGACAACAACGACAACACGCTGACGGCTGGTGAGGTGGAGCAAGACCTGGGCCTTGTGTCTATGGTGGAAGCGGCCACAGAAGCCACGCCCGAGGACCCAAAGGTCTAGGAACACGAGGATGGCGACACGACGTTGGTTGTCGAGTCACCGCGAGTGGAGGAATCCAGCAGCCATGCAGCTACAGGTTCTCCAGTTCAACCTACACAAAAGTAAGCTAGCGTCGGCGGAGCTCCTTATAGCCCTGGAGCAGGGGTCCGCCGATGTTGCTTTAGTTCAGGACCCTTGGTTGGCAGCGGGCAACAAGGTGTCTGGGCTAAAGTTCGCTAACTATAACACGTTTCACACGACAACAGTAAGTAGGAACAGAACAGCTATCCTAGTAAGGAAAGGCATCTACTCTTACCTTATGTCTAATTACAGCACTGGTGATTTCACAGTCGTGGCGCTGGAAAGTGACAAGGATGAGCCTACGCTCATAGCGTCCTGTTACATGGCGTAAGACAGGGAGGCACCACCCGAGGAACTCAGGAGACTGATCGCGGAGGCAGCCCCTTATTGTCGGTACGCCAACGCTCACAATACTGTGTGGGGCAGTCCGGACATCAACGACAGAGGTGAGACTCTCCTTAACTTTATACTACAATCTAGCTGAAGGATAGCAAATGTTGGGGGTGAGCCTACATATGTGGGACTCACGTCTTCCGATATCCTAGATCTACCACTTGCGGCCGGGAATAGTACACAAGTGACGGAATGGAGGGTTCTCGAAAAACCCTCCTTCTCGGATCACAAGTACATCCAATTCAAAGTGCAATTCGACTATACTCCCCTCACAGTGTGTACAGAAACCCCCGGAACACAAACTGGGAGAAGTTTGTAACAACGATGGGAAGGAAGCTACCCACACCATCCACAATCTCATCAGAAGATGATATAGAGAGGTCCCTGAAGACTCTCACACATCACCACATGACGGCGTACCACACATCGTGCAAACCATCAAAAAGCAAAAGGAGGACCAGGCCACCCTGGTGGACTCCAGAGTTTAAAACACAAAGGAAAGATGTGCAGGATCTCTTCAAGCTTGCAAAACAAGCCGAAGAAGAGATTATCTGGGACGAATACAAAATACTGCTACGTAACTTCAAAAAAGAAGTTCGGAAGGCAAAGAGGAACACATGGAGAACCTTCTGCTCTAGCATAGAGAAGGTCACAGAAACGGTGAGACTCCGGAAGCTGCTTTCGAGACAGCCAACCATACAGAGTCAGCTTAAAACAGATGATGGACGATGAGCGGAAAACAGCAGGGAAGCAATATGTGCACTCATTGATGTACATTTCCCTGGGTGTACAGAAGTCGCAGAGCCTGACACTCCTCAAACTATCCGAACAATAAACTCGGCCCTACACGCAGACATAATCACACCGAAGAAAATCCAGTGGGCAATAGACTCGTTCACGAGCTACAAGTCCTGTGGACTGGACGGAATCTTTCCAGCGATTGCCCACTCGGCAATAAATTCGTAGATACAGAACCTGTTGAGCTGCAGAGGAGTCAAAGCCGAATGGGGAACCACCACCATAACAAAGGAAGCTCATGGAGGCACGCCGCAAGGCGGAGTCTTGTCTCCCCTGTATGGAATCTAGTGGTGGACAAACTACTTTAAAAATTCTACAGGAAAGCCCCAAAGATAACTGCCTATGCGGATGACATAATCATTACGGGGAAATGTCCATCGACCCTCACCTGGAATACGCGTTACAGGAAATATTAAGATGGGCTACCGATGCCGGACTTAGCATGAACGCGGAAGAGACGGACCTCATTCTCTTTACCAAGAGATACGAGGTACCGCGGAGGAACCCGCCAAAGTTGAACGGAATACCGCTCACGCCAAAAACTAATGTCAAATACCTCGGAGTAGTCCTGGACAGCAAACTGACATGGAGACTCAATGTTGAAGAAAGGGTGAAAAAGGCAACAGTCGCGCTCTAGCATCGCAGAAGATGCTAAGTAGTACTTGGGGCCTGTCACCACGACTGATGCATTGGATCTACATCTCAGTGGTGCGACCAATACTACTATACGGCGTCCTGGTATGGTGGCAAGCTACGAAGAAGACCATATACCTGAAACTGATGGAAAGGACCCAGCGACAGGCACTTGTCTGTATCACGGGGGCGTTGAGATCCACTCCAACCAAGGCACTAGAAACACTACTGTGTGTCAACCCCCTGGACATCCATGCGCACCTGCTAGCACAGGAGACTGCCCAACGTTTATGCGCAATGGGAAACATGGCACTTCAAAGTTTTGTACACAGTTCGATTGGGAGGGAGATGCAAAGTAGCACGGACTACATGACTCCTCGAGCTAACTTCAAAGAAACGCAAACGTTAATGGGACCAGAGGACTGGTGTACAGGACTGGACCAACACGCCATTAAGATATTCACCGATGGCTCAAAAATGGATACAGGAGTAGGTGCAGCAGTGTATTGTGCAGAACCAAAAATTGGGTTGCCGTACAAGCTGCCTGACTACTGCAGCATATTCCAGGCGGAAGTCTTCGCAATAAGGAAAGCAGCAGAAGTAGCTCTATCCACAACAACTATGAACGAACGAATAAATATATTCGTAGACAGCCAAGCTGCCATAAAATCATTGCGGGCATCCTCCATTTGTTCCAATAATGTCCTGGCAAGCAGGGAGGCTTTAGATAATCTAAGCACTGCTAGAACAGTGCATATCTATTGGGTTCCCAGCCACCGGGGCATTGACGGCAACGAAATGGTGGATTGTCTGGCAAAAGAAGGAGTCGGGCTACCTCTTGAGAACGAAGAAAATATACAAATTTCATTGCAGTCGCTATACACAGCGAACTGGATGAATCCGCGTGGGTTAAAGCTGGTGAAAGGTGGCGGAACACTATCAGCTGCAGAATCGATCAAATTATGTGCAAGAAGCGAAATCAGAAACTCACTAACTTCCTGCTATATCTTCCAAGGAAAGATTGCGGAATAATGATAGGAGTATTAACTGGACATTGCCTAGCAGCACCTCATGCTAAAAAGCTGGGGATATTAACGGAAGACGGCTGCCGGAAATGTAACAAACCATTAGTTGTGGAAACCTTGGAACACCTTATATGCAGCTGCCCAGCACTCGCAATATTAAGACATCGTTACTTCAACAAGCACTGGCTCGCATCACAAGAAGAAGCGGCCAGACACACTCCCAATGCGCTGTTGGCGTTCGCCAAGCGCACACGAATCTTACAGGATCAACAAACCTCCTAACGACCTTCAGTATTCGGCGACACTGAGGACCTGCTCGGTCTATGTGGGACCACCATGTGGTGGTCAACCGTTTCTACTTAACCTACTGCCAAAACTGAGGTGGGCTAGCCGAGATGCTCAAGACTACTCAAAACGACTCGATCAAAACCTTATGAACCTACTCCGCAGCAAGCAAAGCCTATAAGAATCTCTGCAGTCATAAGCAGCAAGAGTATTTCGAGAACTTGGAACTTGAAAAAAACAGGGTAAGCGACAGCAATCCTTCTGGAACTTGGTAAGAAACCTGAAAGGCAAAAACGCCTCTAAAAGATGCCTACTCAATCCAGAGATTCTAGTAACCCACTTTAAGAACCAGCCACAAAGCACAGTTTTGCCCTACTTTTCCTACGTGTCCCAGAACTGGACAGACCCATTTCCGAGTCCGAAGTAAGGATGGCGATACTGTGCTCCAAAAAAAAAAGGCTCCAGGTGTGGATAGAATCCCCGCAGAGTTCTTTAAGAACGCTACAACAACCTTCATAGAAAATCTTACTGTGGCATTTAACATCATCTTTGAGAATGGCGAAGCACTAGAAAGTTTTAGAAAAGCTTTACTATACCCCATCTTCAAGAAAGGGAGTGCATATGAAGCAGAAAACTACAGGGGGATTTCATTTGTAAATGTGGCCATGAAATTATTTGCATCCATCTTACTGGCGCGCTTAACCAACTGGGTGGAAAGAGAGAAGATTTTGAGTGAATATCAGGCGGGTTTCAGGAAAGGCTATTCAACAGTGGACAGTATCTTCTTTGTTTTGACGTCAATTGCCAATGATGTTCTCAGCAAAAAAAAAACCCTTCACATTCTTCATTGATTTCAAAGCAGCGTTCGTCGCCATAGACTGACGTAGTCTCTTCCTGAAACTGAGCAACACCGGAATATTAACCAAACTGCTAAACATCTGAAGTAGCATGTAGGACCAGAATAGTGTTGCGGCGTGGGATGGTAATGATCTATCACCATGGTTAACGTCAAACCTGTGCCGCGCAAGTATGGGGACACTTGGAGTTAGAAGACGTAAACAAGCTACTCCGTTTCTACATAAAAAAGATATTCCGACTACCATCGTTCCTCCCCGATTTCGCTATTCACCTGGAAACTGGCCTATCGACTATGTCTACCTATACCTTCAACCTGCACCTAGAATATATCCTCAAAGTTATGAATATGCCAAGCGAACGGCTACCAAAAATCGTTGCAGTTCACCTACTAGGCATCAAATCCAAATTTTTCGCTAAATGGCAGTCTTTGGCATCGCACCTCAACGTCACCCTGGACTTTATGCAACCCAGCATGTGGAACCAAATTCATACAGCTATTCTGCAAAATCTTGATGTCAGGATTAGAAACGAGTTCGAGACACGGGCACGAGCCAGCAGCACACGGTCAACCTATAAACTGCTAAAGTACGACCTAGGTCAACTAAACTACTTTAAAGACGACTACAACATTCAAACAATTGAAGTTATATGTAAGGCAAGACCCGAAGTCTTAAATCTTAACTTTCTCCCGTATAGAGCAGGCTCAGACGTATGCTAGCTTTGCAACTCTCAGGAGTGGGAAGACATCATGCATTTTATGGGGCGATGCCCCACACTTAATGAAATTAGGGTACAACACTGGAACAAAGCATACATGGATACACAGGACTGTTTCGCCCTACTCAACGATCCCCCCAGCTGGCAAATTCTGGCCGAATTTCTGCTGGAGTGTCATCAATATCGCCACAATATTTTAAATAATTTCCCATAAAGCAAATTTAAAGCCGAGATTTTGTGAAGGCAACGCCAAGCCAAGCCTTACATTATATTTTTCACTAGCAGGTAATACCCTGGACTTGCCCGGCGAAATATTTAGATGCACTTTGAACTATGTTGAATTTGACTTCTTTCGTCAAAAAAACCGTATCACAAATTTCCCTCCCGTGGGGGTAGGAAACTAAATAGTTGAGCCACGTGACTAATGTTTCTTGTGTAGGGCTACGAAAATGTCTTTGAAGCTGATCTAACTAAAATATTAATCCCACTCATTTGTGCTTGACTTCCATTTCCCGCCCGTGGCGACGCGGAGTATATTTTCCAAACTCATTAGGCATTTGAAGCCAATTCCAAGAATAATACTAAAAATCCAGACTAAAGCTTTCCAACTATTTTCCGCCCGTTGTATTGCCCGCAAAGTACCGAGGTTTTTTCATTTATATAATAAAAAAATTAATTTAAAGGTGATCGGACTAAAATAAGACTTTCGCCCATACAACCTGGAGACCCCCATTTTCCGCCCAGGGGGTGGATTTTCCAAAATCGGTGAAATATATGTCAAACGAATTTTGTGTGGAACTCTGAAAATGAGTTTGAAGCCGATTGGATGGTAAAAAAAAAGTTTCATACAACAGTTTTCCGCGATTTTCCACATTTGTGGATGGAATTTTCCAAAATCCCGTCTTAGCGTGCACTTTCATCATAGATGGAACCTACTGTGAAAATTTTAGCATCCTAGCTCTTACGGTTTGTGCGATGATTGCCAATCAGTCATGAACTCTTTTATATATATAGATTGTATTTTTCTCGGAATAATTAGTACTATTACTTCTACTATGTATGTATGTATATGTATATGCACACATGCAAGCGCAGATCATCAAATACATACGTATTGATGCTCTCGACTCGGAGATCGCTTAGCATCTGCGACAGATCTTCAAACTTGGTGGACCCGGCGCTTCGGGTCGTTAGAGCGAGAGCAGTGCTGCGGCAGGTTCCACCCGAACAAATTCGAAGAGTGTGGGACCTGCCGCGTTGAAAATGTTCGGTCAGAGGCATTCCCATTGTCCCGCTACTCCATAAGATAATCTACTCATTGATAACAGTCTTATTACTTAACAGTCGAGCAATAACCCCTCCACTCGTTTATTATTTTTAATTAATTTTTCAAATTGGTTTTCGATTTCTGTAGAGGCGGCTTTTTGATGATCAAATGATTCGTTTGTTTGTTGAAGTAAAATGTGACATCGTTTGACAACATACATTTTTCTTTTTCAATATACTACGATTAACTCAAAATTAATTTTTATACTTTCTTTCAAAATAAAACGTGACGTTTTTCCAAATACGTTTAAGTGGCTTTTATTCAGCCCAAAATATGAACTCAAAACTAAATTTAAGAAATTTCATTTGGCACACAAGATTTTTATGAAGAAAATCGCGCATACTCTGAGTGCTTCTGTAATTAAAGGTTCTTTAACAATGTGTACGAAAAAAATTTAAAATATCTTACATATGTAAATGTTATCGCCGGCACTCTTCTTTTGTGAACATTGTGCTACAAAATGTCCAATCTCGCCGCAAGCATAACAAGAGCCAGCGACCCTCTTAGGTTTACGGTACGGTGCCCCTTTGAGTTGTAGTTCCGACAGCGCAGTTCATCATTGGTAATAACTGCGCTCGATGTCATCTTAGCGCCATTTGCTGACTCCTCTTTTCTCAGGCATATGTCTAAAAATAACAGCTGAATTTGCTCTGGACAGCAGAAGCGCTTGGTCATGCAAGCTTTCTGATGGTATTCCTTTTATAAGTTATTCCATCAGCTCATCCGCGTCGATATTGATGGCGTGAGCCAACATAATTTTGTCTTCAAAAAAGGCAGAGAATTTTTCATTTTCTTGCCATTGTCATTGTTCAAATTTTCGTCGCATATCTGATTTTGACAGCTTTTCACCAAAAGCCGGGATCAGCTGATCACGTGGCTGTGGAAAAGGCATGCGAGTCGAATCGGCATGCAGCCATTCACTTTTAACTTAGTGACGAACAACATACGAAGGCAGCCACCGTCTAGTTCGTACAATTGCGAGATATTATTTATTTGGCTTAGTACCTTAAGTGGGTAGACCCATGATGGTTAGTCACTTTTTTAATTGAATGACCGAAAATATTTTAAAGGCAATGTCGTTCATATTGTGAACTCGAACCACTTCTGATTTTGTGGGAGACAAATGTTTCAGGTTTGAAATAAGTACACACTCGAATACGGTAGTCATTTTGTTTTTATTTGTTCAGCTGCACGGTCAAGACTGACTCCACGCTCGAAGGCTTAACATAGTCTTTTTCAGTTTACAAAGGTAAATTAACAGAGTTGTGCGAAAAGAACTTAAACAGGGCTGTCCGAGTGGAACTTAACAGGATTTTCCTGTGTGACATACTCTGGCAAGTGGCCTTCTCTAAAGTTTTTAATTTTAGAACAAAATTTTTTTACGGAATACGAGAAAAAATGACTGCACTTCTGCTTGTTAAGTGCACTTCTGCTTGTTAAGTGCAGTCATTTTTTCTCGTATTCCGTAAAAAAATGTTGTTCTAAAATTAAAAACTTTAGAGAAGGCTACTTTCTAGTGGCTCAAAGCAGCCATTACCAGTGCGAATGGTCCGGTTTCTTCGTAAACTGTGAAAATTACCACACCCACTAGCGAACCAAGTCCAAAGCCTTCAGCGCAAATGCGCTGCCAGCTTTTGTGTAGTCATCCCAGGGGTGCTCCACTGCGTGTACGTGCGTGTACGCTGCCACTACGATTTAGTGCTGTAAAATACTGCTAGTCGAAACTGCGTGCGTGTGACAACACCGGCGCGTGAAATTCAATACCATCTCCGTCGTACGATTATTTAGAGAGTATCGATACTACGCGTTAGTAGCATCGGCGCCATATTCAAACTGTGCGCGTTATTAAACTCCTTAACCATCCAAGCTGCTGTTAATGCCGTGAATAACAGTTGAACTCTTGCTACTATCATGGCTTATATTAACCCAAATATCCCCACAACGACCGGTACTTTAGCCACTGCAACTATGTGCAGTAGCAGCAACTGGGCTGCTACAACATGCAGTACTACGTGCACATTAACGTCGTCAAACTCCAGTCACACGTCTATCTATACAACCATAACTTCTTTAAATGGAGGTGTGTTTTCCACTGTAAGCACCACAAACAACAAGAATGATGTTGAAAAGCAAGCAAATCATAATGATTCTAACAAAGGATTGCCGACTCAAAAGTCATTTAGCTGGCAGACTCCTAAAATAAAACGCAAACCTACTCCACGCTCGCCGTACGATAGAAACAAAAAAGGTAGAGTCATTGCTTCTCAGTTAGCGATGGAATCTACCTCTGGAAAGGTCTCAGAAAATTGGGTCAGAAACTGGCTGATGAGATGGAATATGACCAGCACGCTGATATTCAAGACAGCGCACCCAGATCACGGAAGCCACCCCCAATCAACATTATGGACGTATCAAATTTTATCCAAATGGAGACAGAGCTCGATGTCATCATTGGCTCAGAAAATTACACTCTCCACATTGGCACCCAGGGGACAGTAAGAGTTCAGGTTACGAACTCCGAATCTTAACGTAGTCTAACTAAATACCTTAAAGAGAACAAGTAAGAATGCTATAGTCGAGTATACCCGACTACGAAACTCCCTGTACCCAGTTCTAAAACATCCAATCGCATCTACGTCCACTTACACATACACACACACATACACAAAGACGCACACACACATGCGGCAAAAGCGACAGCGCAAGCGAAGCATTTTAAATGGTGGCTGTGCTTCTTCTTCCCCTCTCGATGCATCACTGAATCTTCTTTCGTGAATAACTTCCGTGTTTATTATCCGATCGAAATTTGGACACTAGATTAAGAGAGACTAAAGTATTGTACATGCCAAACCTAAAAGCTATATCTTGAAAATTGTTACTGTAAAACGGTTTTTATCGATTTGCGGGGGAACGTAGGAAGATATCTGAAATATGAAATAAACTTGATCTGCGTATGGTATACAGGAACCTACATTCCAAATTTGGTGTCTCTAGCTCTTGTAGTTGCTGAGATCGACGCGTTCATACGGACAGACGGGCATGGCCAAATCGAAATCTCTTTTGATACTGTTACATACATTTGCACAGATGTAATACCCCCTTTTTACCCATTTTATGGGTACAGGGAGTAAAAATGCGCACCATTTCTCTTATCAACTAAAAGAAGACAAGGCATACAGGCTAATCATCTGGAACCTGGCAAGTTATACTCTTGAAGAGCGAATCAAAGAGGCGTTCCGCTGGCATGGTCATAATGTCCTGCCCATCTACAACCCCCGTCCACGAAAGGTCATTCGTACAGGAAATTGTGACCCTGCGGAGGAATTGATCCCTAACAATTTCTTCTTTATTGATTTGGCTCTCGAAGCTAATAACAAGGAGGCACTTACAGTGAACCAAATAGGGCGACAAAGAGTCTCGGTAGAAATAACGAAGAAAAACTTGGATGCAGTCCTACGTCACAGATGTCAAGGATTCGGGCATACCCAAAAACTATTGTATGAGACCATACATCTGTGGAAAGTGTGCCGGGGATCATCCAACTGCGCAATGCAAGGAAACTTCTGATGATAATCTCTGCTATATTAACTGCGGTGGTAATCATGTGGCTTGGTTTAAGGGTTGCCGGGTATACAAAACCAAAACTGATGAGCACAGGCCAAAAATCAATACTGCTAGACGCACTACTAAAAACCAGAGTAATCGGCAACATTTTGTTCCTGCAGCCATAGTGCGTGGAAACTTTTCATATGCAAATTCGGTTCGTACAGGACTAAGAAAAACTGAACCAGCATCTGCCACTTCTGACCGCCAGCACCAGGATGAGTCTTCGAATATACCCCCCAACAGAAGCTCGAAACTAGAGGTGGCAATAGAGGCGCTCACAGCGAAAGTTGACGCTCTTCAAGCTATGTTTAAGGAGCTGCAGGAGACAAATAAGTTCCTGAAGGAAATGTATATGAGTCTTCTGAACGCCACAAAATTTTGCCCAGTTCACTTAGTCTCGGATTATGGAATGCCCGGGGGCTCTTTGGGCATGTTGAGGCGCTCAAGCAGTTCCTAGCTGAGCATAATATAGATGTTATGCTTATTACTGAGACCTGGCTGTAGGCGGGAGTTTCCATCTTTATACCTGGCTACAAAGCAGAACACCCTACTAATAGTCCAAGAGGAGGAGCGGCGGTGATAGTAAAGCAAGGTTTTTCATATTTCCAGCCTGTGAGGACGACCCATCTCCAAATGGCCTCCATTCAAGTCGCTACAAGTTCGGTTGAGCTGGTAGTTTCCTCTTTCTACCTTCCGCCGAAACTCCATTGGACAGCAGCGGACTTCGGCATCGTTTTTAGCAATCTAGGAAGAAGATTTCTTATTGGGGGCGACTTTAATGCCAAAAGTAGACTGTGGGGAAGTTTTAGAGCGAGAGGCATAAGCCTGCAGAATGCAATAGAAAATTCTGCTGTCCAAATCCTAGCAACTGGACAAGCAACACACTTTTCAGTTGCTCGAAACTACACACCCAGCGCAGTAGACTTTTTCATCTTTAATGGACTGCGCCCCGAAGATTTGTGCCTAAGATCTAAATATCAGCTTTCTTCTGACCACCTCCCACTAATAGCTACTATCGACTCTGCCCCGGAAATTAAAGTACCAAAGGGACGACTGCTGCCACCTGGAACTGACATAGCTGCGTTCCGTCGAGAGCTTGAAGAAACCTTGGATCTAAACCTTGAAATCTTAGTGCCAGAAGATATTAATGATGCGCATGCGATTTTTCTCAATAAGGTACATGCATCTGCCCTCAGCGCAGCTCCCGTAGTACGTGTGCATGAACTAAGATCGCATAATAGACTCCCGGCAGCTATTGAAGCTCTTCTGCTCATTAAGCGCAGACTAAGGCAACAGTTTTGTCGCACTCGGGATCCAATCGTAGATAGTGTATATCGCAGAGTGTCTAATAGGATTAAGAAACTGCTGGTACTCCAAAAGCAGAAGGAAATTGACCGATTGCTATCAGATGTATCCACTGATATTAGCTCAAGACACTCACTATGGACTCTGACTAAAAGATATAAGCAGCAAGCTACTCCAAAGTTCCCGATCATGAAGAGTGATGGATCCTGGGCCAATCCGCAATGGAACGAGCAGAGGCTTTTGCCAAGAGCTTGGAGACACGCTTTCAACCTTTCAATGCCAGCTCGACAAGTAGGATAGGCAAGGTTCAACTGGTGCTTGATAGTCCCGATTAGCCTAGCCCTTCAGTTGCCCCCATCACACCGCAGGAAGTTTCGGCACATATGAAAGGGCTAAAAACTAGAAAGTCTCCAGGCGAAGATGGCCTGGACAACTTCACACTTAAGGCTTTGCCGATCAAATCAGTGCTCTTTTTAGTCCTCATCTTTAATGCAGTGCTGAGAATGGGGCATGTTCCAACTCAATGGAAGAAGGCGAGTATTTGTATAATCCATAGAAGACTATAATCCTTCCTTCTTAGACTCTTACAGGCCAATAAGCTTGCTGACCACGGTTGCCAAACTCTTTGAACATTGCTTGCTTATGCGCCTATTGTCTGTAGAAAGGATCAAGCAGAAAATTCCTGCCTTCCAGTTTGGATTCCGAAAATCCCATGGAACTCCAGAACAACTGAATAGGGTGGTAAATTTCATCCTTGAAGGGTTCGAGGCCAAAGAGTACGTGGTGGCGGCGTGTCTGGATATCAGGCAGGCCTTCGACAGAGTTTGGCATGATGGTCTGCTCAGCAAAATTAAGCCACTCTTGCCGCCTCAACTATACTGGCTAGTGCACAGCTATCTTACTGATCGATCCTTCTCGATAGTACTAGATGGCGTGGAATCCAGCGTCAGGGCCATTGGAGCTGGAGTTCCTCAGGGAAGTGTGTTAGGGCCCACTTTTTATACCCTCTTCTCACAAGATATGCCCACTGGTTCCATACTCGCTCTGGAGGACCCACAGGACCTACTTATAACCACTTTCGCTGACGACACAGCCATCCTGCCTAGAAATAAATGCATCTTTGAAGCCACGGATATCCTGCAACAGTACCTGCATGACTACGAGATGTGGACAAAGCGCTGGAACATTGGCATCAACACAGGCAAGTGTGCCAACGTGACCTACGCTCTACGTAGGGATATCTGACCGGGTATCTTCCAGAGAACTGCAACGAGTAGGATTAAGTATGATCAAACACTCTTGCCGGAAAGCAAATCAAATAAACTCAAGTCATCAGACGTAACATGTTCAATTGATACAAGTATTGTCCAGCGTCAACTTATTTGATTCAACACGAATCGTCTAGTCTTCGGCAATCACGACCGAGTAAACGGTATGGGCTGCTTCGTTTACAATCAAACCGTGTCATCTCATTGTTGTGCTACGATTCATTGAATTGAACCCAATGTATGCCTACGGGTAAGATAAGGGTAAAGGCAATTTTACTCGAGTAATGTTAGATTGATTTATATCATCTGAGGCATACTCGAGTAAAATTGTATGATTTTGGGTATGAAGTGTATGTTAGAAGGGTTTGATGCGTAAACATAATGTGTTAAGACCAGGGACCGTAATCATTATAAGTTATATATTAAAAATTACATGGTAATGATTACATTTCAATTGTTTGCGTTTTTCCTTAATGATAATCATTAATTTTGAGTAATTGAATAAGACTTGGCCATAATCATTATTGTTGATCAAAAAAAATAAAATTCAAAAATAATGATTATCAATGATTTTTATTTTTTTCACTCAATATAAAACTCAACAGTAATTTACGGCTTCTGTGTTAGATTTATCCCCAATATTCTTGCATATCCTTGTAAAGGGACCACAAAGCTACCCCCAGGATTTTTTCATAATTTTTTTTTTTTTATTTATTTTTTTTTTCGGTTTTGGTCAGATTATGTTTGTTCAATTATTATTTAATTTAACAAAAAGCAATTTCTGCAATGATAATGTATCAATAAGAAATAAAAGATAAGGAAAGCTATTCACAGTCGTACCTGAAGGAGGGATACGAAGATCGCCTGCGCTTGACTACGGTCTTGCATTGTTTTTATCTATTTTTATACTCTGTTCCCAAAGGGCAAAAGAGTATATTGCGATTGCGAAATGTCCATCTGTCCGTCTGTCCGTATGAACGCACACCCTTGAAACTAGAGCAACCAACTTGGCGCACATGTTGGTGTATATCCTCAATTTATAAAATGTCAAGATATAGTCATAAAATTTGATATACAGACTACTGTTTTTGAACCCACAAATAAGCAAATTATACCAGACTGTGAACAGAGTATTCTGCTGTCGGATACGTTCGAGTGCAACGTTTTTATTCCCTGTACCCATAAAATAAGTACAAAGGGGGTATTGAATTTGTGCAAAAGTATGTAACAGACAGAAGGAGACATCTCCGACCCTATAAAGTATATATATTCTTGATCAGTCAAGTTTACTTTGGATCGGAGATATTTCTCCCCCGCTATTCAATTGAAACGTCTTACAGCCACACTTCTAAAGATATAGCCTTGGGATTTGACATGTACAATACATTAGTCACTCTTAAAATGCCTCGCTTGTGCTGGCGCTTGTGCTGTCGCTTGTGTGTGTGCGTCTTTGTGTATGTGCATGTGTAAATGTACGAAGAAGTGATCGAAAATTTTTGGCAGGGTGTTTTGTAGTCGGGTATACTCGACTATAGTGTTCTTACTTGTAACTTGTTCGAAATGCTTATCTTAAGCCGGGAGTGTTAATGCATTGATTTGGTCATTCTTAATCGCGTTTCGAGATGGGTCGCAAGCGTAATTGTTGTCTGCGCAATTTTTTTACATTCCACGTGGAAAGTAATAGCTCGAAGTGTAAAATTTGCAAATTGACATTCAGTGGCAACTATGTGTGCAATCTAAAGCGGCACTTGCAACTGAAGCACAAAAGTGAATATGATGAAGTGGTCGAAATCAAAGAAACCGAAGTGCCTGAAAAGAAAAAGAAGTTTTCGGTGGTAATGGGGGGGTGGTAAAGAAACCGTTAGTATTTATGTCATTTATATATAACATATAAAACATTTATATATACATACATTTCATACTAGTCCAATAGCACAACCTTGCTCTGCTAGTTCACACGCATCAACATCACTCGAAGCAGAGAATGCATTGCTTTCGCAAAGCTCAAACACATGCTCGCTGTTGAACGAGTTCTTGCAAACCATAGAGGTGGCGTCAGAAGATGAAGGTGAAGATGGTGCGCGATCAGACCAAATAAAGAAGGGATGTGCCGAAATTGACTGCTATAGCCCAAAGCCAATTTGTTTGACTTCCAATATTATGGAGTATTGGGAGGAAAAACGATATGCATACCCTAATTTATACCAGCTGGCCAAAATAGTGCATTCGGTTCCTGCAACACAAGTTAGTGTTGAAAGATCATTTTCGGCCCTCAAAATGATACTTACCGATCAAAGGTGCAACCTCGCTGACGAATCATTGCAGAAATTGCTTTTTGTTAAATTAAATAATAATTGAACAAACATAATCTGACCAAAACCAAAAAAAAATAAATAAAAAAAAAAAAAAAATTATGAAAAAATCCTGGGGGTAGCTTTGTGGTCCCTTTACAAGGATATGCAAGAATATTGGGGATAAATCTAACACAGAAGCCGTAAATTACTGTTGAGTTTTATATTGAGCGAAAAAAATAAAAATCATTGATAATCATTATTTTTGAATTTTATTTTTTTTGATCAACAATAATGATTATGGCCAAGTCTTATTCAATTACTCAAAATTAATGATTATTATTGAAGAATAACGTCAAAAATGTGAAGTTTAAAAATCATAGCGGAAATGCAGAGAGTGTACAATAGTAAAGATTTTTTGTATGAACCACTTTTTTCTACGTCCATTATAAGTGGGTGATTTTTTTATTTAAAAAAATAAAATAATCATTATTTACGGTCCCTGGATTTAACACTTTATAAAAGTGAAAGGATAGTTAGGCTTGTAGATATTTTAATTTAAATGTAGAGCGCAAAAAAAACACAGCTGGTCGCAGGTATCGATATATATATATATATATATTTAACAAGTACGTGTTCCATCGATTCAGGAACGTAAAATAATAAATTGTCTTTTATTTTCTTGTAAACAACACAATTTCTCAGTTCATGTAATTTGTGTTCTCCTGTGATAAGTAGTTCTTTAATTTTGTTTTTTTTTTCATCTCTGCCTTGACAAATAACCAAATTGTCTTCAAATAAAATATCTTCTATTATTAGTATCCTATTACATCTGCTAAGTGCATCAACATGTTGCATTCTTTTACCCGTTCTATGTTCTAATATATACTCACAGTTTTGAAGCTCTAACGTCCATCTAGCTATTCTCGGATTTAAATCCTTTTTATTAAACGTCAATGTAAGTGAGTTACAGTATGTTACAATTTTAAAAACAATGCCTTGTAAATATACCCTAAACAATCTCAAGGCATATACTAGTGCCAGTGTTTCAAACTCAAAGCTATGATATTTTATTCAGCCTCAGTTGTTCTTTTTGATAGGTATAAAACTGGGTGAAATTTATTGTCGTCTTTTCCTTGTAATAATATCGCTCCAAAACCTATTGAACTTGCATCACAATGAAGCTCTGTCTCTTCCTTTGGTTCGTATAAGGCTAAAATTGGTGTCTTGAGCAGTTTTTCCTTTAGGATGTTAAACGCTTTCAATTGTTCAGAGCCGAAACAAAATTTTGTATCTTTCTTTGTCGCGTCATAGAGAGGATTCGCAATTATTGAGAAGTCTTTAATAAATCTATGAAAATATAAGCACATGCCCAAGTAACTTTGTACATCATGTACTTTACTTGGTTCCAAAAAATTACTTATTGCCTTTATTCCATCTTCGTCTGCCTTAATGCCATCGCTCGAAATTATATAACCGAGATATTTCACTTTACTTTGAAGAAAACTACATATATCTAGTCGCAGTTCAAGTTTATTATCTACTAATCGGATAAAAACTTCTTTCAATATTTTTAAATGTTCGTCTAACAAGGGAATGTTGCTATCATAATGTCATCGAGATAAACTATCACTTTTCATTCTTTTACCATGTCGTTAAATATTTTATTTATAAATTGTTGAAAAACAAACGGCGGGTTCGTCAATCTGAAGGGCATTCGAAGATATTCGAATTGATCCAGGGGTGTTGTAAAAGCGGTATATTTGATAGAATCTTCATGCATGTATACATGATAATATCCGTTTTTGAGGTCTAATTTTGAAAATATGCGCTTGTTTGCTAGGCAATCTAGAAAGTCATCTATTAATACTATTGGCAATTATGTCTTCGTTGTTATTTTATTTAGCCGCCTAAAGCTTACACACACTCTTAAATCTCCTTTTTTTGTTAAATAGGACTATAGGGAATGCATATTCAGATTCGCTGGGTCTAATAAATCCCTTTGTCAAGTTTTCATCTAGAATTCCTTGCACTTTCGCCTTTTCTGCGTATGATAGTCGTCGAGGGGTATAACTAAAGTGTCTTGTCTTCTATTATTAATTGCATTTCACATTTTATTGCCGGCTCAATTGATCGAACAGGTTTTTCATAATGGTTTTCAAATATCTTAATATCTTTTTATACATAAGTTGATTAGTGGCGATATAGATTCTCCTTTTCTTTTAAGTCGTCTTAATTACTCTGTCCCTTGTAGACCTACTAGAAACTTTATTCCCTAATCTCTTCCTTTACACAATCCTATTCGTGTACTATGCACACAGTACAATTTTGTTTTTCATGTTTTTTTCTCTTCCCTCTACTAAACTTGCTATTCTTAATCACCCAGGGAAAATCTTTTTTAGTTTTATGCCTTAAATTCTATAAGTTTTTTCTTGAAAACTAACTCTTAACTATCTTGCTATAGGCTCTAATAACGCCACCGGCAATTCTTTGCTGTGAATAGGGGCATAGCTAGCCGGACTGGCAAATCAACTTTCCCAACGTGCTCGTGTCGTTGTTAGTTTTCTATTGTAATTTCGTGGAGGCTTTCAAATTTGTTCCATATATCTATTATATTTTTTGATTCGAGGCAGCACTGTTTTGCCTTCGTAAATAAATAAATTATAAACTCATCTTTATGTTTCAAATTTAATGCATTTCCTAGTTCGAATTCAAATTTTTCTTCATCATATGCATTTGCTGAAATTTCCATTTCAAAATTATCAATATTATCTTCTACCCTAACATTTTTACTCTCTACTTTGTTGGTATTACCGTTTCTTATTTTTTCTATTTCTACTCTTCTCATAATGCTGATGGGGCCTTTTGAATCCATTAGGTATTCTATAAATATAGGTATTGTTTCATTAAAATGATCATAAAATGTTACATTTAGGTTGTTTACATATTCGTTGTTCTCTTTGTCGCTTTGTATCTTCTTGTAGAGGATGCAGTTTCTAGCCTCATGCCCGAATTTTCCACATGCAAAGCATGCACCGTTTTCATGTCTCGGCTTTCGGCATTCGTTGGCCATGTGTCCCTTGCTTTTGCAGTTGTAGTACTTCACGAACACGAACACTTGGAACAGCTGACATCTGATCACCTTGACCCATTCGTTTTTGTGCGGGAACGCACAACCTCACCTGATTGAATGCCTGCAGCAACTCAGCTTTCGACTTGTTCCATTTTGTACCGGGGCGAAGTGGCAACGCGCACAAGACCAGGGCTGAAAGAAAAGAAATATCGTTTAGTTTAGTAAGCAGTGTTTAGCTTGGGGAGTTGAGGGGAATGTAACAGTAGCGGGGAGCAGGCGGCAAGTACTGTGGGGAAAATAGGTATGTATTAGTGAGGGTGCGCAGGCGCTTAAAGGGGATAAATAGGAGTGAAAAGGCAAATGGCGCGGGATTGTCAAGGTTAGAAGCACGCAGTAAGGCGGCAAATTAAATTTGGATTTTTTTTGTGATTGTGTATAACTCAGAACATGTGAGTATGAAAATCCGACCTGCCCAGTGCCCAGTGTGTGACATTCTCTTTATCCCCGGCAGCCTGGCCCGGAAGAGCGACACAGCAGCCGGGTCAGTGGATTTTTTTTCGGTTCGTGAAACACCCACGTCAAGAAACGCACCGGCAATTGGCGGACAAGTGTGTTGCAGCTGAACACAGCGGACCAAATCTAAGGCCACCACCACCATCCAGCTACAAAGAAATACATACGTGAGTCTGTTCCATTTACGTCGGCAGCCACGTAGCTGATCCGCATTCTCAAGCCCACACCGGGCAGTGCAAATTTTCGGCAAGGCCGTTCAGCCGTTCAATACCCTGTAAAAAGCAGAACAAAGTTATATGTATACAGTGACAGTTGTCGATAATAGTGCAACTCACTTGTGTTTGGCCACTGTGTCTATTTGTTGTGGCGCACGCATTTGCGCAACACTCACACACTTATAACTATATGTGCCGTGCGTCTGGGCCAAATCTGCTCCTTCAATTGCAGCCGCCGGTCAAAATTTGCAACAATAAAGCTTCCCGTCCAAATTCCTGTTTATGTTTAATTATTTATTAGTATATTAGTGTATTTATTTATTTATTTAATTTTGATTTTTTTGTAATATTTACCTTTGCATCTAAGAGTGCGTCGACCCTGATCGCTTCCATCACCAACACTCTTAACATTTTGTTACACATATAAGCTGCCAAACAGCTGACCACAACATACTCATTAACCCGTATGTGGTGTCGCGGGCTAAAGATATCTTGCGATTTTTTTTGATGGTGTTATTTTTATAATTGAATATACATTGTGCTGCCCCTCCCTGACCCATAACAAGAGCTCTTGGTAGGTGTAGGTTGGTTATTGGCTATTGATTAACAGCTTTTTAACGCCCCATCCTCGCATGATATATTTATTTCCCATGGCATTTTTTTTATATATACGTGCATGAAAGTTTATTTGAGTTTCATTATATTTATTTTTTTCTTTGCATTTAATTTGCGTACATTTAAAAGTTTTGGTGGTTGAGTTAAATTAAATTCGTAATTTTTCATTTTTCTTTATAATTTCATTATTTATTTGCCAAGTTTTGTTATTTATTTATTTAAAACTAATATTAAATCAAATTAAATGAAGTTTGTATTAGGGTCACCATATAAATATTAAACTAAGTAGAGTAAACGAAAACATGGAGTTTTAAATTAACTTAGAGGGAGGACGCGTGGCTTGTGCCATGGATTAGGCCAGCCGCAACCGTTCCAGCAGAGGGTGGCCCAAATATTCATGATGACTTGGACCACAGGCAGGGCGGGCGCGCGAGGTGGAACCACCGAAGCCTCATCCATCTGGCAGTCGATTGTTCGTTTGTTTGTTGTGTTTTCTTTGTTGTTGCGTAGTTTTTTTTGTTGTGTTGTTGTTGTTATCGTGTGAGATGCTGTATGTCTCGTTCTTCTGTTCACATTTAGCGGGCATTGGGTCGTATCCAGCCCTGGGACCGACAGCTAGCCGGCGTTGCCCCACTGACGAGAAGCTAATGTGTAACAGAAATGGCGCCCAACCTGAATCTTCCAGTCGGGAAAGACGCGGGTTCGGGTTACATTATAAACAATGTCACCCTAGCTCTGCGTCTGCCAGATAGACTGGAGATAAGATATAAATAAATTTGGAGGAGAAGACGACATCTCGCGAAATGCTTCGTGTCTAGTCCTTCCGAAGTCGCTGCCGCAGGCTTAAAGGGAGCGTAAAGCTAGCCTTTAATTGCGCGGAGTGAGGAACGCTAGGGAGAGACATGAAATCAGAGGTTAGAAAAAATTAAATAAATTATAAAGGGGAGACTTACCAATGTTGTATTTGTCACAATTCAATGTCACTGTTGGACGTAAGTCACTGCCGTTCATGAATGAACAGGTAGTTAGCGACGGACAATTTTCCTGGTGGACGGTGATATTGAATGAATCTGTGATGAAATGTGATATTAGGTTAAGTCAGATTAAGTTGTTTGTTATTTATCTGTTTAATGTAGAGTTCACACCGTGTTGTTTTTTTTGTAGAATAAGCCGCTTTCGTGTTTTGGTCCAGCTCATCTATCTTACGTAATGTTGTGTGAAGTGGGTGGCCCGGGTGTCGTAAAGACAACCCGCGATGCATCCATTTGCATGGCAGAGCGTTAGGATGGAGGGTTGATGCCAAAACACAAGTAAAGCGAGCTCGTGCATCGTGAGACTCTTGTCTATCGGTCATCACTTAAAGTGATGACTAGAATAGATGACAAGTCACACTAGTATGTTTGTAATTGTAGTGTATCCGTGTAGCGACTGTCTAGGTGGAGCGCAGAAACTGGAGCGGTTACTGGTCCCGGCCAGTCACGTGTCCTCCCCCGCTTGGTGATTTTCTTAAAAGATTTTTTTTGTTTTTGTTTAGATAGGTGTTTGTGAAGGTTTTTCTTTTGTTAGGGAACATATTTATTTATTTATTTGAGTATTTATTTATTTATGAAAGTATTAATTTATTGATTTAAATATTTATTTATTTTTATAAGTATTTATTTATTCATTTAAATATTTATTTGGGTATTTATTTATTTATTTGGGTATTTATTTCTTTATTTGGTTAGTTATTTATTTATTTAGTCTTTAAGTATTTATTTATTTAAGTATTTGGTTATTTATTTAAATATTTATTTGAATGATTATTTATTTAAGTGAATGAATATTTATTTATTAATCCATACATACCCTTATATATTAGGAGTTAGTTTTCGGTAGGCTTCGTCAGTTCTCTTTCCACATCGGTGCCAAACAAATCAAATGTCCCATTCAGGAAACAGCCAAAATTACCAGACGCGATCGCGTACACAAAATAATGCGTTTCTGGTAGATATAGGCGGGGCAGGTGCAATGGCAAACGAGGGTGCTGATGAACGGCTACCAGGTAGCGCTTTGCGTAGGACACCGGTGCAGGCAGGAGGTGGGGATCTGGCACCGTCGGATTGGGGTGATAGTCCGCCGAGATTACCCACAGAGCTCGCTTCAGCGGTCAATGCGTCGCTTGCGCAGGCTCATGCGACCCATAGGGCGGCGCAATCAGACTCCATAAGCCGCGTGGTGCAGGAAGAGATTCGCAACGGGTTTATGGAGATGATGCGTTCGCTTAATGAGGTACTGCAGCAAATCAGGCAACCGCCACCACAGTCAGAAGTGCCAAAGAGGGATGAAGGCGGCCAGGTGCAAGTTTCACAGGGAGCAATCCCGAAACGAGACCATTCCAGTGCGACAGACGCGTCAGCACCGCCACCAAAACCACTTTTGTCACGATCTCGACCGAGAGGAAGTGATCCGTCCATGGTAGGGGCTACTGCATCTGGGGAGCCGGGTAACCAGACTGAGCGGCACGCGCGAAATTGGCGAAATCCAAGACAGAATAGCCACTGGCGGGTAGAGAATAGGCAAGCAGGCGAGTACCAACGGGAAGAGCCAAATCCATATACGCCAAACTCCAGACAGAGGCCACGATGGGGCCAAGTCGAAAAATGGGATGTCACTTTCGATGGAGACGCGACGAAAATGGCAGTGGAGGATTTCGTGTTCCGCATCGAGTTCCTGCAGAATCAATGCAGATGTTCCTGGGAGGAGGTGCTGAAGGGATTCCACCATTTAGTCACGGGACACGCACGTGAGTGGTACTGGCAGTACGTTCGGGATCATCGCGTGGAGAACTGGATGGAACTGCGAGACCATCTAGTTAGCCGTTTTCGAGGCACTGCGTCAGAGTTCGACCGCATGAGGGAGCTCCGCGAAAGGACGCAACGTTCAAACGAGAGCGTGGAAGAGTTTTTCCACACCATGCGGAAGCTCGCGTCGCGACTGGAGATGCCACCAGCTGAGAGCGAGATGATCAAGATAATCAAGAAGGCACTCATAGACGAAATCGCTAGTTTCGTCTATGGCCTACGAGTGTACTCCTTGGACCAGCTGCGAGATGAGTGCGTCGAAATCGAGGCAAACATTAAGCGGAAGACCCGATCGTCGTGGCGAGCAACCCCAAAGGCCAGCAATTATGGGCGAGGAGCTGGCGTGAGTGAGATCACGCAGGAGCAACTGGCTTGTGAAGATGCTGAAGTCGTCGAGGAGGCGCAAATGGTACGCCGTCCACAGCAGAAGCTGATTTGCTGGAACTGCGGAAAACCAGATCACGGCTTCAGGGACTGTATGGCAGTAGAGAGGCGTATCTTCTGCTATAGGTGTGGAAAGCCGGATGCGTATGCTCCCAATTGTGCAAATTGCTCGGGAAACGCGAGAAGGAGTGCGATTCAGGCAGGCGAATCACGCTCGCAGATGGGGCCTGCACTGAAAAGATAGAAGAGAATATAGGTAATAAGTTAATTAGAGATAGTTTGCATGCTAGGTTAAGGAATTTATCATATGAGGAGCGGCTTAGAAATTATATAACAGCTAGAAATAGGATATTTTCAGACTTACAAGTCGATGGGATGCGAGCACTTTCTGTGAGAGTCAGGAAAGCTAGATGTCGCTTTAAGCAACGGCGATCCACGAGACGGCAGGTGATTGATTCCGTGCGTAGGTGCAGCAGAAGTGACCCAAGAGTGTTCGCAGCTATATCCATTATGGGCGAATCGGTAAGAGGCCTGCTAGACTCCGGCGCTACTCATAGCATGTTGGGTAATAGTTGTCACGAGTTCCTGGAGAAGCTAGGTGTGGCGCCTCGAAAATATATTTCGATGGTGAAGGTAGCAAGTGGGGAAGATCGCGCAATTGTTGGCCGAGTCGAACTGCCTGTAGAGTATAGGGGAGAGATAAGAAAAATAACATTCTTCTTATGCCCTTTTCTCGAGCAGGAGATCTACCTGGGCATAGACTTTTGGCGATCATTCGCACTGGCTCCAGCGGTTATGGGAACAGGTTCCACCGGCGAGCCAGTGAGACTAGTGGAGGAGGTGATGGCGGATCAGGTGGCTCACTATGGGGATGGGCCTGAGGATGAAATAGTGCAGGAAGAGTGGCGATTGTCAGCAGAGCAGCAAGCAGAATTGGAGGAGGTAAAGAAAGAGTTCCTTACATTTGAAACGGTAGGTCTGGGGAAGACGTCGATGGAGACGCATAAAATCCAATTAGTGGACGATGCCGAGCCTGTAAAGGATCGACATTATCCGCTGTCACCAGCGATGCAGGAGGTAGTGTGTGCAGAGGTGGATAAAATGTTGGCTTTGGGGGTCATCGAGTGCAGTGATAGCCCGTGGAGCAACCGCACTACTGTTGTGCGACGGCCGGGTAAAAATCGTTTCTGTCTCGATGCCCGCAAGCTCAACAAATTGACCATTAAGGACGCGTATCCACTACCTAGCATCGAGGGGATTCTGTCGCGTCTCGATCAGACGATCTACATCTCTAGCGTCGATCTTAAATTCGCCTTTTGGCAGATCGAGCTAGAGGAGAAGAGTAGGGCCTATACAGCTTTTACTGTGCCTGGGCGGCCGCTGTATCAATTTCGGATGATGCCGTTTGGCCTCTGTAACGCCGCTCAGCGCCTATGCAGGCTAGTGGACAAAGTAATCCCAGTGGAGATGAGATCCAACGTCTACGCTTATCTTGATGATTTGCTGATCATCGCTGAGGATTTCAGCACGCACGTAAGGATCCTAAGGCAAGTTGCAGAGCACCTACGAAGAGCGAATTTGACCATTGGGTTAGGGAAATCACATTTCTGCTATAAGAATATTAAGTATTTAGGTTTTATAGTCGGAGGGGGTGCGTTAAAAATGGATCCTGATCGCGTTTCTGCTATCCTACGCATTCCTGAGCCACGATCTGTCCGCGAACTGCGCAGCTTTTTGGGAACCGCAGGCTGGTACAGGCGATTTATCAAAAATTTCGCAGAACTGGCAGTCCCGCTCACAGACGCTCTCAAGAAGTCGGCGAAAGGCAAATTTAAATTGACGGAGGAAGCAATACACGCCATTGCCAAATTGAAAGCTGCACTTACCTCAGCACCAGTTTTGGTCCACGCTGACTTTAAGAGGCACTTTTATATCCAGTGCGACGCTTCACACTACGGAGTAGGAGCCGTGCTGTTCCAACGGGACGACGAACAGCATGAAAGGCCCATTGCGTTCTTTTCAGCCAAATTGAATTGCCATCAGAAGAACTATTCGGTGACGGAAAAGGAGTGTCTGGCAGCGCTCATGGCGATTCTGAAGTTCCGCCCATATGTAGAACTGATGCCGTTTACGGTGATCACAGATCACGCCAGCCTTAAGTGGCTCATGACGCTCAAGAACTTGGATGGTCGCTTGGCTCGATGGTCTCTTCAACTTCAGGCATTTGACTTCGGCATTGAACACCGAAAAGGCGTAGACAATGTTGTTGCCGACACTTTGTCGCGAAACATCGAAGAGCTGGAAGTAGATCCGAGCAGCGTTCTGGGCTTCGATACCGTGGAGTTTGAGTCTGAGGAATACCAGACGTTAGTCAAGCAGATCACCGAAAATCAAAAGCACTTACCCGATATCCGGATCGAAGGCGGCATGATATTCAAGCGCATGCGCTTCGAACGATTTGATGACCAGTTGGAAGGCTTCGTTTGGAAGTTGTGGGTGCCGAGCTCATTGACGTCGACGCTGATAGATCGCGCACATACAGACGAAAAGGCAGCACACGGTGGGATCGCGAAAACACTCCATCTGTTGCGCAGGCAGTACTATTGGCCGAACATGGCATTGGAAGTACGTGATTTCATCCAACGTTGTAGCATTTGCAAGGAGTCGAAAGCGCAGAACTATCGCATGCAAGTTGGGATTGGACAGGAGGTGGTCACGGAGCGTCCGTTCCAAAAACTCTACGTCGATTTTTTGGGCAAATATCCGCGATCGAAGAATGGACAGGCGTGGATATTTATAGTGGTTGACCATTTTTCCAAATTCACCTTTCTCAAGACCATGAAGTCAGCAACAGCAGGAGAGGTGGTTAGTTTCCTCGTCCATGAGGTGTTCTACAAATTTGGAGTGCCGGAGCTGATTCACTCCGATAATGGACCACAATTCAAATCGAAGACTTTCCAGGAGATGATCATGGCGTTTGGAATTACACACATGAGAACAGCAGTACATTCGCCACAGAGCAACGCAGCTGAACGCGTGAATCGGACAGTTCTCAACGCGATCCGAACATATTTGGAGGATGATCACCGCGAATGGGATGCGCATCTGCCCGAGATAGAGTTGGCCATTCGAAACTCGGTGCATGAGGCGACTGGAGTAACACCGTTTTTCGCTGTGTTCGGACAGCAAATGTATTTGCATGGATCATGCTATAAGTTGGCGAAGAGTTTGCGATCCATCGGAGAGCATGAGGTGTCCTTGCTGGAAGCTCAAGATAAGCGACAGCTTATTCAGGAGGAGATTCGGAAGAAATTACATCAGGCATATGAGCGTAGCAGCGCGAGATATAATCAGCGATCACGGCAGTTCTTCGCGAAGCCTGGGCAGGAGGTGTATCGTCGCAACTTCGTGCTAAGCGACTTTGGCAAATGCTTTAATGCCAAGTTCGCACGAAAGTTCATCAGATGTCGAGTGACCAAGCCAGTAGGTAACAACGCGTACGCACTGGAGGATCTCAACGGTCGTCCAATTGGAATATACCACGCCAAAGATTTGCGTGTGTAGGCGTATGTGGGTGTGGCCTACGTTGGGCGCGTCTGCATTAGAGTTTAGGGCACGCCGGCTTGAGAGTAGCCGAGTCTATAGG
This sequence comes from Hirtodrosophila confusa, assembly GCA_035043065.1. Taxonomy (NCBI): domain Eukaryota; kingdom Metazoa; phylum Arthropoda; class Insecta; order Diptera; family Drosophilidae; genus Hirtodrosophila; species Hirtodrosophila confusa. The sequence goes on from JAWNNI010000170.1 coordinate 440,371, forward strand.
CCGGTAGTCATGTCCACGCGTAGGTTAGTCATCCTGGGTCAGTCCACCTACTCGTGGTGGTGTTCCATTTTGTACCGGGGCGAAGTGGCAACGCGCACAAGACCAGGGCTGAAAGAAAAGAAATATCGTTTAGTTTAGTAAGCAGTGTTTAGCTTGGGGAGTTGAGGGGAATGTAACAGTAGCGGGGAGCAGGCGGCAAGTACTGTGGGGAAAATAGGTATGTATTAGTGAGGGTGCGCAGGCGCTTAAAGGGGATAAATAGGAGTGAAAAGGCAAATGGCGCGGGATTGTCAAGGTTAGAAGCACGCAGTAAGGCGGCAAATTAAATTTGGATTTTTTTTGTGATTGTGTATAACTCAGAACATGTGAGTATGAAAATCCGACCTGCCCAGTGCCCAGTGTGTGACATTCTCTTTATCCCCGGCAGCCTGGCCCGGAAGAGCGACACAGCAGCCGGGTCAGTGGATTTTTTTTCGGTTCGTGAAACACCCACGTCAAGAAACGCACCGGCAATTGGCGGACAAGTGTGTTGCAGCTGAACACAGCGGACCAAATCTAAGGCCACCACCACCATCCAGCTACAAAGAAATACATACGTGAGTCTGTTCCATTTACGTCGGCAGCCACGTAGCTGATCCGCATTCTCAAGCCCACACCGGGCAGTGCAAATTTTCGGCAAGGCCGTTCAGCCGTTCAATACCCTGTAAAAAGCAGAACAAAGTTATATGTATACAGTGACAGTTGTCGATAATAGTGCAACTCACTTGTGTTTGGCCACTGTGTCTATTTGTTGTGGCGCACGCATTTGCGCAACACTCACACACTTATAACTATATGTGCCGTGCGTCTGGGCCAAATCTGCTCCTTCAATTGCAGCCGCCGGTCAAAATTTGCAACAATAAAGCTTCCCGTCCAAATTCCTGTTTATGTTTAATTATTTATTAGTATATTAGTGTATTTATTTATTTATTTAATTTTGATTTTTTTGTAATATTTACCTTTGCATCTAAGAGTGCGTCGACCCTGATCGCTTCCATCACCAACACTCTTAACATTTTGTTACACATATAAGCTGCCAAACAGCTGACCACAACATACTCATTAACCCGTATGTGGTGTCGCGGGCTAAAGATATCTTGCGATTTTTTTGATGGTGTTATTTTTATAATTGAATATACATTGTGCTGCCCCTCCCTGACCCATAACAAGAGCTCTTGGTAGGTGTAGGTTGGTTATTGGCTATTGATTAACAGCTTTTTAACGCCCCATCCTCGCATGATATATTTATTTCCCATGGCATTTTTTTTATATATACGTGCATGAAAGTTTATTTGAGTTTCATTATATTTATTTTTTTCTTTGCATTTAATTTGCGTACATTTAAAAGTTTTGGTGGTTGAGTTAAATTAAATTCGTAATTTTTCATTTTTCTTTATAATTTCATTATTTATTTGCCAAGTTTTGTTATTTATTTATTTAAAACTAATATTAAATCAAATTAAATGAAGTTTGTATTAGGGTCACCATATAAATATTAAACTAAGTAGAGTAAACGAAAACATGGAGTTTTAAATTAACTTAGAGGGAGGACGCGTGGCTTGTGCCATGGATTAGGCCAGCCGCAACCGTTCCAGCAGAGGGTGGCCCAAATATTCATGATGACTTGGACCACAGGCAGGGCGGGCGCGCGAGGTGGAACCACCGAAGCCTCATCCATCTGGCAGTCGATTGTTCGTTTGTTTGTTGTGTTTTCTTTGTTGTTGCGTAGTTTTTTTTGTTGTGTTGTTGTTGTTATCGTGTGAGATGCTGTATGTCTCGTTCTTCTGTTCACATTTAGCGGGCATTGGGTCGTATCCAGCCCTGGGACCGACAGCTAGCCGGAGTTGCCCCACCGACAAGAAGCAAATGTGTAACAGACTCTTGCCGTGTTGCGCAAATTCAGAACAGGTATTCCCTCGATGACGTATTCCTGTAACTCATCCTCTATCAAGCTATTTGACATTAGCAATTTGTCATTGAAATATTTGTCGAAACTTTCGTTCGTCCGCCAAATGCTTTTTTCCAGCTTTTGACTCATAGCTAGTTTTGATTCTTTAATGCCAAACATATTGCCCATTTCACGTAGATCATCCACAGCCTCGATCATAAACATTGGTTTGAAAAACATTCATTCCTGTGCTTTGCCTTTAATTTCGTTGTCTTCGTTCTCTGCTTCGTCGTGCGTTTTTAGTGACTGCATCGTTGTTTTCCATTTCAATGTTCGTAGCCTTTTCTAAATTTGTGGAGATCTTTTCAATGTTAAGGATCTCTTTTACATTCATTTAAGATTTCTGTTCATAGCACTTTTTTAATTGTGAAATGCACGCACTTTCAAGCCTTTTGGTCAGGACGTTCTTTGTGCCGCTCGTTTTTAGACTATTTCTGCTGCACAACCACTTTAAATCGTTAATTTTAATCAAATAGTTTTTTGTTATGTTATGTTGATAAATACCTTTTAAGTTACTGTTTGAAATTATAAGATTATGAAAGCATACGTTTTAAGAAAAAAATAATCTTTATTAAACTAAGACATTCAATTTTTTTTTAAATGGGAAGTTTTTTAAACATCGGACATATGAACATCGTTGCATCGAAGTTTTGACCGAGGTATCAACCCAATATCGATTTTTCATTTTAAAAACATCGATCAACATCGACATCGATGTGTCCACTCAAATTTACATCATTAAGAGTGATCGCTTTCTGGATGATATATCGATACCTTCCTTTAGTTGTGTATCGATATATCAAGTACATTTTACAGATTTGCTTATGAGTACTTATCGTTATTTTATATTAAGAGGTATTATTTCAATTCAAATTTATACATTACAATATTATTATTTTATTATTATTTTTTATTTATTATTTATTATTATTATTATATTCAATCATATCTTACACTTGTTTTTTGTTTTGCTTAACTATGCCTTCGATTAATCCTTTGGCCATGTGATAAGTAGACCTCGGATTTTGCAATGTTTGCATAATTTTGAAGGATTAAGATAGGTAAATTCTGATAGCACCAAAATTCGTTTCATTAAAAACAGAGTTGAAAACGATATGATTATTTTAATTTTTTTTTTGCATATTTGCAAATATTGCATATATGCAAGTTAAATTTCGAGCAAAGGTTTTATGTAAAAAAATACAAATTGCTTTATTGCAGACCAATTTAGAACTAACTAAATCTAAAGCACAATGTTTACTCATAGCCTAGCGCTTTCATCTGCCGCTGTCGCGGTCGCTGCTCCGCTGCCGGTATCCGCTGCTGCCATTGGTCACTGTTGTTGAGTTGTTGTTGTTAGTCGCTGCTCCGGCTTCTGCCTGTGGTTGCTGCACTGTTGTCTCGTTGCGCAACCACTTGCACTTGTTGGTCCCACGGTGTCTTGCCAAAAATGCCAGCTCAGCGCACGTGGCCTTTTAGCCGCGATCGATGTCCGCGTGACTTCTCACGGGTCACCGACACCTTGCGTATTTCCTGCTCCCACGGTGACGCCTGGGATATGCTACCTCAGCACGCGCGAGTAGCGGATTGTCTGCAGCTCGTGTAACCTTGGTCTTTAACTCTTCCCCCTTTAAGTGCGAGCGTCCTCGGTCGCTACGTACAATAATACAGGGGTCGAGTTCTGCGTAGTGCCGCCTGGTGGTGTTGTGCTGGCAGCGCTCGTGTGGTGTCTTCTAGACACAATCCGATTATTTAGATTCAAGTCTTTACCATCGAGTGTTATATTTCCATTGAAGTCGTTCAAGATATGGTTCCTGGCAGTATCTCCTCATGGTCCGGAATGTGTTGGTTGTTTACAGAAGTGCATGCTGGTTCCTCCAGCCTCAATAGCGCTGTTATACAAGTGTTATTGCTTAAGTCTAGGAGATTATTTATGTTGCAAATTGTTTTGTCATTATGTGACTTACAAGGTTCCTTAATTGCGAATAGTTCTGTACTACATTCTAGTAGGTGCTTATATTCTATGTTATATATTGTTTGTCTCTTTTTAACGGCTCTAACCTCCTTTGTTCTACAAGATTCCTCGCTCAGAGTTGGCAAGCTTATAATGTAAAGCAGATCCTCGCCGTTCGTAGCAAGCTTTATTTCTGCGAATTCTAATAGTTCCTCTATGTTGAAAAAAATTTTGCTCTCTTTTTTTAAAATTTGCTCTACTATGGTTATCTCTGTTGCCGACAGTATAAATGAATTTATTGTATTTGCTTTTGCCCAATTTATGGCATATAAAATATTTGTTAGTTCTTCTTTTATTAGTTGAATTTTATATTTTAGAATGGCTGCTTCTTGATTATTCATGTTATCTGTACTCTGAGCAGCTTTTAAAATTGTGTTCGTGACATTACTGATTTGTTTTATTTTATCATTAATTATTCTATTGATAACGACTTGCCTGTTGTTATTCTCTAGCTGTTCATTTATTTTGTCTTGTAAAACTTCATGGTCGTGCCGATCTGGTGTTCCGGCTAACCATTTCCATGCCGTACCAATCATTTCTATTGCTCTTTTGTATTTTCGCGGGGGCTTAAGCCTACGCAAGTCCCTCTTGATTTGTGACAGTTCGAGGGAGAGGAATGGGTGAAAAGGATGAGATGAGGTGAGTTTTATTAATGAGCTATCTAACGTGTTGTAGATTTCTTCGTATTTGCTCAAACTAAAAACGTGGATGATCTTGAACGTCCCGTCCTGTCTAGCTGCTGGTCCTGTGTCCAGTGATATTAGTTGCGAGTTTGAATAATCGAGCACTGTGGTCATCCCTAGACATGTTGGCAAGAATAATCTGAAATTTTAGGTTCTTATGTTATTCTTGTGGACTATTTTGCCGGATTGGGTTTTTACTGTGGAGTTCCTATCCTCAGCTATTATTTCTTTTTTATACCTAGACGTGAGTTTGGTTCCCAATCTTTTGTTAATTTTTACAAAAATTGTGTCGCCTGTGTTATATTTCCTTGGCTCGTTCCTACTCTTATTGTGGTAATTCAAGTCGACTATCTGTTTCTCCTGTAATTTTTTCTTAATCTCCTCTCGTTTTTCCTTTATCGATAACAAATTTTCGTGGAGTGTGCTTCTAAAAATTTCTATCGGTTTTTCCTTAACTACCGAATGAATGGTCTGATTATATTCTTGTACTGCTTTATATAAAATATCTGAATACGGTAAGTTGCTGTTGTCTTTCTTTAAACAACGACAAATGTCGGACAATGTGGAGTGGAAACGCTCAACTTGGCCATTACTTGTTGACGAATACGGCGCGGTTGTGTGTACTGAAATACCTAACTGGTCTTCAAGTAGAAACCTAACGGAAGCTGAATTTAAAGCCCTGTCATTATCCATCACCACCCACTTAGGCATTCCAAACGCTATGAGCATTTCCCGCAGTGGGTTTTTTATGTGCTCCGAAGCCCTAGACTTCAAAATTTTGACCTGTGCGTATTTTGAGAATTTGTCTATTCCAGTTAAGATATTGTATTGTTCTACTATATAAATATCGACATGTATTATTTGACCTGGGTATTCTGGTATAGGGGAAGCTTGGATTTCGCCTTTTGGCGGATGTCTGTCGTACTTTGACTCTTTGCATGTTACGCACCCATTTACTATAGCTTGAATTTTCTTTTGTGCTTGTGGGAAAAAATAATTTGAAAGTATCTGTGCCTTGTTTTCTTTTGCGTTCCTATGTGCTCTCTTATGTTCCAGTGGTATTATCTCGTCTTGCTGGCTTACTGACGTTACATCATCTACCTGTTTCTGAGCAAATCTTATTTTATATGAACTAAAATGGCTTGGAAAAATGTTTTGAATTTTCCCCATAACTTGCTCTGACGTACATATTCCGTTTACGAGTTTCGGATCAAGCCGCTGCTTGAGAATTTTTATTAATTCGTTTTCTGTAAAGTTGGTTCTTTTAACAATATGTCTGTGGTAGGTAGGGAACGGAATTTCGAATTCAGTCGAGTCAGAGTCATCTGTCAACAAAAATAGTTGGTTCTTGAAAACATTAATTGGAGCCTCTAAGGAATATATAAGATTGTGAGAAGAACTTCCGTCGCTATGAACTGTCGCTGATGAACTAAGAGTGTTGATTTCCGATTTCGGAGGAGCCCTGGACAATGCGTCGGCCACCACGTTGGCTATTCCTGGCTTATACCTGATCTCATGGTTATATTCGCCTAGAAAGTCCCTCCAACGCTTCAGTTTCGCGTTGTGGTTATTAGCACTGTTCGAGAAAGTTAAAGGTTGGTGGTCTGTGTATATGATAACTTTTGAAATCCCGTACAAATAGTGTCTCAGGCTACGTAAGGCCCATACAATAGCTAACCTCTCCTTCTCGCTTGTCGCGTAGTTTTCCTCCGTCTTTGAAAGTGTCCGAGAAATAAAAGCTATTGGTTTGTGATTCTGCTCCAAAACTGCGCCTATCGCGTAATCTGACGCATCCGTAGTAAGTTGGAAATCCTTCCCAAAGTCTGGATAGGATAGAACAACGTCCCTAGAAACAAGTGTAGCTTTTAATTTGCTGAAGGCGTCTAGTGCTTCCTCGTTTAGGTCTATACGCGTCTTGTTCGATATGTGCTTGGACACCCGTCCGCCTTCTCCCCCCAACAGTATAGTCAAAGGTTTAGCTAGTTTCGCGTAATCCCTAATAAGCCGTCTGTAATAACTGGTCATACCCAGAAATGATCGAAGTTCCCTTAATGTTCTAGGCTCCGGAAATTTTGTAATGGCCTCTACCTTTTCAATGTTTGTTTTAACCCCCGTTTCCGATATTGTGAATCCCAGGAAATCCACTTCGTTTTTAAAGAAATGACATTTGTCGATTTGGATTCTCATATTAACGTCTTGGAGTGTTGTGAAAATTTTACTTAAACACTCGGCGTGCTCGGCTTCGGTTCTGCTATAGACGATAATATCGTCAATATACACGCGACATATTTTCCCAATGTGTTCCCTTAGTATGTCATCCAGTGCCCTTTGGAAGATAGATGGGGAATTTTTTAACCCAAAAGGAAGCCTGGTAAATTCGTATTTACCACCATTCACCGAAAACGCCGTTTTTTGTATATCTTTCTCCTTGAGAGGAATCTGGTGAAACCCGCTTTTCAAGTCTAGCACCGAAAAATATTTGTTTTTCCCCAATTGGGCGATAATCTCCCCGATTTCTGGAATAGGATAGCGGTCTGAGACTGTAACTTCGTTCAACTTCCTATAATCAATCACTAATCTATATTTCTTTTCGGACGGACCGGACTTTTTTGGCACCACCCATACAGGTGCGTTATATGGTGACCGCGAAGGTCTTATGACGCCATCTGCCAACATTCCTTCTACCTGCTTTTCCACCTCTTGACTCAATGACGCTGGGTACGGATAATGCTTCCCGTAAACCGGAGCGTCAGACGTAGTTCGGATTTCTCCCACCACCTTGGTCGTGTATGTGAGTTTGGTGTCGGGGTCAGCGAATAGATTAGTATGGGTGTTCATAAGTCGCTCTATAATGCTTTTCTGAGATTTTGTTAGTTGGTTTAGTTGCGCGCCTATCGTGTTCACTGCCTGCGCTGTCAATTGGTGAATTTTGATCTGATAGCCGTTATCTATTTTTAGGATGTCGTTTTTAACGTCTATAACTGCGCCTATTTGTTTCATGGAGTCATTACCCAAGATCCCGTGGAATGTTCTTAAAGTCGGTAGTAAGAAAAACTTCATTGGCCTGTCCTTTAAATTGAAAATATTCAACAGTGTATGGTGCGTGATTTCTGTATTCCCTCCTACGGAACTGGCCGTAAAAGTTTGATTGTTTAATTTAAGGTTCTGTACTAATGAGTTCTGTATGTAATTTTGATTTGATCCGGTATCGATGAGAAATTTAAGAACCTGCCCGTTCCTCATTATGACTTTAAAATACGGTAGTGAGGAACGGTTTACTCTAAAAAATGTAATTCAGACGCATCGATGTATTCCTGCTGTTGATCGTCTTCTCCCTGCCAAGACAGTTCTTCCTGTAGCTCCTCTAAGTTCTCCTGCCCTGTGGCCTCGTAGTATGCCTGTTCTTCTCCATCTGTAGTGCGCTGAATGTCCACATTTGGCTCGGTCTGAATATGATATTGTCTCTGTATTTTCTGGGGATTTTCCACATTTCCTACACTAAGTGGTCTTTTTCCGGCCCAATCATTGTTACCGGGTCTATTCATGTAATTCACATTACGTGTACGGACTGACTGGTCAACTTCCATAGGTTCTTGCTTAGGTTGTGGACGTGGGGGTGGAGGTGGCAAAGATTGTGGCCTGAATTGTGATGCTGCAGGTTGAGGCTGTGGCCTAAACGGTTGAGCTGGTCTAACGAAATTTGAGTGAATACTTGGATTGGGTTGGTAGTAGAGATGGGGTTGGAAATTCTGCTTAGACATTTGTGGACGAGTCTGATAATTCATCTGGAGTTGCCTTGGGGGTGGTGGTGGTCGGCTAACCTGAGGATTTCTGGGATTTTGATAGTTTCTAACGTTTTGGTTCTCTATCAAGCTACATAGGTGCAATGCATGTCCCAGGTCGTAGGGCTCTTTGATAGCCAAGAGCTGAGATAAGTTGCCGTTTAAGCCTCGTACAAACGTATCCAACGCTTTATCTCTATAGAGGGCCGTGAGGGCTTGTATTGTTTCCTGTGAAGCCTCATGGCTACCTATTTGATTAAGAATCAATGACAGTTGGTGATAAACGGATTGGTAAAATTCTACTATCGAGCTATTTCCCTGCGTGAGCGAATATAATTGGTATTCCAAAGTTTTTAAGTCCCGACGGTCTGCGTAATGCGACGTCAGGCATTTCGAGATCGCTTTCCAATCGAGTGGGGTATTGTATGATTCTAGAACTGCGTCTGCTTGTCCTATTATTTTGTCGCGAATAGCCAACAATATCCCATAGTACTTTGGGGATCCTACACAATCCTCATAGATTTTGAGTACCCTTTCGACACTTTTCTTCCATGAATTAAATTCGCTTTTATTTCCGGAAAAGTCCCTTAGTATGCGTACGATGTCAGGTAACTTGTCCAGTTCACCTAGATTGTGAGCTAGCTCCCGCTTGATTGTCTGATCCTGATGTTCGGATAGATCCTTGTTTGGGTTAAGAACTTCCTTAACTAACTTGCCTATGTTTGCGGTTAGCACTGTCAGCACTGTTTCCTCCACGTCTCTTTGAGTCACTAACCGTCCGGCCATCATTGGGTTTGCCGAAGTGCCTGATGGCCCCGAAAGGTTCTCTAACTTATTAAGTAGTTCTTGGCCTGGCATCTTGGTTGCACCATTAACAAAGCAATTAGATAGATGTGCCAAATAAGCCTTTTTCTGAGGCCAAATGTGATGCTGACCGCACAACCCCAGACTCTTCGGCAAAAAAGCCGAACTCCCACAACCCCAGTCGGGTTGCCAGCTCAGCAAAAACAAAAAGCCGAGCTACTTACGCCTCTGCTCCGAACAAATATTTAGTCTTGGATCGACACCAGAACGATGAGCACGGCTTATGTCGCTTGCGCTCTTATTTCGTTTCTATGTGTGGGTTCAAGTACGCACATGCGCTTGCTTCTTAGTATGCGTGAGCAATGAAAAAATGCAACAGCGCATGGCAATATGAAATCTGAATTCAGAAATGGAAATGGAAGCGACCAAGCGCACAACACATGCCCTGTTATCTGCACATAGGTTGATTTTGTCGGCATTGGAATTCATGATGCTGTGGCGGTGTGGATAGAGTGCTGGTTTGAAAAGTGGCTTTTTGCAGGTTCGATCCCCAGTTGATCCATTTTTTTGATAATGGAAAGCAATATTTATTTTTTATTTTCTTTTGATTTTCTAATATTTTTTAAATGTTATTATTATTTTTTAGACCAGTTATTATCTAATAAATTACATTGGCTAATTATAATAAATTTATCCTCTTCGGTGGCAGTTCACAGCTGACCGAAAGTATGTGAGATGTATTTAATGTGTACACTTGCATATGTTGTTGTTGCCAATGCAAGTGTTTGGAAGGTTTTGTGGACGATGGCATTGAAAAATCAGATGTTTTGTGCAAGCAGATTTGTGTTTTCATGGTGAGGGGACTATACGAGAATTGGAAATTTGTTTTAAGCTATTTCGCAACATCTCAAAATTAAACGCATTGAATAGAACAGAAGCAGAAAAGCGCGGTCGATCAAAAGCGCGGTCAAATATAGTGTGAGAAGAAAACAAAAATCAAAACAAAAGAGAAAATTGTCGCGCGCCAAACACTTGCATTGGCAACAACAACATATGCAAGTGTACACATTAAATACATCTCACATACTTTCGGTCAGCTGTGAACTGCCACCGAAGAGGATAAATTTATTATAATTAGCCAATGTAATTTATTAGATAATAACTGGTCTAAAAAAAAATGGATCAACTGGGGATCGAACCTGCAAAAAGCCACTTTTCAAACAAGCACTCTATCCACACCGCCACAGCATCATGAATTCCAATGCCGACAAAATCAACCTATGTGCAGATAACAGGGCATGTGTTGTGCGCTTGGTCGCTTCCATTTCCATTTCTGAATTCAGATTTCATATTGCCATGCGCTGTTGCCATTTTTTCATTGCTCACGCATACTAAGAAGCAAGCGCATGTGCGTACTTGAACCCACACATAGAAACGAAATAAGAGCGCAAGCGACATAAGCCGTGCTCATCGTTCTGGTGTCGATCCAAGACTAAATATTTGTTCGGAGCAGAGGCGTAAGTAGCTCGGCTTTTTTGTTTTTGCTGAGCTGGCAACCCGACTGGGGTTGTGGGAGTTCGGCTTTTTTGCCGAAGAGTCTGGGGTTGTGCGGTCAGCATCACATTTGGCCTCAGAAAAAGGCTTATTTGGCACATCTATCTAATTGCTTTGTTAATGGTTGCACTTTATAATCTTAATGTTTGGTGGTATGAGTTTATGGAGAGTTTATGATTTTAATGGAATAGATATGGGCATTCAACCAGGTCGGAGTTTGCAAGAACTTGATATTTTGTAATATTTGGCTTAAATGTAACGGTTTATTTTAAGTTTACAAATTTTATTTAGATCCCTTTTTTGGATTCAGAGGTTTCAATTTAGATTTGCCAACTGGCTTGGGAAAAATATTATTATTTTTCTTTATTTATAATTCTTTTTTATTTTATTTGTGAGCTTATGCTTTCCCTTTTGGGTTCGCTTGTTAGATTTAAATTTGTTAACTGGCAACAAAAAATTTTTTAGTTCTGAGTTAAGATTTGTTAATTCGTTAAATTTCTTAATTTTGACTAAAGTTTTTAATTCTAGCTTATATTAGCAACATCCGTCGGCGTTTTCCAGCGCTGGTAGATTTGGTTGGTTCCCTTTTATCCCACGATGAAGTGACCAATGGCTTCCTACGCGGGTGACTCGAGCACCGCCTCTACACTTCGATGCGCGTGTCCTCAGAACGGATCTGGGAGGACTAACGACGATTTTTGAATTGGCCCGATCTGTTAGTCCGCGGTATTTTTTTTTTTTTTGTGGCACGTTTCTGTGGCACGTTTTTTGTAACCCGTATGTGGCGTTTTTTTGACGGCACTTTCGCGTTACTCTATACCGGCGTATTCGCGTTTGTGGCACTATCTTTGTGGCACTTTATCGGTCGCGTATGTGGCACTTTTTTTGTGGCACTTTTTACACGAACCGTCGCGGATTTTTACGCGTTGCGGACTTTCCAGAACGGGTCCCTGCTCGGGCGCCAGTTAAATTTCGAGCAAAGGTTTTATGTAAAAAAATACAAATTGCTTTATTGCAGACCAATTTAGAACTAACTAAATCTAAAGCACAATTTTTACTCATAGCCTAGCGCTTTCCTCTGCCGCTGTCGCGGTCGCTGCTCCGCTGCCGGTATCCGCTGCTGCCATTGGTCACTGTTGTTGAGTTGTTGTTGTTAGTCGCTGCTCCGGCTTCTGCCTGTGGTTGCTGCACTGTTGTCTCGTTGCGCAACCACTTGCACTTGTTGGTCCCACGGTGTCTTGCCAAAAATGCCAGCTCAGCGCACGTGGCCTTTTAGCCGCGATCGATGTCCGCGTGACTTCTCACGGGTCACCGACACCTTGCGTATTTCCTGCTCCCACGGTGACGCCTGGGATATGCTACCTCAGCACGCGCGAGTAGCGGATTGTCTGCAGCTCGTGTAACCTTGGTCTTTAACTTGCATAACATGCAAAATATATGCAAATATGCAAAAAAAATGTCTATGTTAAACAAATCAAGAAATAATATAAAAGCGATTCAGGGGGTCGTGTACATATTGAAATTTTATTTTATAAGATGAAAATTATTCAATATAATTATTATTACAATATATTACCATAATTTTCTCTAAATTATTTATTAAGAGGCTTTGACGTTTTTCTCCAAAAAACCATTTTGTAGGCGGAAAAGCTTCTTTCAACATTACAAGAAGTAATTGGAGCAAAATTATATATTATGTAAGGAGGCTTTAAGCAAACCCCTTACAATACTAGAATAAGCGCCGGAAGCAGGAGCGCATGGAGCGCGGACATGAATTTAATATTAATTATAGGAAGCTATTAGTTAATTAAGTAAGGGCGAGAAGCCATAAGACTTTTGTTGCGCAAGGAGCGCCAGGTGTATTTAGTAATAATCATTAAAAATTAAGCAGTTAACGAACGCGTTTGAATTTAAACACAACGATCCTCCGCTGCAGCTGGCACGCGCAGCTGACACAGTTCGCAATCCTGCCACCAGAGCGCGGCTTCAGCCAGAGCAAAGCTGCGAGGTGAAGAGCGAAAGCTCTGAGGTGGAGAGCGAAAGTTCGTGGTAGGGTTGAACTTTTCCGGCTCGCGCGTGGCCAAGCCGGGCAGAGTAGGGGACTTGGTGAACGACGATCAAAGTGAGTAGACGTGCATCGGGAGCACGTAGGGTAAAAGAGCGTGAGTAGAAGAGCCGTTAGGCGGCAGTGCAGCAGGGCACGCGTAGTTATAATAAAAAACTAACCGTAAGAAGCCGGAATAAAGATAATCAAAAACAACTAAACGGTTGTCTTTATTTCTGCGTAGAACATCTAATAACTAATACTAACGTATAGCGAGGTGTATCCCGCCGTCCGTGTGAGCAATCCCGGCATTTATAAAACTCACTAATACTAACCGTAGAGCGAGGTTTATCCCGCCGCCCGTGTGAGCAATCCCGGCATTTATAAAAAACACACTAATACTAACGTATAGCGAGGTGTATCCCGCCGTCCGTGTGAGCAATCCCGGCATTGATAACACTAACCATTGTACAAAGCGAGGGTTAGCCTGCTGCCCGTGTGAGTAATCCCGGGCCTTAGTAGAGTAGTCGTTCGTAGACCGGTTGACCAGTAGAGCACCAGCGGTAGAATCCTGGTCGGCTCCTGGTCACATATCCCGTGCAGAGTTGTACGAGGCCGTAGTATTAGCACGTATATTCCCTCTAGAACCTTTCCCTTCCCTACGCCCAGCGTCCCAGTACATCTTACAAATTTTCTTGTAAGTGCTGGACCCATACAGACTGAGATCTGTACCCCGGCTGGAAAACTCCCTTACAAGTGGCGCCCGAGCAGGGACGCTGGAGGCGCTAAGGGGCGTGGCATAATTACGGCCTAAAAACCCGTCATTGTGCCAAAAAAATCGTTCTAGGTGGTATATGTGTAATACAGGGTAGCCACTAGTCGGGCATACCCGGTCAGCCGCTAGTCGGGCATACCCAGGTCTATTGCTCAATACCCTGCACGTTCGGTTTGTGCGCAATTAATACATACAAAACGCGCGCATTGCTTGCGGAAAAAAGCAATGCACAGTGAAGAGACAAAAAGAGAACAGTTATAACGGGATCGAAAGTACAGTGCGCGCGCCCGGCAGGCAGCGAAAACGGATCGCCGCGAGCTCGCACATTCGTGTGTGCGTACATAAAAAGACTTCAGAAAAGTGCGCGCGCCGCGGTCGACGTCGGCGTCGACGAAACAGTGGGACAAATTCGGTTTTCGTGCGGCCAAGCGACCGAATCGTGAGTGCGGCCAGAAAAGGCCGGGATTGTGGTTGTGTTGGTGGGCTGCAAGTGGCCGAAGGCCCTGGCCAGTATAAAAACAGAACAGTGAACAGTGAACAGTGGAATTGAACGCCAACACCGAGGAAAAAAATTTTGTAAACAATTTTTTTTTGTGTTGCATTTTTTTTGGTTTTTGTTTTATTTTTTTGTGAAATTTAAACAAGACAAATTGCCCCTTGACCAAAAAAAAAAAAAAGGAAAAAATATATGATGGAGTCAGGTGAGTGTCAAAACCCGGGGGTGGGCGTGCGCTGGATTCACCAGCGGCGCAAAGAAGAATTGGCGGCGATCGCCCAGGAGTTTGGGCTAGACCAAGAAGGCCGGTTGGATGAGCTGCGGAAGCGGCTCTGCACATTTGTGCAGAAGGGGGGACATGATACGCAAGTTTGGGCGCGACTGGCCGAGTTGGAGGCGCAGTACGCCAAAACTTTGGAGCCACGCTGTGGGGGCGGTCTGACCGGCGCAGTCAGCCAACCCCGAAGAACATCAGAGCCGGACTTGAGGAGTACGCATTTGTACGAGTATACCCCTGTTCCCGCCCTGAAATTAAATGTCCATGGTGCGCGGTGTGTGCCCGACATCCGGGTGGAGGGAGTCCGGGGAACGGTGGATATGGACACTGAGGCCGTGCCACCGCTCGCCGGTCCTCCTGGTAGTATCTACGTTCCCAGAACTTATCCCCAGCCAGATGCCAGGTGCTCTTTTTATGTTCCGGAACAGGTCCGGAAATGGGGAATGCGGTATGATGGCCTAGTAGACCCTCTCGAATTTTTGGAGACTTTTGAGGAACGGGCAATGACTTACGGTATCGAGTTAGACCGTATGCCCCGGGTGATGGGCGAAGTTTTCGTTGGCAAGGCCGCCAGGTGGTTCATGACCAGCGGGTTGAGGGATGTTTCTTGGTCGACATTCAGGAGGGGATTTCTGGAATTCTTCCTCCCGCCTCGCTATTTTGAGCGATTAGAAGACGAAATTCGGGCCCGCCTGCAGCGTAGCGATGAGGAGTTTAAAGACTACGTGATAGACCTGAGGGCGCGTATGCACCACGCGAGGTATAACACGGCACAGGAGTTGCACCGTATATACGAGAACGCCGCGCCTGAGTATCAATTGTATATACGCAGGCACGACTTCTCAACGTTGGCAGAGCTGACACAATTGGCCGTGGAGCTCGAGGGTGTCCGAAGGCGGAGTTTGGAATACCCGGCGAGGATGCCCAGTGGTCAGGCGGTACAGAGGCGAACACAAGTCGGGCCGAGTCCCGAGGCCCAGCCTAAGAGTAGGCATCTCAATCCTTTTCGATCCCCATCCGGTAGCCATCCGTCGGCTGCGGCCGGTGGTGAGATCCCCGCGCAGCCGGCATTAGGCTACGGAGAGGCGGCAAACCGGATGATGAGCCAGGGGGACGGAAGAGGGTTCGATCCGCGAAGGGCGTGCCACCGGTGTGGGCAAGAAGGCCATTTCGCCAGAGAATGCCCGAATAGACGGGTAGAGTTTTGTCGGCAGTGTGGGAAAAAGGGAAGCACTGCGCCTGACTGCTGTAGGCGATCGGAGGCGGGAAACGGGCAGCGGCGTCTACTGGAAAGGGATCAGGTCGACGCCGAAACGACATTCGCCCGAAAGTAAATCCTCCCCTGACCGTAGAGGGTGGCCGGATCGTCGCTGCAGTGGGGATTGGGGGTCAGGTCAGGTCTGCCACGATCGACACTGGAGCGACACGCAGTTTCCTGAGTGAAGATTGCGTGCGCAAATGGGCGATTCGGGGAGAGGCACAGGATGTGCAGACTCGAATCCATCTAGCTGACGGATCGACTCTAGAGGTTAATAGGCTACTGAGGATGGATGTCAACATGGCCGGCAAGACGATCAGCATGCCAATGCTGATTATGCCCTCCATGCTGGACCACATCATCCTCGGCATGGATTTTCTTTGTGCCATGGGCACTACCATACGATGCGGCAACGCCGAATTGATCCTCGAGACGGTGGTAGTACCGGCCGCAGGGCTGGCAGTACCACCCAGCAACGAGGAGCCGACAGAGGGCATCCCGCTCATGGAGAGGGGAGCGCCTGCTTGGCAACCGGGTGGCGTGGTTGTAAAGGGTAGGACGGAAGCCGAGCGTTGTTCAAAGATTGAAGGGGCCGATTCCGGCCGGGAAGAGGCTGCCGCGGAACGGCAGAAGCGGTTCAGTCTGCGTCGCACCAGTTCGTCGATAGAGGATTGTCGGGAGATGGGCAAAAGAGGGAAGCAGACTGAGTCCTGCACCGGTTCAGGGGTTGCCGACGGGAATCGGGGGGCCGTGAGTGGGGGTAAGAGCCAAGCCGACCCACAAGGTGAGGCATCCCGGCTCGAGTTGTCGGTCATCCAAGAGGAAAATAGCTATGAGTCCCCCGTAGCGGAGGCAGAGTGGCCAGCGGATCTGGAATCAGAACTGCAGGAGTTCTTGGCATCAGAACTGGCACTCTTCGATAATCTGAAAGGAGTCTCACATATTGCCGAGCATAGGATAATAATGAAGGATAGCAAGCCCCTGAAACAGAGATATTATCCTAAGAACCCGGCTATGCAAAAGGTAATCGATGAGCAGGTGGAGGAGCTAATCCAGGCGGGTGCCATTGAGCCGTCGCGTAGCCCACACAGCGCCCCAATAGTCCTGGTCAAGAAAAAGACTGGGGAATGGCGCATGTGTATAGACTATCGGCAGCTCAATGCGCACTCTGTGCCGGATGCTTATCCAGTCCCTCGGATTAACCACATCCTCGAAAGATTGCGCCATGCTCGCTACATTTCCACATTAGATTTGAAGAGCGGGTATTGGCAAATCCCCATGGCGGCCGAAAGCAAGGAGTGCACGGCGTTTACTGTGCCAGGGAGGGGTTTATTCCAATGGCGGGTGATGCCATTTGGTCTCCACTCAGCTTGCGCGACGTTTCAGCGGGCGTTAGATTCGGTGATAGGGCCCGATATGGAGCCGCACGCGTTCGCGTATCTAGACGATATCGTGGTGATAGGAGCGACCCGAGAACAACATGTTGCCAATCTAAGGGAAGTTTTCCACCGTTTGAGGGCCGCTAACTTGAAGGTAAACAGAAAGAAGTGCAGCTTCTTTCGGCAACGGCTGGCTTATCTCGGGCATGTGATTAGTGGGGAAGGTATTCGGACTGACCCTGACAAAGTGGAGGCGATCAGAAATCTAAAGGCCCCATCTTGTATTAAAGAGTTGCGCCAATGTCTCGGTATGGCTTCGTGGTACCGGCGATTTGTGCCCAATTTTGCGACCTTAGTCCAACCCATGACGGCGCTTCTGAGAAAAGGTAGGAAGTGGTCATGGGGGAAAGAACAGGAGGAGGCACTGGGCCAGTTGAAAGAGAGCCTGACCACTGCCCCTGTTCTAGCGTGTCCGGACTTCTCGGCCAAATTTGTGTTGCAGACCGACGCGAGCAATTATGGGCTCGGTGCGGTACTGACGCAAACAATAGAGGGGCAGGAGCGGGTAATAGCCTATGCGAGCCGGAAGCTGCTCAAGGCTGAGGAGAATTATTCCGCTACTGAGAAAGAGTGTCTCGCGATTGTGTGGTCGATCAGGAAGCTAAGGTGTTACCTCGAAGGGTACCGCTTCGAAGTGATCACAGACCACCTCGCTCTCAAGTGGTTGAACTCAATCGAAAGTCCTTCCGGTAGGATAGCACGATGGGCACTGGAACTGCAACAGTTCCAATTTGATGTTCAATACCGTCGGGGCAAGCTAAATGTGGTTGCTGACGCGTTATCCCGACATCCCCTAGAGATCTGCCAGCAAGCAGTGGTGGTCGAGACCCCCTGCAAGTGGATCGCGAGTATGCGGGTCAAGATCGCCGAAGAACCAGACAAGTATCCCGATTTTGTCGAGGAAAATGGGCAGCTCTACCGTCATTTGGGTCATAGGCCAGATGATGAGGATTACATTCCATGGAAACTTTGTGTTGCTAGCGATCAGCGGGGAAGGGTGCTGCAGGAGTGCCATGACGCTCCCACTGCCGGACACCAAGGCGTGAGGAAAACTGTGTCTAGACTCGCCCAAAGTTATTATTGGCCAGGGATGTTTCGGGATGCTGCCAAGTACGTGAAGTGCTGTGAGCTATGCCAAAAATTTAAAATGGAACAGCTAAAGCCAGCCGGTCGGATGCTGACAAGGCAGGTGGCAGAGCCTATGTCAGTGTTATGTGCCGACTTCGTCGGTCCCTTACCTCGTTCGAAGCACGGCAACTCGATGTTGTTGGTGTTTCATGATGCTTTTTCGAAGTGGGTCGAATTGGTCCCCCTCCGGAAAGCCACGGCGAGTCAATTGCAGACAGCTTTCAGAGAACGAATCTTGAGCAGGTTTGGTGTACCCAAGAAGTTCGTGTGTGATAATGGGGTCCAATTCACGAGCAAGAATTTTAAGTCATTTTTGGGTTCTCTGGGCGTGGAAATCCAGTATACGGCCCCTTATTGTCCGCAGGAAAATCCCACTGAGAGAACTAACCGCACTGTGAAAACCATGATAGCGCAATTTATTGAAGGCCATCAGAGTTCGTGGGACGAACTGTTGCCTGAAATATCGCTTGCGGTCAACTCCAGTGTGGCTGACTCGACCGGGTTCACTCCAGCATTCCTGATGCAGGGTAGAGAACCACGTCTTCCCGCCGCTTTGTACGACGAGGTCACACCTGGATCGGCAACTACTGCACTTGACCCTAAGGAAAGGGCTAAAAGGCTAAAAGAGATTTTCGATATAGTCCACAGTAATCTTCAGCGTGCATCTAAGGACCAGGGGCGCCATTATAATCTCCGAAGACGGGAATGGCGACCTGCTCTGGGTGCGATGGTTCTGTTGAGGCAGCATCAGCTGTCCAATGCTGCAGAGGGCTTCGCAGCAAAATTGGCGCCGAAGTTCGACGGCCCCTACCGCGTTATGAAATTCGTCTCCCCCAATATCGTGCGTCTCGCAAAACAGGGCGAACGCAAGCGAAGGGTGGCCAATATAATGCAACTTAAACCTTTCTTTCAGGGAGAAACAGAAGGCGAAGAGGACCGAGAGGAGCTCAACGCAAGCGGGAGTAAGAACGCGACCCCCCTATAGACTTAACCCTAGTTGTATTTTTAAGCTAACCTAAGTAACCTTATAATTCCGTAGTTTGTGAGCTGCACTGTTAGGGCAGGAGATACTAATTAAGTTCACTAGCGAGATAATGACTAAGTTAATCCCACAGATGGACAACGTAATCGAAATTAGCAGTGCCGAGGAGGCAAGGGTTGAAGACAACGGCAGCTCCGTCTACAGTGTCACCCTCAATGCCGCCGGAGAGGTGACGGTTTCAAGGCTGGAGTAAGGGGGGGGTGTAAGGAGGCTTTAAGCAAACCCCCTTACAATACTAGAATAAGCGCCGGAAGCAGGAGCGCATGGAGCGCGGACATGAATTTAATATTAATTATAGGAAGCTATTAGTTAATTAAGTAAGGGCGAGAAGCCATAAGACTTTTGTTGCGCAAGGAGCGCCAGGTGTATTTAGTAATAATCATTAAAAATTAAGCAGTTAACGAACGCGTTTGAATTTAAACACAACGATCCTCCGCTGCAGCTGGCACGCGCAGCTGACACAGTTCGCAATCCTGCCACCAGAGCGCGGCTTCAGCCAGAGCAAAGCTGCGAGGTGAAGAGCGAAAGCTCTGAGGTGGAGAGCGAAAGTTCGTGGTAGGGTTGAACTTTTCCGGCTCGCGCGTGGCCAAGCCGGGCAGAGTAGGGGACTTGGTGAACGACGATCAAAGTGAGTAGACGTGCATCGGGAGCACGTAGGGTAAAAGAGCGTGAGTAGAAGAGCCGTTAGGCGGCAGTGCAGCAGGGCACGCGTAGTTATAATAAAAAACTAACCGTAAGAAGCCGGAATAAAGATAATCAAAAACAACTAAACGGTTGTCTTTATTTCTGCGTAGAACATCTAATAACTAATACTAACGTATAGCGAGGTGTATCCCGCCGTCCGTGTGAGCAATCCCGGCATTTATAAAACTCACTAATACTAACCGTAGAGCGAGGTTTATCCCGCCGCCCGTGTGAGCAATCCCGGCATTTATAAAAACACACTAATACTAACGTATAGCGAGGTGTATCCCGCCGTCCGTGTGAGCAATCCCGGCATTGATAACACTAACCATTGTACAAAGCGAGGGTTAGCCTGCTGCCCGTGTGAGTAATCCCGGGCCTTAGTAGAGTAGTCGTTCGTAGACCGGTTGACCAGTAGAGCACCAGCGGTAGAATCCTGGTCGGCTCCTGGTCACATATCCCGTGCAGAGTTGTACGAGGCCGTAGTATTAGCACGTATATTCCCTCTAGAACCTTTCCCTTCCCTACGCCCAGCGTCCCAGTACATCTTACAAATTTTCTTGTAAGTGCTGGACCCATACAGACTGAGATCTGTACCCCGGCTGGAAAACTCCCTTACAATTATTATATTTTCGTTTGAAACGGGTTTAAGTCCAGACAAACCTTCGGCATTGAGACTTAAAATATTATTAATTTTTGAAATTATATTAAAGTCAGAATTTCTTTTCAAAATGCGTTAAAATTTTGCATTCAACTCCATTCCAAAATCACCACTTGTGTTCTGAACAATATTTTCAGCTTCCTTAAATAACTCCATTGACTTTGCCAATGGGAGACCCTTCGCTTCCAAGGAAGTTCATATTTCGGCAACTCTCCCGAAATTCGATTCTATATATATAAAATCGCGGTGCAGTTGGGGACTTTATATAAACTCTTTTGCCTGCTTTATACATTCAGAATCTTCTGGGTTCAATTTTTCAATAACCTCAAATGGAAATTCAGTATTTTATTCTCTACCAAACTAAAGTAATTGCATAAAATATCCAAAAATAATGGGTTATCGGATTGACTGATGACCCACTTTTTTGACAAATGTACTAACCTCTGCTATTCCCTCCATGTTATCTGCATAAAATGATGCCGCCTTCCACCATGTACCCCATCTGGTTATGATCGGTTCTGGTGGTAACTCCTTATTTAGTATTTGCTTGTAGCGTTGTACTCTGAGCGGAGGTTTTATGAACATTTTTTTTTACACATGCTATGAACGAGTTAGCGACTGGAAACAATGTTCTTACCTTTTCAGCTATTAAATTTAAAACTAATGATAAATAAATGAGTATGAAGAATCATTTTCGCTTAATGTTCCTACAATCAAATTCGCGACATATCGCCCTTGTTTATCCGTTGTTTCGTCCACTGATATCCAAACGCTTTCGTCTTTGATACTGTCGCGAATTTGTTGGATTGATTTTTGGTAGCATTTATCCAAGTAGCTCTTTCTGAGAGTATTTTCATCCGGAATAACTTGACCTGTGTATTTATTTAAAAATGTATTAAATGCAACGTTGCTTAGCACATTCCATGGTATATTTTCCGCAACCAATGCTGTACATAAATCCATTTTAAATTAATTTCCGGAATTATCGGAAAAGTTGCTGGACGTGTTGCCAAAAGTATGCGCATTTTCGTCGTTGTTGTTATTAGTTGCACTTGACCTTCTGTAAAGTAGCAATATGCTGCTGCAATTGATATTTTCTTTCGCAAGGAATTAGAATATTACGAACATTAGAACGTGCTTTTAATTTAACAATCAGGCTTGGCCTGAATATTAACATTTCACCTTTTTGAGACAAGTCGTACAAATTATATTGTTTCCATCAATTTCAAAGCACTTTTCGGGAAAGCTGTTAAGCCATTTTCCCATTAAATTTTTCTTATATTTGTTGATTTTTGACATTTCACTCCACTTTATCATTGATAAACATTGATATAGTATTATTTTATATACAGGCAATTCATTAAACAAATATTTTAACTATTTGGGAATTATAAGCCTAGATCAATCAAAATTGTAATCTTCGTGGTAATTATTCGTCCTTCAGAATTCCAATATGATCGGGATTCGTTGACTGAATCGTAGGCTGGCTGAGTTGACTAAGTTGCGGTTCGCCGAGGCACCTGCGCGGCGGTCCCGAGTTCAAATCCTACTGAGGAAATTTTGGGGACATTTTTTTCTTAAACTGAAATCAAATAAGTTGCTAAGATATCAACGGAACAAATTTTTCAACTTAAATCTTTTTACCGCTTCAACTTTGCCCATAGCAATAAATTCTAAATATGGTAACGCCACTCGAGATTTCATTTGCATGTGGTGGTATTATCTTTCATATACTCGCACATGCATACACATATGACTTTTGACGATACGATTAAAAATAAACATTCTAAAGTCAACCGCGTTTCGGGAAATCAATCCCGTTTGATACTTAAAATAATATATACATATGTTTTTTTAAATCAACAAAGTGTTCTTCATATATCTCGAAAGTTCTTATGTTAAGAATTTCGGACGGAAATCGTTCTTAATATAAAAATTCTGTACTCATAAGACTTTTCGAGCTTGGCCGGATTTTGACACCGTTTGTACTTGGTTTGAGTACAGAATACTTAATTATTTCTCTGAATGTAAAAATATAATAGCTCGCCCTTTAATATTTAACGAAAGGAATTCAGTTTTTAGATGAAATTCGATTGCATATATTTTGCACATTTTTGGCATATTTTTTTTGCATATTTTTTGCATATATTTTGCATAGTTTCAATATGCATTAAGTTTTGTTATATTTAAACGATAAGACGTCTGCATATAAATTTTGGTACCAATCTGATGAAAAATACAAAAGATGCAAAATTCCGAGGTCTAGTGATAAGGTCATCCGATGTTGACCAAATTCAGTCGGGATGTAGCATACCGTCACAAATAAACAATGTGCGAGTTTGGTTGAGATATGTTAAGAAACAAAAATGTTCTTCAATGTTTCAACTTTGACCCCGAATTTGACCACATTCCAGTTGGAATTTCGCAAAACGCCGTCTTATTGCACAATGAATTTGTCTCAGCTACATATGTTGTGTACAAATTTTAGCCTCCTAGATCTTACCATTTCGGCTTTGCGATGATCAGTCAGTGAGTGAGGGCATACATATATACATATATAGATCAACAATTATCTATCAAACTGCATTAGTCGTTTTACCCTTTCTTAGCAGGACCTTTTTGATTTTTGCCACGTGAATCGGCCAAACGAGCAACTGTGCGACGTCTTGACGCGATACTTACACATTCGGGAATCGTTTTAGATGATTCAAACGATAACGGGATCTCCAGTAGCAGCATATCTAAAGCAATCTTATAACAAAGTATGTTTGCAATCAATATGTACTTTATGCAGACTTTATGTTTATCGACATTCCTTCCTTCATTAAAATCAAAATACCGTTTTGAGAACCAAATTTTATTAAGCTCTTTTTTTCGAGCAATAAAACAGTTAGCACACAGATCCATGCATTATATATATTATTTTAATTTTTTTATAATTTTAAATTTATATATCTTGGAACTGGTTTTAAAAATCTCTGCTTGATTGTAGATATTATTTGTTCAATGAGTGTCATTATAAACTATTTGTTGATTATTCTATTGTGTGGATTTTTTAGTACGGCTCTTGCGGCGCGTCCAAGTCCCGGTAGTGTGATCTGGCGCGATAATCAAAACCACCGGGTCTGTAAGCAACGAGAATGAGTTTAGAGAAAGGAATTATGTACACAAATCTTAAAATAAAACAAGCATTTATTGAAATTCGTTGAAAGTTTGCAGGACAATGTAATTCAATTTATAGCTTTAGAATTCAAATTTTATTAATTAAAATTTATATCGGTCTTAGAATTTTCAAATACAATCGGCATATTGTACATATAAAAACAAATTTATTTAGTCATATTAAAAGATGTTAAAATGATTTGTAGTTCCCTTTTGCTAGCATTGCTTGAATTGCTTTTAAGCACTGAACTTGAAAGCTCTATAGCGTAATCTGTGTCGATTATTTAGCTAATTAATTAGTCAAACATATCGGAATTAACGGGCGCATCCAAATCATGGTAACCGATAAGCCGGCGTTGGTGTTCCAAGGGCAATTCTCTGCAAAAAATTTGCGACACAAGAAAGTTGTGACAAATTTGGTTTAAAGACCAACAAAAATGAAAGCAAAATATAGAAGAAAAAGAAATGGAGACAAATACACTAGGCTTTTAAGTGGGGTGGGTTAATTAATTCTCATGAACAACTTTTTCTAGTAGGAGGAGTCGTTCTCTTATATCACTAGACTGAAATACTGAATTACTTTCTAAATTTGCGTTTGTCTGATCAAATTATTTTAAAGCCCCATATAACTGGCCCATTTTTATAAGTATTACTAGTGATAAATCTGACACATAAAAATTTTACAAATTCTAATTCAAGAACAAGCCGGCTGTAAAAAAACGGATATCGTTAATCCATAAACATTAAATTGCAGACATTAAATCGAATTAGTTTTAATCAGACACTAACAATTAAAAGATATATTTAAAAAATCTTTTTAAAAGTTAATTTTGGGATTTTTGTTATAAAATATACTAGAATAACAAGAAATACCGACTATCTTCAGCAGCAATGTTTTTTATACAATGACTCAATTTTTTATATTAAAAAGAAGAATGTGTGCTAAGTTTCATCACAGTAGCTCTAAAACTGAGAGACTAGTCTGTATAGAAACAGACGGACGTCGCTATATATATGTACATATATAATTTGTGGGGTCGGAATAATGCATTACAGTTTTCGTGACAACATTATAATACCCTCTGCAAAAAAATCGCTGCTATTTGTGTTAACGCATTAAAGGATACGTTTCGTACCCAATGACCACTATAACACTATATATACCTGCCATATGATCGGTCCTGTGAAAAACTTTATTGTTTATGAAGATATCCTCACCATCATCCAAACCGAGTGTCTGTATAATCTGACCAACTTTGGTCAGAATCGAAGCACTATAACATATAGCTGTCATAAGAACGATTGGTCAAATTTATTTGTATATGAAAAACTTTTTGTTTTTGAAGATATCCCAACCATCCGTACATTTTTATACAAATCTGGCCAAATATGGACAAAATCGAACGGAAAATACATGTTTTTTTTTTTTGAAAAACTTTTTTCTTTGATTTTTATTATACTTTATATCGTTTCCTATAATTTTATCAAAATCGAAACACATTATTATATAGCTTCCATATGAACAATCGGACGAAAATTGAGTTTTTGTATGAAGACAATTGCTGCAAGGATATATAGTTTCAGTACGCCGAAGATAGCCGATCTTTCTTGTTATAAAAATCAGAAATCAATGCAAAAGACTAATAAAAACTATCATATATGTAAATACTAAGTATACTTATGAATTAGTCTTCATTTAGACGATGATTTTGAATTCGAAAACTCGCACCAATGGAAAACAGAATCTCTATGTGTGAAAATTTAAATTTGTTAATTTCTCACATTTCTAGGAATTAAATTCGATTTGAGTTCTACATTTTCCCGATTCAGCAATCCAATATCAACCAAAAAACTAAAAACTTCGGTTCAAGGTCGGTCGATTAACAAGAATTTTCTAATAGAATACGTCTGGAACCTGCTTAAAGGTAATTCCAAGCGTGTGCTTAAACCTATTCACAGAAACTCAAGCAATTTAACCAACTGACCTGCGGACTGGCGGGAAATTGCGTCCTCCACGACCACCGGCGCCCATCATGGGCGGAGCGAATCCGTAGGGCATTCCTGAGAATGGCGGATACATGGGCGGTCGATAGCTTTGGAAGGTGTAATTGAAATTTTATAAAATGTACAAAGTGTGGAACGTTTTGACACTCACCCGCTGGCGCTGCGTCCAGATTCGGATTCTGTGCGCTTGGAGCTCCCTGGGTGCTCCGGTAGCTGTGGACGCTTGGGATCACGCAAATAATTATTGAAAAATTGCACCTCCTTGCGCACCTCGTCGACTTTCTCTTCATGCTTGTTAAAAATGTGCTTGCGTATGAATTCGGGTCCTTTGAATTTCTTACCCGACAGAGGGCACAGCCACTTATCCTTTGCCAGCTCCTGTGTGTTGGCTTGTACAAATTTTTCCACCTCCGCCTCGGCATTTTTGGCGCCCAAATCCTTGATCTCCTCATCAGTCAACTGCACGCTATTGACTAAAAATTGCTGAAGCTTGCCCTCGTACGCCTTGATATATTCCTGAACATCGTTGCTGGTGACGCGCATGGGCGCAGGACCACGTGCGTGTATGATACCACAGCGATTGGGCATCTCATCCTCGTACGGATACTCGCAGTGATTGTAAAAGTCCACAGAGTGTACAATGCGCAAATACAGCACCAAACGATCCAGCACCGACAGCAGCTGCTCATCGCGTTCAATGGGCTCGCCCTCGCACTCCTTGTTATCGCCAGCCAAACCCAACAGTTCTTCCTCCTCAGCGGACGCTTCTTCGATAAGGTAATCGGTTATGTTTTGAAGCACCGGATTTTTGGAATTGAAGCCATAGGTTATAGAATTGCAGCCGCGACCGTTGGTTTCTTCCTCGATCACCTTGGACACATTTGTCTCCTTAGCGGAGTCAGTTTCATTCCACAGCTTAAAACGCTCGTCCAGGTTCATGGCAATCTTCGCACACAGCTTGATGTCAGTGCGCACAATCTGTTTGTGCGCTGTAATTCCATTGGCGGGACGCACGCGTCGACTTAAGTCTCTATTAACAATGGCACCCATTTCGCAGTCGCGCAGGCGCTGATTGTTGAGGCTCCAGCAGATCTCCTTAATGTTGACATCGCGTGTAAAAGTGATCCAACCGCGACGATACCAGCGACGCTCCACCAGCGGATCAGCAATGGCAACACGCAGGTAGCCGCTAAAGCGTGTACAAATCGCTTCGATCTCTGCCTTAGTTATCGAGGGCGCCAAGTTACGCAGAAATATGGATGAAGTGCGGTGCAAAGCACGTGGCTGTGAACCATCCTTCAGTTTTTCTAGGTCAATTGTCTCGGTTACGGTGTCGGTTCCTGGTGTGGCATTTTCCGCTTCGCTTTTGTCAATTTTCTTCTCTTTTTCATTGTCTGCTGCTTGTTCCTCTTTTTGCACCTCAGCCTGCTCAATATTGTCTGGATGCTCATCATTGTCCTCGTTTTTGATAGGTGATGTATTATTATCCCCATCTGAAGATTTATGCTCTGGCTTTGGACTCTCGATAGGCAGCTGTTTGGCTTTCGCTGCCACAGCCGCCGCCGCAGCCTCCTCTTTATCTTTTTTTGCCTCCGCGTTTTGATCGGCGCGTAAGCCCTCTTCCACATCGTATTTTTCCTTCAGCTTCTCCTCATTAGAGTCTGTGTCTGAGTCAGAGCTGGAAAATGACGAACTATCATCGTCGCTGCTATTACGTTTGCGTTTATTGGTTTTTTTCTTTTGAATTTTATCGCTGCTGCTTTTTGGTGAATCATCTTCACCTAACTCCTTGTGTGGATTGTCAGCCGTAAGCTCTATCTGTTGTTTGTTACTGGTTTCCACCGGCTTTGGAGCCATCGTCTCATCATCATCCCAGTTCTCCTCATCGGAATTAACCGGCCGCAGACTCTTGTGCTGCGGCGAGACTATCTGGGGCAAATTCTCACCATCACCATCTTCAGATTTGACTTGCTGCTTAGGACTATCTGGTGGCTCCTGTTTTGCTACGGCGGTTAATTCAGTGGATTCCGATTTGCGCTCGTAGACCAGCGTAGTCTCTTTGGGCTTTTCGTCAAGAATCTTAAGATCCTCATCGGTGCCGCCCTCCAGTTTTATCACACAAGTGTCAAGCACGCGCACCAATGCATCCGCTTGTGACGAGTCTACCTTCACGTTGCCAATGGTCCCGTTTCCGAGCAGCTCCAGAAAAACGTCCGTGCGTCTCTGTGTATTTTGTTTTTTTTAAATAAACTTAGTAACTCTCGGGGTGTATTCAATACCAGTTTAATTACCTTTAAAAAGCCGCGCTGTTCCTCACTGCGACCTATGCTGTCCTCGGGATGGTATTTGTTTTTGAACCTGCGAAAGACATTGTTCAGCTTAATAACAATCGTATATTGTTGTCAACCTTAAAGTACGGCGCGTGTGTTGGCTATTTTTGCAAATATTGGTAATATAGGATAAAGATTCCGGCGCATCCTCTGGCTAATGGGCATCAAGTATTAATTAGTGGTATGTAAAGTTTTCATTTGATTTGGATTACATAGCTGTTGCATATATAAATTACCCAAAGTCTTACCTTTGCAAGCGCATTCATAAATGTGTATACATATGTATATGCGTTATATGCATACTTAAATACGAGAATTATTTTGGCATTTGCTCGAAACGAATTTAAATAAATCGCGGTTTCAAAAATATAAACACACCCACGGCATTGCTCGCCGGGTAATTTAAATTTAAAGTTATTAATGCTTCTATTGAGACAGAGCCAGAGGCTGAGGCAAAGGCCGAGGCTCGTCTCTGGCTCTCAGTTCGCAAACGCCATAATACCCAACAAAGCTGCAGAGAAAAACTTAATTATAAGTATACAAGAGGGTTATGTTTTGTGATTGATTGCAGTCTCACGAAGGAAATACAAATTTAGATTAGATTAAAAAATCAAACAAAATATGAATTAGAAATTGTAAGTACAAGAGCGGCGAGGTTGCAAGTGCTGCTTTTGTTGTTGCTGTTTTCTCGTTGTTGTTGCTGTTTTTGTTAGCTACGAAATTGCTACTCACCATTCCTCATCCTTATGTGCCACAAAAAATTCATTCAGTTGCTGTCGCTTGAAGTCCGTCTTGTATTCCGTGTATTTACGCATCACCTCCGAGTCGGATATATTCTCATCCTGTGTGTCCAGAAACTGTTTAAGCGTCAACATTGCAGGCTGTGTTTGTGTGTCGGTGCTGCTGCTGCTAGGCGCTGATTCGCGGGCAGGTGGCGCATGGCCTGCATGAGAGTAGGCTGAGTGCAGAGATTGATAGTGATCATTCCAGGCCTGCACAAGGTACGGATCGTAGCCTGCAATACACAAAATTGTAAAAACCATCACTACAAATGAGCACCGAGAAACCCATTAGTCCGAAAAATCTTCAGAATGGTGGGAATCCGCATTACTTTTCGAAAGTGAGAAAGGGATCGCTAGACGATAGCCTGGACGATCTCTGATCTTTCAATATTATTAAATTTGGGGACCTTTGCTTAAAAATTGTAGTTTAGTCGAGCTGCTCACCCTGTACCCAGATCTGATATGCCCAAAGCGGAGAATGAAAATAAACTGAACAGTAAACGAACCAATCAATCAAAAAGTTTTAATTTCCATTGATCACAATCTATATGAATTCTGTTTTGCTCTAACGGTTCTTTCGTATTGTTTGATTATAAGGTTCGTTCCTCCGAGCACTAGTGGAACCAAACAAAAGGCACACAAGAAACAAGTGAAAATGTTTGCTTTAGTTTTTTTTTCAAACGTTCTCTCTTTCTTGCTTAGTTTAAGATATACAAACTAAAACTAAATAAATAAGTTTGTATATGTATAAATAAGTTGTATATATGTTTGTTCGTACTCTGGCCCAAACAAAATACGTGAATGGAAGATGAAAATTTTGAGATTATAAGTCGAAGAACAATATTCTAACAGATCTGAACTAAATCCCCGGATTATAATTATGTATACAATTGCTATTGGAAACTTTTCTTTTTCATTTAACTATGAATTAAAATAGACTTCAAATAGAATATATTTTCTTCAGGGACACGGCGTTTGTAGCGTATTTGTGCGATGTGGTTATGTGAATGTGAGTACAAAGATGAAGTTAGGGATTTGAAAACTGTGTTTGTGGTATCTTGCACACGAGTAAGCGACTCGGAATCGATGAAGTAATCGCCAAATTTCCCGCTGGGTATTCGAACACACTCAACTAGAGCAATCTGTCACGTATTGTATTTTGAGACTAGTTTGCATAGAAACAGACAGACAGACGGAAATCGCTATATCGACTCGGCATTTGATGCTGATCACGAATATTTAGACCATTTGGGATCGGCAACGTCTCCTGCAATAAGTTACACATTTCGTGACATAACTAATTGTAATAACCTCATAAGGCTATAAATTTGTGATCGGAATCAAACACACAGGACTAGATTGACGAGACTGTTGATGCTGCTCAAGAATATATGCTACATACATAGGTGGAGATGGCTTCCGAGGTGCTTGTTTATGATCAGTTTTATGATCAAAACTCGGCACCCGCAGATTAGGTACTATTTCAAAAGGACTTTGGGAATTTTTAGACAGACATCCCAAATGCTGACTTACCGAATCGCGGATTGGAGCGCATTTCACTGTCACCCCAATCGGGTCGCATGCGTTTCGCAGGCGGCATCTCACGTCCTGGCGAACCGTATCGAGGACGTGGACCAGAGCCACGGTAGTCACTATAATCTGGTCGATGACGTGTACCGCCGCCGCCACTACCGCCGCCTGCGGCAGAACTTCCACGAAACGGATTCCTATCGAGGATATTATTGCATTGTAATGCGTGTCTTGCAACAAACTACCGATTACTTACCGCTCTGACCACTCATCGCGAGAATTACCACCGCCAACCATTGGACGGCGTTCATCTCGGCGTTCAGGCCTGTAGCTGTCGCGCTCGCCCCGAAATTTGTCGCGTCGCTTGCGATCGTATTCATCATCAGAATCAGCCATTGGTAGTTGTCTGCAAAACAAAAAACAGCAATATTGATTTGTGAAAGTTGCACTTAGACTGGTATTCGCTTTTGGCGCGACAGGGAACAAACATAACCTCAAACTTGCTCTTGCATGTATTAGATTTGGTTATTCATAGGTTTACGTAGGGCATACATGTACTTAGTTCCTCTTAGTTTCATGCTAGCACTAAACAAAATATGCTATCTCTGCTATTTTTTTGTAGAACACTCAATGCCGCCATCTTGCAGCCGTTGCCTGCCGTGAAAAACACTTACATACGTGTTAATAATATCAAAGCTATTTAGTTATCACCATACTTCCCCAAATTGGAATTGTTTACGCTTGAGTCATAACTTGAAAAGCAGCGTTGATATCCTAACACTCACCTTTAATTAATTAATTTATATTAATCTTAAAAATTTTTGTCACAGTACGGCGTCTGAACTGAAGCTCATATATATTAGTGATGGGCGATATATCATGTTACAGATATTTTGAAGTAGCAAAAATATCTACATATGTCAAAATATCGATGACAAAATATCTGTGACAAAATCATTGTTGATAAAAATCATATTTTTGTCACAGCAACATGTCTCGATAATTTGTATTAACGTCAACCTCATTGTTAACAAAAAGTCTTACCATGTTATACATATTTAATGAAGAAATCAAGCAAAATTGGGTGTGTGAAAATAAAAACAAAAGAAGGGTTGATGATCAGTACCACTGAGAAAATAACTTATAGAGTAACTAGACAGTGGGAATGCTTCTGACCGAAAATTTTCAATGCAGCAGGTCCCACGCGCTTTGTATTTGTTCGGGTGTCTTACTTAGACGACCCGAAGCGCCAGCTCCACCAAGTTCGTGGCTCTGTCGCAGATGCTAAGCGATCGCCGAGTCGAGAGCATCAATACGTATGTATGTACATACATATGTATGTGCTGATCTGCGCATGCGTGCGTGCATACGTACTTCAATACATATGTATGTATATGTATGTATGTACATACATATATGCACGAGAATTGTTTTCGTTTATTTGCTATTTCGATGGCTTGGCCAGCCGCGACTGGCATGCTTGCGAAGATCTTTATTATTAAAATACCCTACAAATAAAATGGTTTTTAGTACGTAGTATATTGGATAGATTTGTTTAAAAAATATAGATAGTCCTTTAAATTGTCAATTTATTCGACAGTGTCTATTTAAATAACATAAGCATTACAGCTTGTATTTTATATATTTATATAATTTAAGAAGTGCTGTGCCTGTGTAATTTAAATGGACTGAAAATTTATTGTATTTTGGGGATCCTGGAATTATTTATGTTATTACTCCCTGTACCCATAAAATGGGTAAAAAGGGGGTACTAATTCTGTGCAAATGTATGTAACAGCCAGAAGGAGACACCTCCGACCCTATAAAGTATATATATTCTTGATCAGCATCAAAAGAAATTTTGATTTGGCCATGTCCGTCTGTCTGTCCGTCTGTCCGTCCGTCCGTCTGTCCGTCTGTCCGTCTGTATGTATGAACGCAAGGATCTCAGCAACTATAAGAGCTAGAGACACCAAATTTGAAATGTAAGTTCGTGTATAGCGGGAGCAGGTCAAGTTTATTTTAGATTTGAGATATCGCCCCCGTTCCCCCGCTATTCGATAAAACCCGTTTTACAGTAACAATTATCAAGATATAGATTTGGAAATTAGCATGTACAATACTTGAGTCACTCTTAATCTACTGTCCAAATTTCAAGTCGATCGGATAACAAATACGGAAGTTATTCAACAAACAAGATTCAGTGCTGGAGCGCGGGGGAAGAAGAAGCACAGCCACAACTTAAAATGCCTGGCTTGCGCTGTCGCTTGTGCTGTCGCTCGTGTGTTTGCGTCTTTTGTGTATGTGTGTGTGCATGTGTAAGTGTACGTAGATGCGATCGGAAATTGTTTACCTGGGTACAGGGAGTTTTGTAGTCGGGTATACTCGACTATAGCATTCTTACTTGTTTTTATATACATATGTACATACATATATCTATATATATAATAGAGTTCAACCTGACTGACTGATTGGTGACATTTGGGCAGCCCAAACGGCAAACTGCAATTTTTACTGTACCTTCTTTTTATAAAATTAGGTGGAACCGCCGAAAAAAATAGTTCAATATATAGCGGGAAGTATAAGAAAATTTTATTTGAAAATTGTATGAAAATCTCGGTATGCGCCAGCTGCTACTTAACAACGTAAATGTGCAAAGAGATAAGAAATCTTTATCTTGAATCGCTCTCTCGGTCTTAAAACTTATAAGTGCAACTAAAATCACCATATTGCTTATGTCCCTCAGACTCTGCCTAGCTTTGCAATCGATCTACGGTAGATGGCGCGATGCTGGTCGACATGTGTTTGGCGGGAATTCTGTAGTATAGCAATATATCAAAATGTCTGACTTTGGTCTTAATCGACGCGTCTCAAAATTAGAAAGCAAATTCTGTCGGCGGAACAAAACTTTATTGTCGAAATAATGAAATGAATGACAGATATGCGTATATCGACACGATAGTTGTTCGTCT
The DNA here is from genome assembly GCA_035043065.1 of Hirtodrosophila confusa. NCBI lineage: Eukaryota > Metazoa > Arthropoda > Insecta > Diptera > Drosophilidae > Hirtodrosophila > Hirtodrosophila confusa. Next base: position 473,779 of record JAWNNI010000170.1, read on the forward strand.
TAGTATTGGAAAACATCAAATGTTTACCAGAGTTGTCAGACAGGTAGATATAGAACCGCACAAATTTGAATTTGTTAATAGATTAAATAAAATGTAAATAGGCCGCTTTAAATAACACGCGTGATTTATCGCTCTCTGGGCCTTAAAACTTATAAGTGGAACTGAAATCACCACATTGCTCATGTCTCTCAGAGTTTGCCTATGCTTTGCTATCGGTCTACGGTAGTTGGCGAGCTACTGATGGAGTACTACAATTTGGTTAATTTTCATCATTTAGGTTTATTAATAAGTTATGTAAATTTTTGGTAAATATAATGCGAATGTTGCTGGGCTGATTTACTACACAATACATAATAATTGTAGTAAATCGGAACAGCTCATTCGCATTATATATTGCTGATCGATTTTCCATAAATGTGTCGGTCGGTCGATATTTGTTAGTACCAACATGTTATAAGTTTGCCGCCAAATTTGAGCCTTTTGATTTTTTGCTGACAGCGGTGAACATTTCCGCTGTGCACGGCACTTACGCAATCAGAATGCGATAAATGTGGGGTTGCGCTATGTTTTAACAATGGAATTGATTGTTTTAGGAGTTTTCACTTGAATTAAGTATAGACATTTTACCACCCTTCCGCTATTTTCTGAATGTATGAATTATTCTTCTAAGTTCATTTAAGATATTTTAAAGGACTACGCCCACCCGTCGCCACAAGCGAGAAATGGGGGTCAAAGTCAAATGAGTGAGATTATTTGTTTAGTTAGATCGGCTTCAAAGTCATTGTCACAGCCCTACATAACAAATCATCAGGCGTTTGACTCAACTATTTGGTTTCCACGGGAGGGAAAACTGTGAATGGCTATTTTTGTGTATTTCTTACGGTGGACGAAAGTAGTAAAATTCAAGATAATGCACTTTTATTTAAATATTTTCGCCAGGCGAGTCCGGGGTATTTGCAGCTATAAATAATAAATAATTATAAGAATTGAAATTTAATGAAATTAAATTCAATATAGATAGGAAATGCGAGCAACGGGGCGGGGGTATAAGCTAGTGTATATAAAAAGAGTTCAACCTGACTGATGAAATTTGGGCAGTCCAAACGGTAGAAGCTAAAAGCCTGCAATTTTCACAGTACCTTCTTATTATAAAGTTATGTGGCACACTCAAAGAAAAATGGCCGTTCTAGTTCTAGAATTATCGGGCTAGAATTATACCGTTTTGTTCTTGTACAATTTTAAGTACATTCGTGCTTCAGAATTCTTAAATCAAGTATGATCGGGCTTCGTCGACTGAATAATAGGCTGGCTGAGTTGACTAAGTTGCGGTTCGCCGATGAATCTGCGCGGCGGTCCCGAATTCAAATCCTACTGGGGAAATTATGGGTGATGATATTTTTTTTTTCTTAAACTGAAATCAAATAAATTGCTAAGATATCAATGAAAGATTTGCATGTGCTGGTATTATCTTTCATATACTCACACATGCATTTGGATGTATGTATGAATGTAGGTATGTATGTACACATATGACTTTTGACGGTACGTTTTCATCTTACTGGTTGGCTCAGTGGACTAGATGACCGACTCGCAACAACAGCTGGACAAAGAAAATAATCGAGCGGGTTCTCGATCCTCAGCGGCGGCGATTTTTGGATGATGGTATTTATAAAAAGTCATTTGTTACATACGTATATACATAATTATTCTCTTATATAATACATACATAACAATAATAATTAATATAATGTATATTTATACATACGTACATATACCTATACTACTATACCTATAGAAATTAATAAACGTTCTAAAATCAACCTGGTTTCGGGAAATTAATCCCGTTTGATACTTAAACCAAATATATACTTATGTTTTTAAATCAAAAGTATATATAAAGTATACATGAAGTATATCGAAATTTCTTATTTTAAGAATTTCGGACTTTAAAAATCATTCTTAAAATAGGAATTCTAAGATTTTTCGAGCTTGGTCGGATTCTGCCACCGTTTGTACTTGGTTTGAGTACAGAATACTTAATTATTTCCCTGAGTGCACTGTGTTGGAAAACCAGAGTTGCCAGTGGTATAACAAAACCGCACAAATTTGAATTTGTTAATACTTTAAAATAAAATGTAAATAATCCGTTTAATATAGTTCTCGCGATTTATCGCTCTCTCGACCCTAAAACTTAAAAGTGTGACGGAAATGGACATATTGGTTTTGTCTCTCAACTTCTGTCAATGCTTTGCTATCGATCTAGGGTAGATGGAGCGCTCTGCTGGAGTCAATTATTTTTGTTATGCTACGATTTGGTTAATTTTATTCACTAAAGATTATTAATAATTTATCAACCCTTTTAGTTAATAAAATGTGAATACTGGTGGGTAGATTTAATACAAATTAACATTATCATTATTATGTTAGTATTATTCTTCCAACGTCATCAAAAATATTTTAGAGGACTACTCCCATCCGTCGGCACGAGATGGAAAGTCAAATGAGTGAGATTATTTCTTTAGTTAGATCGGCTTCAAATAGACACTGTCAATTTATTCTATTTTAAGGACTATCTACATTTTTTAAACAATTCTACCCATTGTACTACGTACTACAGTATCACTTCAACCTCCCTTGAGATAAGACGTGCTACCCCAACTTGAAGCGTCGCTTTACGCAAACCCAAACCTTATCAGCAAATCGCGAAAGAAAACAACAACTTCAAAGCAAAGTTAAAAATACAAATATACAAAAACCATAAAACAGCAATAACAGTTACTTGGGCTTAAGCCCAGCTTAAGTGAACATGCACGAACGACCAGACAAACACAGTTACTCCATGAACTCAAAATTAAGCGAACCAAAATACATAATAATAAAAATAAATTACAACGGATCTTTTGACAATGTATCACCAATCGTAATTTAAAAAAACCATTGACTTTGCCTGTAATGGTGAGGTTGACTCATGTAAAAAAACCAGAGACGGCTGTCTTTTGATTAAAACAAGCATTGCAACTACTAAAACTAACTAAAATGACAGATATCGACATAACAGCCACTGAGCACAAATCACTGAATTTCACAAAAGGAGTAATATACTGCAACGAGCTACGAAACATAAGCGAAGCGATAATACTCGAAGAACTAAAAACACAAAACGTTACTGAAATTAGGAAAATCATGAAAAAACAATATCAAGAAACATCGAGCAACGCAAACGCCAAGGGTATAAACACGAGCCTTGGAGAAACTGGACTGATCATAATAACATTCGCTACATTAAAACTACCAGAGTCACTGAGAATTGGTTATGAAACTGTCCGCGTACGCCCATATATACCACTCCCACTACGATGCAAAAGATGCCTCCGCTATGCAAAAGCACAGAAACATGTAAAAACTGCTCAGACACCAAACACACAAACGAAGGAGAAGTCTGCAAAAACACAAAAAGTTGCCTAAACTGCTCTAACAACCCAGACATCGACCCCTTGACCGCAAATATCCTACGTTCCAAAAACAACAGGATTTAACCGCAATTAATACCACCGAAAAAGTGGATCCCAAAACTGCTGTCAACATATACCATACACGCCACGGCCAAAAAACAAGAACCAGCTACGCAACAACACTTACAAGCCCTGCACCTCAAGCCTCAACTAACTTACATTCGACAAACACACATACACCACGCATCATCCAGCAAGTAACAACACCTAGGAATACACTGCAACATCAACAAAGCCTCACACCCGCATCTACATCCCACGGATTCAAACCAACTAACATAGTAAGCCCAAAATATAGGAACACAAGCCACAGATGACTTAAAAATAAGAATCTTTCCCAAAGATAAACCTAATACCCTAGCTGCAAGCCTTAAGGCTAGCAAACGAAAAAACAAATCCTTAAACAAAAGCAAACACAACAGCGACAGCGAATCCATATAAATTAATAAATAACTAACAAACAAACAAATACATAAATTAAGTAAACAAATAATAATCAAATAACAAATAATCAAAATAAATAAATAAATAAATAAGTAAAAAATATAATAGAAACAAATTAAACAAGTAAGAATGCTATAGTCGAGTATACCCGACTACAAAACTCCCTGTACCCAGGTCAAAAATTTTCGATCACATCTACGTAAACTTACACATTCACACACACATACACAAAAGACGCACTCACACGAGCGACAGCTCGAGCGCAGCGCAAGCGAGGCATTTTTAGTGGTGGCTGTGCTGCTTCGTCCCCCCGCGCTCCAGCACTGAATCTTGTTTGTTGAATAACTTCCGTGTTTGTTGTCGGATCGACTTGAAATTTGGACAGTAGATTAAAAGTGACTATTGTACATGCCAAATCCCAAATCTATATCTTGAAAATTGTTACTGTAAAACGGTTTTTATCGAATAGCGGGGAAACGGGGGGAGATATCTCAAATCTAAAATAAACTTGACCTTTTCCCGCTGTACACGGACCTACATTCCAAATTTGGTGTCTCTAGCACTTATAGTTGCTGAGATCCTTGCGTTCCTACATACGGACGGACAGACAGACTGACATGGCCAAATCAAAATCTCTTTTGATACTGATCAAGAATATATATACTTTATAGGGTCGGAGATGTCTCCTTCTGCCTGTTACATACATTTGCACAGATTTAGTACCCCCTTTTTACCCATTTTATGGGTACAGGGAGTAAAAAGAACTAACATGGTTCTCAATATACTGCAATGGAATATGAATGCATTAATTACTCAATACGTTTTGTATGTGTGGGCCCAAGTACGCATATGCGCTTGCTTAGTATGCGTGAGCAATGAAAAAATGCAACAGCGCATGGCAATATGAAATCTGAATTCAGAAATGGAAATGGAAGCGACCAAGCGCACAACACATGCCCTGTTACATATATGCAGATAGGTTGATTTTGTCGGCAATAGGGTTCATGATGCGATGGCGGTGTTGATAGAGTGCTTTTTTGATAATCGGCTTTTTGCAGGTTCGATCCCCAGTTGATCCATTATTTTGATAATGGGAAACAATATTTATTTTTTATTTTCTTTTGATTTTCTAATTCTTTAATTTGTATTATTATTTTTAGACTAGTTGCAGAGATCAGTTAATTAAGCAAAGTAAAATTACCTTTGCGAAAGCAACGATATAGCTCAGAAGAAATGGAAGAAGGTGATCTAAAAAGCTTAGAAAAATAAAGAGAAATTTGTAGGATGGTATAAATCTTCAGGCAAAGATAGGGAGTTGACCTGTTGATGGAAGCATTTAGATATACAAGCATTTTAAAAACAAGGTCTAATATTCTATTTAAGTTATGTAACGGTCGCCGTTGAGCCTATTTGAATTTGAATTAAGATATTCGTAGCAGCCAACTTTTTGTCCTCATCGCTGCTTATCGATAAAGCGCGACGCGAACGCTGGCAGCGCACGCTGACAGCGCAGGTGCAGCTAGCTTCAAGCGACTGAGGCAATGCAGCTATCTTCAAGTGAATCCGGAAAAATGCTCTCGTTGGCTATATAAGTCCCAGTGGCCCGGAAATCGCCCTCTCAACGCGGTGTGATATATACACGTCTATATACACGTCTAGGTACTGCTGCTCCGCCGCAGCTTCGCCAACAAAGTTTTTTGGCCAAACGTTTAATTAATAAAAATCACAAATCGGCAACAACAAAAACTTTGTCGTGGTGCGGAAAATGTGACTTTTATACCCCAGTTTTGGGTTAAAACTACCGCTCGCCAAGCCCCCGGGGCTACAATATTAATAAGCCGAAGGTCTCCAATTTTTGTTTTTTGGCTACACAGCAGCATTAACAAAGCAATTAGATAGATGTGTCAAATAAGCCTTTTTCTGAGGCCAAATGTTTTGCTGACCGTACAACCCCAGCTCTTCGGCAAAAAAGCCGAACTCCCACAACCCCAGTCGGGTTGCCAGCTCAGCAAAAACAAAAAAGCCGAGCTACTTACGCCTCTGCTCCGAACAAATATTTAGTCTTGGATCGACACCAGAACGATGAGCACGGCTTATGTCGCTTGCGCTCTTATTTCGTTTCTATGTGTATTCTATAGTTAATGACAGTAGCCACAAAAACCGCCTTTATTGCGGTCTACTTCGATCGTCAAATCGATTCCGGCAAGATCCATTATACCGCCGCTGTCTCGACCCAAATCCCGTCCCTTTGCAAGGTGACGGCCACGTGTGCCGACTGGAAAGGACGGCACTGTATTCTCGTTGAGTGTGTTGTGTTGTAGGGATCCTAAATTAAGATTATGTGTACATGTCGAGACATGGTAAAAAGAACCCCCCCACACCCAACCGAGCTAGGAAACAAGAGGATCCCCGTGCTAACTCGACTACTAGAAGTTTTTAGTTAGGATTAAATACGCCGTTGCTGCTACTTCGCGTCTGATGGTTACATAATTTTTGTCGCCCAGCGTAGGACATACTCGTTACATAATTTTTGGCGCCCAACCGCGATGCACGTGATTGAATTTTTGAATTTTGAGTTTTTATATATATTTGTATCACGCACGCTGATGTCGATGAGACTGATTTGGCTTATCTTCCGCATGCGCTGATACTGGCTTAGGCAAAATAGTATTTAGGACTACGATGCAGAGCATTCAGAACTTGAATATTTTGCCGAGAATCTGACTTTGCTATTTGGTTTGAGTGTGATATGAAGGCGAATACTTATAGCAGTAAACACCAGCTATACAATCGGTCCCATACATTGCTTGTTTTCTTCTTATGGTTTTGGGAAAACTGGAGTTTGGATTTGCTTTACCGGAAATACTTTCTAATGCAATTGCAGAATACTGAATATTTGGCTAAGATATCAGTATTGATTGCCACTTGATAGCTAGTTTCTGATAAAGTAACTTCAATTTCAGTAGAGCCAAAAAGTCATAACATAACAGATTGATAATTGATGTATGAGATTTAATTTGCATTGTTGTCTGGAGCTTGGTCATATGCTGCGTTGCATATCCTTGCCGAACTTCGTGAACTGGATTAAATATGTTAATATTACAAACTGCCTTCTATATTAGATTTAATAGACCCGATGTGTACTTACATTCCTTACGATGTTTTATATCAATTAAATAAACTGCTACCAATTTATGTTACCAATTATTGTCACAAATCAGGAAATTATTTATGAACCATGTTGCCTATACGCAGCCCCCAAAATGTACAGCCGTCTTCAGAGACAGCTGATAGCCATTGTGTTATTTGCAGTACAGTAATGGACAATACACAATCCTGTTATTGCACCCCTTGCAGGCATTTTTTTCACTTTGCTTGGAAGGCTGGTTAGCCAATCATGCTAAATGTCCTAGCTGCAGTACTGTGCTTGACCCAGAAACAATTAAATTAGTTGTCGGAGCTTGCTCCCCAAAGGGAAAGCAATCTGATCCGCGTGCACCTCCAGCAGTAGAGAGAACTGTTACCCGCAGACTAGCTAAAGCGTTGATTCAAGCGCAGACTCAGAGTGTAGAGAACCCTGCCGAACGATTAGTCGATGTTAGTGATGCACCACTATCTGGTTTAGATGCTAGTCATAGCACCAATCCAGCCGAAGGTGTACCTCCTCGAACCGGTCCTGGTTGTAGGAGAGGTAGACCAGTTCGGTCAAATATTCCTCGTCAAAATCCTGGCGTGGACTACAATATGATTCAGGAGATGATTGAACAAACGGTTACCCGTGTCATAGCATCGTTGAATGTCAAACCTCAATTAATGTCAAGAGAATCTCAACCCCTTTCAGCAGTGTCGCAAACTACTCCAATCCCAACTCCGATTAATGTGTCGCCTGGTAGCTCATCATTCCGAAACGGAAAGATTGCAGACACCATGCAAAAATGGAACCTTCACTTTGATGGGTCAACGGAAGGAAGAAGAATTTATCTGTCGAGTCAAAGCCTTAACGGATGAGACTCTCGATAGTGATTTTATGAGTCTTTGTAAGCATTTTCATGTGCTATTTGTAGGAAAAGCCTGTGACTGGTACTAGCGATACCACAAACAGGTAGACCGTATAGTTTGGACGGAAGTTTGTGCTTCTCTTCGCCATCACTACAAAGATTATCGCTCCGATTACATGAGCAAGGAGTTGGTACGTTCTAGAAAGCAAAAGCCCGGTGAATCTTTTGTGTCCTTTCATGACGCAGTTGCTTCCCTGATCGACAAATTTGCTATCAAAATTGACGAGATTGAGCTAATCGAAATCTTAAAAAATAACGTACTGCCAGAAACACGTCACAAACTGTTATATCAACCGATTAATTGAGTTGGCCATCTCCGTAGATTAGTTCAAATGAATAAAAATTTAGTCAATGAGCTCAGTTGTCGCACTGATGGTATGACTAAATCTCGACTTTTACCTCCACGTCGGCAAGTATATGGCCTAGAAGAGTCTGGTCCTGAAAATGAGGTAGAAAATACTTTGGATAGTGAATTAGATGTTGCCGCAATTCGCAGTAGCCAGTCCAAACTAACATGTTGGAACTGCGAAGAGCCAGGACACATGTGGGAAAATTGCCTTGCAGATATTTATAAGCCCCAGTGCCAGGTGTGTATCCGTAGAGCTTCGGAAAACCGCCAGAAGGGTGCATCCAGCAGCAGTCGGATGCCCCCAAAAGTTTAATGAATTCCCATTCTGAAGTAATCGCTGCGGATCAAAGCTATAAGCTGGTCCCTACTCAGAATTTACAGCAGCACTCAAAAGATACAAATGTATCTAAAACTAGATTACGATTCCTACCGTATTCTGAACGGCTAACTGCTTATTTGCAAGTTCGAAACAGGATATGGAATGATGAAAAACCCAGAGTTTCTCAGCGTACCCTACGCTTGAAACATTACTATGCCAAAATCAAGCAAAATCGCAAACATCTCGTTTCGACGGTTTTTTGTGATCCCAAAGACATGCGGAGCTATGCTGAGGTTTCCTTTTAAGCTTCACGGAGCTTGGTCTGTTGGACACTGGCGCGAATATCAGCTGCATAGGCTCTAGACTTGCGCAACAAAATTTTACAGCTTTGCCGGAATTTAAGCCAATAAAATCGCACGTCAGAACAGCAGACGGGCATAGTCAAAACGTCATTGGGTATTAGAAGTGGTTATAAAGTACGAATTGGTTACTAAACCAATAAAATTATAAGTAATTCCACCATTTTTGGAGAGCCTTTGAGCTTGCGCCAAATATCATACCGTCAGAGTTGGAGTCGATTGAAAGGTAGACAAAGGAGAAGAGTCGAATACCTATCCTTTGAATGATCAGCAAACGCAACAACTGAATGTTGTTATTTCCAAATGCTGCTGAGGGATTAGGTTGTACATCCTTGATTCAACATTGCATCGAGATAAGAGACGCAAAGCCAGTGAAGAAAAGATTTTACCCTGTGAGTCCAGCAGTCGAAAAATTGTTGTATGCAGAAATTGACCGCATGTTGCAACTTGATGTTATTGAACCTTCTGTTAGTGCCTGGAGTTCGCTCTATGCGAACTGAAGCTCAACAAGGTGCGCCTCTGCTTAGATGCTCGAAGGCTAAATGACGCAACTAAAAAGGATGCGTAGCCATTGCCAGGCATCGATGGCATTTTGTCACGATATAATTCCACCTAACCTGCGTTATATGTTTTTGGTTATTTAGATGACCTATGTATGTCAGAAGATTTCTCTTCACATTTGTCAGTTTTAGTTCGTATCGCGGAACAATTTAGAAAAGCAAATTTGACTTAGATATCGCTAAAAGTCAATTTTGTGTAACTAGTATTAATTACCTTGGTTACGTTATCGGTAGCGGGGGTATTTATACTGACCCAGAGAAAATATCTTGTATTTTGAATTGGCCACCGCCTAGAAATCTGAAACAAGTTCGGGGCTTCTTAGGAGTGTGCGGCTGGTATCGTCGTTTTATAAAAAACTTTTCCGGTCTCACTTGCCCCATAACAGATGTGCTATGGACAAAGAAAAAGTTTTGCTGGACTTCTGAAGCGCAGAGCGTAATGGACCATTTAAAATCAGTATTAACGCCCTCACCTGTGTTACAGAATGCTGATTTTGATAAGAACTTCTTTTTATATTGCGACGCCAGTGATTTCGGTATTGGCGCCGTTCTTGTACAGATGTCTGAAAATAATGAAGAAAAACCTATTGCATTCATGTCAAAAAAACTAAGCCGTGCACAGCGTAACTATAGCGTTACAGAGCGTGAATGCCTAGCCGTGATTTTAGCCATTGAAAAATTCAGGTGTTACTTGGAACTCCAAGAATTTGAAGTGGTTACAGATCACTCTAGTTTGCTCAATTAGATATGAGTCCTATAATAGATATGGAATCTGACGCATTCCTGGACGTTAGCTATGTGCAAATCAAAGATAAGCTTGCACAAAATCAATCAAAGTTCCCAGACATAAAAAGAGTTGATAAGTTTTTGTATGTACGCACAGAACATTCGGATGGAGATTCGACACAAGATAACCTTTCTTGGAAGCTATGGGTGCCTGATCAGCTTAAAGCCGATGTGCTTGAAAAAGGTCATGACAGCTTCAAGTCGTCTCATGCCGGAATGCAAAAATCGATCGAGAAAATCCGCAGAAATCTGTTCTGGTCAGGATTAGCGAAAGATGTGCGAGAGTATATTGGAAATTGTGAGATTTGCAAGGAGTCAAAGGCTCCAAATTATTCCCCTATACCTATGGGTGCCCATAGTCCGACATGTAGACCGTTTCAATGGCTTTATATTGATCTGCTTGGGCCATACCCTAGAACCAAGAGCGGTCATGAAATTTACTTCAGCTGCTATACAGAAATTTCTTCTAGAACAAATTTTACATCGTTTTGGTGTGCCTCAAACTATAGTCAGTGACAACGGCACTCAGTTCAAAGCACATGAGTTCAATGCATTTTAACAGAACTTGGCATTGAGCATTTATGTACAGCTTTATATTCGCCGCAGAGCACTGCTGCCGAGCGAGTTAATCGCTCTCTGCTGGCCGCCATTCGTGCTTATTTAAAACAGGATCATTGGGATCAATATCTCACAGGTATTTCGTGTTCCTTAAGGTCTGCTCTTCACCAATCGTTGGGGTGTTCTCCCTATCGAGCTCTTATTGGGTTAGATATGATCACTCATGGCACCGATTATAAATTACTGCAGGAGTTATCGTTACTGGAAGACCCCATTGTCCCTATAGCGCGGTCTGACAATTTGGCATTGTTAAGAAAAGACATTCAGAAAAACATAAGAAAAGCCTATGAACGCAATGATGCCCAATACAACTTGGAAATTGTTTTTATATGCTCGAAGATCTGCAAGGAAAAGATATTGGAACGTTTCATGCGAAAGATATTAGAGTCTAATTCCCGCTAATATCCTCGTCTAACGGTGGGATATTATCGGGTGGTGTAACGGTCGCCGTTGAGCCTATTTGAATTTGAATTAAGATATCAGTCGTAGCAGCCAGCTTTTTGTCTTCTACGCTGCTTATCGATAAAGCGCGGCGCGAACGATTGCAGCGCACGCTGACAGCGCAGGTGCAGCTAGCTTTAAGCGACTGAGGCAATGCAGCTATCTTCAAGTGAATCCGGAAAAAAGCTCTCGTTGGCTATATAAGTCCTAATGGCCCGGAAATCGCCCTCCTTTTGCCTCAACGCGGTCTGATATATACACTCTACATACACGTCGAGGTACTGCTGCTCCGCCGCAGCTTCGCCAACAAAGTTTTTTGGCCAAACATTTAATTAATAAAAATCACAAATCGGCAACAACAAAATCTTTGTCGTGGTGCGGAAAATGTGACTTTTATACCCCAGTTTTGGGTTAAAACTACCGCTCGCCAAGCCCCCGGGGCTACAATATTAATAAGCCGAAGGTCTCCAATTTTTGTTTTTTGGCTACACAGCAGCCACAAAAACCGCCTTTATTGCGGTCTACTTCGATCGTCAAATCGGTTCCGGCAAGATCCATTACACCGCCGCTGTCTCGATCCAAATCCCGTCCCTTTGCAAGGTGACGGCCACGTGTGCCGACTGGAAAGGAAGGCACTGTATTCTCGTTCGACACTGGGTTGGCTTTGCTTGCAGCTGTGGAGAAGTTGCCTTTGCTTGCCTACGCCAGCAACATAACGATTCGGAGCTCGAATCACCTGAACTAATGCAGTTGCCGAGTTCTGCAGTTGCTGAGTTCTGGAGGTGCTTTTGGGTGCTCCTCGAGGCAGGTGACCAGCTGGTTCAACGCGCAGGTTCTCGAATGTGCAGTCGAGCCGAATTGCGGTTTGCTGAAGCTCTAAGCCAGAGTATAGAATAAGTGATTAAATTGTGAAATAGACTAAAAGTGCATAAATAGGACGATAGCACCCTATAAAAAAAAAACAAGTAAGAACGTTGCAGTCGGACGCACCCGACTGCAGAATACTATGTTCCCAGTCCTGTATAATTTTATTTGTGTGTTCAGAAAGAGACGCGAAAAAAACTGCACAGGTGTGGGAGACATAGATTTTGCTCCTTTGTGGGTGAGTGGGTGGGGGGGTCCAACAAAATTTGATGCAGATTTGTCCAGGGGGTCAACATTAGTATGTGTGCCAAAATTGGTGACTACCTGTAAAGGTGTGAGAGATATAAACTTTTCTCCTTTGCGGGGGAGGGGGTGGGGGTTGAAACTGTAGGAGATATACCCCTTGAAAAACGTGTTTTGGGGATATCTATGCCGATTTGTGGGGGTGTGGGTGGGGGTTTTCCCCAAATTGCGGGGGAGGGGGTGGGAGTGGGGGTCGATCTCGACACTTCATAAATTGACGATATACACGAACATATGTACCAAGTTTAGTTGCTCTAGCTCAAAGATAAAGGCGAAAAAATTGCGTTCATACGGACATACGGACAGACGGACAGTTGGACATTTCGCAAACCCAATATACTATTTTCCCTTCGGGAACATAGTATAAAAATATTACAAAACTTAAAGATACTTAAACCTAAAATTATTACAAGCCCGAACAGAGTGTTGAGTTTAGTGGCCTAAAAATGTCTTTGGGTTTTTTTCAAGAGTGGATCGGTTTTTGTTACAACCTAACAATCAACCTAACATATTAAAAATTTAACAGCCATTACTAAAAATAATAATACATACATGCAGTGCAAAAAAAAAGTGAGAATGCTATAGTCGAGTATACCCGACTACGAAACTCCCTGTACCCAGGTCTAAAACATTCAATCACATCTACTTCCACTTACACATAGACAAAGACGCACGCACACAGGCGGCAAAACCGACAGCGAAAGCGAGGCATTTTAATTGGTGGCTGTGCTTCTTCTTCCCCCTCTCGATGCATCACTGAATCTTCTTTCGTGAATAACTTCCGTGTTTATTATTCGATCAACTTGAAATTTGGACAGTAGATTGACAGAGACTAAAGTATTGTACATGCCAAATCTAAAAGCTAAATCTTGAAAATTGTTACTGTAAAACGGGTTTTATCAATTTGCGGGGGAACGGGGGAGATATCTGAAATATGAAACAAACTTGATCTGCGTATGGTATACAGGAAACTACATTCCAAATTTGGTGTCTCTAGCTCTTGTAGTTGCTGAGATCGACGCGTTCATACAGACGGACAGACGGACAGACGGCCAGACGGACAGACGGACAGACAGACGGACATGGCCAAATCGAAATCTCTTTTGATACTGATCAAGAATATATATACTTTATAAGGTCGGAGATGTCTCCTTCTGCCTGTTACATACATTTGCACAGATTTAGTACCCCCTTTTTACCCATTTTATGGGTACAGTGAGTAAAAAACGAATAAACAAGACTGAAACTCACATATTTAAAACATGAACATAACAACATAGAACAGACCACCGTTGTCTGCAATACTTCGCTTGAAGGCCTTTCATCGATGATCATAAAAGTAAGTTACTCATTGTCTTGTTTTGCTATTATTATTCTTGGCACCTGGCGACAAGCACAGCCAACCTGACCGGCGCACAAGCTGATGTATATGACTCTATGGTTGAAGTCTCCCTCTAATCATGTTCGTTTGTGTTCGCTTGCCAGATTGGTGAAGGCTTAGTTTGCTATCAATTAGTTTGAATATTGTGAGCGAGACTGCTAGCTCAAGTCAAAGTAACGTAAATAAATTCCAATAATAGATTCAAAAGAAACAAACCAAAACTAGACAACATTACAACAACAGTATCGGTGCTCAGCATTGAGACAAAAAAAACGCAAGAACCCAAAACAGCTGATGCATTTATAGGCATTATCGGGTGCGTTAACTTTGGTGCTTTACGACAAGTACACTACGCTACATGAGACAAAAACCGAATTTCTTGTAACTATGAAAAATACATTATCCAATTAATTTTTATTATTATTATTATTTTATTCTATTACTATTTCTCCACATTTGCATTTGCCTTCATGTTTATAGCCATATTATTCACTTTAGGAAATTTTATGATTGACAGTATAGATAAATATGTATAGAATTATTAAATCATATTGCGGTTCTTTATTATACGCTGTTCGAAATTTCGCTTACTAAAAATAATCACGCATATCAAGATAAATAAAATGTATAAGTAATTAGTAATTATGTTAACAAAAATTAAATTAGGTTTCTCAATAATAATTAATTTGTAAAATCGCCGAATGGGCTCTTTCTTGAAATCAAATATTGTCGAAGACCACTTCCTAATATTTAATGCAGGTAATGCTGCTTTATGAGTAAATAAATTTTGAAATGTTTATTATTTTGAAAATTAAAACTTAAAGTGTGCTTATTTGCTGGTGACATGGTAGTATAATGATGTAGCAGGACATTTTTTGGAATCTTCATTAACATACATTCATTATTTCATTTCCTTAACATACAGACCGCGAGTGTCAGTTTTCATCTTAGACCTCGTGTTCAATTGGTATAAAGATCAAAAAGGAAAGCTACAACCTTGTTTTAGGCACTTTTAGTGCATGTTATTTTTGCGATCCGTGTGTTTGTGCTTTGTTTTCAAAGTATAGCTCTCACTTATAATTATAATGTAATTAAAATTCGCGTGCTGTTTTTGCGGAGAAAAAGGATGAATACCCTAAAACTGGCCTACCAATCTGTTTCGGTTTGTGAACGGGGGGTGTATAGCAATAGGAAAAGAAGAAAAGAAAAGAAAGGCTACATTGCACCCAAGTGGCTTTGACGCGCTAAGATATTGCTTAGCGGTCGTGTTCCCCTCACTGCCATGATCGTCATGCTGCGAAAAAAAATTTTGTGACGATCCCTTAAGCACACTTGGCTATCTACATTGATTCGAAGTTGGCGGGCATGACTTCCGGATTAAAAAGTTTTTACGTAGACTTCATTATAAAATGTATTCCATTAATTAAAAATATTGGATGGCATATTTCTTATGTATACTACACACTAAAACAATCGAGGGCTACACTGCATATAGGCAGCAAGAAGAAGCGGTACTTTAAAGCGATAATTTATACTACTAATAATTGCTAATAATCGTTAAAAAAATCGATTGACATTAAAAATAACTTTATATTAATAAAATTTCTAACATCGCGTCTAAAGTGGGAGAAAACATACAGGCGGCAGTGTATGGCTACAAACAGGTGATTGCAGAACTCAAACGAATTAGGTGGACTGAGTTAGGCGAGAAGAACTGCGTGGGCGTATGTATGTATGTATTTGTTTGTGTAGCCACTCGAATTGATTTTATATGGTACGCACTTTTTAACGTAAGAGAAATAATATAAAATAATAAAATTGGTTAGGTACAGACTTACTACTTTATCCGGATCCAACGACGAAAGATCTTTCGGCGACGATCGGGTTTGAGCGATGAGATGTCGTTCTCTTAAGTAAGAGAGACATTATTTTTATTTGTTTAATAAATATTTTTGTTTTGTATTATTTCATAATATCATTCAATACATAAGCACAACACTTAAAAAAAATGCAATAGCATCACTTTAACCAACATTTTTGGGGAACTTTGACCCTGCCACTACCACATGTTTGTTATGCAACCACTTCTTTTAAGCCCGAAAAAAAAATTATAACAAAAGAATTTATAAGGAAGTACAAACTAAACTAAAAAGAATAAAATCTATAAGCAGTCATGCTTGAGGTTGACTAATTTCCTTTTTAGGCAAATCGACACAAATTATTTGGAGTTTCGTCTCATTGGATTTGGGCTTTTACTTTTGTGGTCGATTTGTTTAAAAAGAAAATAACTATTTTGGGGGGCACATTTTCACACACGCTCTTTTTTTAACGCCAACTTTGGCTCAATTTCGCTGTCGCTTGCTGATTTATTTAAACTTTTGAGGGCTTTCTTTGTTTCACTGTGTTAACGATCGTGATTTCGGCGTTTCAGCGACTATACGACCGACGGGGTGAAGAGAAGACGGTGAACTGAGAAGTGCAGCGAGAACTTATCCACTGTAGGGCTCTGGCCTCGCTTCGGCAAGCCTTATCTCCGCTTTGGTCACAAATATTTAATAATTGGTGCCAAATCTGTGTAATTAAACAGACAAAAATGTACCCAAATAGGGAAATAAGCAACCGGCCAAATCAAGGTCTCTATATATATGAAAATTTACCCTTTTTGGATTGGCACCACAAACTTGCCAATTTCCGCTCACTTGATCGGCTTTTCTCCGGTGCTAGCCACAAGGCCTAGCAAAAAAAGGAGCCTCGAGAATCTACCAGAGCTTTGGGAGGATTACTCTGTGGGCAAATAATTATGGTAACGATGCCAAAAATTACTTACGGCATACTTACTCCTGGCAAGAAAGCACTTTCTAAGAATTCTTTAGAATCGATTTATGGTTTTTTTTTTTCTTTCCGCGTGACGAGTTTAAATTACTATTTTACCCTTAGGTGAAAGGAATAACAATTTTTCCTCTATTGCTACAGCACAACTGGTTGGCTCGGCGGTCACGATCAGAAAGAAAGAGGCTAGCTTTCCGCTGGACTAGGGAACCTCTTCCCGGAAATGGGAGATAGTTGTCAAAGGTTGACTGTGAACCTTGACACTGGAAATTTTACCTTTTTGAGCAGGGCTGCTGCATGACTTTGCAACTCGTAGCAAAAATAGATGGCGTTAGTAGGAAGGCTTAGGGACAGCACTACTCACAACTGGGCTTAATCAAAAATTATTTAAAGAGTTTTCCAAAAATTACAAACAAAAATAAAATTAAAAATATTTATTCCGCAATTTTTTTTTTTTTTAACAAAAATTAATTATATCATACTTTGTGCAAAGCTATTTTACTACTAAGTTTAGGAACTACTACTAAATGTGAATGTAAACTACTATACCCAAAGCGGACAACAACCTAAATAGTATTGCCTACTTTTAGGTAGCAAAGTAAATTGACATGGCCAAACGGGGCGACAAGCGCCACTACACTTTCTAATAAATTCTCTACATATAGAAAAAATCGCACTCCTCGTCGTGGTGGTGGTGTACTTATTGCTGTTGATGTTGATTTGTCATCGGAGCTTGTAATAATTGATAATTGTATAGATACTGAATTTGTTGCTGTAAAATTGTGTATTTCCAGTATTTGCTTTTATATTACTTGTTGTTATATTCCACCTTCTTTTGATATTTCCTTGTATTCTTTGCATGCTTCTGCTATAAGATCTGTCTCACCTATGGTTTCTGATCGTGATTTTCTTGTAGCTCTTGGTGACTTTAATATCGTTGGATCTACCTGAATTTCAAGTCCGGATTCTAGCGTGTTAACTCCCACATCTCAGCACGATTTATTGAAAGTTTATTTGGGATGTCATTGTGTCAAATCAATGATATCCCAAATTCTTCACATAAAATGCTTGATCTTGCTTTTGTCTTGGATTCCTCATTCTATTCTGTCTCCCGTACTGAACCTATATTCATTCCTGAAGATCCTTATCACCCGACTTTGGAGGTGTTGATTGACTTATCAGCCAGGTGCCAAGACCAGGTAGAAAACCTGCAGAGCGAGTTCGTCAATTTCGGAAAACCGATTTTACTAAACTCGCTCAGCTCCTATCCCAGACTGACTGGTCCCAGCTGTAGATGTGCAGAGACATGGATTGTGCAATCAATTATTTGTATTCTACCTTAAATTCATTATTTGATTCCTGTGTCGCGTTTTGTAACCCTCGTCTAACAAACCTGTATGGCTGTCGTGATTTAATAAACTTAAAAAATAGAAAGTCGAGATTATATAAAAAGTTCAAGGAATCTGGCGCTTCCTCGGATTTCTCTCGTTATTTGATTGCCCGATGTAACTTCTCTGCACTTAATTTACACTGTTATAACAACTACCTCAGGAGCTGTAGGTTACAATTTCAGCGGGATCCTAAAAGGTTTTATAACTTCGTTAATGCGAAGCGTAGGTCATCAACTGTATTTTTCGAAAAAAAGATAGCTGACTCAGATCAGGCTATCGCCGATCTTTTTGCCGAATATTTTTAGCTATGAGCTGTCACCGAAGAAGATAAATTTATTTTAGTTCGCCAATGTAATTTATTAGATAATAACTAGTCTAAAAATAATAATAAAATTTAAAAATTAGAAAATCAAAAGAAAATAAACAATACATATTGTTTCCCATTATTAAGAGAAATGGATGAACAGGGGATCGAACTTGCAAAAAGCCGATTATCAAAAAAGCACTCTATCAACACCGCCATCGCATCATGAATTCTATCGCCGACAAAATCAACCTATCTGCATATAATAGGGCATGTGTTGTGCGCTTGGTCGCTTCCATTTCCATTTCTGAATTCAGATTTCATATTGCCACGCATACTAAGAAGCAAGCGCAAATGCGAACTTGGGCCCACACATAGAAACGAAATGAGGGCACAAGCGATATAAGCCGTGCTCATCGTTCTGGTATCGATCCAAGACTAATTGATTATTCGGACCCGGGGATTTTATAGCTCGGCAACACACGACTGGGGTTATGGTAGTTCGGCTTTTTGCCGAAGTACTCTGGGTTCTGCGGTCAGCAAAGCATCTAGCCTCAGAAAAATGCTTGTTTGACATATTTATGTATTGAGTAATTAATGATGAATGGCTACGTAAACAATTATAATGAACTTCTTATCCTAATAAAACTACACAACCCAAAAGATATATCCATCCAAGAAACCCACTTTTCCCACTCCCCTGTATTCCCAATACCAATAAACTACGAAATGCAATCAACAACCGCACCATCCGCCAAAGGCGGTGTGGCCATCTTAGTTCACAGATCGTTGCAACACAAGACATTGTCACTAGTCACTGTCACTGTCACCACTAATAATATAGAAGCAATAGGCTTAGAAATCCACTCAACGCAAAAGTTTAACTTAATATCAACCTATATCCCACCAAACAAAAAATTCACACGATCAGACCTTGAATCAACATTTCCAACAACTAACACTCCCACACTAATAACGGGGGACTTCAACAGCTGGAACAGCTGTTGGGGTTCCCCAAAAAACAACTGCAGGGGTAAACTCAATACTGAACAACGGGAGACCAACACACTTCTCCACGCACAACACATTTACCCACATCGATCTAGCCTTCTGCTCCCCCGCCCTTACCCCATACTGCTTTTTCAAAATAAACGACACTCTTTAAGGTAGCGATCACTTTCTAATCATGCTGGAAATGTTCCCAAACCAAAATATAAGACTCACACTTAACCATGATAGAAGATTTAACACAAAGAAAGCAAACTGGGAAAAATTTGAAAAGTATAAGGACAGCCTCAGCGCTCTAATCACGACATCTACAAATATCAATCAAGAAAGCAGCAACATTAACAGAATAATAGCCCAAAGCGCATACAAGAGCATACCCCTTAGCCAGCCCTCAAATAAACAAAGAAAAGTCCCATGGTGTAATAAAGAGCTAGAACATCTATAACATGAAAAAAACAAAGCCTGGAAACTATTAAATAACAACATAAACCAAATCAACATAATAAACTACAAAAAAATTAACACACAATATCGAAGACTAATTCGAAAATCTAAAACAAATAGCATTCACGAACTTACCTCAGACATTTCCCCCAACTCAAGCTCAGACACTATATGGTGCAAAATAAGAAAATTCTGTGGTCTCCACAAAAACTCTTACATACACTGCATACAAGATAGCAATACTAGCAACATTATTACAGAGCCAACAGGAGTGGCTAACGCCTTTGCTGAGCACTGGTCACTTGAATCACAAGACATTAATTTCTCTCCACAATTTTGATAGCCAAGCAAAATACATACAACATACCTCACGATAACAGCATACCGACCAAAAAAGCAGCCTTCATGGAAAATAAAATAAACGCTTTAGAATTTCACTCAGCCCTAAACAGTCTAAAAGGACATACCCCAGGTTTCGACAAAATAAATTATTCAATGATAAAACACACCTCAAATTCATTTAAAAACCGTATCATCTCATTCCTCAACGATATATTAGATAATTACATACCACAAACGTACAAGACCAGCACAATTGCTTCAATATACAAAGCAAGTCAAGATAAAACAAAAATAACATCATACAGACCAATAGCTTTAAACCCATGCCTTTCAAAAATATCAGACAAAATAATAGCTAAAAGACTGTGGTGGTTTGTCACGTCTAACAAACTACTAAACAGCCACTAACTAGGCTTCAAAAAGGGGAAGTCTGTTACAGACTGTCTACTGTATGTAGACGCTCTTGTCAACAAGGCCCTTTCCGCAAAAAGACACCTCTTAATTATATCTCTTGACTTTGCGAAAGCTTTTGAAAAAGTAGGTCTTCATACACTAACAAACCAAATGACGAAATGGGGATGCGGCCCAAAAATTATCAGATACATCAGAAATTTTATGACAAATAGGAAAATTAGAGTAAAAACAAACGGGAAATATTCTAACATACACCCTCTACACAATGGAATTCCTCAAGGATCCCCACTTTCAGTTATTTTATTCTTAACTGCCTTCAATAGCTTAGCAGACCAAATCGAAACCCACAAAAAATTAAAATTTACAGCCTACGCAGATGACTTTAATATATTAGTTGACCTTGAAAAAAAAAAAAAAACATTAAAATTAACCTAGATAGACTCTTTATGGACATAGATATGTACATACTTGGTGCAGCACCTCAGGGGCATCACTGTCTATTACCAAAAGTAAGCACCTACACATATGCCGGAAAATTAACTGTTTCTGCAAAGTGTCAACAAACACAACAGTGATAAACGAAGTTAGAGAATTTAAGATTCTTGGACTAACAGTTAGCTCCAGATACAAATGGGGACCACACATTAAATGACTCCTACCATCCCTCAATAAATCAATAATCATCATCAGATGCCTATCAAACACTAAATTTAATTTCCACCCCTATACTCTAATACAAATAGTCAAAAGTATAGTCATATCAAAAAAACATTTCGGCCTCCCAATATTTGGAAGCGCACCGAAATCCACTTTAAGACCGATAAGAACAGCCCTAAATACAGCTATCCGAACCGCACTGGGAGCATTTTACTCAACACCAACACATAACCTATATTTCGAAGCAAACATATCCCCTATAAAAATGAGAACTAAACAACTACAAGAAAATATGTTTAAAATAAGCACACAATCACAACACTCCTTTAAAAAAGATAATAAATAATTTTGTAAAAAATAAGCATACCAGACCACATAGAAACTCTGCAATTAGAAGTTTTAACATTTGCTCCAACCTGGACATTACCCTTAAGCCGGTCAAAAAAGCAACTCAACAAACCCCACCATGGAAATTTAAAACAGACTCAATTAACACACAACTTAAACACTATATCAAATCACAGACCAACAAAGACATATACAACCGACTATTTACGAAATAAAACATACCCTTAGAGATCACAAACTTATGTACACAGATGGATCGCTAAACCAAAAAGTACCAGGCTATGCAATAGCAACAGAGCACGAAGTCATCAAAACGGCCGTGCTACCCTACAACTCCTCTATCTACACAGCTGCAACCATAGCTCTACTTGAAGCTACAGAAATAGCAATCACACACGCACATAAAACATGTATTAGCTCTGACTCTCTCTCTCTGCTATTGAATCCATTCAAAATATTAACAACGACACCAAAATTCACGAACTAGTAACAAAACACTACCCGAAGATTAAAATTCTTTGGGTGCCAAGCCACGTCGGTATAAAAGGCAGACGGAGCAGCTAAAAGAGCAACAGTTTCACCTCTTCTAACAACACCAAACCTAAATCGAACTGATATAAAAAAACACATCAAGCAATCCCTAGCAAACAAAAATCAAAACTTAATTTCTAACATTTCGATTTGGTATCAATCCATCAAATACAATAGCTTCTCTATCGATCAATACTTTAACAAACCCACTTTAAAAAACTTAACCAGAAAAGAAATATCAAACATCGTCTGACTTCGACTCGGGCATACAAAGATTACACACAAACACAGATTCCTTCAAAAACAACATAACCATCTCAATCGATCACATTCTTGACGAGTGCACAGCATTCCGACAATTCAGAATACACATCCCAAACCATTCCTACAAATCACTCCTATCCTACCCAACTACAGAAAATATTCTAAAAATCAACGATTTCCAAATGAAATATTTAACAGGCTCGACGTCAACAATTCAGGGTGAATATAGAAAGGTAGATATTGAAAAGGATTGGCTGGTCATATAGCGCTATTTCGGATGCTGCCAAGCATCCTCATCAGTGACCTTATTGTTAGAAATTTTTGTCTAAACTTGTCCGTATATGAGTAGTAGTCGGCTAGATTCGAACCCGAGTGCTCCCGTCTGTAAGGCGGATGCCTTAACCTCTGACCCACTTGCTGTCCGATCCCGGCTTGAACTAATTACTGTCATCAACAGGTCCATTTGAAATTCTAAGTCCGCACCAAAGCTTAATCCCTTTATCTAAGTTTCTAACCCTTACAGTTCTATCATTAACTATAGAATACACATAGACACGCCAAAGTGCGATTTTTCTGAGGCCAAATGTTTTGCTGATCGCACAACCCCAGACTCTTCGGCAAAAAATCCGAACTCCCACAACCCCAGTCGGGTTGCCAGCTCAGCAAAAACAAAAAAGCCGAGCTACTTACGCCTCTGCTCCGAACAAATATTTAGTCCACGGCTCTCTCAATCGGATTTAGTCTTGGATCGACACCAGAACGATGAGCACGGCTTATGTCGCTTGCGCTCTTCTTTCGTTTCTATGTGTGGGTTCAAGTACGCACATGCGCTTGCTTCTTAGTATGCGTGAGCAATGAAAAATTCAACAGCGCATGGCAATATGAAATCTGAATTCAGAAATGGAAATGGAAGCGACCAAGCGCACAACACATGCCCTGTTATATGCAGATAGGTTGATTTTGTCGGCGATAGAATTCATGATGCGATGGCGGTGTTGATAGAGTGCTTTTTTGATAATCGGCTTTTTGCAAGTTCGATCCCCTGTTCATCCATTTCTCTTAATAATGGGAAGCAATATTTATTTCTTATTTTTTTTGATTTTCTAATATTTTTAAAATGTTATTATTATTTTTTTAGACCAGTTATTATCTAATAAATTACATTGGCTAATTATAATAAATTTATCTTCTTCGGTGGCAGCTCAAAAGTCAATAAAAACGCATTGAATAGAACAGAAGCAGAAAAGCGCGGTCGATCAAAAGCGCGGTCAAATATAGTGTGAGAAGAAAACAAAAATCAAAACAAAAGAGAAAATTGTCGCGCGCCAAACACTTGCATTGGCAACAACAACATATGCAAGTGTACACAATAAATACATCTCACATACTTTCGGTCAGCTGTGAGCTGGTTCTGAGGTCCCACCCGAACAAATACGAAGCGCTTGGGACCTGCCGCGTTGAAAATTTTTGGTGACAAACGTTCCCAAAGTCTGGCTACTCTATAAGCTCTGTTCTTAATGTCAGTACGCAACTTAGCTGCGACCACCAAGTTCATTGCATCATGCCTATGGTACAAAGTGGTTCTATGCACGTTATATTAAAAAAAATTTGCTGTCACAGTCACCGATTTTTTATTATCACAGTCGCAGTTGTCACTGTGACATAAAAGTAGCAGTATCGCCCATCACTAGCAAATACTATTCACACTGAGCAACATCATCGGGCAACGCATGGGAAGAAGGTGGAACATCGATTCACACTATATAAATTAAATTAATTTTATTAAGAATTGGCTATTTCGCAACATAACAATGATTTCATTAATAAACTTATAACGCAACTCGACAAAACAGACGCTCATTGTGCAATTCTCGTAGAGATCGTTACTTTATAAAATATTTTCTTCCTAGACTTTAATAACTTTGTCAAAACTGAATGCTTATAATTAATGCAATTTTGGTCATGGTTTGACCCCTAGATGGATTTGACATTTCGATTTTATTAATTTCTTGATATCCACATTTCGGCTATTTTTCATGTTTTGTTAGGTCCTCAGTCAGGTCTTACAGATTTATATATATATACGCTTCGGCCATTTCTCATTTTTTTCTACTCTTGCTCTGGTTTTTGCCATTAATTACTCCCTGTTCCCATAAAATGGGTAAAAAGGGGGTACTAAATCTGTGCAAATGTATGTAACAGGCAGAAGGAGACATCTCCGACCCTATAAAGTATATATATTGTTGATCAGTACCAAAAGAGATTTCGATTTGGCCATGTCCGTCTGTCTGCCCGTCTGTATGAACGCGTCGATCTCAGCAACGTACGAGCTAGAGACACCAAATTTGAAATGTAGGTACCTGTATAGCATACGCAGATCAAGTTTGTTTCATATTTCAGATATCTCTCCCCGTTCCCCCGCAAAACGATTAAAACCGTTTTACAGTAACAATTTCAAGATATAGCTTTAAGATTTGGCATGTACAATACTTTAGTCTCTCTCAATCTACTGTCCAAATTTCAAGTCGATCGGATAATAAACACGGAAGTTATTGCACGAAAAGAAGATTCAATGATGCAGCGAGAGGGGGAAGAAGAAGCACAGCCACCATTTAAAATGCCTCGCTTGCGCTGTCGCTTTTGCCGCCTGTGTGTGTGCGTCTTTGTGTATGTGTGTGTGTATGTGTAAGTGGACGTATATGTGATTGGATGTTTTAGACCTGGGTACAGGGAGTTTCGTAGTCGGGTATACTCGACTATAGCATTCTTACTTGTTTAACAATGTTTTTGTTCGCTTTTCTATGGAATTTAAAATTTGCTTCCCAATAGTTTTTGCTAATTGCTGATTTGAATCATTAACTATTTACTCCCTGTACCCATAAAATGGGTAAAAAGTGGGTACTAAATCTGTGCAAATGTATGTAACAGGCAGAAGGAGATATCTCCGACCCTATAAAGTATATATATTCTTGATCAGTATCAAAAGAGATTTCGGCTTGGCCATGTCCGTCTGTATGTCCGTCTGTCCGTCCGTATGTATGAACGCAAGGATCTCAGCAACTATAAGTGCTAGAGACACCAAATTTGGAGTGTAGGTTCGTGTATAGAGTGAGCAGGTCAAGTTTATTTTAGATTTGAGATATCTCCCCCGTTCTCCCGCAATTCGATAAAAACCATTTAACAGGGACAATTTTTAAGATATAGCTTTGGGATTTGTCATGTGCAATACTTTAGTCACTCTAATCTACTGTCCAAATTTCAAGTCGTTCGGATAATAAACACGGAAGTTATTAATGAAAGAAGATTCAGTGCTTCAGCGCACGGGGAAGAAGAGCACGCTACAGCTACCACTTAAAATGCCTCGCTTGCGCTGCGCTCGAGCTGTCGCTCTTGTGAGTGCGTCTTTTGTGTATGTGTATGTGTATGTGTGTGTGTATGTGTAAGTGTACGTAGGTGTGATCGGAAATTTTTGACCTGGGTACAGGGAGTTTCGTAGTCGGGTATACTCGACTATAGCATTCTTACTTGTTTAAGACTGCGACTGCCGACGACTTTCGCAAGTCGATCGCTTGCTGCAGCTTCGACTTACGCTCATTGTCGAAAGCAACAGCACATCAAAAAGCAAAAAAGCAAAAGCGGCGTGCCAAATCCCAAATGTATATCTTGAAAATTGTTACTGTAAAACGATTTTTATCGAATAGCAGGGGAACGGCGGGAGATATCTCAAATCTAAAATAAACTTGACCTGCTCCCGCTATACACGAACCTACATTCCAAATTTGGTGTCTCTAGCTCTTACAGTTGCTGAGATCCTTGCGGACAGACAGACGGACATGGACAAATCCAAATCTCTTTTGATACTGATCAAGAATATATATACTTTATAGGGTCGGAGACGTCTCCTTCTGCCTGTTACATACATTTGCACAGATTTAGTACCCCCTTATTACCCATTTTATGGGTACAGGGAGAAAATAGTTAATGGTTCAAATCAGCAATTAGCAACAAGTAAGAATGCTATAGTCGAGTATACCCGACTACGAATCTCCCTGTACCCAGGTCTAAAACATCCAATCACATCTAAGTCCACTTACCCATACACACACACATTCACAAAGACGCGCGCACACAGGCGGCAAAAGTGGCTGTGCTTCTTCTTCCCCCTCTCGCTGCATTACTGAATCTTCTTTCGTGAATAACTTCCGTGTTTATTATCCGATCGACTTGAAATTTGGACAGTAGATTAAGAGAGACTAAAGTATTGTACATGCCAAATCTTAAAGCTATATCTTGAAAATTGTTACTGTAAAACGGTTTTAATCGATTTGCGGTGGAACGGGGGAGATATTTGAAATTGGAAACAAACTTGATCTGCGTATGGTATACAGGAACCTACATTCCAAATTTGGTGTCTCTAGCTTTTATAGTTGCTGAGATCGACGCGTTCATCCGGACAGACGGACAGACGGACGGACGGACAGACGGACAGACAGACGGACATGGCCAAATCAAAATCTCTTTTGATACTGATCAAGAATATAATATATTTATGGGTCGGAGATATCTCCTTCTGCCTGTTACATACTTTTGCACAAATCCAATACCCCCTTTTTACCCATTTTATGGGTACAGGGAGTAAAAACTATTGGGAACCAAATTTTAAATTCCATAGAAAAGCGAACAAAAACATTGTTAAATAATAAATTCGTAATTTCGTGCTTGTTTTTGGATCCCCGTTTTCAACATATACTGTCATCACAACAAAAAATCGACGCAATAAGTCATTTAAAATCCATTTGCGACAGAATATATAGTCTTAACCCTACTGGTAATTTGTGCACAACGCCGAGCTCTAGCTTAAATCAATCGCAAAACTATTTTTTTGATGAGGAAGATGCAATGTTGGATGCGTACACAGCGCAAGGTGTTATAACGGAAGTCGGCTGTACAATCGACGTATATTCAACAAGTAAGAATGCTTTAGTCGAGTATACCCGACTACAAAACTCCTGTACCCAGGTCTAAAACATCCAATCACATCTACGTCCACTTACACGTACATACACACATACAGGCGGCAAAAGCGACAGCGCAAGCGAGGCATTTTAAGTGGTGGCTGTGCTTCTTCTTCCCCCTCTGGCTCCATCACTGAATCTTCTTTCGTGAATAACTTCCGTGTTTATTATCCGATCGACTTGAAATTTGAACAGTAGATTCAGAGAGACCAAAGTATGGTACATGCCAAATCTTAAAGCTATATCTTGAAAATTGTTACTGTAAAAAGGTTTTAGTCGATTTGCGGGGGAACGGGGGAGATATCTGAAATATGAAACAAACTTGATCTGCGTATGGAAAAGCGACAAAAGTCAAAAGCAGCAAACAGTCGTGGCCGATCGTTTCTACTCCCTGTACCCATAAAATGGGTAAAAAGTGGGTATTACATCTGTGCAAATGTATGTAACAGACAGAAGGAGACATATCCGACCCTATAAAGTATATATATTCTTGATCAGTATAAAAAGAGATTTCGATTTGGCCATGTCCGTCTGTCTGTCCGTCTGTCCGTATGAACGCGTCGATCTCAGCAACTACAAGAGCTAGAGACACCAAATTTGAAATGTAGGTTCCTGTATACCATACGCAGATCAAGTTTGTTTCATATTTCAGATATCTCTCCCCGTTCCCCCGCAAATCGATTAAAACCGTTTTACAGTAACAATTTTCAAGATATAGCTATAAGAATGCTATAGTCGAGTATACCCGACTACGAAACTCCTGTTCCCAGGTCTAAAACATCCAATCACATATACGTCCACACACTCATACACATACACACACACATACACAAAGACGCACACACACAGGCGGCAAAAGCGACAGCTGCAAGCGAGGCATTTTAAATGGTGGCTGTGCTTCTTCTTCCCCCTCTCGCTGCATCATTGAATCTTCTTTCGTGAATAACTTCCGTGTTTATTATCCGATCGACTTGAAATTTGGACAGTAGATTGAGAGAGACTAAAGTATTGTACATGCCAAATCTTAAAGCTATATCTTGAAAATTGTTACTGTAAAACGGTTTTAATCGATTTGCGGGGGAACGGGGGAGATATCTGAAATATGAAACAAACTTGATCTGCGTATGGTATACAGGAACCTGCATTTCAAATTTGGTGTCTCTAGCTCTTGTAGTTGCTGAGATCGACGCGTTCATACGGACAGACGGACAGACGGACAGACAGACGGACATGGCCAAATCGAAATCTCTTTTGATACTGATCAAGAATATATATACTTTATAGGGTCGGAGATGTCTCCTTCTGTCTGTTACATACATTTGTACAGATGTGATACCCCCTTTTACCCATTTTATGGGCACAGGGAGTAAAAACGGGACTGCTGCTGCTGTTTGATTTTGTCGCTGTTTGATTTCTGCTGCTGCTTCGACTGCGACTTCTGTTATTTTCAGAAGCAGAAGCAATAGCACATTAAATGAAACTTGCTGCAGTTTTTTAAACACTGATTGACAGTGTCCATTTAAATAACGCATAACAGCTTTTATATTATATAAAAATAACATAAATAATTCCAGGTTCCCCAAAATTCAATAAATTGACAGTGTCCATTTAAATTTAAGAGGCATAGCGATTTTTAAAGTATATAAAAATAAAACAAAATTTCCAGGGTATGCATTCATCGACGCACATATGCGTTATTGTTCCAGCA
Source organism: Hirtodrosophila confusa (assembly GCA_035043065.1). Taxonomy (NCBI): domain Eukaryota; kingdom Metazoa; phylum Arthropoda; class Insecta; order Diptera; family Drosophilidae; genus Hirtodrosophila; species Hirtodrosophila confusa. The sequence goes on from JAWNNI010000170.1 coordinate 503,028, forward strand.
ACCAAATCTTACGCTAGGCACATGTACACATACATATGCATGTGTGTGTACATGAAATAGAATCACCAAGCGCGTTTGAACGATATTCGTTTCGGACAATATCGTACAGACGGACTAGCAACATTTTCTCACTTTGACTGCGTATTATTTAATATGTATACCACATAGAGGGATCAAAACATATCAATCGATGCGTCTGGCAATTCTATACAAGATCCTAAAGTGGATTTAACATCTGACTAAATTTACAGTCACACAATAAGGATTTCTAAAATAATTCGTTGATTTTCATACATTTTTAAACGCGTTGGATCATGGACGTCACGCACTCGCGTCGCCGAATAACGGCGACTAACGGCCATGCGCATGGCGTAACCTACTGTCTCTCAACCGTGGATCCCCCCGAACAAATACGAAGCGTGTGGGGACCTGCCGTTTTGAAAATTTTCGGTCAGAAACATTCGTACTGTCTGGCTACTCTAAGATATTATTCTTAGTGGTTTAAGTGAGTTGATTAATCAGGCGCCTCATATCGATATATTGGAAAGACTTATCGAGATTTCAATATTAATGTTTTGAATTGGTTCTCGAAGATAAGAAATTAAATCACACGGAAATCGGTTGAACATATTTTAAATATATATTTTTTATTTTATTACACGTTTCATATATATAGTATATATAGACTTTTATTAATGTAATATTAATATGTTTATTTACAGCTTAGTTTAAAACTATTTAAAGTGTATGTGTAGTCTAAGCCTATGTAGAATTGTTATATATGTAATTATATTAAAAAAATGTAATTATATACGCCATAGACTTCCATATTTCCCAGTTTTAGTTAATGCGCTCGGTCGCCCAAAGTTATGTGTAAATAGCAAATTATTGCATTAGCTTTTGCACATGTCTTAATGTATATAAATCATACATTTATTTCTCAAACTTAGGTCAAGTTATACTCGTAGTATTTACGCCTCTGAAGTAAAAAAGTGTTTTGTATTTTTATGTAATTTGAGTGTTTTTGTTTAGCATTACATATGTAATATTCATTTCATTGAGAATTTCGAAATTAAATGTCAGTTTGATAGATAACTTACGAATAAGTAGAATAAGTATAAGAATGTCTATGTAGATAGATCAATGCACCTTGTTTTCAAAAAATAAGAAGCTAACGTCTTGTGTTAGTGTACCAAATATTTTATACGCTCTATAGTACACAATAATAATAATAATTAGTAATGCATATTTAATTGTTTGTTCCGTTTAAATGCTAACAATCTCTACATCTCTCTCATTTTAATTTAAATCGGCTGTAAATAATGCTGTAACCAAAAAAAGTAAAATATTTAAATTTTCCAAAATATTAATATGTTGATAATTGAAGCAGGCATGCTCTAGGTTCTGTACTCCCGGCGGTTTCAAATAGAACTAAGACATAAATTAAGGTTTTTTTTTGGCAGTGCAGCATTTTCTGAATAATAATAAATCAAAATCCAAGAAGTGGCTTGAATCCGTAAAAATTCGGAAGTACAAACTCACAAAAAACTAACAATAAATATGCTATTTCAAATACTATTTTAGTCTCGAGTTACGTATTTTCTGTGTTGCTTGCTTTTCTTTTAGAATATTTAAATATGAGTATTGTTTTGATCGTAACACTAAAATGTCACCAATTCAGTTTCAAGTTGTATTTTCCTGTCGACTGCGTTTGAATAATGTGCGTTGCTTCGTAATTGTATTTTAAATTTATTGTATAATTACCTCGTGTCTACTATCTGTAGGCTTGAAATGTTGTATTTTAATATTTATATGAATCGTAGATAATTATATACTTGTATTTTACTGATTGCTACACATTGCAAACGAAATTTGACATTTTAAATTACTGCTACGTTTTAAAAATAAAATTTGCATAAGTCTGCAAATCTAATAATAACCTAAATTTGTTGATTATATTTACTCCCTGTACCCATAAAATGGGTAAAAAGGGGGTATTACATCTGTGCAAATGTATGTAACAGACAGAAGGAGACATCTCCGACCCTATAAAGTATATATATTCTTGATCAGTATCAAAAGAGATTTCGATTTGGCCATGTCCGTCTGTCTGTCCGTCTGTCCGTCTGTCCGTCTGTCTGTCTGTCCGTCTGTCCGTCTGTCCGTCTGTCCGTATGAACGCGTCGATCTCAGCAACTACAAGAGCTAGAGACACCAAATTTGAAATGTAGGTTCCTGTATACCATACGCAGATCAAGTTTGTTTCATATTTCAGATATCTCCCCCTGTTCCCCGCAAATCGATTAAAACCGTTTTACAGTAACAATTTTCAGGATATAGCTTTAAGATTTTGCATGTACAATACTTTAGTCTCTCTTAATCTACTGTCCAAATTTCAAGTCGATCGGATAATAAACACGGAAGTTATTCACGAAAGAAGATTCAGTGCTGCAGCAAGGGAAGAAGAAGCACAGCCACCATTTAAAATGCTTCGCTTGCGCTGTGGCTCGTGTGTGTGCGTATCTGTGTATGTATGTGTAAGTTAACGAAGATGCGATCGGAAATATTTGACCTGGGTACAGGGAGTTTCGTAGTCGGGTATACTCGACTATAGCATTCTTACTTGTTATTTTTATCAATTTGGCAGTGAGAAAAACTACAAAACTTATATTTCAACTCGTTTTGCGTATGATTGTAATTGAAGAAGCTATTTGATATTTGACGAGCAGATTTGTACAAAAATCCAACAAAAAACTAAAATGTTTCCAATTTATGTCAAATTTTGTAAGTATTCTCATCTGAAATTTAATGATGCATTTTCTATTGAACTGATTTGGTAATAATTTCTAATTTCGTTACAGTATGCTATAAGCATTATTAATTTATTTTATCCTTTTGTTTAGATTTATTATTTGCCACCTGCTAACCATCGAGTGCTGCAAACCAGGTACCTTTAAAAAGGCGTTAGGAGTTTGTTGTCATATCTCGAACTAAACCATTGGTGTTTTTTGTGTGTGCTTTGGTAAGGAAATTCTAGAAACATAATATTATATTGTATGTAAGTATTTAATGTATGTATGTATATGTGGTTAGCGCTGCTGCTAAGGTCTCGCTTGTAGTTACGTTTATTATTAATGCTCAAAAACCTTTCAATCGTGTTTCATTTGAATATATCGTTTGAGGTAGTTTTCAATTCAGGATCAATATCTACAAGTTGAACACAAAAGTCTTTATTCATAATCTTTAAATACTCGTACGTGTAGTGTTTCATTTAAATTTTCCTTTTTTTTTATTTAAGGATAGGCTTAGCTGTGTGCGCAATTGGGACTCATTTACGGGTATTACATACATATCTTCTAAGGGTAAATACATAAGTATGTAGTTATGGGCAAAACAAGTTACAAGTTACACATAACAGAAAACAGTGCATAAAAATTAAATAAAGTTTTTGCTTTCGTTTCTTGAAATTCAAAAAATCTACATAACGATTTGTTTTATCTTCCTTTGTTTTGATTTATTTGTTTGTAATATTATATGAATGGATATCTCAACAAGTTGTTACTTTATACCTTATGTTCATCTTTATAATTTTGTCAGGTTGCTTTTTGTATGTTTGTATTTGTGGCTTGTCATAATGCCATCATATAGAGCGAGTGTAACATACATACATATTTACAAATCGGCTTAGGTATAAGGTTATGTTTTCTTTTCTATTATATATTTTTAATGTTATCAAGGATGAAAGAAATCTATTAACGAGGGCGCGAGGAGCATAATTCTTATTTTTGCTTGCTTTTTATTTATAAAGTTCGATTATGTTACTTAACTTAATTACTTAATTCACACTTGACATGACATCAGCCTATTAAAGTATTTATTTTAGCTGTTTGATTTGCCAAATGTTGGTTTTTATAAATCAGAATTTCATATATTTTATAGCAAATTTCTTTGTATCATAAAGCTATTTTATAGCTCATCTTGTATTTCAATTATTTGTAGATTTTACTTCCAAATCTCCACCATTTTAAAATCATGCCTTTTGCAGCTTTTCCAACTGGCAAAACTAAAACTTGGACTACTACAAATAACTAAAGTTGATTTCATTGCTATCCCAAGCTGTTCCACAATACCTTTTTCTTCCAAACTTGTTATATTCAAAAATGTTTTATCGTTTCCTAGCTTGCTTTTCCAATAACTTGTTCATAATAGTTTTACATCCACACTTTTTGAAAAGCCAACTTCACAGCCGTTTGCTTCGCATATGCAAATTTCATTCAAATTCTACAATTTATCGATCTACCGATCAGTGTCTGGGGCTTAAGCCCAACGAGTCTTTGCTTAAGTGTCGCTCCTTTTAAACTCAAATTATTGAAGAAATCAGATAAAACTAAAAAAAATAAAAACACATTGTTGCATTTATGTTTATGATTGATTTTTTCGACCAACATATTTTCGTATATATTGTGTGTATTTTGTATATTTTTGTTTTGTTTCGCATTTTCAATTTTGCGTATACGTATAATAGTAAAAATGATTTATTATATGATAGATTTTTGTTTTTTTTACATTATAGTAAAACTATAAAACAAATTCTGTATAATAATAAAACGCGCGTTATGGAAACTAAAAAACTTACGCTTAAATCAAATGTATAAAGAAACTTAAGAGTACGTTTTTTCGGGGGTTCTTCACTAATAGGTTGCTTGGTTTTTTTGTATTAAATGTATTTTAATTAAATTATTCACTGTTTTTCTGTTTTCCATTTTAAAGTGAAGATTACAGTTCATTGAATTTTTAAAGCATTTTTGCACATTGAGTTTATTTACGTCGTTTAATTTTCTTATATATCTTTTTGATTGCTATTTTCAATGATTTAAATCGCTTTACAAATATAAAAATTCAATGGTCATAAATTAATTTTACATAAATGTGTGTGTGTGCTGTGTTTGAAATAATATAAGTATTTAATTAGCATAATTATAATAATAGTAGTAAAAATAAAAAATTGCACATTTCAAAAGATTTCTCTGCCACTTTTTACACAATTAAGAAAATTTTACATTTTAATTACACATTTTACTTATTTTGTCGTATTTTACAAATCGCTACTAAAATTAGAATAAATTTGATTTAAGTTAAAATAAGGCCAACAATTAGTTTTTGTTTTTACATTTAAAAAGAAAAAACAGCAAAAATAAAAAACTACTCAAAAAATAATTAAATTGCATACCATAAATTCCAAAAAAGAGAAAATTGCCAAAAATATATAGTTTGCACATTTGTTATTTGTTTTCCTTTAAGAAAATTTTGATTTGGCAAAATTATTTCTTTGATATAGTAATTTTAAGTTAAATTTTTCAAAATTTTGAATTACAATATATAAATTATAAATTAATATTGAAGTCTTTTGTTGTATTTGTGTATGTGTATTTTGTGTGTGTATGTCAAGTGATTGAAACTTTTTTGCCAGCAAAAATGTGCATTAAATTTTATATATTGCGTTTTTATTAATTAATACCGTTTATGCCTTTTTTGAGTAAGACTCCAATCACTGTTTTTTTTTTTAATTAGTTAATTTTTACAATTTTGTTGTGAAAAAACGACGCCAATTGTTATTATATTAAGAAAAATTTCACTGCGAAAATTATTTAAATGATGCAAATTGTATAAAAAACGGCGGCGCTTAAAAATGTAAATTCTCATATTTCTTGTAATTCACATTAAAAATATAAGGAGGGCATAATAAAAATATGTCGTTTTGTTGTATTTTTTTCTATTTGTTTTGTTATATTTTTTTAGTTGTTTTTTTTTTCAGTTAATACGATTAAAAAATATTTATAAAATCAGTCCAAGTTTTGCGTGTTTTATAGATTTAGATTTTTTAAAGTTGGTTTGCGGATTATTTAACTTAATTAAATGTTGTTATTACTTTTTTTTTAAGTTCGGGGGTTTTAAATCAAATTTACTCGCTGCTTTTGAATTAGATGTACAGTTAAGATTACATATTATTCACATGCTTGTTATATTATGTTATATTATTATTGTATAATATTATTACATAAATTTTTTATATTTTTTAAATATAAACAATCTTGATTCTCTTCTGTTTTTGCATTACAGTTTTTCGGGCGTTCAGGCGAATTTGCAGTGGTCGCTCAACCAAAAGTTTTTTGTTTGCCTTGCTATCGGAACTGTTACGGAACTTAACAATCTGTGACAATTCCGTTTCCATTATTTTTTAACTGCTTTATTTTATGCCCCTTGCTTGCTTTTCAAACTTGTCGTTTGGTGTTGTTTTTTTTTAATTTAGTTTTATTTTTTAAAATTTGTTTAAGCAGTTGTGTAAGTTAAGAATTGGTTTTTTATATTTATAAATGTATATATTCATAATGCCTTAAATCTAATATTTGCAGCCTTAACACTAAATAACTGCATTTTACGCTTACTCATCGAGGTTCTGCTGTTCAAAAATGTTTTATTCATTTAAGTTATCTTTCTTCTCAGATGCGACTTAATTTTCAGGCGGTAATTATATTTTAAATCTATCAAAACTATTCCGTTACACACATGCTAACCAAGTTCGCGGGATTTCAGAAACGATTTTAAGTATGCGAAAGTTACAGTTCTAGCTGTTCTTATATGCCATGCGAAATATCGCGAATATATTATAGAAGTGTGTAACGGTACAAGCCTGTCTGTATGTGTGTGTGTTTGCTGTATACAGCTGCCACGCCCACCCAATTTACTCAATAATGCTGCCAAGAAGCACACCGCCCACGCACATGCCTCCTAGCAGGGGCTATGCTGTCGTAGTCGTTGAGTGCTCCGACTTAAGGGGCACGCCCATCAACGCCATAGCCGTCTGTGCGTTGGCATACATGCTGACATTGGCACCACCGCCGTTGGCCACCGCTGCTGTGGTGGAGCTGGCGGGCACAGCTGCTGTGATGCTGGTGGATGAGCTGGCGGCTGCTGTGGTCGGCCCCATGGCCCCGCCGCCGCCAATGTAATCGCTGCTGGTAGTGACGGCTGAGACGGAGCCAGAGCCGGAGCCGGACACCGATCCGGAGACTGTGCCGGAGCCAGACACGGAGCCAGGCAGCGATGGAAGTGTGTGCACGGGTAGCGTATGATGTTGTTGATGTTGTTGCTGTTGATGTTGTTGTTGCTGTTGCGCTGCTGCCGCTAGAGCCGCCTGCGAGGATGTAGAAGCCGAGTCGGCATCGAGACCAGCGGTGATAGCGCCGCCAACCGCGCCCCGCATTCGTTCAGCACGGGCCAGTCGCTCCTGTTCCTCCTGCTGAGCCTGCAGATGCGACTGCACAGAGGGCGGTATGGCGTGTACATCCCAAATTTCCTCGAGAAACTTGGGCAGTTTGCGATTTTTCAGCTTGAGCGAGAAACACATCTCGGCATTCTGATTGCCTAAAGTGCGCAGCTCGGTGAGTATGGAGAGCAGTTTGGCGTAGAAGACGAGACTCATGGAGTCGCCACAGTGGCGATTGAGTATATAAATGCGTAGCGTGTCGATGTAATAGCTCTGTATTGCTTCAACCAGCTGGGCCTTTTCTAGGCCCGGCCGGTCCGAGAAGATCACAATGGCAGTGAGTAGCGCATACTCCACGTTGTCTACCTTCATCGAGAACATTTGCCGGCAAAAGTGTAATAGATCCTCAATATTATCCGCCATGCCTGCCATTTTGTACGAATCGCGTGTGTACGATCGATTGTTCGCAAAGAATATTGAATCCGAGTTGTGATCGTAGCGTCGGGCCATTCTCAACATCATCACTTCCGATGAGCAGGCCTGTGATTAAATATCGATTAGTCCGAGTTGTAAATTCAATGAGTAATACACAAACCTTGAGTAACGTGATCTGATCCTCTTGGGGTATCTTTGTAAACGCTGGTAATCCTTTCGCAAACTCAACTATCAACTGAACTGTGAGTATGGTGATTTCGGTGATGTGCCGAAAACTGACATCCGTCTGACTCTCATTCTCATCCGGTTGACTCTGCGGGGGAAGTCAATTAAAAATTAGAAAGTTTACTATATGTAATACTTGAAATAACTTCTTAATAAAATAATCCAATCTATTAATAATCTGCATGTACTCATATATATTAGTAGTATAGTATAGTATAGTATATCGTCGTAATAGTTCGATAGTTTGAAGGTATATCAAAAGAAAGTTTAATAATTATCATACAAATCCAAAAATATGTTTATAAAGAACACAGTATTGTTTATACTATGTTCCCAAAGGGAAAATAGTATATTGGGTTTGCGAAATGTCCGTCTGTCCGTCTGGCCGTCTGTCCGTATGAACACAATTCTTTTGCCTTTATCTTTGAGCTAGAGCAACCAAACTTGGTACAAATGTTGGTGTATATCGTCAATTTATGAAGTGTCGAGATCAAGTTTTTTTCGCGTCTCTTTCTGAACACACAAATAACCAAATGATATAGGACTGGGAACATAGTATTCTGCAGTCGGGTGTGTCCAACTGCTTACTTGTTTTAAATTGGAGATCTTTTTCACTGAATTTCATAGTTGCAATTTTGAGAACCGAAAATAGTATGTCAATCGTGTTTTGGTCGAGAAATACTTTTGAAATTAAAGTTTTTAAATTTCATATAAAAACTAATAAGTTTGGGATGTAAAAGGGTTAACTGTTATAATCAAGTTGAAATCCGGGATTGAATATTTGGTTTGAAAAGTTGACATTGAGCCATTCGAATGAAAACTATTCAACTATTCAAACGATGCTCTGTATGGAAATGAGCACAATTTTGGATTATTTTCATATGTACTTACCATAATACGTTTGAGATCTTCTTCGGATGGCTGCTCGTAGCCATCCTGATACCAAATTAATTTATATATAACGGCCAATTGATTGAGCGTTAATGGAGGTATACTGCGCGCTTGACACTCGTTTAAAATATCATCAGGTAGTAGCTACAGGGAGTTTATTGGTAACAATTAGCTAAAGTTTCGTTGATGAATAGGTTGGGGGTAAACCTACCGGAATTGTGGCATGCTGGGGGGCCTCGCACGTCATGAGGTCGAGTATTTCCTTCTTGACGTAGTCATGGGTGCCATGTAGGCCACCGACGCCGACGCCAGCACCACAGTTGGAGTTGAGACCATGCTGAGAGCTGGGCGAACTGGACACCTTGTCCTTCTCCTTTTGGGCCTTCTTCTCGCGCCGCTTCATGGCGCACTGGTTCTCCGGCACAACACATTCCGGCCGCATTCCTACTGCTAGGCACTTCTTCAGTCTGCATTCCTGGCACTTGCGCCTCATATACATGTCCATTTCACAGGCTCGACCAAATTTGCAGCAGTAGGTGGCATTCTTTGTCACGCTCCGGCGAAAGAATCCCTTGCAGCCTTCGCAGGTGAGCGCATTGTAATGATAGCCAGAGGCTCGGTCCCCACAAACCAGACACAGCTCCTCCTGAAGTCGCGGCGCTGGACCCTTCTTGCTCTTCTTCGCATCGCAGCCCTCGTTCGCGGAGAAGCTATTGAGGCTGCTCGAGGGCGAGAGATCATCGCGACCTGTAAGAATCAAAACAAAATCCAATTTCAGTGAGATTATTTTCTACGTCTTTCTGTTTGTTTGGTAAAAGGGGGTACAAAACCATGCAAATATATGTAACAGGCAGAAGGAGAAACACAGTACGTGTTGGAAGATGTGTTTGGGAATTTTAGAGTTGGCTACAGGGACTCTCGTAGTCGGGTATACTCGACTATAGCATTCTTACTTGTTTTTTCTTGCCATTTCCGTGAATTTTTAATATTACTCGATTTTCTTGTTGTCATTGTTGTCTTACATAAAACATTAGACCCAAATAAATAAATTTTTATCAGGGGGTGGTTTCAACACTCAGTGTGTAAATTTGCATTCGTACTTTGGCAAAAAAGCAAGAAACATTCAGAGACAAACGCCCTGAGTGGCACATGTTCTCAATGCTCAACTGTCTAGCTGTATATTTACATATATAAATCCTCATATAGCTCTATCTGTGTTGATATATCTGCAAACAGTCTCCAAGCAGGCGTCACAAAACCCAAAAATTTAAAATGCAATAACCGTGCGTACCAATCATCAAATACGAAGAATATGTCTAGATAAAATGCAAAAAAAGAGCACACAGAACCTTAGAACGACTGAGTTTAGTGGCGATTTCTTGAAAACAAAGAGCTTTTTACTCCCTGTACCCATAAAATGGGTAAGAAGGGGGTACTAATTCTATAAATGTTTGTAACAGGCAGAAAGAGACATCTCCGACCCTATAAAGTATATATATATTCTTGATCAGTATCAAAAGAAAATTCGATTTGGCCATTGTCCGTCTGTCTGTCTGTCCGTCTGTATGAACCAACATGTGTACCTAGCTTGGATGCTCTAGCTTTAAGGGTGTGGAAAAAATTGCGTTCATACGGACGGACAGACGGGCATTTCACAAACCCAATATACACTTTTTTGAAAACGAGTAAAAATACCATGATTCCAGTGCATTTCTATGGAATAAATTCTTATGAAAACACATTTCAACTTTGATCATCTGTTGAGAAAAATTCTTTTGCACGATTTTAAAGATCTTACATTTAACTGAAAGATTTTGAAATTTACTACTACTACTACGCTTTTTAAGTTTTTGGCAATATCTTGCTTCATTCAGAAGAAGACAAAACGAGCCACTGTGTGACGGTAGGGCGCGGGTTCGATCCGCGGCGGTTGGATGATGGATGGTATTTAAAAAGTTGTTATATATGTACATATTCGAATAAAAATAATAATTAATAAATAAATACCAAGATTACTAAACATCCTAAAATTAATATCGTTTTGGGATCAAGTTAATCCCGTCTAATTCTTAAATTAATCATATTTTTATTTGAAATCTTAAAATTCAAACCAATTGACGGTTCGTATCGGTTTAAGCCGAACCGCTAATATGACAGTTATATAATATAATAGCATATTCGAAGCATTATGTTATTTCGTTTAGAGACTCGATTAGAAACCGGTTTAAACCGGTTCGGTCATGACCGGTTTGCAGCCTTGTTAATAACACAGATTTGTGACCGAAATGAATTATTTAAAGCAAATAAAATGTTGGACATAATCCAATAAGGTGTACGTTTTAAAAGCGCCCTGTATTCTGTGCAGGAATATGTACATTTTCATAATCGTTGACTTTGTTTTAATTCTGTTTGATTTGGGAATTAATTGCAGCCCAGCAAGATGTTGACGGGTGCAAAGATAGTAACAATCGGGCAACCGATAAATGAATTAATGCATGGGAGGGGGCGTGCTTAAGTGGACAAGAGAAACGAGCAAGAGGCGTTGCTGCAACTGCAACGGCCTACTGTGAGAGGCGCCACTAAGAATCCGAAGCCAAACACTTGCCTCCACCCAGCTCCTCAGTCATACTCCTCCTTCTCCTCTGCCCGCCCAATCGGCATAACACATTTGTTTTTAAGCCAGCAGGCGCACTTTTCCTCCGAAAACGTCGCTGCCATGAATCGCGCATACGCCTGGCCGTATGTTGGCGGCTCTGCTGCTAGTCCGCTCGTTCCCTTGCCGCTTTTCCACTTTCCCTCCTGCAACAATTTTGCGTTGTTTCAATTTCACTGCCACAGAGCAAAATAGAAACGAAGAAAGAAAAGAAAAAAGCATGCGCAAAATAAAATGAAATAAAGTGCGGCGTCATGCAAACTTCGTCTGATTCAGCAGCGACGCCAACTTGACTGCAAATTTTCACTGCAACGTGCAACTCGCAACTTGCGACGTGTGGCAGCAAGTGGCAAGTGGCTGGTGCCAAGTGTATGTGTTGCCGCTTGCGTGGTAAATGAAAAATGCAGTAAATTGCTGTTGCGGCAAAGAAAAAGTCTGTAAAGCCGAAGAAAAGTAAAAACCTGACCAACCACACACTACCGCCAATCATTCCACACACACATGCCATCAGTCAACTCAACTGACCCCTTCCCACTGGGTCCCTTCCCTCTATATTCATACATAGGGCCCCTCCACTCCCTACGAAGCCGCCTCCCCCCTAGTCCTTGTTTTATCGCAACCAACGTCATGCAATGTTTGGCATTTTCATGGGTTGTTTGAGCACAACAATAAAGCAACTTTATTTTATTCGAGCTATGACAAGTACAAATGAGAGCTGGTATGGGGATTTTATAGAATGTCCTAGTGTGGACAAGAATCTTATATTGATTGTGGTCAGAAGGAGTTGGATTACAAACTCCAGAACTGTTTGTCAGAATTGGGACGATAATTATCGGGTTAGTCAGTTGGGCACTGAAATTTTTTTCTCCGCCCATTTTAACGACTGGAGTATCAGCTTCTATAGACTCCAATGGAAAGGTCTCGCTCAATTGGGCAATTTCTGACGTTCCAGGGAAGTTCGAACTTCGAATATACATATTTCCCATCCGTCTTGGGGTTGCACAAGTCTGACTTTTTATACTCTGTTCCCGAAGGGAAAAGAGTATATTGGGTTTGAGTAATGTCTGTCTGTCCGTATGAACGCAATTTTTTCCACACCCTTGAGGCTAGAGCAACCAAACTTGGTACACATGTGAGTGTATACCCTCAATTTATGAAGTGTCAAAATCGATAACCTGGATACCTTATGTCCGAGATGGCACTACGATGGAGTTCAGAAGCGTTCTCTTGGATGGCGGGTGCAGGGTAGAGCTGCAAAACAATCGATGTCACCATCGATACTATCGATAGTTTTTTTTTTAAGAGTATTGATTGTATTCTCACGATCGCGATAGCTTAGCAAACCTAGCAAACAAAAGGTAAGGGTTGGTTTACCATACCAATCCCATAACAACCTAACCAACATGTGAGCAAAACGATTTTCTTATTTAAATTCGGGCCAAAATAGAGGCCCCTCCGAAGGCAAACGAGTACGATTATAATAGAGCACTCTCAAGCTGGCGCCAGATGGCGCTCACAGTTGTCGGCAGTTTATTGGCCGCCATTTTGCCATTGCAATTACCTGAGGTTGGAGGTGCTCCGGTGTAACGCATCAACCTGATGAGTTATTATTATACATGCATTAAAAAGCAACTACAAATGCAAACACAAACACACACACGAGAACACAATCACAGAGCCAACGAGCCACATTTCATTTTTCTCTATGAAAAGCCATTTTTCCAACTCGCTCAATGCAAAAGAACGACATGGAGTAACAAAAAGGAGGGAGGGGGAAATATAGACGCCAAGCAACTACAAAAACAAAACACAAAAGCCAGCCAGCGACCTCCACCCCTCTCAATCCACTATTGCCACCCAAAAGCCGAGCCCGGCCTCTGCCCACATTTGGAGTTCATTGTGTTATTGTGCTTGGTCGTCTCTCGGTCTCGGTCTCGGTACAATGCTACGCCGCACTACATACCCACATAATCCATGTAAACGTACGAAAGCTACGCGGCGGCAGAAGAGGAGGCAGAGAAAGAGGCAGCAGCGACAGCGACAGCGGCAGAAACAGAAGCCATAGCTATGGCCATGAGAGCACAACACAAACTGGGAAACTGCAGTCGACGCCGCCAGCGAAACAACTTCCCCAGCAGCCGCTGCACTCGCGCTCAAGCGTACACACACACACAAACGCAAGTACTCTCACACGCGCTCTCTTTTTATTTGTGCGCTGTGTGCGCTTCTGCTCTCTTGGAGCGCAACGAGCGCCCTTGTTGCAAAGCAGAAAAATGTTGATGTAGGCCTCGAATATGCAGTTTGCCTTTGCCTTTGGCATTGCCACTGTCACTGCAAGCAGCGCTGCCAGCGTATACCCCCAACATACCCCTCACTTCAACTCTTACTATGCAGCTCTGTTTGTATGCCTTTGGTTTCTGTGTGTGTATGTGTCTGTATATGTGTGTGTATGCGTGAATTGCATGTCGCACACAGTTTAAACGTGGTATAGGTAAGTTCTCCCTTCTGTTTTCTGGTTTTTGCTCGCAGAACGTTTGCGTGCTTTTGTTCTATGCTAAGAAATGAAACTTTTTTGCCCTGTACTGTGGGTAAAAAAGGGGATAATACAATTTTGCAAATGTATGTAACAGGCAGAAGGAAACAAGGAATAATGCTCTAGTTGAGTATACCCGACTAATAGACTCCCTGCACCCATGTTTAAAATTAAATACAACACACATGCAAGCCACTTGCTACTTGTATAATTTCTGTGTTTATTATCCAATTGACTTTAAATTGGTGCACCAGATGAAGAGTGACCCAATTTTAATGCATGCCAAAAATAAAATCTATATCTTTTAAATTGTTCTTATAAATGTTTTTTCTCGATTTGCGGGGGCTTCGAGGGACGATATTGTACTTAGATTAACTCACATTTTATACACAAACACCCATTCCAGATTTAAGTCAATCTGGCCCATACATACATATGTCTCGGAAACTATAAGAGCTAGAGACATCAAATATGGAATGTAGATTCCTGTATACCATAAGCAGATCCAGTTTGTTTCAGATTTCAGATATTCCCCCAGACACCCCCGATCGATGAAAACGATTTATTAGGACAATTTAAGAGATACAGCTTTGATTTTTGTGAATCATAATAACTGAGTTACGCTTGTTCTGCAAATCAAGAAAAGGATTTTTAGACCTCGGAACAGGGAGTCTCGTAGTCGGGTATAGTCGATTAGTGCATTCTTACTTGTTTTACTTGCTTCAATGCATATTTTTAAGCGGCCTTTATCTGTGTGTGTGAGCATACATATTATATGTGTGTGTACGCAAGATGTACATATGTATGTATGAATGTATAACACATCCACGTGCGGAGTGGGCTTGTACAAATAGCGCCTTCTGCTGCAGCGCTTAAAAAACACACAAATTACATATGCATGAAGGAGCCAGGCACTCTTTGTAGTCGCTATACCATCCCGATTCCATCTTGCATTGACCAACGCCCCTCCCAAAACCCTTCCTCCGATTGTGCTATATTAGCTAGTTGGAGTCTAGTCGCCTGAAAGCCATGAAAACAACGACAACACCAACAACGAACAGTTGTTGGCTTGTTTGCTTGTACGATTTGCAGTTGAGTTTTAGCTACAATATAAACACAAATACAGTGATGTACATGCGATGTACACACACAAGTATATATTATCTATAGTATCTATAGTACATTTATTATAAATATAGTATCTCATCTTGTATGACATATGAAAAATCAAATAATATATATATCGACCGAATAACCGATTTAGTTACCTTAGAATTTGCAAGCCAGAAGCAAATCAAGTTTACATCAATTAAATGTACTAACACGATTTAAAATATATAGCTTTAGTCTCAAAACAGCATTGTCAATCGTGAAAATTACACACCAATCAGATAATTCAGACACGGATATAGGGTACCGCCTACACAAGCAATTTTTGCTAGTTTTGTGGTGGAAATTTCGTGTAAATTGTTCATCTATATGGAATGGTATGGATTACAATTTTATTGCAAATGCCACGTCATACATAAATAATATATTCTTGAGAATCTTTATTCATAGCAATACTATTTCTGTATAGGTAAATATATTTGACAACCCCAAAGATCTTCATTCTTGCTTGTTATATGATCGTTCGTCGCTACTAACCAGTAAATGTGACGTGGAATGCATTTGGTTCTGTTTAGAACTTTACCCCAGTTGACTAATCATTCATAAGGGGCATGCAAGTTGTGAAGTCACCACCAATGAATTAATACTTGTGCCCTCCGCCTTTCCTCAGACATAAATCTCAAAAAGCAATTCAAAAATCATTCCATTGACACATTTTTCCATATTGCTTGCTGACCAATAGGCCTACAGGGCCAGCCGATTACATAAATAGGGCTGACGACCCTAACTCAAAACGTAGTGAGGCCAAAACATTATCGTCCTAACCATAGCAACCCCAAAATGCAAAGGTATCTGCCCACGTGCCCACCCGATGACTGCTCTACCTTTGGCGAGCGCTTTAAGCCAAAACATCAACATGGAGCATGTTCCAGGGTGTGGGTTATGGGGGGTTACCGGATGCCCTGCTTGCAGTGGCAGGCGCCAGTTTGTTAGCTGGAGTTGAAAAACTGTACCAGAAGTAGCGCATGGCAAATGCACTGCCAGCTCTCTCTTTTTCTCTCTCTCTCCCTTTCTCTGTCTCGCTCTCTTAGTCGCTGGGTTTGTTGGGGGGTGTGGCGATGCACACGGTCTTAAGGGGGGGCTTTAGATGGGTTCTAGTGCAAGGCTGTAATATATGTATTTTGCACGAGTTTCTCAGTTGTTAGGCACGTTTTGTTAAACGGCGTAAAAAAATTGATTTTTTCAGTTCGTTGGCATGTTGCCTAGGACCTAGCCCAAACAGCTCGCCTCCTCCCCATATCTTCTATGTGTTGACCACATCAAAATCAGGGTTGCATCACACTGCAGTACGTCACAGTGCTGGAAGTGGTTTTTAACCTACTTAAACCATAGGTCGGCATTCGGCGAGGGTTGTCGCATGACCTTTGAGCTTATACCTTGGCTTTGGTGGGCGATAAAGGAGGTGGAAGGGCAGTGCGAAGAAAGAAGTGGAGGCAGCCGACTTATACTTTACCATTTAGTCCGTGTTGTATTGCATCGGCCCAATTTATATGAAGAAAAATCCGCCACTAATTTACATACTTACATACATACGAGTATAAACGTTGTAAGTGAACGACGCCTTTCTATAGCGTCTGTAATTTAAACAAGTAAGAATGCCATAGTCGAGTATACCAGACTATGAGACTCCCTGTACGCAGGTCTAAAACTTCCAAGCACACATACGTAAACAACTACGCACGCATATAAGCAACAGTGCTAGCGAGTGGCGTTGAATAACTACAGTGTTTATGATCCGATTGACTTGGAATTTCAGACAGTACATTAAGAGTGATTAATGTGTTATATATGTCAAATCTTAAAGCTATATCTGTACAATTTTTGTTGTAAATCGTTTTTATCGAATTGCGCCTGCTATAGCCGTTCATTCCAAACTTGGTGTTATAGCTTTTATAATTGCTGACGAACAAACAGACCGACAGACGGACATGGCCAAATCGAAATTAGTTTTGATCCAGAATATATATACTTTATAGGCTCGAAGATGTCTCCTTCTACCTGTTACATACATTTGCACATATTTAATACCCCCTTTTTACCTATTTTATGGGTACAGGGAGTAAAAATGGCCGCCACACAAGCAGGTTTAGAGAGGAAGACTGTGAAGCAGAAAGGAAGAGAAAGCAAAAAAAAGACACAGCTCGGAGGTAAACGAAAGTATTTGCAATGGTTTCCGTTTCCGTTTGCCGAGTTCAAGGAAAAATGTGCATTTGACATGACAACGACAGTGTTCATGACCGGACGGCACTGTACCGCGCTTAAATGTACGCCATTTTGTGGACGGTTTGTACGCTGACAGGAGCAAATGCGATTTAAGTCAAAATTATCTTGGAAACCGTGGGAAATTTTTTTGCAATAATTGCGTGCATCTGTAAACATAATATAATTTAATTCTTAAGATTAAGTCAACGATTAATGATGCAGAAGAAGGCCCACAAGATCCGCTTTATTCATTATTACTAGGCTTGCATATCTGATAGATACCATACATATGTATATGTGTGTATCAAGTATTGATATTGATATTGATATTGATAGACTGATGGCCAAACATATCTTGCCGTCTTTATGGCGGAATTGCGATTTAAATGTGGTTTCTATTAAGGAAAATATGTCCTTTAATAAAAACGATGGTCACTCTGTTGTAGACTTATTTATTTTCTTGTGGATTTCAACTATGCAAGCTAACGCCTTGAGCTGTGTACCTAGCTTAAATCTCCAGCTCTTCGTTGTGTGACTCTGATTGGGTTCGAAGCTAGAGCCTTGAACTATGCAGCATTAAATTGCAGATTATCCAACTTTCTGTCGCTCAGTCAAGCAACTGCTATTTTCTGCTAATCAATCATGTTTGCATAGACACATGCGTTCACACTTAACATTCTATAGCTAACATATGTATGTATATCGGACACATTATACTGTCTTTTATTGCACTTTGCGGCGTAGTTCTTATGCGCCACTCGCCCGCAAGTCGATTACCAACACTGCCGTGGCGACACTCGACAAATATTAAAGTGCTTAACATGGGCGGGCTAGAAGTGTGGAAACGTGTGTGTGCCTATATTTAAACGCTGTTGTGCACGGCGACACATAAAAGTATTCTAGAAGCCGAGCAAAAACAATGGAGCGCTAAACAAATGGCAATGGAGGGAAGCCATTAACAAACAAACACACACACACTCACACACAGAAAGTCGAAATAGATGAAAAAGTTGCAGTGGATGAGCTCAACAAAAGTCGCATCGCCGATTGTTTTGGCGAGCTTCTTTTAAGCGAATGCTTATGACAGTGTGACCAGAACAAAAGATGGAAGCTGTGAAGTAAAAAAGTACGCAGTGTGTGACATGTGAAGGGTAGCTCTAGCACTCAACTAAATCGAGTGAAGTTTGACAATAACGCAAAGCAATTGTGAAGTTTGGCAACAATACTATGAAAAAGTGCAGCTGTTCAAGCACAGCGCAATGAATTGTTGTAATACGCATGTGAAGTTAACTAAAATTAGTATGGGTGTATTTATTAATTATGTCCTACACAAATTATGGCTAGGTTTGGACAAATGTGGCAAAAGATCAACACGTATAATGTAAGTTGTAGCTATAATTCTTATTTTACACCTATTGAAGATCAACTACCGATACAATAGACTTTAATGTGAAGGCATTTTTACTTCCTGTACCCATAAAATGGGTAAAAAGGGGGTACTAAATCTGTGCAAATGTATGTAACAGGCAGAAGGAGACATCTCCGACCCTATAAAGTATATATATTCTTGATCAGTATCAAAAGAGATTTCGATTTGGCCATGTCCGTCTGTCTGTCCGTCTGTATGAACGCGCCGATCTCAGCAACTACAAGAGCTAGAGACACCAAATTTGGAATGTAGGTTCCTGTATACCATACGCAGATCAAGTTGCTTTATATTTTAGATATCTCCCCGTTCCCCCGCAAATCGATAAAAGCCGTTTTACAGTAACAATTTTCAAGATATAGCTTTAAGATTTGGCATGTACAATACTTTAGTCTCTCTTAATCTACTGTCCAAATTTCATCAAGTCGATCGGATAATAAACACGGAAGTTATTCACGAAAGAAGATTCAGTAATGCAGCGAGAGGGGAAGAAGAAGCACAGCCACCAATTAAAATGCCTCGCTTGCGCTGTTGCTTTTGCCGCCTGTGTGCGTGCGTCTTTGTGTATGTGTGTGTGTATGTGTAAATGGACGTAGATGTGATTGAATGTTTTAGACCTGGGTACAGGAGTTTCGTAGTCGGGTATACTCGACTATAGCATTCTTACTTGTTTGTGCTGTATTGTAGTTTGGCATCGTTGCAGTCAGGTGTACGCTATGTACAGTACAGCCTCTCATTGTGATTTAGCTGACACACTGTTGCCAAACTTCATCAGCCAGTTTTACTTCATTCATCGCGCTCTACCCACTCCTCAAGTCTACGAACGTGATTAATGCAGTCAGTGAAGCGTTTCACGTATGCAAAAACTTTGTTCAAGTGCAATTCTTGTTGTTATTGTTGGAGTTTGAAGTTTAAAACGGAAGTTTTTAATTAAATATTGCACGGAAACATATAAAAATGGTTGAAAATTTAGCTAGAAAATAGTTAGCGCTACGGTAAAGTCGCGACCTTGTGCTCGCCATAGGAAAGTAAAATGCAGTACTTCTTTTTTGTTATGCGACTCGTTTTATTTAGCCACTTCTGTCTGGTTTGTTTCGATTTCATTGTCTGGCTGGCTTATTTACATTTTATTGTTATTGTTATTGGTTGTACATTATCAACATGTTCTACAGCTTGTACAGCTGGTACACATCTCGTTATGCAGCATCCCAAGCCATGCAACCCAACTGGACGACATCCTAAACCATTCCACTCCTTGCCACTCACTGACCGCCGCCCGTCTGTCTCGAGACTCTTTGTTGTCGTCTCTTGGCTGCGACTTATTAAATATCATCCACATTGTTGATGGTCAGTGATTTTTATTGAGCTACACAGACGAGAACAACAACGACAACGACTATGATGCAGAAATTGAATCTAGCGACTCGATTGCCGTCCTGACTTGCTCTTATTCTCTGTTCTTGTCATTATTTTTATTATAACTGTCTGCTGTTTGCGAGGGTTACTGTGCGTCCTTGAAGTAATTTACGTCACTTGACAATGCATCTGGTAGGAGAATGGGTCTGTAGCTGAAACTGGTCGCAAAAACATTACTAGAACGCCTCAACGCACTTTCGAGTTTTATGATGCGAACAAAGGCATTGATGCATTTAAGCTACAGGATAAAGAGCCTAGTCAGTCGATTTTAAGTGGTACAAGTGCTATTAATAGTATACGCAGTCTACAAAAGTGCTTACCAATACAGAAATAGGAAATAAAGCACAACGCAACGCCTTGCCTTTCCGGACAGATCTATCCCATTTTAAATTGCCACAGCCGAAAAAAATACAAAAACATATCCTATCCGGAAATATGTCCTTTATAAGTTAAATTAAATTTATAAATGTTTTTACAAAGCAATTATATTTTTGATCGGTCGTGATATCCAGCTGTGATATAGTGACTCGATCAGCTTTACAATGTTGCAAAATTAATTAAAGTTTCGTCAACATGCATTAGACTTACAGCTGACGGACTAATTTGTATGAACACAGACAGACGGACATGACATCTAGCTGGTCGTCCTGCTCAACTGGGTTCATGCTTTTCATATTCACATTTTTCGATAAATATATAATCCATCCCCAATACAATGTTCTAAATATGGTATAAGAAAAACCTATCCCTTGATTTAATTTCTTTCCCTTTTTTATCCTTTCTTTTGGTTAATGATTATGAAATAATCCTGAACGAGTATACCCGACTACGGACTCCCTGTACACAGGTCAAAACTTCCAAAAACATCTTCGTACACTTACGCATTCGAGCAACAGTGATAGCGAGGCATTTAAAGTGGCGACTGCGCTGCAGGAATGTTGTTTGTTGAACTGATCGACTTGAATTTTGGAGAGTGATTAAAGTATTATAAATGTTTAATCCTAAGACTATATCTTTAAAATTTTAAAACATTTTTATCGAATTGAGGGGTGTGGGGGGCAGAATGTGTCGTATCCAAAATAAACTTGACCTGTGTCTACTATAGACGAACGTACATTCCAAATTTTGTGTCTCTAGCTCATAGTTTTCGGATTTTCTTTTGATACTGATCAAGAATATATACTAGTATACTTTATAAGGTCGGAGATGTCTCCTTCTGCCTGTTACATACATTTGCACAGATATAATATCACTTTTACCCATTTTATGGGTACAGGGAGTAAAAATACTGCTTAGGGCGGAGAATATTATAAAGATGTTATTATTCTGAAAGACTATCGTTTAGATAGTTAGATTGTTTTGTCCAGATACGCTACCATATATGTAAGTATTTAGTTTAATATTTTATATTTGTGATTAAGTTTTGCCCCACTAGCAAAGGCATTGAACTGCAGCAGAGACATGGGAATTTTCCTGTGTTTCCTTTATTTCCTTTATTTTGTCGCATTTTTGTTTCCCCTTTTTGCCGAATTGCTGCAACTTTGTTTACCGAATGTTATTGTGCTGCATTTCAAGTGCAAAACGTGGCACTGTTGATGCTTCAGTGGCTAACAACACGTTTTATATATTTATTTTTTAAAGTTAGGATAGTTTACAATACTTAAGGTAACTTAGTTGTTATAGCGCTGGCTGGGTGGCCTCAGGCTATGTCTGTTGTGTTGGGTGTATACAAGTATATTCTTATCGGTTTTTTTTTTTGGGTCGTTTTACTGCCGTTGGCATTGACTTCGCCGTTCTACGATGCGTATGCGCAATTTTTTGGTTCGCTGACTGTTGACATTGTGGGAAAATCTTTTGTCGAGTGCAGCAGAAAGTATACTTGTTATGGGTATTACATTACCGCCGCCGGCACTTGTAAGCCGAGCACAGAAAACGGGGGAACTATACGAGATATTACAAAATACATTTCCAGGAATTTTTTAATGCACAGCGTCAAAAAGAAAAATGAAAATAAAGAAAAAATATGTGAACTTAATGCGATTATCAATTTGTTTGCTTGTTGATTTTGTCTGTTTTGTATTTTTGCAGTGCCAGGCGAAAACTGTGGACAAAGACAAAAACCAGAAAGCACCTAAACGTACCAAAATATTAAAATAATAAAGATTATTTTTGTGTTTTATAAATTTCACCAGGCCATCAATTTGACGCGCTTTAGGCCTCTGCACATCTATTATATTATAGAGTATTAATGCTCTGCGTGACAAATTGTCGAAACTTTCGTTTCTTTTCGTCTTGCAACACCTGTCCATTTGACATTTGGCTCTTTGTGTTGCTTCTTTGGCTCTCTCATAAAATTATTTCCATTATTTCTTGCTGCTTTTGCAAATAAATCACTCGGTAAAGCGGACGATTGGCTGACAGCAGCAGAAAGGGACTAACAAATTTGGCAAAATCCCATTGAGAGCCATTAAAACGTTAAGGCTTTAAGTATATTCAATTAATCGCAATGATGAGCTAATGATTTTTTTAAGTCTTGCAAATAGCTGTTTTTGTCAGCTTATTTATGGCCCTCACTTTGGCACTGAGCAAAAATTACTAAAAGTGATGTGATATTCTGCATAATTGAGGATTTATTTAATTTACAAGTATGTAAATAGTTACAATCGTGAAATTTTACTGAACTTTCAAGTATTTTTTGGTCTCAACATCCCTGATCTCAAAGAGCATATAGAAACAAGTAAGAATGCTATAGTCGAGTATACCCGACTACGAAACTCCCTGTACCCAGGTCTAAAACATCCAATCACATCTAAGTCCACTTACCCATACACACACATACACAAAGACGCACGCACACAGGCGGCAAAAGTGGCTGTGCTTCTTCTTCCCCCTCTCGCTGCATTACTGAATCTTCTTTCGTGAATAACTTCCGTGTTTATTAGCCGATCGACTTGAAATTTGGACAGTAGATTAAGAGAGACTAAAGTATTGTACATGCCAAATCTTAAAGCTATATCTTGAAAATTGTTACTGTAAAACGGCTTTAATCGATTTGCGGGGGAACGGGGGAGATATCTGAAATATGAAACAAACTTGATCTGCGTATGCTATACAGGAACCTACATTTCAAATTTGGTGTCTCTAGCTCTTGTAGTTGCTGAGATCGACGCGTTCATACGGACAGACGGACAGACAGACGGACATGGCCAAATCGAAATCTCTTTTGATACTGATCAAGAATATATATACTTTATAGGGTCGGAGATGTCTCCTTCTGTCTGTTACATACATTTGCACAGATGTAATACCCCCTTTTTACCCATTTTATGGGTACAGGGAGTAAAAATACTTCATATTGCACTTTTACATTTTTCAAATCAATTCGTGTAATTTAGTTTCAAAGTTATTATTAAACCAGGTTTTAAATATATTTTTTTTGAAGTTTTTATTTGTAGCTAAAATTGTTTGCCTCATTAAAAATAAAAATACAACAAAATCCACTGCACATCTTACCCACCCCCGCTAACCGGCTAGTGCCAATTGTTGGCCAAAATGTTAACATATTCCGCGTTTTTATGTAGATTTATTAAAAAATTTCAAACAATTTATTATTATTGTTGCTATGACAAAAAGTGTGTCAAGGGGCAACTTGTCAGTCATATGATTTCAGTACGCCTGTCAAATTACTTTTTTCTGTTTTTCTTTCTATTTTAATTTTTCGGGTAAGAGCAAAAGAAATTACGCAAAGGCAGCTGTGTTTGTGTGGGTGTGGGTGTGTGTGTGTGTGTGATGTGTGCGTGTGTGTAGGCGTATGTTTTTTGTTTGTAAATTGGGAAAGACAACGCTATATCTGCTGTAGGCTAATAGTTAGTGGGCACAATAAGGTTTACCTGTAGAAAGGCAACTTAGACTTGACATTTGGTATGGCTGTGTATCATTACCTGAAAGAGAGGAGGGAAATAACAAATTTAGATTAGAAAATAGCATAAAACCTGATATAGTTATAGATATGTATGTAGATATTTCCTTGGCTGTGTAACTTTTGCAGCGCGACCTAGCGCATCTGGCTCCCATTACATTTCCGCAACAGGGAAAAGCCCAGAACAACAAAAATCAGTTGTAGTGTATGTTTATGTGTATAGTTGTGTGTTTAGAGCTGTTACACATACACATACACATGTCAAGTGAACTTCACAGCTCGTCTAACTTCCGCTGGCAACTTTAATTACAAGTAACAAAGCAAAAGCCAAACGACCAAACGACCGACAATTTTCTTCTCTCGGCTCTACGTAAATGAAACCAAAACTCAAGGTAAAGCTCAAAAGCACCGACAGAAACCACTCAGAACAGAACTGAACAACAACTCATGTGTGTGTGTGTGTGTGTGTTTGGAAATTGTACACTTTGAAATCGACATTTCATATACATATTACTTTAACGTCCCAACTATTTATAAACATGCGATCATCATGCGAAAAACACAAGAAGAACCCCAAGAAATGTTGGATCCCATCAACAGAGGCAGCAGCAGTTGGTAGCAAGAAGCGTTAAGAATCTAAAAAACGAAAGAGATTGAGGCTATTAAAGCTGCCAGGGTTCACATGCACACTCACACATACAGACACACTCACAAGTGGGCTGTCATTTGCTTGTTAAACACTTGGAGGCGTGGCCCAGCTGAGACTAATTCCGTCCAAATAGTTAAATATGCCCGTAATATAGGGGTTAGTAAAGGAAGCTTTATCAAAACGCGACATATTTGTATGAGAGGTCTGTTGGGTTACGAGGTCAGCCAAAAGATAACCCTTGATTAAAAAAAAGATCAAAAACGTGATTACGTAATATGTGGACGACCCCTAAGATCATGCGTACTTATAGAATGAAAGTTTAACAACTCTTTAGGAATTAAATCACAAATCAACACCTTCAGTTAATGTGAAACGCATGAAGTGATGAATTGCTCTAAAAAACAATCCAGAATTCAAACAGCAGCTTTGAGACACGAGTTGGTTTCAAACATGGGCTAAAGGATCCCAAACAGACTGTCGGGACGATGCTTAAAGAGCTATTATACATTTTTAATTCTTATCGATAAAATCACGTTTTATATGTGAAGTCCAAATGGAATTGTCCTAAACGCAACCAGGCGGTGATATCTTTGAAATATACCCACATAAGAATGGTATTAGTGCTAACTGTCATTGAATTTGTTCAAATTTGCTAGGAAAGGACAAATCAGTCATCAGTCAAAGTCAGCGATTATTTCTGGTGAATGAGCGCAATGATTACATTTCATGATATCAAATGTTAGCTTGTAGAACGTAGGTAAGTGACAATTTTCCTTTATAGAATCTTAATTTTTATTTATTTTTAACCTCTGCAGGCAGCTGTTCATACAGCAGACTGAATTTAAGTCGTTTAAGAAAAAAGCAACTAAAATCGGAGTCTAACCATCTAAATTCTTAGCATAGCTGACGGATTGCATTTCAAAAAAAGTTCGGATCAGGTTTACAAACTTGGTTCTATT
Source organism: Hirtodrosophila confusa (assembly GCA_035043065.1). Taxonomy (NCBI): domain Eukaryota; kingdom Metazoa; phylum Arthropoda; class Insecta; order Diptera; family Drosophilidae; genus Hirtodrosophila; species Hirtodrosophila confusa. The sequence continues at coordinate 528,773 of JAWNNI010000170.1, forward strand.
TGGTGGCCATCTGCGAAATCGCTTGAATAAAAATCCTCAAGCTAAGTTGTTAATGGCTAATTTCAATTACTTGCGGCTTACAACAATTTGCAGCGCCAGCGCCAGCGTCAGCAATTAAATTAAACGCAATTAAAACTGTTGCATGAATGCGAAAACAAACAAAATAAACGATTATTTGTGAGATATGAAACTGAGCTGTTGACTGCACAATAACAATGCAAAAACACAGAAAATGATTTGCCATAAGAAAATAAAGTACATGAGAAAAAAGTGGGCACGCCAAACCACTTTCAATGGGGCTGGCAGCCAGTCGGAGACCCACTCTTCGCAGCCCCAACAACTGACTAACTAGTTTCCACAGTGGGCAGGGGCAAGTGCAACGAGTGCACTGGGCAAGCGGAGCAGCCAGTTGACTTGGGTGTTTCGAGTATTTGTAACCGCTTTCTAAACATGCCACAACAAGCTGCACTGGGAGTGGCAACGACGGTCTGGCGGGGGGTGCTTTCGTTTCAAATGCTCGTTGCTGCCACAATATGGCCTTGAATTTTTAATCAAGTTTCGCAGACAAGCCTCAGGCATTGATCACGGCCCCAAAGTCTCGACTCGACTCGACTCGACTCAGCTCCACTCCACTACAATCCACTCAACTATACTTTACTCCACTCGCCTCCTCAAAATCGCTTGGTCATGTTTTAGGCACACACATACGAATATTACTCGTTAACTTCAAACAAGTTCTATTGAACTTGGTGGCTCGCAAAAAACTAAGCCTTTGGCTCGGTTTTTTGTTTTGTGCCAAATGATTAATGATAAAAACGCGCGCAATTTTTGCCACAGTCCGCGCACAGCAAATTTCAAATACACACACACTCTTTTGAACATTGCATATAAACATCAACTTGTATTAAAAAATATATTTTTTTACCCAACAAAAAACTGCCTGCTGTGCAGAAATACGCAAAAAATCACGCAAAGACACGATACAAAACTAAAAAAAGGAACAGAAAAATATAAGAACCTGCATAAATTAGCAAGTGAGCGTAACTATGAAAAAATACATCATAAAACAAAATGCTTGAAAAAGCATGTACTACATACAAAATAAGTACTAAATTCGCGTTGGCTCCATTTTAGCATATTACCTTCCAAATTACGATTGGTAATTGTATCTATCAATTTGTAAAGTTACAAATCTATCCAAGATATTCGCGTATAATGTACCATAGATATAACAAACAAGTAAGAATGCTATAGTCGAGTATACCCGACTACGTAACTCCCTGTACCCAGATCTAAGACATCCAATCACATCTACGTCCACTTGCACATACATACACACATACACAAAGACGCACACACACACTGGCGGCAAAAGCGAGGCAATTTAATTGGTGGCTGTGCTTCTTCTTCTCCCTCTCGCTGCATCACTGAATCTTCTTTCGTGAATAACTTCCGTGTTTATTATCCGATCGACTTGAAATTTGAACAGTAGATCCAGAGAGACCAAAGTATGGTACATGCCAAATCTTAAAGCTATATCTTGAAAATTGTTACTGTAAAAAGGTTTTAGTCGATTTGCGGGGGAACGGGGGAGATATCTGAAATATGAAACAAACTTGATCTGTGTATGGTATACAGGAACCTACATTTCAAATTTGGTGTCTCTAGCTCTTGTAGTTGCTGAGATCGACGCGTTCATACGGACAGACGGACAGACAGACGGACATGGCCAAATCGAAATCTCTTTTGATACTGATCAAGAATATATATACTTTATAGGGTCGGAGATGTCTCCTTCTGTCTGTTACATACATTTGCACAGATGTAATACCCCTTTTTTACCCATTTTATGGGTACAGGGAGTAAAAAGGGTCTGTCTATCCTTAAAGATAGGCAGGTTCATCCAACCAAGATCAAGAAAATATACATTTTATAGGATCTAAGGTTTACTAGTTGCCAGGTACAGTCGACCTTGACACTTTATAAACTGAGGGTATATACTAACAAGTATACCAAGTTTGGTTGCTCTAGCTTTAATAACGTGGAAAAAATTGCGTTCATACGGAGAGACGGACATTTTTACAAACCCAAAACCTTTTATCAAAAAATATAGAAAACAAGTAAGAATGCTATGGTCAAATATACCCGACTACATACCCAGGTCAAAAAGGTCAAAGAGTCACCAAAGTAATATACATACCAAATCCCAAAGCTATATCTTTAAAATTGTTGGTATAAAACGTTTTTTTTTCGAATTGCGGGGGAACGGGGGGAGATATATGAATTTGGAAACAAACTTGATCTTCGTATTGTATACAGGAACCTGCATTCAAAATTTGGTGTCTCTAGATCTTATAGTTGCTGAGATCGATGCGGTCATCCGGACAGACAGACGGATGATCAAGAATATATATACTTTACAGGGTCGGAGATATCCGCTTCCGCCTGTTACATAGACTTGCATAGATTTAGTACCCCCTTTTTACCCATTTTTGGGTACAGGGAGTAAAAAGTGAAATTTAAACAGAGTACAACAAGTAAGATCGTTGCAGTCAGACGCTCCCAACTGCAGTGTACTCTGTTTGCTAAAAATATTTCTAGTCGAATCTTTTAAGGAAGTCAACAGTTTTGGGAAAATCCCGTTTTATCTGATTATAGGTATGTATAAAATAATCGATTAACTGATTAAAGTTGACTTTTATCACTCCAAATCATTGGACACGTCAAGCAAATTTGTCTGAAAGAACGTATCTTAATGTGTGTGTATATGCCAATAATAATACTTACATTGAAACATTGAATTCTGATCATGCAAAGCTTGCAAATGTTATATAGTTTTCTTTTAATTTATTATTTTAAGATGGTTATTTTAATTGAAAAAACATCAATTTATCGATTTTCCGACCCGATTACTAAAAAAAAAACAATCCATTGAGTATTTGATATTTCGAAAAACTCAATTCTCGATTATTTTAGAATTATTTACATCTTTAGTAAATTTGATTGCTCCAGCTTCAACAGCGTCGCTAAAACTTGCATAGGGACAGACAATATTGGGATAATAAAAACGAAATCATCCCTTGCGTTGAAGACAAAATAATGTGATCTTTGTAACATCTACAAACATATTTGATTAAGTGAATTGGGAAAGCTTGAGCTCGAACTATAACACATATTCCAATACTAACTAACAAAAACTAAGTGATTTTTAATTTAATTGCCAATTTGCGCAATTTTTGCAAATTTTGATGGGTTTTTTCTCGCTCTTGTTGATTAATTGCACGCACATTCTTGGGGCGTGACAGGCGGCTAAAGGAATTGTCATAAGCCATGCAACCACTCATGACTAATAAAGAGTCTCAGATACTGGGGGAAAAATAAAAATAAAAAGCGAAATCCGAAGAAACAAACTGCAAACTGCGCCTTCCTAAAATCATAAAATAAATAAAAATAAAGGCTGCTAAAAGCCGACATATGTAAACTCTGACAGGCCAAAGAGGCCAAGGGGACAGAGGTAAGGGGTAAGGGGTAAGAGGTAAGGGGTAAGAGGTAAGGGGTGAGGCATTGGACTTTGCATGTGTATTTGACTTTTGATACGGCACACAGACAGAACGAACGATCCCGCTTGCATTTCAAACACACCCAAAATTTTAGCAAGAAAACATTTTTTCGTATTTTTGGTATTTTTTTTTTTGGGATTTCGAAATGCATTTCAAGTCAACGACGAAATTGAATCATTTGACAAAGCATCGTGGAAACGAGCTTTATCAATTTCGAGGCTCATCGTTCGCCCGAAATGCAAATTATGCGTTTAGGTAGAGAAACTCTTTAGCCCGGCCAGAAGATCGGAGAGAAGAATCGTCGCGTAGAATCTTTGGCGGCACATGCTGAAACGAATCCCAAGCAAAAGTGAAGAAGTTGTCGCGCCTGTTGAACACAGTTTGGACATTCGGATTGGAGTGCAGATGGACAACTGGTTCGGGGGGATTTTGAAATTCTGAGAGTTTGCCATGTATGCAATAATATGCAGAGCCTATAAATCAACAAGTAAGAATGCTATAGTCGAGTATACCCGACTACGAAACTCCCTGTACCCAGGTCAAAAATTTCCGGTCGCATCTTCGTTAACTTACACATACATACACAGATACGCACACGCACGAGCCACAGCGCAAGCCAGGCATTTTAAGTTGTGACTGTGCTTCTTCTTCCCCTTGCTGCAGCACTGAATCTTCTTTCGTGAATAACTTAGGTGTTTATTATCCGATCGACTTGAAATTTGGACAGTAGATTAAGAGGGTCTAAAGTATTGGACATGCCAAATCTTAAAGCTATATCTTGAAAATTGTAACTGTAAAACGGTTTTTATCGAATAGCGGGGTAACGGGGGGAGATATCTCAAATCTAAAATAAACTTGACCTGCTCCCGCTATACACGAACCTACATTCCAAATTTGGCGTCTCTAGCTCTTATAGTTGCTGAGATCCTTGCGTTCATACATACGGACAGACAGACGGACAGACGGACAGACGGACAGACGGACAGACAGACGGACATGGCCAAATCGAAATCTCTTTTGATACTGATCAAGAATATATATACTTTATAGGGTCGGAGATGTCTCCTTCTGCCTGTTACATACTTTTGCACAAATCCAATACCCCCTTTTTACCCATTTTATGGGTACAGGGAGTAAAAACCGTGGATTACTTGACAATTTCTTTATATGTCATTCTGTATATTAAAGTAAAATCGTTGGATATACTTATATAAGCGTACAAGCAAAACGAAAGCCAAGGCATTGAGTAAAAATGTATTACCTGAATTAATTATTTAGACTTAACTTTAGACTTAGTCTATATACATTTGCAGAAATTTGAAGAATTAGAGAAGAGAGGTTGAGTTTTTGAGTGCAATAAGATCGAATCTGTTGAAGCTATATGAAGCATTTAAAGGCCAGCAACAATTGATGACGATTTTAATTTGAAATGATCAGTACGGACTGAAATCATATAACAAATTATTGGAAACAAATTATACTTTTTTGAAAAGCGGGAATTGTAATCTATAGAATACGATACATGGCTAATAAGCAAATTAAATAAAAGTAAGACAACACAGATGTTGAGACATGATTGGGACATGTAAAATTATTCATAAATATTTTTGTTACATTGTCAACTGTTATAAAATATCAGTTGTTTTTTTTTTTTAAATAAAAAAATACGCAATGTTCTTATACAAAATCTCAACTTTCGTCTGATTGCTCCTATCGAAGCGTGGTCCGATTTTATAAAATTATGGGAAATTATATGGAGTATAATGAAACTCTAAATTTTCAAATTTATATATATGTATATATTAAATAGAGTTCGTCCTGACTGACCGCCCTCAAAGATTTTAGAAAATCTACTCCCAAGGTCGGATGCATGAAACATTTATGATTATTGTCCGATTGGTTTTAAGCTCATTTTCAAACTTTTGATTATTTTGAAAAAAAGTTTGCAAAGCACCTCACATTAAATAATATTGAAGTCAAGGACAAATGAGTGGGATTATTTGTTTAGTTAGATCGGCTTAGAAGATATTTCCATAACCCTAAGGCTGTGGTCATTTGGCATATTTAGGAATGTCTAATCCCGCGGGCGATATTTGGTGCGATATTTGTGTGTATTTCTTACGATTGACGAAAGTAGTCAAATTCAACAAATTGCATTTTAATGTAAATATTTGGCCGGGCAACGCTGGGGTTTTACCAGGTAGTATTTGTATGAGCAAAAACGTTTTTCATACCAAAACCCATTTTTCACCCGATATTTCCTATGACAGTTATATGATATACTAGTCAGATTTTGTCCAAAGGGGCTTAGATTGTATAAACTGTACAGAGACCCAGTTTGGGTGAGTTTGGTAAGGATATCTTCAGAAACATAAAAAGGACAAGGACAGTTTTCGACCAATCATTCGTATATGTTATAGTGGTCCGATCTGATTATAATATCCTCTCGAAGGGTATAAAAAGAGTGAATCAAGCGTATCACATTTTCAAAGTTGATATAAATATGGGAAATCGGATGGAATTCAAAATGTAAGCTACTTAAAAACTGAAACACTGCATAAAATAAATATTTACTTTCCCGGAGCACTCTCATATTTCAGTTTCAGATGACATACTCTGGTTATTCAACACTCTCATGCAGTGTTGCAAAGGTTCTGGCAGCACCAACACGCCATCCCCAAGGAGACAACCCAATTTGAGTGCTACATCTTAATATATATGCATGTATGTATATCACATTTGTGACATTAGGCGCGCCCCGATGTCTGTCCATGAATAATGCGTCTGAATGAGTGAATGGTCGGGTAAAAGCGGGTTGGGAGTGTATTTGGGTCTAGGTCTTGTTGAGCATTCGAGTAAATAACGTAACCGCATATACTATACAAGTCTGACAAACTGCTTTCTGCGTGTGTGTCACATTTCATTTTCAATTTCTCGCATTTGCTGACAACTTTCGTTTCATTAATTTTCTTCGCGGCGCACATGGCGAATGGATAATGTGTGTTTAAATATGCGTATTTGTTATTTTTATTATTATTATTATTATTGTTTTTGGCATGAGTAATTGGACAAAACAATTCTGGTGTTGCGTGCTACATTTGATTGATGAGCTGATTAAGTGATGGAAAACTCCAGAAGCGCTTTGCATTTTGTGCATTGTTTGCCAATTAACGTATGAGATGCGATTAAAATCGCCCAAAACACTTGCCAGCTACTTAAAATTAAAACATAAGACAAACGACAAAGGACAAAAGACGAGAGACAGAAGACCCAAGATACACTTTGAGCAGATGCCAGGCCAAACAAGGGCCAAAAGAGGCCACCGCAACAGCTGCCAGCAACGGGCCAACAAACAGCGCCGCCAGTATGGCCCAGACGGCAACCAGGCCAGACCAGGCATGGCCAGAACAGAACGGAACAAAACAGAACAGAACAGAACAGAACAGAACAGCAATTGGAATCTAATTTAAAATTAGTGCTTAAAGGATTGAAATAAATTTAGGCAATTTAAGACTGACAGAAACTGCGGCAACGTCGGCTGCTTCTGCTGCCTGCTTTGTGCCCTTTTAGCCAAAAAAACCTCATTGAAAATGCGTCGAGAGCTGGTTCCGGTTGGTATCAAGCCATTCAGCAGGTGGCTTGATGCTTTGGCCCCGATAGCGTTAGGGCGATAGTGTTCCAAGACATCAGCTAACCAGGCAATTGGCAAGCTGTTGTCTTACACATACGTATTTTGACAATGGCTAAGATAGTATCCAAAGTTGAGGCCAGCTAGAGCTAAATGAACTCCACTGACGGCAGCTGCCACACAAATTAAAGCCAAAACTCGCAGCTCAAAGTTCCAACTTCAACAGAGCAATTAAAAGGCTATTCTAGTATGAAAGACAGCGAGGAAGCCCTATAAAAACAATGATAGACCTTTGAAATGACGGATAATTACTTTTGCAGCGACAATTTCCAAGTGTTACATGCCGCAAAACATCAGATACTAGATCTAAATGATGCTACGGAATAAGAGTAACAAGACAACAACTCACAAAACGTGCCATCAGGAAAAGAGAGACAGTGAGAGAGAGAAAGAGAGAGAGAGGAAGAATCGTGAGACTGATCTTCTCCGCTCCTTTCAATGTTCCCTTTAGTATCATTATCATCATTATTGTTATTATACATATTCATAATTATGTCAGCTCTTTTTTAAGTTTGCATTTTTTATTATTTATTTCGCCTTTTTTAAATTTTTTTCTAAAGAAACAAGTTTTTCGCAGCTTCGTTTGTATTTATTTTAATTTCACATTTAAGTTTGTTTTTTTTTTGCATTTTAGAAAATTTATTTAGATAATAATAATAATTTAAATGCATAATTTATTAAAAATTTGTTTTTGTGAGCTTTTTTGTCTGCCCCACGGAAGCCAAATTAAATAATGGATCGTTAATTTAGGTATTTATGTATGTTGTTGAGAGTTTAGTAATGAATGAAGGAAAAAGTCTGGTGTTTAGCTAAGAACCATTCGCAATTCACAGAACTTTTGTGAATATTTTGAAATTATTTAGACATACCCAATAGGAAAAATTATTTTTAGTTTATAATTTAAAAGAAAAATGAATTTGATGAAAAATAATAATAATAATATCTATACTACATACGAGTTTTTTTTATGTAACAATTTCTATTTATAAATCAACATAGCTGTGTCAGTTTAGCAAATGGTAATCGTGGTTGTAACACGGGCAACGCCGGGTAATACCAGCTAGTTACAGTTTTGGTGTCTCTAGCTGTTTTAATATTTAATAGCTCGAAGAGTTCATTCAGATGAACAAATAGACCGATCTGTTGATGTTGATCAAGGATATTTATACTTTATAGGATCTTTCCTTCTTGCTATACAGTTGATATCCCTTTTATCTATCACGGGTACTGGGTATACAAATCATAAGAAAATCGGTTCAAATAACATTCAGTAGGCCAAGCTTAACGTTTCGAGATTTATATTTATTGCCAATCTGCGCAAAAATCAAGTTTCAATGGATAAACATGCCCATAAAAGTAGTAGTAGACACTGGCGAGTTTACCGTTAGGGGAAGGCGTGGCAACAAGGGGCAAACAGCCCCCACACAAAAGGCCCCGCAGCTCAACCCGATGCCCGACTGCAGATTAAGCGAGTCGCTAATTGAAATGCTTGCCCGACTGTCAGCCTGACGCGTATGACAAATAACTTTTAGACAGGGCAAATATTTGGATAACGCAAAATTCATGTGCGCAAAATAGAAATTTGAGCAATTAACGCCTCTGTGGTGCACAGAGGAGAAAAAACAAAAGCAGATACTTATGTATATGCGATACATACATATTCAATACGATAATTGCTAACCCAGTTTCTCTGCGTTGGCCTGTTAATTGTGGGCGATCCAAGCATTATAAAAAGCTCATTAAATTGGTCAGTTCCCAATTCAGAAATTGAAATTGAGTTAGTCAACGATCGGAATGGCTCGTATGGCTCCTCCATCGCGCGCATATCATTCAGCCAGGATAGCCGAGTGGTCTCAAGGCGCTGCGTTCAGGTCGCAGTCTACTCTGTAGGCGTGGGTTCGAATCCCACTTCTGACAAGATTTGTTTAACTTTTTTTTTTATATATTTGAAGGCGGCTTTTGGAAACACGCTACATTTATTTTCAGAAATTATATTTAAAAGTAATAGTTTTTTCAGGAACAAAAAATTTTGTATTTCCGTTTCTCTGATGTATTTCATCTTCTAGAAAGGCTTTCTGTTTGTATTCGTTTAGTTAGATGTTTTAAATTTGTATTTTATTCATCGATAGGACATAATCCAATTAATTTCAAAGTGTGTGTTTGAACAGTACCAAATATATGGAAACCTTACAACATTTTCCAACTCGCGCCTGTCTTGTTCCACAGTCGCAGCGTAAACAAAAGACTTAGGCAACGAACTGCTGTCAAAACAAAGTGCTCTCTGCTGGAGCCAGATGAGTTGAAAGCTTCACATGAGGAACAGGAAAAACAGATTTGGCGCCCATAAAGGCCTCAACTCGCAACTTGTGGAAGCGGCCACAGAATGGCGTCAGAAAAAGTTAGAAAATTTTTAATAAATCACTGCTGATTGCGGGCATTGTTATTTTAATTAAAAAAGCACACACACACATGCATAAGTATGATAATAATAATAGCAACAATAATAATAATAACGCTGTTTTAGACAAAAGGCCAGTGGAACAACAAAAACGGCAAATTGTAAACGCGGTTTCTGAAATTGAAGCACATGGCTTAAATAAATAAAAGCGATTCGTGTAGAAAGGCAGCTGAGTGTTTTGGCTGTTGTTCTAAGAGGGGCGAGGGGGACTGCCAGAACGCACAAAGTAAACATAAAATTTAATTTGCTTTGCCAAAGCAACGATCATCATAATCAACATAATAATCACGCGGCACGAAATTACAAAATCAAAACCGAAACTGAAAAGTAACTCAAGAAACCGACCGATGCGAAAAGTATATACTATATATACATATATATATAAATCGCGTGTGCGCTGACGCAGCAGAAACTCCCCCAATCAAAAGAAAAAAAACAAAAAACAAAACTGAAGCCGCAGCTCAGACCCACGTCTCATAGTAAAACTGAAATAGTAAAAATTCCCTACGCCTAAAGTCCAATTCTAATTCGGGTCCGAAGCACGCACATGGCATGAGTTCTATTATTCTTTGTGTTTTGGCCTTTGTTATGCGGTTCTCTCTTGTGGCAACGTGTTTTTTGAGCCAAAAGTGTGAACCAGCTTGTTACTGCTGTTGTTGTTGTTGTTGTTGTTGTTGTTGTTGTAGTTGTTGCTGCTGCTGCTGCTGCCGCCATGGTAGTTACGATTGTTGTTGTAAGTTTCGTTGTAGTTTATTACGCACCAGCATTTAACCTTGAACGCGCGGGTCAATGAACGTTTTGGCCAAAATATTCTAACGATATTTAGTTGCCACCACCACCAACAACAACAACAACAACAACCACAGAAAGAATAATACCAAAATTATAACAACAACAAAACTGTGAACGCTATACAAATTAAAATATATATTTATATTGTTAGTATGGAACTCGGCTTGGTCAAACGCGGCGTATGTGTAATATTTCAGTTTGGGGATCATTTTTTGGAATTATTCGCTTTATGCCTGGGTTTTAATGATGTGGATAAATGTAGATATTACTTATTCAAAGACTATCCCATCCATATACCAAGCATCAGAGATATTGTTTAATGAATTCTGAGCTGCATTCCAAATACTTTTTGAATTGCAGACTTTAGCAGAGTCTTGTGTTTGTACAATAAATATTTTAGCGTTTGTTTCGCCTTCTATATGAAACCCCTAATATTATTATTACTGCTTTTATTAGTATTATTATTTTTGCTTTTTTGGCAATGCCATTTTGCTCGTTGTACTTGAAACACTAGCAACGGCATCAACATTATAAATACTTTGCAATGTGCTTTTCCTATTTTTATTTATTTACTGTGAATTTCAATTGTTGCTGAATAAATTGTGCCGTGAAACCCCTGCTCACTTCGGACACGGCCACGACACGGTCCTACAATTATTTTCGATTCGCATTGACGAAAAAGTACGCGACTTGTACTTGAATTATATATGAGAGCGTATGTGACTATGGACTCGTGTGATTCGAATAAACGAATATATATACTTCATACTATTCATTCATTATCTGCTACTTTTAGCCGGACAGAGACAGATACAGAGACAGAGAGAGAGAGAGAGAGCGACACAGGGAGAGAAAGAGTCAGCTATTACTTAAAAATGTTGTGCGAAAAGTTAACGCGTTTCAATCAACACGTGTTGAGTACCGTCAACTTGAGATTGTGGCTTGTAACCTATAGACTGCAGCCCATATATCATATTACACAAGACACAAGACACAATACCCAATACACAAAACACAATACGATACAATACAATGCCTGCCAAAGGTAAAGGTCAGCTTCAAGTTTTTGGTGAGTTTCCTCTTCCCGCAGTGTTTCATTTGTCTTGGCAAATTCATGTCTCTGTATCTATTTAGCATTCCAAATTTACCGTTAAATATTGATTATTCTCTGCACTTAATTGTTCAACATTTGATTTGGCAAAGGACGCCAATTAACAGCTGACAGGCAGCCTGACAAGGTCAGTGAGCATGCGAGAAAACAAGAAAGGTGAGCAAATGAAGGGCGATCCAGAAAAAACGGGGTGTAAAGAGGTTCAATTTATGTCTTATCTTCCTAGAAAACCATCCTTAGTTATTGGATGATGGTTTTACTATCTCTACATAAATATAAGTAGGCAAAACAGATCAGTACCTAAAACAAGATATTTGCTAGATTTTCCATCTGTTGCGAATGTTATTTGTCTGAAATGTGTGTGGGCGTTCTTTAGTTATGGTAAAACGTTCACGAATGCGACACAAAGCATAGAAAACCCAAAGACATCCTTGAAGTTCTCTGACCATTTGCTGCCGGGAAAGAATTGCTTCATGCTGATCCCTACATGTTCGGCAAACCTTGCCAGTCTTACTAAGCAAGTATATATTTTTGGTGTGCTGTTTGTCCTAGATACTCCGCAATTTTCTCATTATTATATAATATCGTCCAAATTGTATTATCCGCACAATTAGGCCAATTATTCGCATAATCTGTTTGTGGCTCCGTGCATTACGCTTCAGTATTAATTTTTATTTGTTCAATTTAAACAATAAATTCGAAGCCAGAGCTTAACCTTGTAACATTTTTTTGTTTTCTAAACAAACAGCGACGCAAGTGCGTGCTTTTTAAAAAATGTATTTAATTTTTTGCGACTCGATGCTTATTTGTTTAGCTTAATACTTTTTTTTTTTGAGAATTGCGAGAAACCTTCGCAAAGCAAAATTTAAAAAAAATATCAAAAATAATATAAAAAACACTGAGCAACACCCACCACATAAAATAACGACTTGAAACTTATGTCGCTTTTTTTTTTGGCGCGTTTTAAACGCCGTAAAGAAATGCGGCGCGGCTTTAGCCTTCAGTCTATCCATCTATATAATAAATGCCTTGCGGTTAGACTTGGCATAGTTTCATTTAATTTGTTTTTTTTTTTTGTTACTTTTACTTTGTCTCTGGCGTGCATAGGCCTCCTTTTGACGTATTGTTTGTTGTTGCTGTTGCTTTTATATAATTATGATGATTAACTCCACTTCAATTGAGCCTCAGCTGAGTTCAGTATGAAGTGAAGTGTGGCGCACAATTAAGCAATCTCGGTAATTGCAGGCCCCACACACGCCACCCGCCCCCGCACAGCATCCACTTTCTTTTTTAATTGCTAAAATAAGTTGCCTTTATATGGGATAGCCGCTACCGTGGGGGGGATGGATTGGACAGTACCAAGGCCTTTGATTGGCTCCTTGGAGAGTTGGCATTATTTTAATTTCCTAATTTGCCATTAAAATGTCATTCATAAGAAAAGGTGATTGATTTTCTGTTCGACTTACGAAGGTGTCACAACAGCTCTTCCAATCGAAATCAAACCGATTTCTAAACGAATCAAAGTCTTAAGTATCATTCAGTATCAGGGTGTATCAGTACAGTGATATAGAACTTCTGTCTGACAGCCAGCTAGCATTTAGCCCAAGAAAAAAACTACATCGAAGCTGCCTCGAGAAGAGCAATCCAAGCTAGATCACCTAACCAGAAACAATAGACTTGCCCTTAGAAGAATCATAGGACAGAGGGATATACCCAAACGAAACAGCAGATGGCTTGAGGCACACAACAAAACACGTAGGGTTACAGGACAGTATGCGGTCTAAGACAGGCCAAGTTACTCCTAGATCTGAAGAGAATTAGATCTGCAACAGGACATTGTAGATTGAGAGGTCACCTTAGCAAACTAAGAATTGTGATCAGCAGGACATGCAGATTCTGCGATCGCGAGGATCATTGACATGTCTAGAAGTAGGCTTCTGTGAAGATAAACCCTTTTGGATATAGGAACACTAAGCCCAACGAAAATCCTTGTATTCGTGCAGGAGATACTAGGTCTCTAACGATCTTTAGGCTCTATTCATTATAATAATCAAGACATTTGGTTACATACTTCTCCTTTCTTCTTTTGTCGTAAGCAATAATATTAAATTTATGCCAAAGTAGTCACTACACATTAGTAATATAAATCTTTGGTATTACATGGGAAACTTGCTGAATACACCTCTCAGATCTTAGTGCTGAAAAATATTATTGTTCTATCAACTATTAACATATTTCTTGAATAAGTTTTCCCATTTTACAAAATCTTTAGTTAAGTTTTTTACTAACTTTCAAAAAAATCTAACTCGCTTCTCATAAAAATACCTTTTGACTTGAAATTGACAAGAGCTGCCACCCAGACTGCCAAAGTGTTTGCATTTATAGTCTTAAAAAACAAATTCTTAAAATAGATATAATCCAAGCATAATTAAGTATTCTACAAATAATCCACAATATGGTTTTTGTGTGCTGACAGGAATACTAAAAGCAAAATTTCTGGAGATTTCCGAGGCAACCCCGATTATTAATCTGAACCAAATATTGAACCAGTTCATATGTATTCCGCATGGAAATAAAATATACCTATTTTACCAAAGCTATGGAATTGAAAAGTGTAGTATCATTGACATTCCATAGGAAAACTTACTGATAGCCCACAGAGCATGTTGCCAATTGCAATGCCAATTTGTATATATTTTCTTGACACTTTGCAAGTTCATAAAGCAAACAAATTGTGTTTTGCAAATAGTTCAAATTCAGCTTGGATTGTTACTGCAATTTGTGTGCAAAGTTTCGCTTTCATTTAGCGTTGTTGTGACTTTTTAGTAGGAACGGAGCTGCGTTCCGTATAATAAACTACATATATATATTTAGTACATCTAGAACTTGGGGCTTATCTTATCACCAATGCGACGGTATACACGAAAAAAGTGCAAAAAACTTTTGCGGACTGAAAAAACAAGTATTGTTCTTATTGTTGTTGCTTGAGTACACAGTAAATATATTTATTAAAGGAGAAAAAAATTGTTATAGCAAAATAAATAGCACAAATGTGCATTATCAGAGCCACACGAGTTGTAGAGAGTAATATTTATAAGCATGTGTGTGTGTGTGTGTGTGTGTGTGTGTGTGTGTCTGTTTGAAAACCGCACACCAGCGCATTAACCTCAATTTGAACCGTCCGATTGTGGGGCACTGTGTTATCTGTGGCGCGGTGTATACAAAAAAAAAGCATAAGAAACTCTGACAAAACGTAGGTTGACTGGCATTTTTGGTCACTTTGATAAGCAGCCAAAGAGTTTGAGTACCCACACCTCAACTCACACTCCCCATTGGTTCCGGAGACACGCGAGGAACGCATCAGGCCCAATTAAAGGTATTCCCGAGTGTAAGCTTGAATCCAATTGGACTGTAACTTGCGCAAGTCAGGTTGCATTCTAAGTAAATACGAATAGTCTATCCAAATGAGTGCAAATGAATGGAATGCTTAAGTGAATTGTACGGGTTGAACGAACCTGTCTCTTAAAACACTTCCGCACTTTAATTCCCCATGTTAGTATGCTTTTAGTATAGACCGACCCTGAACTTGAACCTGTTGGCGTCATAAGCAAAATTAGTCGAAATCATTAAATAAAAGTGAAGTGAAGTGAAGTAAGCCAAGTCGCTGTGTTTTCCAGGCAGTGCTTGAACTCTTTGGCCAAGTGTGAAGGCTAAATGGGTTTTCAACAAAAAAATAGAAATAAAACTAGTTTTGGGAACTGTGCGTTTTATAGGCGCCATAGTTACTCGTACTTGTAGTCTAGCTAGAAATTTACATACCGCATATCGGAGTGCCTGAGGTAGATATACTCGTAGCTAAGCTGGTGACTAAGCGGCTACAACAAGTTTAGTACACTGTACTAACACTTAGTTGTCGAACAGGTCAACTCTGCGAATTTGAATGACTTATACGGTTGTTACTGATGGTTTAATCTTAAAGAATCTATCTAATGTATAAAGGGAGTTTTATGTCAGATTCCTATAAAGTTAATCGTTTTTCCATAGGTTATAGCTTGTCTAAGAAGTACTAAGAGATTGTACTAATAGATTTAGTTCATATGAATTAATGTGCAAACAAAGTTTATTTATGGATACACTAATAGTATTATCTGGTGATCGAAACATTTAAATACGGGTACATTTGAACACTATATGAAAGTGGCATACTACATAAAATATATAATAGACTTGGTGTACCCCTCCACTTCGCTGTGGCACATTGTTGTTCCATGGACGAGAAAGTAAGAAATAAACACCCGTGTCTTATAATTTTTTTGATACATTTTACATATACCAACATAACATTTTTATATAAATAATTTGTAACATTTCATTTGAATTTAGTTCACAAACAGTTTTTAATTAATAAAACAAATTCGCTACCAATTCAAATATATTAAGCTTTTATTCGATATTGTGACTCCTTGCAAAATGATATAATCAGATGCAAGAGGGATTCTGGACGTCTTTCTTACGAGTTTCACTTCAGTTACTTCTCAGTTGAACGGTTTTTGGAGCCCAATTAGTTTGCTACCGATTTAGCACGACTTTTAGCACTTTCGGCTGACACCCCCAATTAGCATGGGATGCAAACTGGCAGCAAACAGTACAATCCAGCGGCAAGTGGAGAATCAACCAAACGGAACAAGTTTGTTTTCTGTTTATATTTACTTATCACGATAACAAGGCAGCCAAGTGACCGCACAAACGATGCCGCCGACGAGGGAGGGATTGTGAAAGTGCCTGCTGAGAGACGTTTATTATAGGCCTCCCCCCCTCGTATAGCCGGGGGAGCTACAGTTTGGCCTACGCTCCATTCCCAAAAGAAAGAACCAGGAAGCAAATAACACCCAGGTATACACAAACTTAGGTGCTTAAGCGATTACGAAATACTATTTAGCCCCTCCACAGAAAGGGAAAGGAAAGAAAATACAATTCGAATGACTTTTTGAAATAGAAATTCTCGTGGCAGCCCCATTAGCATTACGAAAGAGTAGTGAAAGATGACGAGTATGGCCTCGGAGCTCGTAGGTGTGTGTGCTTTCTCCCTCCCTCCCTCTCTCTCTCTCTCTCTCTCTCCGCCTGTGTACACTCTCTCGCACACGCACAATTTTCAGTGAGTGTGTCGGAAATGCGTGCGCTCGAAATTTGGGTTATTATTTGTGTGTGTTGCCCTACTTTCTGAGATAGTCGACGCACACACACACACACATTACACACACACAATGGTGCTGATTAGAATTTTCGTTGGTTTTCTGTTTTTTGTATTTGTGCGTTTGCCTCCAGCTCCTTTACGAGATGCGACCGGCACGATAAGTTACCCCGCCCTTACAGCCGGTAATAAATGCCGGTGCCGCTGATAAGCCGCCTTACAACACGCGTCTCGCTTCCACTTTCCATAGGTAGCTCGAGAGGGGGAGGTGGCAGCAAGGGCGCTCGAGGGGTTGTCTTTTTGGTCAATTTCATGTGGCGAGTGCACAATTTTGAACGTTGAGCTATTTTATTTATTTATTTATATATTTTTTTTTGTACTTTTGTTGCTTCATTTGGGTTAATTGACATATTTGGGTCAATGTTTAGTTTGCATTTTTGTACCGATATAATAAATAAAAATAGTTTAGTTGAGCCAGTGAAGCGAATTCCTTATGTGTACTTCCTATATAAGCAAAATATAGCATAATAGTTTCTATGTACATTCTACGAGATGGAACTTTTCACGTATAAGTCCCAATAAGTTTAAGCGTTAGATAATCAAACATCTTTTTAGTTGTGTACTAACAGGATATTTGCTAAAACGACACCTGAGATAGAGATAAGACATAATATATATGATATGATACAGTCGATCTTCGATAACTCAAACTATTTGGACTCGCTCAATTAATTCTTTAACTTAGTAATGATGAATACGTCAATTTGTTAAGATGTGAGGTAGAAAACTCGACATTACTACTTTTCTGATATTATAACGTCGACACAACCGACCTAGATAATCCCATTAGCGAAACTGGAAGTGAGAGAACAAGAAGGATCATAATGTTCTTATAAAGGAAGATGCCTTGAAAGTTTGATAAACGATAATTACTTCAAAGCTGTAAGCAAATTGGAACCTTTCTTGTTTTAATTCAATAACTCAAATTCTTGATGTGGCAGATGGTGGTTCGAGCCAGACAGGTTAGACTATATAGTATGTATTTTTACTCCCTGTACCCATAAAATGGGTAAAAAGGGGTACTAAATCTGTGCAAATGTATGTAACAGGCAGAAGGAGACATCTCCGACCCTATAAAGTATATATATTCTTGATCAGTATCAAAAGAGATTTTGATTTGGCCATGTCCGTCTGTCTGTCTGTCTGTCCGTCCGTATGTATGAACGCAAGGATCTCAGCAACTATAAGAGCTAGAGACACCAAATTTGGAATGTAGGTTCGCGTATAGCGGGAGCAGGTCAAGTTTATTTTAGATTTGAGATATCTCCCCCCGTTCCCCCTTTATTCGATAAAAACCGTTTTACAGTTACAATTTTCAAGATATAGCTTTAAGATTTGACATGTTCAATACTTTAGTCCCTCTTAATCTACTGTCCAAATTTCAAGTCGATCGAATAATAAACACGGAAGTTATTCACGAAAGAAGATTCAGTGATGCAGCGAGGGGGAAGAAGAAGCACAGCCACCATTTAAAATGCTTCGCTTGCGCTGTGGCTCGTGTGTGTGCGCCCTTGTGTATGTATGTGTGTGTATGTGTAAGTTTACGAAGATGCGATCAGAAATTTTTGACCTGGGTACAGGGAGTTTCGTAGTCGGGTATACTCGACTATGGCATTCTTACTTGTTTAATAAGTATTAGCGCTATAACAGACTTTGTGCTGCTGAGTCATTAACTATCAGAGATACTTTGACTTGAGCTCCATTGCTTCCCTTTAACTAAACTAAACTCCATCACATCTCACCTTAAAGCGACCCAAGTAGTCCACAAAGTGAAACCACTCCAAAAAGCGGGCCATGTAAGAAAATACTTACAATTGAATTCAATATCTTGGCAAAACGAAGCGCACACAAATTTGTGTGGAATGGTTTTTGATTCTCGTTCGGTTCGATTTGGATGAGTTGGGGGTTTTGGGTTCTACGTTTGCTTCTTTTGGGGTCATGTGTTTCGCTTTCTGCTGGGCTAAACAGTTTTGTTTTCATTTTGGGGCAACGGCGAGTGCATATAAGAATTAGAAATACAATACAGCACAGACAAAGCCATCCGGGGCGGCTGCCTTAATTGACGAAATGACTGTGGTGGGGAAGAGTATCTTCGAGTAGTACCTCCACAAGGGAACTTCATTCCACCCCGCGACGACTGCGTTTGATTTGTGCGTGTAATTGAAATAAATTCTCAACTAGATAGAACTGGATTGTTTACTTGGACAATTAGCAAAGCAAATGAACTGTGGAAAGCCTCAAGAGCCGCAGGAGCTGTAAAGTTTCCTATGTTTTGATCTGCAATCTATCGATAGAGTTATCGGAAGTGGGCGCTTTATGTGGCGGGTGACCTACTTTCTGAACCGCCGTATCTAGGCATTATATAGTTTGTATCTCTCTCTCCCTCTCTCTCTGTCTCTTTTTCTGTTGTTGTGATATTTGTATTGGGCTTACCCGTCGACACTTACAATCAGCAAGGCTTATTTGATAAGTTTTGATTTGCATATTTGGAACATACCTGAAAGATAGAGAAATAACGAAATAAATCAATCAGTTGTTTATGAATTAAAATAACTTAGTCTAATTTAATCTTTTACCTTATTTTAACTAGATTATAATTGTATATAAAAAAAATGTGCTATAGTCAAAAGAACGATCGAAATATATAGCTTTTGAGAGGTTTGTCTCCATATAAATGATAGAAATTTTAGGATAAATTTGAAATGGGTAAATGAATAACACGATTTTAGATGAGGAGTAATATATCATCAAGCTCGAACATTGGATCAAATGTGTCTCAAGTGGACAGCTTATAACTGAAAATTGAAAGCCTTTCTTGTACGATTCTATGCGATACAATTATGAGCAGACTCTCAAATGGAAGTATACTTATAAATCGTTTGCCAAGCTTGTCATTAATACTTAATGGAAGTTCACTTATAGAATAGCATGTCGTAAAATTGCATTCGAGTTTATTAATTGTCATCGTTATCGCATTCTGCAGTTTTATGATGGCGTTATTTTCGCCAACGAATTCTTTTAATAGAACTCGTAAAATTGGCCTCGTAAAGTCGCAAAGTGCACCGGCTATAACTAAAATCGAATCGTATAACACAAATTTAATCGCAGTGCAAATGGGGCGTCAACTATTTCTCACCTAACCAAATCATTGCGTGACAAGCACAGCGCGGGGGGTGTTATGGGCAAAGGAGTTGAAAAGTCAAGTTGAGGGGGTTAAGGATTGAATTTGAGACTGCGAAGGTTGCACGCGATACGCTCAGGTGTAATTAATTAGGAAATATATGGGAGAATGTGGCTCATCCATTTGTCTCGGAGGTTATGCCAGAAGTTTTTTATTTTGAAATTAGACACGCGCAAAAACCACGAATAAAGCGCGAAAATCATTTTAATGAGCTCATCAGTCAACAAAAAACACCCAAAACCAACAACAACTAAAGCAAATAGGGTTGAACCTGAAGATTTTAATAGTGTAATTTTAGCTGTTGGCAATTTTTGTTTTGTTTTTTATACTCTGTTTCAAATAAAGTTTTTGGAGAAAAGAGTATATTGGATTTGTGCAATGTCCATTTTTTCACACGTTTCACTACAAACTTGGTACCTTCCTTAAGTATATAGTGTCGAGATCATGTTTTTCACATCCCATTCCGATCCCATTTTGTACCGAAGTGCTAAAAGAGTATTCTGAAGTCGGGAACTTCCCATTGTAACGCTCTTGGTTTTTTTTTTGTTATTATTTCGGCAATGATTTATCTTTTTTTCCGGCTCATATTAATTTGCACAGAATTCTCATTGCCAAAGATGACGTGCAAAAATGATAGAAATTGTGAGAATAAAATTATTGATATTTTTGTATAATTTTTGTATATTTTATTATGGCCAATTTAAATGTATAGCGGCAAATAATTGTAGGCGCCTTTTAGTGTCAAGGCAACAGAAGTTAGACTATGCAGCGACTACAAGTTTCTATTAATCGGTTATTGAAGTGGCTAAAACGGATTAAATTGTCAGGTAGAACTTTGTAATTGACGGTGTGGCAAAGATAATTAATCAGTTAATAGTACACAAACAAAATTGAATATAATCATGACTTAATGCTTATATTTCTCGTGCTTGATATCTATAATATATAGTTTTAAGGTAATTTTTGGTTCCAGAAGTATATTTTGTACGGATTGATTGATGATTTTGATTTGAATATTAAAGGGACAGATCTTTTGATTGAATAGAGAAAGAATTCATACATTATTCAACTATGACGAAATGTATCAGAAAATTGACTTTTGAATAAGTTTGCTTAACTTATGAACATAAATATTAAAAAACATCTTACAAACTTGACGTGAAATATCATTTTGGTCATTTTGTATTCATCGTTTAAAGTTTCAGTGATAAGTTATATCATAAAATTGATGTCGGGATAGAAAATTTCAGATGACCAATGGAATTGGTATATCCCCACAATAATTCAGGATGCTCCTTTTATTATTGGAATGCAAAGCATTCTTAGCTTGAAACTTTTCTATACATGGGAAAAGGCATTGCATTGAAATTTATAAAAAAGATAAAAAGCTGAATGATTAAATCGACATTCGACAAAAAAGAGCACCGTATTTTTCATCTGCAGAACTTATCTAACAGAACTAATAACATTTGAACGTTATAGGTGGTGCGCAATCCACACGATATTATCGATTGAAGGACACCCAACATTCGGCAAATGCATAAGTTTCATAATCCATCCATGCGATAGTTCGTAGAATCTTTAATTATTTAAGTTGAGCAGAATTGGGCAACTTTGACCCCGTTGATCCATCGATTCCAAGCGTGATCTCTCGATCAGGCAGCTCCGATTCCGTGTTCAGCAGGTATAATCAGCCTGTCAGGCATTCACTTTGACTTTGATGGAGCTATCGCTGGCGATGATCGAACGATCGCGATAATGATCGCCAGCTACCCTTCTCTCTTTATCTACGAGTGTTGCTCTCTCTCGGTTTCTCGCTCACTCGCACGCTCTGCTCACTTTCCACATGCGCCATTTACTATTATTGCCAGCTTTTGGCGCCTTTCGCCTGGGCCAATTTGATTTCAAGTTCAAATTGTCGGGGGTGCAATCAATTTTAATTTTGAATGCATGGGAAATTTATGCAAAAATCAAAATTGCCAGCAATCAAAAACAAAAACAATTTCTTCTTGTTGCATTTTATGCGCTCGCTCATCTCAGCAGAAAACAAAAGCCAAAGAAAAAGTGGAAAATCACGCTTTGCTGCAACAACAACTTTCACCTGAGACCAAATTGTTGTTGTTGTTGCTGCTGCGCGCAGACGCATTTCTAGAAGCCCAGAAAGAAAGTGAGCAGCATAAAGCTATACATACATACATACATATGTATGCATGTCTGTCTGTGGTAGCCGATGTAGAAGCTAAACAAGAAGAAAGTAAAGAATGAGTGTGTTAAATGAGTGAGAGAGAGGCGAGGTGTGTGTGTGTGTGATCGAAACTTGTTTGCTGAGCTGCGCTTATGAACATCGTGTTAGAAAGTTGTTTGACTCTCCAGAATGCAGCAGACAGACGCTTGTAGGCCAAACAGTTAGCCGAGACGGGCAGAGCTTAAATTGTGTGTTAGTTGGCCTGTCTGTTAGTTCTTTTATTTGGAAGCCGCATTTTAAAAGCTCTCGCGCCAGCGGTGAGCGCGACAAGTTACGCTCATTCGCCACACTCACTCTCTCTGTGTGTGCGTTGTTGCCTAATAAGAAAAAGTGTATTCTTGGCGTTTTTGTTGTGTTGTATTTTGAACACAAATTCCTAGCTCTTATTTCAATTTGTTGCCGTTTTTGTTGTTTTGCCCAATAAAAGAATATGTACATATGTATATACTACATATACATACATATGTATGTACATATGTATGTATGAATTTATATTTATGAAAGTGTGTACATTTGTGCATACACACTACTGACATAGTTTGCGGGCTGCTTAAATGTTTTTTTTTTAATTTATTATTTATTTTTAGCAGCACTGCTGCTTGGCACAGTGGGATCATAGTTATTTGCCACACAGCAAAAACCTAGATACATACATATGTATGTATGCATGTATGTATGTACATATGTACATACAGTAATCTTTAAGCAAATAATTTCACTTTTGATTTTATTCCTCTCGCTGCTCAAAGCGCAGCTGCGCTAAGTCGACAGCGCTGTTTTTAAAATTCAATTAAAATAAATATATACATATGTACATATGTATGTATGTACATACATATTTTTGAACACAGTACATATATACAAGTGTATGTGCATACATACATACATACATATGTATAGTTGCTGCAGGCACAGCCGATTGTGTCATTAACCTATAAAAACGTGCACGCTAAATGAACACACGCACACAGTCAATCTAAAACTAATGCTAGTTGCTCGCGACGTCGACGTCGACGTCGACGTCAACGTCTGCGGCTAATGCACTTGATGTTTGCGACGCGTCAAAAAAAAAAAGCTCTAAACAGTAGCAGCACCGTCGACGCTGACGCTTCGCTTTCTTTGCGTTTCTCATTTGATTGCAAATTAATGCCAAGTGTACGAAAATAGCCGAAAACATACTAAGAATGCACAAACACATACACACGTCTACACACACAATATGCATACATGCATATTGTTTATGGCTGTTGGCAAAGCTTTCTCAGGTTGACGTCACACACATGTGAGTAACTTTCAAAATGGCCGCTTGCAGTTAGCTGCTTAATAAATTTCCCATTGTGTTTTTGAAATTTCGTTAATAAACAAACATGTACATATTGTGTGCATATGTACATATGTACATACATATGTACATATGTACATACATATGTACATATGTACATACATATGTATGCAGATGTACATATGTATATATCTATACACAACTGCACACAAGTATAAATTAGTTTATAACATCTGATTAGCTTTTCAAATACTTTTCGTATGCAAATCGCAAATGTTTGCATTGCTGTGCTATGACAAATCACTGGCACACAAAAACAAAAACACATTTTGCAAAAAATTATAAAAGTCAAAGTCAGGCAACTGTCATGCACTGTCCGGCGTCGCAGTCAGTAACAAAGCCGAAAGCTTATCAATGTCAAAGCGTCAGAGACGGCGTAATTACAAGCAAACAAAATAGCAAATCAACAGCAACATATACATACATACATACATATGTATGCACATAGGCATACATATGTACGTATGTACATACATACAATTTCGCTTACACAAAGTAGACACACTGTAGTTGAGCAGTAGCATCAATAACATTTTGTGCTCGCCATGTAATATTAACAGCAACAACAACACGGTTGTTAATCAACTGCGCTCGCGAGTCCATATCAATTTGCAGGCGACAGTGGGAGAGAGAGAGTCAGCGAGTGCGAGAGCGCAGTAGTTTTACGCTCATTATTTAGCACTGTTGCTATTGTTGTTGTTGCTGCGGTTTGGGGCTCGATTCTTGGCGCTTGCACACGAAGTGCGCTTCGGCGCTCGCTTGATCGCGACGTCGATAACTGACGATGGCGGCACAAAATCATTGACCTCATTTTTTTTCGTCATGCGAATACACACATGTGTACATTCATACATACATATGACAAATGAGCTGCAACTGTGTGCGAGTGCAAGACTTAAAACCTTATACTGGCAATGTTGACTGCGGCTGTTATCATTTTTTTATCGCTTTTATTTGCAAGTACACATGTAAGCCGTTTATTTTGTGTTTCGTTTTTTATATTTTGTTGTTGTCCTTGAGCTTGGGATCGTCTCTGAAGCTAACAAATGATGTCATAGAAAAGCATCGAGTAACAGCAACCCTGCAACGGCGGTCATCACCCCAGTCCCCAGGCCTCACAGCCTTAGCCCTAAGCCAACCCAATCCGAGCCCATTCTCAAAGCTAACAAAAGACATGCAAATAATAAGCTCAGACCGGGCAAAACAATTGTGCAAAAAGCACGCACACACGTCGCAGCAGAATCAGAAGCTGACGCTAACGTCGCTGTCGACGTCGTCGTCGTTACCGGTAGCAGCTTTACAGTCCGGCGTCAGCGTCAGCGTTGGCGTTGGCATCGTATTGCTGTCTGCAGGGGTAAGGTCATGTACTTGAGCTTGCAACGCTTGCAATAGCACGTAAAGCTGTGCAGAGAGCCAGAGAGCGACGGAAATGGAGTGAGTGAGATGTAAAATGTGCAGTCATATGCGCTTTGACAGCTTTGTCCTTGCGGCTTTAACTTAGGAACGGCATTTTTGGGTCTGCCTGCACCAGTGACCCAAATTGCTCAAAACTGCGGGTTGAGTTCAAAGTCACTTGAAATAAACGAAACGGCAAATAGCTCCCAATCACAGCTGCTGAGAGGAACCCAACTTGATGCTGGGCGAGAGTGAGAGAAAAGCGGGAAGAGCAATAAAATGGCTAGTTCATGTGAACTTTTATATTTATATTTTGGGCATTAAGTGTCAACAGTTTCTGGTGTTGCTCAAATTAAGAAAAGGTACATCCTATACATATAGCTCACATGCCTTTCTAATTTAATTATCGAATATTTATGTTCTTCCTAAATTGATATCGCGTAATAAAAACGTGCCTATTCGGTGCAAGAAACCATGTCATATTTGGTATGAGTTTTGGAAAATATACAGACCAGATATGATGATTTTGGTGAAGCTTGCAAGAAATGTATACTCTAACAAGCGCTTTGAACGAATATTCAGTAATTAAATTTAGTGATTAATTTTGACAAATATAAATATTGTATAAATATCTTATTATACCGTATATAATATTATATTTTATTCAACTAGCATAGCTCGTAACGTTTTAGTTTAATATGTAATTTGTTGTCCTTAGTATTCAAAATATTCTGCATATGTGAGCTTATTTTCAAACATAATGACATATTGAAAACAATTTTGTTATCAATTACTTGGTAATCTTAAACATAATATAGTGATAGATTCAAATGTAACCAGCCAAATACTTGACCTGACCCTGACATGACTGTGGCTATGTTGCTGCTGTACTCTGTTCTCTGACCGGAGCAGGGACATTGAAAACTGTGTCACTGTCGAGTCTCCGGCTCATCGATTTTGGACAAGAAGAAGAACGGCAACAGCAGCCCTGTTCCTGGGACTCCATGGCCCTGACCTCATGCAGAGCATACAATTGGGTCACAGAGCATGCAAATTGGCCTGCACAGGCTATGACCCGGATTCCGATTGCACAGGCTGCACCCTACAGCCTGCAATTGCAAAGAATACGAGGACGAGGTCGTCTGGCCGGCCGAAGGTCAGTTATGAAGCTGAACTCTCTGACGTCATGGATATCCATAGACTTGCGCTGGAGTTGCAGCATGTTAGGAACTGCTGAGATGCATGCGGTTCTGCAGTTTTTCCTTCCCATTTCACAACTGCAGCGGAAAGGGAACTAAATATAGAACAGCTTGAGGTAGGTTCGAGTTACAGCACCCGCCCTTATGGCTGCACATTGCCACTGCTTCAATGTATGTGTGTGTGTGTGTATGTGTGGAATGCAGCCTTCCATGACGCTGCCTGATAAAGTCCGAACAACGAACAACGAACAACGGAACACCAACAATAAATGCGTCCCCCCATGTAAGCATGTTTTTGTGTGCGTTCTTGATTGTTGCCTGGGACTCTTTAAGTGCTTTTCCTCCCTCGGTCCCTGCTCGGGCTCCGTTGCAGTAGACTTTGCATCATCATTTATACATATGCATTTGTATAATATAGTATAATATAAAAGGCGAACGCGACTCATAAAAAGCATATAATAAAATGTGTATAGTAAAATTTAATTAGTGCAATGTGCATCAGCTGTTGTGGGCGTGATTAAAACAAAAATAAATAATTGAAAATTGTCTTTAAAAAGCTGAATTTGTTGCGGATAGTATCTCGTAATCCTAGCCAATAATTGCAATATAATGAATATTTTCAAGTGATCGTACCAAAATGCCAGAAATCTCTAACATGAGTGATAAATCTTTAATTAGTCTATGTTTATTAAAAGCTAGGTGATGACACTTGTTTTTTATAAAATAAATGTTTGAAATATGGATTTATTATATTATACTCGTTATAAGATATTAAAGATTATAATAATATATTGAATAATATATAAATAAACATAATTTTTTATATATTTTGTCTTGCGTGTCGATTTTTCAAAGCTACATCAAGTACCTTTCGCATTGTTTGGATAGATATTCCCGAAATCTTAGAGCTACAATGAAATATGCAATTATGTTGTATACTATAACCCACTAACCTGATGAAATGGAATTTGCTGAATCACTTCGCGGCGTGTGCTGCATGCCCATTCCAAGGGGTCCGACCATGCCGCCATTACCACCTCCAACTCCTCCTCCGCCCACTCCGCCGAGTCCATTTGAACTGCCGTTCGTGTGATGATGCGAGTTGAGGCCCATGCCAACTCCCATTCCACCTCCTACCCCACCGTTTAGACCGTTCTGTTGCATGTGCATCGGGGTTGTGGGTGTGGGGGTTGTGGAATTGATCAGACTGTGACCATTTTGCATCTGTTGTATGCCATTGCCCATGCTGCCCATGTGGCCAATGGTCAGTGCGCTAAGATTTGTGGCTCCAGGCACATAGTGACCATTGCCATTCATAGAACCATTGCTGTTGTTATTGTTGTTGTTGTTATTGATGGGTATTATGGTGGTCTGGGCGGGCAGTGTGCTGGAGCAGCCGTGCATGGCCAGCGTGATGACGCTCTGCTGCTGGGCATTGCTGTGGCCCAAAGGATTCCCATTGGCACTACCATAGAGGCTGGCATCGGTGCCACATAGCCAGACCTCCTGGTCACCGTATTCGTGCGAATCCAGCGATGAGGGCGACATGCCGGACGTCAGCACTAGGCCATTGCTTGAGGAGGTAACCTCCGAGGAGGATTCCTCCGGTATGCGCTGGAAGCCACCATTGTTCGACCAGCGTCTTTTCATCATTTGGTAGCCGATGGTCGCCGTTGTGTTGCTGTTTTTCAATACCTTCCTCTTAAATAGCTGGGACAATTTCGATTGTCCAATTTACCGAATATTCTTCTGGTGCGCCCTAAGCCAAATAACTTCCTCTTGGCTCTGTTTCTGTATAGTTTTTGGTTTAATTGTAATATCTTGAGATTTTCTAGTATTTTTTTCGCACTTGTTTGCGTTCAAAATACATTTTCATGGCGTTCTGCAGGCGACTTCAACATAAAATGCTGCAAAATGTAGATTTGTTACCCACATGAGACCCACTTTATCTTCTTACTGTTTTAATGTGCTAGCAAACTCGTTTATCTGGGTAAGAATCAAAAGAAAAAATCACTTTTTGTGGTCAGTTTTCACAACATGCCAAACAACTTTGTCGCACCCCGCCTCAGAGCTCATGAAATTTTCAGTTTCATTTAATTGCGAATTTTCGCCTTGCCTTCAACTCAACACCACTGAAAAATTAAGTAACCCTAGCATAAACTCAATTAATTTACCTCAACCAAAAGAAATTTAAATGCGTCATACATATGTGTTTCTTTTCCAACTCCTAGTTTCAAAATAATTAACAACAGTTTCGGGTATTGCCGGTTGTAGGTTTATATCTTGCCGGCATCTTTGGAATACTAAAAAACTGAACCAGTTCTCTCTCCGCTTGAGAAGATTGCAAACTTTTGATAAGCACTCACAGAATTTATTGTCATAAGCATAGACTATAATTTTATTCGCAAGTTTTAATTAATCAAAGTCAATGTTTTAAATTTTGCCATAGCTCTTGACAAGTTTCTCCAGGAAATTTCAACAGAAACTTGATAGTTGATAGTTAAAAGGTCTCAAACAACGAAGAAAAATGAGCAAAGTAATAGATTTTATCCTTTTCTCTATTAGATGGTCTAACTTATAATGGATGGTTATCATAATAATAATCCATCATTCAAATCGAAATTCTGAACAAACTGCTTGTTTACTTCCCTGACAATCATTTGGCCATCCAATATTATTCGTTGTCACCAGAACTAATCAATTTTATTTCCCTATTTACAATATGTACACATGTAGAACCCTCAAGTTGAAATACATAGGAATTTATGTATCTATGCATTAAATAGGTACACTTGTCGCACTTATCTAAATATTTTTACAATCATTTGTTTACACATTCGACTATTCAGGTTCCCAACTCAAACAAACTCGACAGCAACGTAAAAACCTTAACAAAAATGCGTCGCAAGCCTTCAAAGTTATGGATAACAGTTGTTAATAGGAAGTTTCAATAGCCGCAAAGTTAAGGCATTCTGAATGTAAAGCCGTCAAGTCAGTGCAGTTCTCCAGGTTAGTTGGTAGAAGATTTAGGATTTGAGAGTACACAGTAAGACATGTATTTACATGAGAAGCAACTTTGGACAGTAGAATGAGAAATTTTCTAAAAGGAAAACATGTGAAGATCATTCAGTTTCTTTGGTGATAATAATCATAGGATCGAATAGAAATGATATTTGCATTTCATTTCTTATCCGTAACATTTATTATCATTGTTGTGTTCATTTTGATGTAAGTAGACATTAACTTACACAAATAATTAATCGATATTGTAATATACCTCACTCGATTCTCAACGCATTTACGTGATAGGTGGAATTGATAGTAACATAAATCATTAACAACAAATGCACATGCTCACATATAAATACATTTATGGGCAATCAAATCGATATAGTCAACAGTCGACTTAAGTATTGTCACAATTTGTCTTAATGAGTACTCAATGTATATTCATGTATGTACATTCATAATGACAGTGCGAATAGATGTAGTGCGCCTAATTGAAGGAATTAATTAGTGAAAGTTTAAATCATTACACTAGTTAAGTACTCAACAACTTTTCTTGTAATGGTCTTGGTCTAGAGTCTAGAGTCTAGAGTCTAGGGTCTAGAGACGAACTGAGAGCCAGTTCCGGCAGCTCAGTCATTCGAGTCATTTGAGTCATTCGAGTCATTTGAGAGACTCTCAATCGACCAACAGGTGATTCATCTGATTCATTATTTGATAGTTGAACTTAAAGGCGAGTTGAAAACACGAATCGCTGCATAAGAAGACCGGCAACAACAACAACAATGATTGAAGCAAAAGTTAATAAGCAAAAGTTTTTGAGTACTTGAAAAAAGAGCGAATTATTTTGTTTAAAGCGCCAAACTGGTTTTGTAGCCCAGCGGGTAAGAGGAAGAGAGAGAGAGAAGCGCATTGCTATCTGCTGCTATCTCGCTTGCGCAGCAGCTTAGAACAAAATCGAAAAGCGTCACAAAGCGGTCGACAACGCAACAACAACATTCGAGTCTAAGCTTTCAAATGATGTAGCTGGGCCGAGAGAGAGTAGTGAGTAAGAAAGAGAGAGAGAGACAGAGAGACCGAAGGAGAGAACGGCTTTTGCGAGTGAGAAAAAGCAGCAAATAGCTTGTGGGGCGGGCATGGAGTGGGGTAAGTGTGGAGCCGTCACATTGCTGAGATTTTGGCCCGCATTAAGAAAAAACCTGTCGCTGTATCTCGTTCAATACAAAAAACAGGTTGTTCTTTGCTGTTTCTTTTGTTGCTTTTGCTTTGGCTTTGGCTTTGTTGTCTACAAAAATCTTGCCCAGAGGCCGCCGCACCAGAAGACGCATCCAGTTTACATACAAACAAATACATGCACATGCTTAAATGTGATATATAAACGACATTTAAGGCATTTTTATAGCTTTGCGTGTCTTGTTTTTGTTGATACTTTTTTATACTTTTTCGTTGTTGTTGATGTTGATGGTGTTGTTGTTGTTGTTACCAGCTTTTCAAGTTGAGGTACAAAAACAAAAGGCAAAAAGCACGAAGGCAAAAGCCAGCAAGGCAAGTGCAAAAAGGCAACACGCACGCAGACGCAGACGTCTTTGCCTTTCTATCTCTCCATCTCATTGTTCCATACACACTCAACTGCTTTCGTTATCTCTATCTATCTATATATATCTCTCTCTTTCTCTCTGTCTGTCTGTTTGTCTGTCTCACTTGGCGCGAAATTGCCGTAGCATGTAAAAGTTCTTTGTAATTTGTCAGCGCTTCTGTTACGCGGCACTGTGAAATATTTTTCAGTCAGCAATTTGTTACGCGTGTAACGCTTAAGCTTAAAGCTTAAGCTTTAAGAATGGCAATTGTATTACACACACACGCACACACACAAACTTACGCACAATGTGCTGACCAGCATTTGTTGCGTCATGAGAATCGCATAGAAGGGCCTTGTCAATTAAGCTCCGAAGAGTTTTACAATCAGGCAACGGATTGAGTCTAGATAACACATTTTTACTTTTACTTTGAAACTAGTTCTAGTTCCAAGCGTTGGAAAATATAGTATATTTCACAATCTTAGTAATATGCAAGATATAAAACTTTTTCAATGTTTAGGCTTTAGCTTTAATAATTGTGTTGCCTAGTGGCTCGAAAGTTATTTTGGAAGATAGAATTGATTATTTGGCTTATGACCAAATATTTGCCCACCTGAACTGTTCTGTAACAACAATCCTATTTATTATGATATTTAACTTGTGTTAAACTCAAATAAGGGAAACTTTCTAAGTATGGAGGCGTTTTACTGAACTATCAGTAAGGTGTAGAATATGACCAACAGTACTATGAAACTCTATGGCAAAATCAGTTTTTTTTTTGTGTTTTATTGTCAATTTAAAATTATGCCTTGCCGAAACGTATGAAAATGGCATGAGATTGAGCTAAAAGAACAAGAGGAAAAACTTTTCTTCGATGAAAGAGATTATTCTATCGCAAAATGTTAACAAACACCAATCAGCTGTTCGCCTTAATCCTATAGAAAAACATTGAAAGTGCAGTCGAGGTGAGTTCACGCGCTATCTAGATTTTGAGAAAATGAAGTATTGCTAAGCCGCACTTTATCGAGAGGATAACACCTAAATATACATTCAGAAAGTGGGCCTAGTATCATTGCATGTGTTTATTAAGAAGCTGCCTTCTTTAAAATTTTGTTCGCAGTTTAGCTTACTCCTGAAATGAATCGGCATTTAATATATTTAAGTTTTTCTTTTAATGGACCTTTTATGGCCGTTACATAATTGTGTTAGGCGCCTCACGGAAACACGTTGTGGGTGTCCTTTTAAATAATGTATCTATCCACAAGTATGTCACTGCCTGGCACGCGATTGTCATTTGCTATTTGGCCTGGGGGTAAGTGGGTGAGGGACGTTCCACTCCAGGAGTACAAATGCAATAAAGTTTATTAACTGTATGGCAATTTGAGCAGAACAAAAACAACAAGTAACTAGTATGTATGTGGAGTGGAGTGGCATGAAGGGTTGTCCCCACAGGACAACAGAGCCCAATATCTGAGCCAAAACAATTAAATTTCCGCTTGCTGGCTTGTCCAGCTAAGCAAGCCCTATAACAGGCCTACAATATGTCCAGACACACTTACACACACACACCACTACAAATGTACACACATGGATCCTTTTAATTTCCTGCTGTTATTTTTATGCACGTAGCGCAAACGCCGCGTGATTTCCATTTGCCTACATCTTGACAGGGTATGCGAGGGAGCTCCGGCTCCGACTCCGACTACGATTCTGGTTCTGAATGGGACTCTGGCTCTAGCCTCCTCTGTGTGTGTGTTGAACACATGTGGCATATTCCCATAAACAACACAACTGCGCCATGTGTCACATGGACACATGCAAACGCTGAGCTCGCCTCAAGCAAAGTAATCTAATAATTTTGAACGGGCCACCCAAAAGTGGCCAGAGACCGGAGCCCGGAGAAAGAAAGAGCTCCCTAGTCAAGGTTCAACTTGAAGCTAATGTTTTTCAGTAGAAAACACATCGGAAAAAAGTCTAATATACTATGCACTAATGACTGTCATTGAGATTGACTTCCTGTTGGACCAAACCACAAAAAAGAATATTTAAATAACATACATAAATATTGCATATTCGAGATTGATGAGTTAAGGTCTGAGAATCGAGAGAAATGTTGAGAAGGTATGCGTTGTTATTGCCAAGTTTACAAAACTATATTTACCATATATAGTTCTTCTAGCAAATAGGTCTTGAGTTCCAACCTTATAGCTCCGATACTAATCGAACTAAAAACCTAAGCTTTATATCAACGAATACGTGAATAAAAGGGGTGTAAATATACATATATGTTAATTATATTATAATCAATTTCTTCAAAACCCTAATCGTTATAATAATATTACTATACAAAATATTATAATAATAATAGTACTACAGATATTGTTTTGATATTCACATGTTAGGATGTTCTTCCAAACATATTTGTTTGTTTTTTCCTACTTTTTGATTGATATTGTTTTGATCGTACCGTGCAAGGAATTAGGGCATGAAATGGTTTTTTGAAAAACATCGATGATCGAACAGTCGTGAAACCCTAAACGGTTAGGGTACTTTTTTCATGGAAAAGTAATCGATATAGCTACCAACTAGTTAGCATTTCCTTCAAAAATCTCAGGATCTGCAGTGCTGTCCCGTAATATGCTCGTGCATAGAATCCTGATAGGGATATTTTATTTACTTAGGGTATCTAGCAGTCGGTCAAAGTACAAGAGCCCTGTCACTTGTTTGTTTGTGGTTTTTAAGGCTGATAACTTGTACCATCTGGCAGGTAAACAAACGAAACATGTCAACTGTTGAGCCAACTCTAGGTCTCGGCATTATTAGTTATGAAGTTTGATCGAAGGCCTTTGGGCCATCGGATTGAATAGGAATAAGAAGCCGGCACCGAAAGTTCTCCGAAAGCCACTCGAAATATATCGGAGGCAACCCAAAACGATATCAACACAGTTGACCTCGTTTTTTTAAGGGAACTTTTGTTTTTGTTTGCAGTTTCTCAGCCTCTTTGCCGCTGTCTCTCCCGGGCCTCCCGGCTTCTTGAAGTCTGTGTAAGCACACGTGCCCAAAAGTAAAAGAGTGAACCCAATAAGCCATAAAGCATTCGAGTATATATGTATATATACGCTTATCCATATATTGTCCAGACATTGGACCGACAACTTAACGGTTATTTTCGTGTGCGTTTCTCGTTATAAACACATAAAAAATAACCCAAAACCAAACTGGTTGCGATTTACTTTTCCGCGAATTTTGTATCACTTTGCTTTTTTATTTTTGTTGCTTGTTTTTTATTTTTGCTTCAAGTTTACTTTTGTCTTTTGGTTTTCTTTCAAGTTTGCTGATTTGGTTAAAGATGAAAAATGGTGCCATTTAATTGACACATATCCAATACTCATATTGGGGGAAGCCGAACAGGTAGTTCCAAAAAATAGTCGCAACAGGTGAGGCCGCAGATTTGGGTTTAGTTCGAGAGGTTCTCTCACCCCCTACCCGGCTCGTACCAACAGTTGTTACGGCAATAGGTGATGAGTTTTCAATGGTTTCGTATCGTTACAGATATTTTATTGGCTGAGAACAGCTGGCCATTCGCAGGGAGCTTATGCTTATGATATCAACACTCAGAGAATGCCATCAAATCATAAAATCGTTTGCATGTAAGTCCCTTCTCCTCTTTCATTAACAATTTCACGCCCCATACCAATTAACAGTAAAAACAATCCAGGATAAGGCTGTCAACAGTACTACGAACTTAAGATACCCTCTTTCAACTGAGGTTTGTAAACATTCCAAGAAACATTTTTCCAACTCGTTTGCTTGTACTTCAATAAATGATAAATTTACAAATTTTTATATATTTCCATTTTATTTGATGATTTGAACAATTCCACATTAATAATGGAATATTTTAGGGATTTATTTAGTTGAATGTCAAATGCTTTATATGAAATCTGACCACTAATAAAACGGATTTAATCGTATTTGTATCTATTCCCTCGCAAAGCTGTATGCTTCTCAGCTACATTGAAAATTTGTTATAGCCGTACATAGACATAAATAAAACTTTTTAATGCTCAACTTATGTTTTCTATTCATTCCGAAAAATAGAAAAGAAAAACGCTTTTAAAAACAGATTTATGGCGTGGCTTTGCGCAATTTTCAACTTTTATTAAAAGAGCAAAAAGCACTTAATTGCCAGAAGTTTGTGACAAGGCACGCGTTTGGATTAACGCGGCGCGAATTAATAAAAAAATAATAATAAAAAAAAACATAATTAACAGCAAATTGAAAGATCTCAAGAAGCAAACCAATATTTATTCAAGTTCTTGGCGCACTGACACAAATTATGCGAAAGCAATAGAAATAGAAACATCAGCATGGCGTAAAGTAGCGTAAAGTAGTATCTTATGGATACACATGTTGTCAAAACTAAATGGCAGCAACCTTGACGCTTCAAAGGCAACAAGAAACAAGCAGCCAACAGTAAATATAAATATCAATAATATTGATATTGGATATTCGATATTCGATAAAACATAGAATAGAAACCAGCCGAAAGGCAGCTCAAACTGAGCTTGAATCATTTCCTTTTCCGGTTTCGCGGCGTTCCTTTTCAGCTCATTTTTCTTGTGTTTTATGCGTATTCATTATCGATCTGTATTTATTATCAACATGATTTGCATACTTCAGGCTGACCTTTTAGAAAGATCCACAGAATGTACATACCATCCGAACAGTCATAAATCTGATCAAGTTTGCTAAGAGTTAAGCAAAACTCGTGCTGTTAATTGAAGACTGGAATGTCTTAATCGGCTCTTTGCCTAGGTTTGTTCCAATATCTCAAGTCTACTAATATATGTATGTATATGCCAAATTTGCAAATTTAGATTGAATTGCAAATCAAACGGGTTCCATTTCAAGTAGCAGAGATAACACAAACTGTTTGACAATATGCAAATAGATTCCACTCATGTGCGACTTCTTGGTTTTTACATTATCTCCATGAAAGTGGTGCAAAAACGACATGAGCTTCAAATTTATCCAATTATGATAGTAGTTTAAGTACTACGAAACATAAAAACATCCAAAAAGACAGAAATTTCATAATATTGCCTATACGGAGAGGAATCTACGCAGAACTGAGGCAATGTATTCATAACATGTACGACAATTAGTCATATAATCGAACATTGAATAACTATTCATAAGTTATGCATGCTAGCCCATGATTCATGACTTAATAATCATAAATTTTGGATGAAAATTGTTAAATTCATGAACAAAAATAAATATATTTTGTGATACTTTTTAAATTTATGCATAATTATACTTAAAAATCGAATTGATTTCACTGAAGACGTGTTTATTTTATGCATTTAAAACAGAACTGCACCGTTATCCAGTTGACCTTTCGACCTCACCTATTGCGTGACTATACTACATCATTTATGGAAAATGGCTAATATACAACGGTCCAGATTTAAATTTATGAATTACGGTATCACAAATACTACATATCATTTCTGTTTGTGTAGTTCACTCTTGAGCCATTTAAGAATTTTATCGCACACAATATGAAACTTGTTGTTTTCCTCTGCCCTTCATTTCTATTAAGGGCCCCTTAAGTTTTTAGAAAATTGACTGTTTGTTGGCTTTAGAAATCCGTTTAAATAATCCTCTGTTTCTCATCGTTATATCTTTTATCTGTCGATTGATAATTATGCCTATTTTTATGTTGACTTGTTCACTTTATCAATAGGCTTGGGGCTATTCTCATTTCGCGCGTGTCTCATTTATTAAAAGAATCCCTCGAAGAAAACCGAATACTATTTCTTGTGAGTTTTGGTATATGGCAAAGTATAACATTGACCTTGAAATTTGCTTTCTTTGAACATGGCAAAAATGCATATGTCAGCAGCTTCTGATAAAATATAATTAATTCAACAAAATACCAAATAATAATAATTTACTCTAAAGCATTAGTCACGAAAATCAGGTTTCAATTTGAGTTAAGCTGAGGTCATTCGCTTCTTGGGGTTCTTAGTACTTTTCATCAAATGACCAGCTCAGTCTTCCTAATTGCGCGTCAGTTTCAGCCTGTTTCAAACTTATCAGTCATTTGACATGATTAATATTTCTCTCGCTGTTCACTAATCAAATTTGAATAAAAATAGAAAAAGCGCACATATTTTGGGCCGCCTTACTCAGTGATTATCAATTCATCAACGTTTAATAATAACTAATAAGAGCTTCTAAAAAATGTTATAAAAATATATTAAAATAACACTTTTGACATGTTATATTTCCACCAGATCTTTAAATTGTCACGCTTTTGTTCTGAGTTTATTTATGTATTCTTAAAAGCTACAGCTTTGAAAATTATCGTAAGACATCTGTACCTTATTTGATTAAACGTATAACATTCTTCATAGCGATGAATTCAACTTTTGGCTACCAAAAACCGACCTATTTTTGACCATTCAAAATAGACAGATCTGACGTGAAAACTGATAACCAATAAATAGTTTGCAATAGACAGTTAAATATAATTTAAATTCAGTAGACGCTTGCAAATTGATGTTTAAGGTTATTCTAATTTCTGAAAAATGAACATTTCTGGACAATTTTTATATTCGAATATGAATAAAAAGAATGGAGAAAACTTAAAAATACAATAGATTTACATGTAAATTGTATTTTGTAACCATATGCAACAAAACATAAAGATTCACGTTTATTCGCGTTTAATGTTTTACAAACTTCAATTGCAATTTCTGGAAGATTCGAATTTCAGAGAATTCGAATTTGTGAGCTTCTACTGTATATATGCATGTGTAACAAATTTCTTGACCCGCCCTGCCCACTTGCCGTCATGGTGATGCCAACTTGTCAGCGTGACGTTGCCATAATTGCGCACAATTTGAACATTTCATTGACAAGAACATTAGAAAACGAAACTTCATGTCAACTAACAAGAACTCTGACATAAGCATGGGAAAACGGGCCAGAGCAATATTCATATTATATATTAAAAATAAATAAAGCAGCCTCTGCAGAAAATTGTAGAAAGTCCGTTGTAATTGTCTGCGAAAGTGTTGACAGCGAGTTGCAGTTTGCAGTTTGCAGTTTTGCAGTTTTGCAGATTGAGCAATGTGAAAGCGTTGCATTGAAACTCGTTCCGAGTGCCGCTTTTATGGCAAGACATTGCTAATTAATGCCACACACACAAACATACACACACACACACACGCAGCTAAAGGCGCTCTGGTTTCCCAGCTCCAGATAGGAGAGCTCCAGCCTCGAATGCTGCACAATGAGTCCAGACACACACACACACACACACACACACAGGTAGTCACAGGAAAGACAGACAAACGAATCAACTGACAAGATAAGACCCAATGGACAGACACAATGAAAAGGGAACCTGTTTGATGCGATATGCAATTGCTGGATGTTTTAAGGGTGGTTCGGAGCGGTTCGCATTCGATTCGTTTCGAATCTGGCTGAACCTGTGCAACTGTAGTAGCCGTTAGTAGATATGACTCATGACCCAGTCGGGCTGGGCTGTCAGGCGGCCGAGAGATGCTAAGAAATGACTTATTGATTGCCTACATTGAACGTGACCCAGAGCAGGTGTCTCATTGTTTTGAGTCACTCCCGATCGCAATGGAGGTCACTTGTTTGCATTCCTGACTGGGGAATCGTTTTGGAAAACTACTGAATCGACTTAGACATAGATCTTTCAGCAGTTGCACAAGATATTGCATTGCGGTCAAGTTTGATGAGCCAATCGAAATTGTTAGATGTTCACAATTCGGAAAAGCGACTGAAAACTCGATTCAAAAGATTTACCTTTGAGACAGAAGATAATTTGTCGGTCAGAATAAGTTTGGTGGAACTAACTATCCACTGAACTGAAATTACAAATTATGTATATCCCTTATTGCTTATCAGCAAGCTAGTTCATTCTATATATAATATTTTGTTTATTTGTGAGTTCGACTAAGTTACGCTTTAATTTGTTGATTTGATTTTTGTCTTATTTTGCTTTGCCAAAATTACCATCTGAAGCGATTATTACTCAAAATCTGCCCGATAAGTGGACAATAACTGCATTTTCTGACAATACGTTAACAATTGGATATTTCAATTGCCATCATAAGGCGGGTAGGGGGGGTTAGATTTCTATATCCAGGGGAAAACTTTATAAGAAATGATATCATATTAAAAGTGATCATGATGTTCATTTTATATCAAGTTTTACAGGCTGTTAGTGAATCTGTAATATGTAAACTTTCAGCTCTTTTTCTTTACTGAGGAGAGCCCATATTGAAACCATTTCAGGTTTTGGCTCTTTACATAATTTAAATTTAACAGAATTTCTTTTTTTCTTAATAGAAAAATACAAGCTTTTAAAATAGCACTAATTTCTGGCTAAAACAATAGCACAAGCGGTCTACCTATATATATTACCTATTAGTTCTTCAAACCTCAACGAACTGATTGTTGAAAGTTTAAAGGAACTACATAATAACGCTGCTATTTACATCAATGAATGGAACCAGTCGAATCGTATCGCAAAACTTTCTCAAACACCAGCGTTCAGTTTGATTACCAAGACAGCTGCCATAACTTTACAGCAAGTCAGATTTGGACACACACATACATATGTATGTATGATCATAATATACTACCTCAAGTAGTACAATATGTAGTCGGGGAGCCCATTAAAACCAGAAGCTTGTCAACGCATGTGGGGAGAGGAAGAAAACAAAAACTTTGGAATGCGCGCCTAGAGCAACACACACATGCATACAGTATATTATTAGTGTGTGTGTGTGTGTGTGTGTGTGTGTGTGTGTGTGTGTAGATACATTTACGAATATATTTATTTGCATAAAATGGCATTAAAATTTGCCATTTTGCCAACTTTAATGTACCATAAAACAAACAGAAGAGCCAGCCATAGGAAATAAGTAACTTTTTAGTGACTAGAAACTGAGGCGAAAGAGAAATGGCAAAAGTGTAATGTGCAAAAAGAAAACGAGAAGAGAATGAGAAGAAAAACTTGCAGACAGGTTGCCAGTCTCCTCAGCCTGAAAGCAGACCTTCCGCCGTCTCCCCATGTTCATGGCCAACTTTGGGGAGTTTTTTGGTTAGGTTAGGTTCGGTACGGTACGGTACGGTTTGGTTCGGTTCGGTTCGTTGCGACAGGCAAATTAATTGCGAATAGTCCAGGGTCGAGAGCCAAACTAATGTGGGGGTCGGTTAATGTGGCTTTGGCTCATTAGGCGCCTAGAATTAGGCAACGGAAAAGCAGAGCAAATGGCCATTTTGAATGTGACCAGGCACGGACTAATTGAAAAAACGCGACAATAACAAAGTGAAATGCATTGTATCAAAACAGACGCGACAAAAAGATACTAAAGTATCTAGCAAAAACTAACGACACGCGCCGCTTTTTGTGGCAGCCAAAACAATTAGAAGCGAATCGCGCATGATGATTAACATTCAGGCAATATCATCATCAGTATCATTATTACCAACGTCCTTTGTGCCTTGTGTAGGCTGTATAAATATTGGGGTTAGAGAAATATGGGGATTAACTGTCAATTTTCCTTTTTTCCGTCCAGGAAGAGGATATAAATACGATTAATCGTAAAATTCTCGTTTTAATAGAGCAGTCTAGTCCTTAACCTAAATTAAGGCTTATCAAATGACATCTCTACATGGGATGTCCAGAAACAGCGAGGGTGGGGAGCAGGTCAAGGCAAGCCATGCTTGCCAGTTACAATTCCCCATTAGTTCCAGCATGAAATTAATGTATTGCGTAATTCATAGGACCCAATTGACAACAACTTGAGTTTTAAATGACAACAAGTACCAGACCCTACAGAGAACATACACAAATCGCTTAGAGCGAAGAAATTAACCAAGGCGACAACGCATTTTACAAATCAAAGCCCACTTGAAAGTCAATAAGCATTGAAATTGATTTGTATGTCGTTGCCAATTACATGTTGAAGTGCCGGGGATACATGAAGCTCAATATATTCGAGCAAGAGCTACGCAATATGTATTCCATCCCAGAGATTCTATTGTGAGTGTGTGGCATATAAAAATAACTTTACATTTCAGCGAATGCGATTTAATTGGCCGTCTGTCAGTTGTCATGGCGATAATTAATGTATTACCAATTTATGCACATAAACATGTGTGCTTTGGGCCCCCAATATCTATGTATCTATGTATCTGTTGGGCTGTGTTGTGTGTATCTTGGCATAGAAATGGCTTCATGTCGCTTGCTTATGTTGTTTATCAACGCAAATAACTCATGCCCAAGTTTTCACTTGGCCAATTTTTCAGTTTGTTCTGTCCGCCTGGACAAAAAGGAAATGCGTAGCTTGTTTTTTCTAGCTGATGGAATGGATGACAGCTCAAATATAAATAAACCAAATGGACAGCTTAATTCACTTGACAAATACTATACTAGTACTATACTGAGCAAGCAAATTTAGGAAAATTTGCAATGCTTCAACGAACATTTAATTCTAAGGGTATATCCTAGATTGTTGTATCCTTCTGTTGAGTTTCCTACCATTTTATTCATCTTCTACCACCGATCACAATACTAGTTTTCGTTCCAATAAGAATTCTTATCAATGTTTGTTTGGCATTCCCAAAATTTGCTTGTAAACTTGTTGCATCCCTTACCAGAAATAGGGATTTTCAATAGGGACCTAATTGTTGCTGACAATTGACCACAAAATGTGTTTTCTTTGTTTCCGACGAGTTTGCAAGCATTTTCTCAAGTGATTTCTTGAGTTAGTCAGTTTTTGTCATTTCAACTCACCGTTAGCATCTATCAAATGCGCCAATTCAGCTACTAATCCATAGAAATCGTTATCCATTTACAAAGATATACATATGTTGCACAAATAACCCAACTTTAGTGTGTTTCTTTCCCCGCTCACAGTGACAGCACACTTTACAGCCTATTCACTAACTTCGGCCGATCCGAGGGCTATATTTTAATATCGAACACTGTGACTTTTGGTGCTCTTCAATTTGCTTGTTATTTGTATTTGTATTTGTATTTGTGTGTTTGCACCATTTGTTAAAAGCACTTGGGAATTGGTAAGCTGGAATCACTTTGATGCGGGCAGGGCTTGGGAAGAGTGAAACGAATGCGAAATCTGTCAGGCAGTCAGGCAGTCAGGCAGTCAGTCAGTCAGTCATTCAGGCGGGCAGGCAGTTGTTGGTGTCTTGCGCGCTCTCTCTCTCCCTTCTTCGGAGACACAGGACATGGGTTTTTTTTGTAGAC
Organism: Hirtodrosophila confusa; assembly: GCA_035043065.1. NCBI lineage: Eukaryota > Metazoa > Arthropoda > Insecta > Diptera > Drosophilidae > Hirtodrosophila > Hirtodrosophila confusa. Next base: position 570,898 of record JAWNNI010000170.1, read on the forward strand.
TAGACAAGAGAGATAGACAAACTGCAGACGTTTGTCTGACGTCGTCGTCGTCGTCGTTTACACGCGGTTGTTGTTCTTCCTCTTCCTCTCCGGGTGCTGCCCCCGTTGATTACGTAGCGCAGTCGACGACGCTGTATGATAAACGTCGCCTTCTTCTTCTTCTGCTGCTTCTTGTTGTTGTTGTTGCTGGCTCTTGTTGATGTTTGATAGTTTCTGTTGTAGGTGTGCGTGTGCATGTGTGCGTATGCGTATGTGTGTGTCTTGTGGTGGTGTGTTTGCTTTCACTGTGAAATGTTTAGATTCATGTGCGTTTTTATTTACACATTTTGTCTTTGGGTTTGTTTTTTGGTTTTGTTTGTTGCTATTTTAAAGCCTGCCGCATGCGGCGACTGCTGCACATTCAAAACTATACCAAACAAACCTATTTTCTACAATATGTATCTATATACATACATACATGCGTATATATTTATGAAATTCATGGTTGCACTTTTACTTGTTCAGCTACAATGCATTTGCACTTTGTTGTTGTTTTTTATATTTATTTTTAAATTGCACTTGTGTTTAACAAATTGTTGTATTTTTATATAAGGAGAATATGATTTTTGTTTTGTAATTTGTAATTTTTGTTTCTTTGTTGTAACGCGTGTTATAAACGAGAGTTTCAGAGAAACCGTTCTGCTATGAATATTATAATTATTATAAAAATTTTTTGTTCAAAAGCAAACCGCAAAAAACACAACTAACGAACAAACGAACGAGCGGGAGAACGAACCGTTAACGACAAAGTCCAAACAAATACTAAATGTTAAGTCCAAACAAATACTAAATGTTATTGCTCTGTTAAGCTCGAAATGATGAAGTGCGCTCAAACTCACCTCGAAACCCACCACCAGCAAGAGAGAGAGAGCGTGAGAGAGAGCGCGAGCGCGAGCGAGTCAGAGAGCAACCAACACCAGTGCAAATAGCGCTCACAAAAGTCGAAAACGGAATCAGCGCTAAAGTTAAATGTGAAGCGCACCACACAGCCATCTACATATGTACTATGTAGATACGCCAGCTCTCACAGATACACGCACACACACACAAATATAAACACATACAGTCAGTGCGAATGGCTTGAATGAAAATGCCGATGCAATCGCGCGCTGCTCTTTGTATTGCCTCACCACCTTCACAGACACGCACACACACAGAGAGCGGCCGCCTCTCTCCCCCTCACCACTGCCAACACCCACATTCACAATAATGAGGCGTGTCTGCATTTGTGTGCGTGCCTGTGCCATCATCGCTTTCCTTTATACTTGCCTCCTTTTAATATCTGTTTTCTTTTTATTTTCGTCGACTTGTATGTGTGTGCGTGTGTTGTTCGCTCTGCTGCCGCCGCTGCTGCCGCCTCGGCGGGTGCACAAGTGCAAATTCACACGTACATTCGAAATGTGTTCGCACAGTGGCACAAAAACGATTGTAAACACCGCCAGACAGCGACAGTCGGGAGGACAAGGGCAAATGCGAAGTTGTGAAGATGGGAACCGAGACGACGGAATTTTCTAGTACACCAGCACTAGTATATGTATCTATGCACACAGTTGTTTACAAGCTACGGATGAAAATGAATGGAAATGGAAATTTGTAAACAGCAAGTGAGAGCTGGGGAACTTAGCGCCGAGATGGAGTGGATATATTATCGAAGAACTTACATGTTATACGAGTTACATACATATGTACATATGTATGTATGTGGAGCTACTCATATAATAGAAATTAAATATAATAATAACTATGGAAATTGATGAATATGTATAGGAAATAATAAATAATAACTCAATATGTTAACACCAAATTTTCCAGCTAAGTAGCTTAAAATTATAGATAGTTATACAGAGTAGGGAACGACTTTGAAGTTTAAAATAATATTGATTATTGATCTACTACATGATCTATTTCTGGCTAGTTATATATTTCTCCGTTGCAAACCTAATGGCACTTTTAGATATTAGTTTAAAAGCTTAATCTGATCCTCTTAAATGATGGTAAACTATTTAAATTTGGTGTATCATAGTAACCCATAAGGCTTATAAGAACTAACTAATTCTAATAAGCAAATCTTATTATTTATCCTATCTTTCTCATGAGTTAACCTAATGCACATCTTTGAGCTTCTTAATCTTGGAAACTTTCCTGAGTCTGAGTATATTATTAAGATGCTAAATATATCTGATCTAAGTCCGCATTCTTTCGGCTATAAAACTGTTTAATTGCTTGCCTTGTTAGCTACATGCTCATATATGTATGTATATATATATATATGTATAATATTAAATAGATAAAGTTGGACTAGACTAGAATCTCATAAGTACACATTTCAGTTCTGCTAAACTTGTCCTATAGCTTATGGGTGAAAAACGAGCACGTACTTCTTGTATTGCGATTGAACCAATTTCCAATACAAACCAAAAATAGTACCCTATCCAGAACTGAAATGTTTGCCTGAAGTAAGCAAAGTGTCGACTATCTGCGAGTACTAGCGCAGAGGGGCGAGGTGCTGAGACGCAATTGATGAAAGGCAAAGATCTACGGTGCAAACAGAGAACAACAACAACAAATCAACTAAACTAAAGTATTCTACGTAACGCAGCCGATGGCGACGTATGAAATTGCACATTTCAAATACAATGTGGTTAAAAAGTAAGCGCAGAGGCAAACAAACAGAGATACACATACATACATATACATATACATATATATGTACATATTGATGGGATGATTGGGGAACGCGGGGCTGGGGTCTTTGTATGCCTGCAGATAATTGTAGACAGTCTCACTGTCAGACAGAGTCTGTCTGTCTGTGTGTGCTTAGAGCTTGTCTGTGTGCGTGTCTGTGTTGGTGTTGAGTTAACGCTGGGCAAGTTCAAGTGTAGAATGCAATAGAGCGCTGCAAGCAGAAGTCACTGAGAGCGACAGCGCGAGAGCGAAAGCATCTACGCATACGCATAGAAAAAAGCCGGCAAAGGCAAGGGATAGCAACGCTAGAGGGAGAGAGACAGAACGAGAGAGGGAGCTGCAGCTTTGGGATATGAGCAGCACCGCTAACGTTTGGCTGCGTGGTGAATTTGGCGTTTGCTAGCTTTTGGGGTTGGCTAGACACATTGAACCACAAAAGTTCAAGATGAAAACACAAAATATCAACAATGACAGCTGAGTATAGTTGCTCGCGGGGGAGCACAAGGGGCGCTCTCTCTTGCTCTGTAAATACAGTGCCTTTCTATTGCTTTGTGTGAGTGAATGTCTATGTATTTGTGTGACTCCACTGCTTTGGCCGACTGCCAAACGTTCAGTAGTACACTGGAGCAGATTGGGTGTGAGTGCAACAGTCAGTCGATATAAGTGTGCATGTGTGTGTGTGTGAGTGGGTGAGTGGTCTTGTATGTGTGTGTGTACCGGGGCGTGTGGGGCATCATGTGCATGTCATGGATGCCATTTGTTGGGGTAGTTCGCTGCCGGCAAATAGCAAAAACACACCGAGAAAATTATAAGGCAACAGCAGCAGCCGCAACCGTCGATGTTCGACTCACAGATACACACATACAACGTGGTGTATCTCGTAGCCTGTATCTATGCCTAGTGAACAAAAACTTGTCTACATGCCGTGTCATACAAGCTGCAAAATTTATGCGAAGACACACAAATCTACTGAACGAGAGACCGACAATGCAGTCGGCGGCGCTGCTGACTACGCTGCTGCTGTTGGCGTCACTTCGTACTTGAACATGGGCGCCCGCTGAAAGCTCTCTCGCTCTCTGCTCTCCACCTCTCTACCTATATCACTCTCACAAATGCATAGAGGCAGCTCCATAACCCATGCACATAATAATCATAATAATTTGTTTTTGTATTTTCTTTGCCTGGTTTGCCTTGTGCGGTTAGGTTTGGTTTGCTCCGCTTTGGCTTCAGTTTCGATGCAGGGAGGCAGACAGAGAGGAGGGCTAGCAAACAGAAAGAGAGACAGAGAGAGAGAGACATGTTGACAAAGTCAGGTTTAATGTCGTTCAGTGGCGCGCGGCATTTGCAGTTGAGGCAGGCAGCAGTCGGAGGGGCCGCGAGTTGCCGCCTGGTTGGAGTTGGTTGTCAGTGAAGGGGTGGGCGGCGGGGGGATGGTAAAAAGTGGGCTGCGACTGATTGTGGGCATAGACAACGCGCACCACGAGAATGAGAACAATATAGCGGTTGCAAATACGTATGAATGGGGGAATTAGATACATGGAGTAGCCATGGAGCTAACAATGCCCTTTTACACAGTCCTTTCAAGTACTCACAATGCAGGAATAAAAAGTAATCGAGTGTTAGGCACAGTACAAGGATACGCCGGATGGATGTCCAAAGCATATACATGTAATATATAACAGTACACTCTGAATCCACTGCATTTATCAACTGGCCTTTTTTTCCCTGTTCCTTCCAATGCGGAAAGAGGGAATATTGGGTTTGTCCGTCCGTCTGTACGACCGCAGTTGGTATATGGTAAGACTTTTAAGACTAATGTAGAAAACATGTAAGTCTGATTGAGTAAAGATATTACAAATATCTAAACAATCGTAAAGATGTTTATACTCTGGCAGAGAGTATAATATTTTTGTGAAGAAATGTCTAACGCATTGAATGAGACGTTTCCGATCTCACAAAGTATATATATATTTTTGATCAGCATCAATAGTCGAGTCGATATAGCGATGCTTTAAGGCTATCGTAATGAAACTTGGTACAGATGTTTATTTTGTTGCGGACAATACATACTACATGTATTATGTCAGTCGTATCGGACCACTATAACATATAGCTGTCATAGGATCGATCAGTCGACAATTATGTTTTTGTATGAAAACTTGTATCTTTTTCAAGACATCCTGACCAAAGACTAGTCGGTCAAATATTGAGTTGTATGAAAAACATGTTTTTACTCCCTATAACCATAAAATGGGTAAAAAGGGGTACTAAATCTGTGCAAATGTATGTAACAGGCAGAAGGAGATATCTCCGACCCTATAAAGTATATATATTCTTGATCAGTATCAGAAGAGATTTCGATTTGGCTATGTCCGTCTGTCTGTCCGTCCGTATGTATGAACGCAAGGATCTCAGCAACTATAAGAGCTAGAGACACCAAATTTTGAATGTAGGTTCCTGTATAGCAGGTAAAGTTTATTTTGGATCCGAGATAACAGATTATATCTTCGACTCGTAGAAGAAAGTCCTTCTTTCTTGTCTTAATTCGTTTTTATTTACAGTCAGACTATAAGCAATTGTGAAGGTTACGATTTCGAGTATTAAATGATCAGATTATGAATGGCCAGAAGACGGTAGGTCTGCAGATTAAGAGCAAGAGTGTTTGGATATATGGACAGCCTATTTGCGAGCCTGGTATCTAACGATCGCTGGCTTAAAATAGTAAGGAGCATTCGCAATCCCGCGAAGCAGTTTAGATTGGAAACGCTGCAGAATATCAACGCTTGAAGTCGATGTCGTTCCACACAGGTTTCAGGATGGACTTTTAAAGCAACAGCTTGTTTCGCAGACTGAGCTGTGACTTGCTATACCGATACTATATGAAATTTAAGGTTGACTTTGAGCAAGGGAAATCCACTTCATATTCCCCATCCAATTCCAATTCCATTAACATAACTATATCTTATACATTATCACTCCATAAAAGAAAATTTGACTCTGTCATTGCCACTGACAACTTGAAATGCATTTTTCGCTTATCAGCAAGTTCGAAAGTTGTTCTTTGGGGTCAGGAAGTGAAGGAAGGCAAGGAAGGGGGGTCCGGGTCCGAGTGCGTCTACAATTGACCGTCCGCTTAGAAACTTTGTTTGTCGTTTCGGTTATTTCAATTTCAATTTCAATTTTTATGTGCGTGCATTTTTCACTTACATAAATTTCATGTTGGCTTCTGCTTTTTCCATTTTTCTTTGTAGTTTTTTATATTTTTATATTTTTTATTGCATATTGACATTTCAATTGCTTTTTATCAGCGCAATTTATTCTCATGTCTTTTTATGGCTGCCCTGTTGTTTTTTTTGATTGTTGCAGTTCAGCAGACCACAGACAAGGGCAGAGGAGTTTGGGAGGTTTGGGTTGTTGTGTCTTAAGAGTCTTAGGGCTAACCTTACATATTAATACATCGGTATCATAGGTATTATATATTTACCTACAGCTGAATAATTGGCACATTCGACTCACCTGAAAAGATACAAAAATAAGATACATCAATTAGTTACCTATGTTAATTGAGATACTTTTAGGTAAGACTGTCCCAACCAGTTAGCGGATTTGATACTTGTAAGTTGAACAGAAATTAGCAACAATTCTCGATGCGTCAAATAGTTTAACACATTTTGCTTCAAGCCTGAACGTGTGTTTTCATATTGTTTCTTATTTTCCAATATGAGGGAAAACCTTGGCAGTAATTTTCACGCTTGAAATGCGTGCAACTTGACTTCCGCTGCCCCCTTCTCCATAAATCAGCGGCATCTCAGTGACTTTGACTGCTAATTTGCATTTCAAAATGCCGAAGATGACAACAACAACAACAGCAACTGGAAAATGTGAGAAAATGTCGAAATGATAGTGCTCAATTGACGGAAACCCGAGAATGCCTGAGCATGAGTGTTTTTTGTGTTTTATTTGGAACTCCTACATTTAGTCTCTCTAGAGCATTTCATATTACGATTCCTCTTTGCGCAGCATTCGCAAATGTTCTACTGACAGCAGCGATGCAAAGATTATAAGTTCTAAATACTATTCTGAGATAGGGTTAGTTTTATTATTACGAACACATCTATCTGGTTAACATTCCGCACTTCTGCATTATAATACTGCCCGTCTGATAACTTTATTATTTGTGCACGTTTCTCATGTCAACGGCGACACATACAGTTGAATGCAAAATGCAAATTCAAATTGAAAATTGCGATACTCAACGAGGCGACACTTGACGAGCTGTCTACAAAAAACATTCATTCAACCGCAACCCAAGTATAGTATGCTATGCTGTGAACAGTGGCGTAGAAACTGAAAGGGGATTGGTACTTAGCTAGCAACAATTGTTAAAATAGTAATAATATAAGAAATGCACATATTAATACATCAGATAATTGAACTTCGATACACACTTTATAATTAATTCCACTATATTATTGTTGTCAGTTTGATAATATCGCACAGAGGCGTCGATGAAACTTCTAAGTGGGCTTATTGACATTGACACATTTGAAACAGTTGATACAATCCTAAACGGATATAGATATGACGATCCCCAAGAACACAACCAACATCATCTGCCACCCCTGTTTGAACCCGCTGTCACACCAATTGCATTATTTAGACATACTATATATATGTTGATATATGTACATACATACATATGTATGTATATACGAGTATATGTCTCCCCATTTGTTTGTATTTGCATTTGCCGTTTGCCCAGACGTCCGGCGCGAAAGCTTTACAAATAATGTCCGCCTGATATTTAGCTGTCTGGAATTTTATTAAAATAATTTACTGATGCCGTGCGATTTCTTAAACCTGCTATATCCCCCCCCGCGAGCACAGAAACTGGACGTGTTGATTTAGATTTATTTTCATATGCAACAATATATGCCGCATAAATATTATTACGAGTATTATTATTTATTATCAATGCCAGCTCGCGTGATATTCCTTCATTCAATGTGACAAGTGAGCAGAATATTGATAGATTGATATCAACAAGTAGACACGCTCCCAACCAGTTGATTGGCCATTAAATATCATGTTAGCAGGCGTGGAACATGGCCATAAGAGTCGGACAGGACTTTTAGTTCGTATCTCCTAATATTGAAACTATTTTAGTAATAACAAGTAAGAACGTTGCAGTCGAACGTATCCGACAGCGGAATACTCTGTTCCCAGTCCGGTATAATTTGTTTATTTGTGGTTTCGGAAAGAGTCGCGAAGAAAACATTAGTCTGTATGCCAAATTTGGTGACTTTATATGTACAGGTGTGGGAGATATAGATTTTCATCATTTGTGGGGGAGAGGGAGGGGGGTCCAAAAACCTTTTGATGCAGATTTGTCCAGGGGGTGATCATTAGTCTGTATTCCAAATTAGGTGACTCTAGCTATGAAACTGTAGGAGATATACCCCTGTGAAAAACGTGTTTTGGGAATAGCATATGCCGATTTGCGGGGTAGGGGGTGGAAAGCTATTTTTGATGCAGATCCGTTAGGAATCTCAACTTTAGTCTATATGCCAAATTTTGTGACTATAGCTTTAAAAACGTGGAAGATACAGGTTTTCCCCTTATTTGGGGGGACCTTGACACTTCATAAATTGAGGGTACACACACACATGTGTACCAAGTTTGGTTGCTCTAGTTCCAAGGGTGTGGCAAAAAGTTACGTTCATACGGACAGACGGACGGACGGACAGACGGATATTTCGCAATCCCAATATACTCTTTTTCCCTTCGGGAACAGAGTATAAAAATCATTCTATAACTGTTAAGTTCGTGTAAGATTGTTATTTAAAACTATTAAATATGTTATTTTATGACAGCTCGTTTAGTTCGATTCAGTTATTATATTTAAGTGGAACTTTCAAAATAATGTTAAAATTTTATTTATTTAAAATTTAATTTTACCAAATGCTTCGCTTTAAAATAATAAATCTAGGTGTGGCTATAAAGATTATGGGAGTTTAATTAAAATGTTCATATTTTAATATCAATTTTGTGTTATGCATTCAATACTTTTTACAAAGAATTATATAGTAATTAAAAAAGATTTAAATAATAAAGGTTAAATTGCTTCAAGTCAAAAACTTTTCGTGAATATTTAAAAATAATAATATACAAATATACTACTCTTGTACTTGTTATGGTTAAGATATCTGAGAATGCTTCGCCCGAGTCAAATATATTTCATAAGATCTTTCTTGTTATGTTGAATTTCTTATATACTACATCCTACAAAACCCCAAAAACAAAAAAAAACACATAATTTGTATGACCCTACTTCCCGCCCATGGGACGGATTTTCCAGAATCGGTGAAACTTGTTTCGGACGATTTTTCGTATAGATCTGATAAGCAATAAAGTTTCACACATATACAAAGTTTTCCTCGAAAATACACTTTCCAGAAATTATTAAGAGGAAGCTGATGAAAACAGTGCAGTATTCAAGCTTCTACAATTTGGCCTTTCCCTGAGTCGACAATCAGTAAGTCAGTCTGGTTAAAGAGTTTTATACATAAAGAAAATACCGCCACAACCTTCAATTCTTGCACTTGACACTTTAAACAAGTTCCCACTGCTCCAAGCTTTTAGTATACCCTTTCCTAGCTTGATTACAGAGTACACAGAGTGGCAACTACATAGATTGAAGTGTCGTTGATGTGGGATTGTAATGGAGACTGACAACTCGATACTGAAACTCAACGATTTAACGGAACTGTGGGCAACAATCAGTGTTGCCAGCTATCGATAGACAAAAATAGCTAAGAATATTATAGTTAAATTTAATGTAGCTAACCCTCTTTTTTCCTAAACTATTGTTTATTTGAACCCACCACCTACTGACAAATCCACAAGAATTAAGAATAGTATAATCATTTATTGAGATAAACCTCAGTGCAATCTTTTTGCAACAAAATATTATACATATACTAGTATATTACTGTATGATTTAAGATATGTGTCTATTTGTTGAATTCATTATTTGATTTATTTGAATACCCGATTCAGCCCAGCATTCGAGATATGCATATCATAGATATCATATATATTTTAAAGAGCATTTTATGGGGACTATAATTACTAGAATTTTCGCTAGAATTTTTAAACGGACGCACTTCTTTTGTAAGTTTTATGTTATTGTCCTTTTTTTATTTTAGAGGATGACTAGATAGATTTGGATTTTCAGATCATAACTGTATAGTTATCTTTTATAAGTTTCCGTTTTTATTATAACAATTATAAATTAATAGAGTACGCAGTTATCAGGCCTATTAAATGAAATATTTTAATACTTTGTGTCCAAACTACCAGAAGTATCTAAAATTTTTTTTTTTTTGCTTTGTGCTATCTTTAGATTTTGACAGTTTGATCAAATTGTTATATAAAGGGAAAAAACTTAATCTAATTTAAAAAAAAATTAGTTTACATTATACCAAACAAAAAGAAAGAACAAAATAATATGGAAATGGTATTTCCATTATTTAAAATAATCTCAAATAGGGAAAAAGTAATAAACTAAACAAGCTGACTAGTAGAAAAAGTCAGATTTGCAGGCACCAGAAACAGATTTCAGTTTATTGGTTAGATTTTTCAAAAAGCCAGATCTGACGTGAAAATTGCAAAACTTGCCACATGGGCGGACATGGGCGTGACAGACGTTTCCGAATGCTGCTATCGATGTCAGACAACACGTGCCAATCGTTGCAGGCAACCTTCCACCAGCTCTTGCCACCTGTTGCACTGCAATCAAATCCTTTTCACTTGGTATTACAGTAGCGAACGTGTGTTTACCCGTTCTTATAATTAAGCCCAGCACTGTGACATAGGATTACGGGATCAGAGCCATACCAGGGCCAGGGCCAGGAACAGGAATAGAAACCAGGGCAAGCCACAGCACGCGCCGTCACCCACACTGCTGACACACAGCTGCAGCTCAAGGCCGACAGAATGGGTCAAAACAGCGGCGCAGTTGGACAACACGAGTGCTGAGTGGTCCTAAGTGGTCCTGGATGGCTCACATTTTGTTGCAAGAGCCCTCGGGCGAGGGCCACTGAAATAGCAACGCACTTGGCTGCACTTGTCGCACACAATCTGCGTCGCTTAACTGTAAGACTCCCCACTGCCACCTACGCTGCCCTACGCATGCCCCCCTGTGGCGCTCTTGCACCACCGAGTGTGGCACCTCGTGCAAATTATTTTTAAGCTGTACATATTTAATCAGCTGCAAAGATTTTAGTACAAGCACTAAGGTCACTTAATTTAAAAATTAGTGTATGTATCTAAGCTGCAGTAATTTTTAAAATTATTGAAGTGTTTTTTGTGTGTACTATATTGTAAGATCATTTTTATCTGATTGTATACCGTAACGGGTATAAGTAATGTTTATAAAAATTACCTTTTAAGCATTATTTCCTGAATTTATTTATTGCTCAAGAAATAAAACTTATTTTTCAGATTTTTTTTTCCCTTAAAAATAATACTCAAAAAATATCAGAGATTTTCAGATGCGAAAAATACAACAACAACAAAATTCAAAAAATAACGAAATATGCTGAGTTTTGGGATTTTTTGATGGTATTTTTCGCATATGAAAACTACTAAAAATATACTAACTAAAAAATTTTCAAAAATTTCTGATATTTTTGAGCCCGTTACTTCATATAATACAAAATATTAATACCGTTCAATTTAATACAAATTTGAGTTTTATTTTTTTAAATAAAGAAAACTTAAGCGGCAAGTTTTTTAAGCAAAATATAAAACTCATGCAATAGTCGTTATTTTTCTTCCAAATATAAAACTCAAAAACTATTTTTATTTCCGAGTGAAAAAATATATTTTTTAAATAAGCTTTATTTTTAAGGAAAAAATACATCTGAAAAATAAGATTTGTTATTGAGCTTTTCTATAGTATAACTTTAAAAAAAATCATTGCAGCAATGGATAGTCTTGGCAACAAGGATGCTCTAGGTGTAGTTCTTTTTTCATTTATCAATTCTTATTCATTATGACTTTTTACTCCCTGTACCCATAAAATGGGTAAAAAGGGGGTATTACATCTGTGCAAATGTATGTAACAGGCAGAAGGAGACATCTCCGACCCTATAAAGTATATATATTCTTGATCAGTATCAAAAGAGATTTCGATTTGGCCATGTCCGTCTGTCCGTATGAACGCGTCGATCTCAGCAACTACAAGAGCTAGAGACACCAAATTTGAAATGTAGGTTCCTGTATACCATACGCAGATCAAGTTTGTTTCGTATTTCAGATATCTCCCCCCGTTCCCCCGCAAATCGATTAAAACCCTTTAACAGTAACAATTTTCAAGATATAGCTTTTAGATGTGGCATGTACAATAATTTAGTCTCTCTTAATCTGCTGTCCAAATTTCAAGTCGATCGGATAATAAACACGGAAGTTAGCAGCGAGAGGGGGGAAGAAGAAGCACAGCCACTACTCATTGTGTATGTGTGTGTGTATGTGTAAGTGGACGTAGATGTGATTGGATGTTTTAGACCTGGGCACAGGGAGTTTAGAAGTCGGGTATACTCGACTATAGCATTCTTACTTGTTTCTTTAAAAAATGGGTACATAAATATTATTTGCGGTCCCTGGTTTTTTTATCATGGTTGTCAAATGAGATGTTCCGTCTTATGAACTTGGCAGGCGAAATAGTAGTTAAATGTATCAATGCTACTTTAGATCTATTCAAAGTATTGAAATATTCAAATGTCAAGGATGAAATGCTCAATAAAACACTCCATATATATATTTTATGTGTAGTCAAATCTTATTTATACATACACAACTTCGAACACATATTTTAATCATAATGGTTAAGAAAAATATATTGGGATTAGAAAATGAAGAAATACTGACTATTTCAAGTAACTAGTATAGTCAGAAATACTCCCTATTGATACAATACTCGAAATCCTTTTAAATTTGTTTAAAAAGGTCGCTAAGCAATCAAATTAAAACCTTATTAAATAAGATGTGTTTAAATATTAAAAGATTTTTTATTTACCTGACAAACATTTTCACAGCCAAAAAATGAATCATTTTGGTAAACATGCAAATACTTACGACTTTACTACCGTTTGTCACCCATCCGAACAGGGAGCGCAGATGTCGCCTTTGCCCCCTACTCAGCACTCGACCTTACACTCACACTCACACTCACATATTCATACGAATATTCACATTCACACTCATTTAGTGCCGCCAGTTCAATGAACGACTCGTCGCTGCGGTTGTTACTCATTTTGGCGTTTTGTGCGCCGCAAAGTTTTACCTAATTAAATCAACAAAGTGGTGGAAAACCCTCACAGACACAGGGACCACAACAGCACACACCCCGCTACACCTCACTACAGGCAGCCACCGAAAAAATTGCAGGATAATAATTGAATGCGTCTAAAACAACAGCAAATTGTGATTAAATGCAATTATTAAGCCACTTCACACAGAAAATTAACAAAATTTAACATAATACCCAAAGCTCTTAACAAGCTCCTAACTCAAAGAACCCTTCTCAAAGGCCCGGGGGAGGGAATCCGTGTCTGGCCGTTTGTCTGCAATAGGTTATCACAATGTCTGATTAACACGTTTATATAAGTATGAAGTTTATGAAGCTCCGATTGAGTCGGGACATATTTTATACTCATTATCCCTGTAAGTAGTTCGGGTATAATAAGGTATATAAAACTGCGCTTTTCGTACTAAAGTAAGTTTAATTTAAACGTTTTTTTTTCAGTTTTTCATTAGATTACTAATTTTATAGTTCCCATAGAAAAAATTCAAAGATGGGTTTGCAAAGAAACAAATTTTAATAAAATAAAAATACGACAACTAAAAAAGTTTTTATTCGTTGAATTTAAAGCTATTTAATATTTTCTATTAGATTTGTAACAATAAGATATTTGATCACAGACGTTTTTTACACCAATAAGGAACCAACATATCCCAATTCTTGAAGGGCATAAAAGGCATTTAATAGTCGTCAATGCTCAAAACCACATACCGATTTGGTTTTCCTAGAAAGGCGCTGCCAGACAAGCAAATCTCAAGAGGGGGAGAATGGTAGAATGTCGGGCGACAAAACCAAACGTCTGTGAGGGGTATGCGACGTGGTGTTATCATATACGAAGAATAAGTAAATTAGCGACACAAGCTATTAATTAGCTTTGGTGACAATTAGACGGAGAAAGAAGTTAAGATGCTGAACAAAAATATTACAAATAAACGAAGTCTGAATCAGAGCATATACGTACATATAAGTACATTTATTTATGAGCCTTTAAAAATATAAATAAATCGAATTGATCGAATAGATGACAATTATCACCCACAGAAGGATAGATATCGAGAAATTCTAGTTTAACAAGTAAGAATGCTATAGTCGAGTATACCCGACTACGAAACTCCCTGTACCCAGGTCTAAAACATCCAATCACATCTAAGTCCACTTACCCATACACACACACATACACAAAGACGCACGCACACAGGCGGCAAAAGTGGCTGTGCTTCTTCTTCCCCCCTCTCGCTGCATTACTGAATCTTCTATCGTGAATAACTTCCGTGTTTATTATCCGATCGACTTGAAATTTTGACAGTAGATTAAGGGAGACTAAAGTATTGTACATGCCAAATCTTAAAGCTATATCTTGAAAATTGTTACTGTAAAACGGTTTTAATCGATTTGCGGGGGAACGGGGGGAGATATTTGAAATTGGAAACAAACTTGATCTGCGTATGGTATACAGGAACCTACATTCCAAATTTGGTGTCTCTAGCTTTTATAGTTGCTGAGATCGACGCGTTCATCCGGACAGACGGACAGACGGACGGACAGACAGACGGACAGACAGACGGACATGGCCAAATCAAAATCTCTTTTGATACTGATCAAGAATATATATACTTTATAGGGTCGGAGATTTCTCCTTCTGCCTGTTACATACTTTTGCACAAATCCAATACCCCCTTTTTACCCATTTTATGGGTACAGGGAGTAAAAAGGGTTTTCAGCATTTTAATTGACCTTTTCTTGACTAAATGAATACAAACAAAGTCATTTTAAAATGGTTCGACAGTTCAATTTGTTTCATTTTATTGTATTCGAACATTTTTTTATTACATAATATATTTGGAGATCTGCCAATTTTGACAGTAATCATACATGGCATGCAGTAGGCCTTGTCCACAAAATACGTAACAAAATTCAAAAACAGTTATTTGCAATACTTATTTTCAATAAACCACAAAATTATCGCAAGCATAAGACATAACAGCCGGACGGAGATGAAAGGCATTGCAAACTGGGTAATTTGTCTGGGCCTAACTCTCATCATTTGGCTGGTGTTTCCCTATTACCAGTCTGAGAGCAAAGATGAAAACAAAAATGGTTAGTATCCTGGTCAAACAACTCAATATCGAAGCAGGCTGGAAATCATAATAAAATTATTTTCGTACTCAAATCTGTACTCATGTAAATCAAAAATGCTTTCCACACAATACACAACAACATACAATAACGAATTCGATATGGATAATAATAATACGTTAGACAACGAACTGCAGGACTCTTTTTCGGAGAGCTGTAAATCAAGCTCAATTGATGTGTACTTGCATTTCTTCTGGATCTTTGCGTGCATTTATGCGCTATCAAAGTTTACGGAGCTGTCGGAGCGCTATCTGAGCGCCAAGATTGCATTCAAGGAGCGAAATTCTGATGTGCGCGTTCTCAACGAGGAGTGGGAGAAGACTCTGAAATTCTACGAGCAGGACAAGCAGCAGCTGGACACACAGCTTCAAGGGCTGCGCGAGAAGAATTGTGGCCTGGAGCGGTCTCTGCGAGATTTGAGAGATTATAATCTTCATCTCGTCAGTGAGAATTTTATGCGCACTGTACTGCAGGATCACCAGATACAGGGCCTAGCCCAACGAGTGCAGGACCAGCAACCTTCCAACATTTACATTACCAATCGTCACTTTCACGTGACCCGTCAGGTCTTCCTCAATGAGGGACACATCGATGTGAATCTGCGCAGCTCCGGCGGACAGGATATACAATCGTCGGAGCAATCGCTGAATGTATGGGTACAGTACCTTAAGATGCGCAAGTGTTACATGGGACCTATTGCCGATCCCAAGTTGGTATTCAACAGTGATCCAGATCATATGCAGCCCATTGTGATGACTACGGAACAGTTGGCCAAATTGCAAGGTACCCGAATATTTTCGCATTCATTTTGTGTATTCTATTAATTCTTTCATTTACAGGTATGATCTAATTATGGTTTGAGACGGTTATGTTCGTTTATTGACAATAAGAAAGAGTATTCCAGTAAAAATACCAAAAATATGTTAATGATTATCGAAGTTACCAAAAAAATAATCCACAAATATGTAACAGTCGGTACATTTGAAAACAGTTTTCATTGGATGTCACCAGAAAATGTTTGAACACTGGGAACTTACGAAGAGGATGATTGAAACTATGATATGCTCTAAGAAAATAATTTAACTGGATACAGAAAGTAACAATTTCACAGAATCACATCACATTGTATATTTATTTACAATGCTCTAAGACTAATGCTATATTGCATTATTCTTCATGTAATTACAACAATAAAAGTAATTAAATCCTAACTGCATTTTCTGTTACATGGGGTTTTCGATTTCTCAGTCAATTCTCTCTTCGCAGTCAATTCCAGATTAAAACGAGTAACAACAGCTCTCAGGCATAAACTGCATGTGAAAAGTGAGATTTTAGCGATGCGTGGTAGCTTCTGGTGACTTGTTAACCAAAATTTTGTAGTCACTAAGTGAGGATAGTAACAATACCTGGTACTTGCATAATTTGGATTTCAAATGGAGTACATTTTGAAAACTCGATGTAAATTAAAATATGTTGCTGTTGGTTCAGAAATTCACACAAAATCTGACTGGAAATTCAAGGGTAAACTTATTTCAAGTCTTTCATTTCCGATTGGTGACAAGTGTGACAAAGTGTTTTCTTTCAGTCTGCGCAATAAATCATTTTTAATTTTCACAATCTTCATTTACTTCACTTATCGTTTACTATTTTATACCCAAATATCTAACAATACTGACATCCAGAGTCTTAGAAATCGGAATCTTAGCCAACTGATCGTAACCAATGCAAATTCAAATGACTTCTAGACGAAGTCTCAACATCTGGCGGCCAGGAAACGAAGCGATGACGATGACGATGACGATGACGATGACTTATCAGAGGCAGTCAGAGTCTCAGTTATTGCCGTTCCTCTGCTCTCTTCTCCCCTCTCTCACTTAGTGCTATTTTTCTTCTGCTCGTTTTCTTCGTTCGCCCATTCATTGGCGTTGGGGTCACTGGCAGTTATCGCTGCAATTTTGTAATCAGTCGCCGGCTCAAGGTTAACTGCTAACCGCGAGGCACACTGGCACAACACCCCCCAACCTCCCACCTCTCGCACTCACTCTCACTCTCCCTGACCATCTCCTGATACGCTCTTTGCATTTATTTGCACATATTGACAGTCGCCATGTTTGTTTTGCATTTGTATTTGTGTTTGTGTTTGTAATTGTGTTTGTATTTGTGTGCGAATGCGCTTTCAACTGTATTTCACTTTTTTTGTGGTTTTTTTTGGGTCATTTGCCCGTCTGGAAAGCGGTTTTTGTATTTTTGTTTTTATTGTGACTGTTAATTTAGATTTATTGCCATTTAAGTGCACTTCCATTGTATTTACTGTAGGACAGTTAGCGTTTTGGGTATTTTTTTGGAGCGACCGTCTGTAGACCGTCTAACGATAGGCGGTGATTGGGGCTAAAAAGGCAACTAAGTTCTAATTAAAATAATACATTAAGGCAATGAGAGTATACTGCAGAAATCACTTAGAACTAATAACAAGCTTACTTCTTTATTTCTATATTTGTTGGTATATCGCACTTCCTATAATTATATTCACTCATTTTCTTTACCGGAGTCGCAATTACACTTTTCAGTGTGGTACTTAAGAGGACACCTTGTGAAATGTATGTCACAATGTGTGCAATTCAGTCTAACTAGATCCTTGCAAAATCTACACCCAAGGGCGGAAAACTCCTACATAAATGTTCTATGTTCTTTCTATTCACCATTCAATCGACTTTAAAGTAATTTTCAGAGATGCATACGAAAAATGATTCGATCCGATTTCGGAAAATCGAATCCCAAATTTCTCATTTTCAAAGGAGTGAGATAAATATAAGGAGGTAAAGTTTGTGAAGCTACAAAATATACAAATATATTTTTGGCGTTTACTTCCATGTGATTTCCTTCTATCTTAGTAGTTTTAGCCCAGTTTAAATATTTTCACACCTGCTTAGCACCGTTTTCAAGTAATAAAATTCTAAAAAATTCTTTGAAGATGTCGTTTCTAGCCACGCTTTCCCTAGCTCTGATTCTGCATTTTGGGGAGTATCTGTGGGAACCATTGAGCAGCCACCAACCGGACCTCAGCTCTGGACTGTATATCTGCAGCGTCCTGCTCTTTCTAATGGCACCCTCATCACGTGTACAGACGTACCGGCGACAAGACCAACGTTTGAGGCGCTCCATAAAGTTGGTGGCAATCCAGATGACAGAATGTCTGATGCTGCAGTATCTGGCCCTAAGATTTCCCTGGGACATCTGTTGGCAGCTGTTCAGTGGCATGTCCTCCAACAAGGAATACGCTTTCTACTGCCGTTTGCTGTTAGCCTTGATGCTGCTGTATTACAGCCAACGCCGCTGGCGCCGTCTGTCAAAAGCCGCTGCTGCGGCCAAGCTTCATGCCGCAGATCCGCGACCGATTGCGCAAGTACAGCCAACGGTGAGCACGCGGCACTCTCGGGACCCGTGGGAGATGCCGGCGAGGGAAGGACCTTTTGCACTTCTGCGCTATGGCTTAAGGCAGGGGCAGCACTTACTCGCGCCAGGTCCAGCCAACGATGCACTTATCCGGTACGTCCGCAACATGCCACCATTGGTTCGAGAACGGTGATGCAAACGTGCTATTTTATTTTACCGCACAGACTTTTTCCATAAAAGGTTGCATAGATACACCCAAATACTACATTTGACTTATTTGTGTACTTTATTTTCAGCTTTTTCAGAAAATTATTCTTTAGCTTATAAATAAAGCAAGTACCCATCATCCAGTCGTGTATGATCGACTACGATACACTGTACCCAGATCTGACTTTCCAAAGACATCTTCGTACTCACACATGATGCTTATCAAGCAGTTTAGCGGTAGTGCAAGCAAGTAGGTAGCGGCCGCTCGGCAAAGAAATGTAGTTTTTTGAATAACTTAGGTGCTTATGAACCAATTATAAGTTTTACCTGCTAAAAAATGAACACCACATCTATAAAATGTTCGTTATAAATCGTTTTGGTCGATTTACGGAAGTTATGGTAAAGCATATATGTATGTATGTCTTTACCATATATGTATGTATAGTCTTTGACATATGGATATACACTGCCGATCACTGTACTGGCCTGTTGCATACATTTGCACAGTTTTAATACACCCAATTATCCATTTTTAATGGGCACCAGGCGTAAAAATAAGCATTCCTAACTTTTCTTCTATCTTTTGTATGGCTGAGAATTGAATACAAATAATTTCATTGCTTCACTAAATTTTTGATAGATTACAGCTCTCGATTCTTGTACCCACTTCTGGATCTTATGTCCGTAACACATTTTCCTAAGTTCCACCAGTCTATTTATATCTAACTCTCACTAAACTGTTACTAGTATTTATATTTGCCATTTATAGATAACAAGGTAGTTCTTTAATAGTTCTACAATCGAGTCCCCCACCAACCTGCACTTTATTCCAATTCCAACTATTTCCCTAGACTATTTCTGGGTCAGGGCTAACAACGTCCGTCGATTACCCGCATCCTCCACGGGGTTATCAGGTTCTTCGCTTGGTGTTGTTTAATTGTTTAGCGACATTGTTGACATTGAGCAGCAATCCCCCCTGCTACTGTCTCTTCCCCTGGCGCTTACATAAAGTCGTAGCAGATATGACGCAGTCCTATGCATTGTTTATCATAATCAGCGTACCCACTACGCAAATATCAATTGCACATAAAACTGTCGGTATTTATAGATTAAGAAAGCCCACAGCAGTAACCACCCAGAACACCAGGCCCACATTTAGTAAGAACTTAACACAATTTTACTACGCACTTTGCACTTTGTGGAGTATTTGCATGACATTTGCATAGATAATTTGTTTACCTCTCCCAGCAGAATCTCAAATTGTTCATGCCATTAACCTAGATACAGAGCAGTACCGAGCAGAACACAACAGAAAAATCTAATCGTTAATTGGCACACTAACCCCAAACAAATGGGCAACAGGCAGGCGTTGCCATTGGCCCCATTAGTCTGACTGATAAAAATAGTTTATCAAGGTTGTTTGCCAAAAAACATAACAAAAACATAACAGAAATAAATATAAAAAATCGCAATGGCAACAAGCGACAAGCAGGCAAAAAACGAAAGCGAAATCGAAAGCATGTGGGTGCTACAATAAAGTACGAATACCGTACAATATACAAACCGAATCTAACCGAAAGCATATAGAAGAGAAACAACAACACCAAACCGCACCAGTAATTGAAAACGACCTTGAGATAATGCCCTCATTTATGCAGATACTTGTTTTGTATTTGTAGAAATTCTTTGGCTCACCGTTTAAGCCAGGAACTGGGTGCACAACAAATAAAATTAGGAATCCAAATGTTTACAATACTTATAATTGAATATCAACAATAAAAGAGAACATTTATTGTACAAAATCTTTCGATAAACATACAAAAGATCTACATATGTATATAAGCACATATATGCTCGTATTTATCAGGGTGAAGAGAAAACAAATGCTTGAAACATGACAGTTTAGACTGGATACGAAGTAGAAAGATAGATGAAAAGTTCAGTTTGTCATTCAATGCAGGTTGAAAGTTTTTAGAATTAGAAATATTATTTGAAAGAGTTTCAAAACAACACATAGGAAAATTTACAATCGATTGTCTTTATCTTTTGAATATCACTTTGGTTAAGTTCGGAATATAACATATTATAGCTCACAATGGGTAGAAAAATAGGTTGTATGAGAAACTGTCAAGCTTGATTAAAATTTGACCATTATATATCATATAGTTGGGGTACAATAGATCTTATAGGTCGCAATAAAACGCCCCATCACCAATAATTTTATTATCATATAGTTTTTTATCAAAAACATTGCTGCAAGGGGCTCATATGAGCCGGTCAGTGCACACATTGATTAACTCCATTTGACAAAATGTTGGGATATACGATGAAATGAGGTCATAGTTTTTGAAATTCCCTTTATAATACAAATCCAAATATATATTGTAGAAGTATTGAGATTGTTCTCATCTAACCCTATATAAAATTAATAAGATGGAATAGCCAAAACAAGTTCGGATGGGAGTTAATCAATATGACTCATATATCTTTCTTGGTGTATAAAATTGATCAAGTTCATTAAATTTTTCACGTTACTATCGCGATAATGGAGTGTCAATTAAATGAATGCCAACTATCGAAACACCCGAATTCGATTACTGACGGTATTTCCACAACATCCTTAATATTTTCAGAAAATAATTTTAAAAATATATGAATAGTGAATGATTATGCAACATTTTGACTTGTTTAATATTATTTTTATTGCTTAAATAATATTTTTGTCTCAGAAAATAATGTAAGATATTCATTTAGTCATAGGTGGAACCATTTCACACTTGTGCGCGCGGAGGGAAGGAGGGAAAGAAGAAAACCAGTTTCAATTTTCAATAAAAACCCAACGCAATTTCGCATGCAATTTGTGGCACCATACAAACTGGGCAAATAAATCAGCATTGACAAACGGCATCATAAAAACTCAATCAACAATATGGGAGGCTCAAATGCGAATATCAGAAATACAGAAATTCGTTGCACCAAGTTCAATAACATCGCAATGCTAAATTCCCTGGTATATCTAAACAGCTGTCGAAATCACATGAGTCATATGACAATAAAAAACGCTGCACATTGAACTCAATTTTAGCATATTGTAGATATGGAACAAGTCCTAATATGTATTATATGTATAAAGAAATACAAAAGATAATTCAATTATGCCATCGACATTTAAAACAAAAACAGAAATAAAATCACTGAAAGAATAATACAGGAAAACAATTATGAATGCAGTAATTTGGAATGGAGGAAACTCTCAACCTAATGACATATGTATGTAGTTCCCATGACTATATCTATTTTATAATAATCGTCAGAAACATTTTAATTTGCTTAATCAAGTTCTTTATTGAAACGTCTTCATATGAGCTGTTCAGTGCATAGATTGACATAAAGTTAAGAAATGTGATGCAATAATGTAATAGTTTTTAGAATTTCCTTTATAATTTAAGTTCAAATATATATTATAACCGTATATACAATTATTAAGATAGAATAGCCAGTAATGTTAAATCTTTTTTGTCGCTGATGGAATTAAGCAATCTGTGCAATGGCCGGTTATTACTATATGTATATAACGTTAACTACATACATATACTGAATATACATATGTAGTTAATATATAATATACATAAATACTTTAAAGCTTTATATGGAATCTGCCAAGAAAAATTGGAATTGGCGGAATAGAGATCTTTACATGCTCACAATGATTACTTTGGAGTTCATTTATTATTATTTATTTGAATAAGTTCGATAAGTTAATAAGTTTCTAGGACTAGATGCTTTACAAGACTTTAGGCATATCAGCAAGCTATGTATGCGAATTTCAGAATAAAACTAAACTCAATCAGGTTTTAAAGAATCTTGAACTCTTTGAATGGGAGTTGGAGTTACTCATTGGTTTTTCTGGATTAAACATTAAGTGATTCTGAAATCGGTAGCAGGCACACACATACAGTGCAGTTGCGTGTCTAACTCAAAACACTGGTTATCTCCCTTTACGTTGTACACTAGCCGTCTTTATCTAACATATACATTTATATTGACAGCTCTAAAAAGAGAATAAGCCGGCAACTCCTGCTTGCAGTAAGGAGTTTTAGTTTAAGGCGAACTATCAAACGAGACAAACTAAATCTGACAAGTTGTTCTTGTACTATTATTCTCGTACACATCTTTTATTGATACATCTGTTATTAATACATAGCCCATTAGCTTTTGCTGTGTGTGGGGAATGTACACACCAGATATTTGAATTTATGGGTCAATGTGCTAGTTTCACGCTGACGGAGTATTTAGACATAAAATACAAATTTCTGGTTGATCGTCGAGCGTTGACACCACATTTCGTTAGGGATATTCTAAACAATACACAACCGAACTCCGTTTATTCACAGCAAACAACCTGGCAAATGGACAGCCGTATAATCGGGGCCGATTAGGCAGATAAGGGCTTAAAAGATATGCCCCAAAGTCGAAAAACGGTTTCGGTGTCGCAACGACAGAGAACAAAAGTGAAAAAAACAAACCGAACGAAATGTTTGTTTACCCAAAAATTAGGGTCAGGGCTAGAGGCAATGACGATAGCAGACAGACGACGGGTTGCTTTCTTATCCCCTGTTTGGGCTCGCCATTGTATCTGCAGCTCTGTGTGTGTGTGTGTGCATGTGTATGTGTCTGAAAGTATCTGTGTCATGCGAAAGTTTGTGAATACAGATTGAGATATTCAACTGTCGTGGGGCGCCCCCTCAGACGTCAAGTGCAGCCCCAAAATTTCTGTTCATGACTTCTATTCTAATATCATTTAAATGTTGTCCCAACCTAAAATACTCTCTCTTTCTCCCTCTCTCTCTCTCTTGCATTCTTCATTATAGCATTGAATGTGTGTGTGTGCGTCTGGCCCACAAATGCCAGACGAAACTCTCCAAATATTGCAACCCGCCGGCCATTTTGGTTTTACTGTTTCTTATTTTTTCGGCAATTTTGTTCTTAGCATTGTTTGCTGTTGTTGTTGTTGTTGACGCGCTGTCTGCTGCCTCGCGCCTTCGCTTTGACGCCCCCGTCGCAAGCTGTCACGCCCCGCTCGCACACCCCGCCAACGCCCTCCACAGTCACCACAGTCGTCGTCGTCGTCGTTGTTTTTTGTTGTTGTGGTTCTCTGAAGCGCAAAAACGTGTCGATGTCAACTTTGTTGCTGTTGTTTCTCTTTGTTGTTGTTTCTCTTTGTTGTTGCTCTCTGTGTTTTCACATATTTGCAATTCTCTCGCTTTGCCTGTCTACCGTATTTATTTTTTATTTTACATATTTCGTGCTTTTGTTTTTGCTGTTTTCATTTCGTTTTGTTCAAATTCGGCAATATATTAAACAATATGTAAAGCTCAGCGAACTGTTTTTACGTTTTTCAAGTCTGTAATTGTTTTCGAAATTGAGCCATGGGGCCTAATGAATACCTAACGTTGTCCTAAGTTGAACTCGGTCCTGTGGCGCAATGGATAACGCGTCTGACTACGGATCAGAAGATTCCAGGTTCGACTCCTGGCAGGATCGAAAAAACCATTTTTTTTATGCACAAGAAACTGACAATGTCAAAGATACTACACATAAGTAATGTAAGAACTTATTCCTATTTTCCCAAGTAAAGATGCGTGTCTTTGCCATGTTACGTGTAGTTTTGTTTTCCAATTTCAGCCTAGGTTCAAGGGAATTGCACTGTTTTCGGATCTTCAGATTTTATATAGAATTTCTATAGAACTCGTAAGATTGAAGTTATTATTTGCATTGGATGTTTTACATAAAGATATTTATACAAAAAATTATTATGCGAGGGTCATTTAAAAAACAGATTATCACCCTTGGTTTTACTTCGTACACTCTAAGTAAGTATATTTTTAATACTATTCCTTATGTTAGCTTAGTACTTAAATACAGGCTTTGAATGAGCACACCATTACGTTAAAACTCAAGAAAATAAATAATTCTTATTATTATAATAATATGTACACGTTGTAATCATTGGGTTTTTATAGATTATCAAAACACGTTCTAAATTTAATCAAATTAACATTTATCACAAAAGTACAATTTAAAAAAAGAAAGAATATTTGAAAATGTTGACCAAAAAAATAATATTTAGAAAAAAGTTTGTTTTCCGCCCAACGTGGGGCTCGAACCCACGACCCTGAGATTAAGAGTCTCATGCTCTACCGACTGAGCTAGCCGGGCACTTGGAGGTGTTCTGCCCAACGCCCAATTTGCAGGCACGTCAGAAACTATTTACAGAACTCGCTGCCACTGAACAAAGTTTCGGCAAAGGCAAGAAGATGAATAAACAAATAGAGGGGCAAGACGAAGAATAAGTAAAAACGCCCACGCCTTACAATTGGTTGGCCGGCGAACAAAGGGCGGCCACGTGCCTCAATTGAGGCCACATTGCGTATGTGTAATTTAGTTTTGGGCTCATTTCCCCTTCTCTTCTGTGGCAATTCAGGTCAAACTAATTAGCAGCTGAACAATTGATTCGATGTTGATAAGCGCACCAACCCCGTTGTGAACTTATCTACAAGTGCTTGTAATCACACCTAACCAGTCCCCGCCCCCAACTAACCACCGCCCGGGCCATGTTGTTACAGCGCATTATGTATAATAGTTGCATTTTAATTGCACTCATCCATGTGCTTTAATCAGTTGACTTGCTTATAATTTGTCGGGCATTTCATTCATTCATTCGCTAGAAATCCGCTCGCATTCATTGTTTACCTCTCGCTCGCTCTCACACTCCTCACTGTAACAAACTACAAGCGGCAACAACAACTATTCATAGATTTCTATTTCATTTCACCCTGACCCACCGCAATAGTTTTCATGTATACCCCTTTTTACTCGGCTCTGCCAACGGCAACGGCAACGGCAACGGCAACGTCAACGGCGACTGCAGCTACAACAACAACAATGCCAACTATTTATGGCAAATTTTATTTGTTGTTGCCGCTTTCTTTCGCTAATTTGTGTGCGAGTGTGTTTTTCTGTGTGTGTGAGTGTGTGCTGCTCTTGATTTAGTTTATTATTATTATTATTATGCTACAATCTGATGCTTTTTATAGATAGTATTGATGAATATATCGTGAAGTTTGATTCACGCTTTCCCACCTAAACGAATACGAGTATAAATTCTCAACTCTATGAACCCGATGACCCATCCATTCGAATATGAGTATATATAAGTTCTCAACAACGTGACCCCGACGACTGTGGGAATGACATCCGTTCGTCACGTTCGTTCAGACTGACACATTCACCCATAAACAACACCATTCGGCACACATTACAATGACATTCCTTAGTAGAATGATACATTCATAAAGTAATATCTATAATATTTAGTATTAATTCATTAATTCATTATTTATTTAGTATTTAATAATAATCTTAATTAATTGGGCACTTAATCAAAATAAGCTGATCATATAGCCGTGAAGACGATAATAAAAAACAAAATTGACTCGCTTTTCTGGCAACCTTAACTGGAATTGAAAAATTCGAAATCTAATGATTATGTTAACACTGTTTCAATAGGGTATGTTAGCTTCGGCGTGACCACATAAAACCTTAGTTTCTTTTTTTGGTATTTCATTTCTGTCTGCGGTTCATTGAGTTTTAGTTGCGATAAAGCGACGCCAACGACGGCGCCGCGTGCCACGCACTTTTTTACGCACAGTCTGCGCAGAAAGAACTACAACAATAATACATAATAATAATAGTATCTACAACAACTATGCATGTATAACAACGATTGTGGTGTCACAAAATTTAGCTAGTGCGAAATTTCATGCAGACAGCTGCGTTTGTGTGTGTGTGTGTGTGTGTGTGTGTGAATGTGTATGCGTGTGCGTGTGCGTGCCAGCCGTGTGACTCATAACTCATAACTCATACGCCGCGTTGTCTGCGACGCACATTCATATTCATTCATCAACAAAGCGTTTCGGGTTTCCAGCTCCACAAGAAATTAGCAATAAAAATTGGGATTAAGATAGCTTCAAAGGTAAAGAAAATCTCATATGATTCGGATATTCGGATAATTCAGATAATCCATATTTTTACAACAAGTCCGGTTTTGGCAAAGATAAGAGCCTGGGTAAGTTAGGGGCTCTTTCAGCAGAAATTATCGCTGACCGATTTCCCCTGACTTGCTAACTGATGACTGACATGTCTTTTCTGAACATAGGGATGTGTAAACTCTGTTCCCGAAGGGAAAAAGAGTATATTGGGTTTGCGAAATGTCCGTCTGTCCGACTGTCCGTATGCACGAAATTTTTTTCCACACCCTTGAAGCTAGAGCAACCAAACTTGGTATCGGATACGTCCGACTGCAACGTTCTTACTTGTTTTATATTATTTCAATATTTACAAAAGGCAGCGATTAGTTTTGTTAAGAAATCATGAAACTTTTTAGACAACACTGAAAATGGCTGTTTTAAATAATCTCAAGTTTTACAATCAATTAGAGAATAAGTTCTGAGATTCCAAATTTCAAAACATTTTTAACTTCCGCCACACTTTGAAAGGGGAGTAGTTAGCCATAGAATCGTAGTTTTAAAAAAATATTTTTACAAATCAATCAAATTATTTTTTTTTTGAAGAAATCCGATGAGTTTTAATAGAGTTATCTACAATGTTGCCTAAATTATCTCCTATCTATTTTCTTCCATTAAATGTTAGCTGCTTATATCGAATGTATATTATAATCATGAATATATTATGTACGTTTAAGTGTGCATCGATCATTTTATTTGATATATGGTGTATATACTTTCTGGCTTTCTCGAGCTCCCAACCAGTTCCCTTTGCCCCTTGATTATTCATTTCCCATTTCGTTTCTGTTTTCTTTGCATGCCTTTGTTCTGGCATTTGTTTGTGTGTGCTGTGATTTGAAATGCTTTGTTCGCGTTTCACACACACATGTGTATGTGCAAATGCACGCAGTATACCTATGTTTTTATGTGTGTATCTGTATCTGTAAGTAAGTACACACACATAATATATATTAGGTACACATGCCAACTGCATGCTTTTTACTGGTGTTGTTTTAGTATTTCGCTGGCTTTTTGTTTGTTTTTATTTATTTTTTCTTTTTGGCAATTCCAGGTACATATTATCAGAAGTTACTGCGTCTTCATTGTTCATTGTTTCCCCAAAATATTGTTTGCAAGACACTTAAATTTATATTTATTCAAATGCGTTTAATTTAAACGATTTACAACATTTTGTGGAGCCTGAAGCTTGTATGTATAAAACATAATGTGTGCATTAAGAAGATTAAATAAAACGTTTATAAGACATTCTTATTAAGATATTAAACAGTACTTTCTTGTAATCAAAAATCAAAATTTTCAAATTTACCTTATGTATCAATAATTTAGTTTCTATCAGGCCTGTTTCCATTAGGGAAAAAAAACAAACAAATACTCCTTACTTGTCTGAGGCAAGCAAGATATCGTGTATTGAATTCCGATTATCAAATTCATTTACTTGATAGCAGTGCTGACTAAAGTATCATTTATATTCAAGACTTAATATGTTATATGTTTGACATTCCATTCCCAAATTTTTTATTGATAATTAACTTAATCTATAAATAATAACCTATGGCTGAAGCATTCTCTTTTTTGCCAGACTAGTTGTGAATAACACAAAATAAATTAAATAATTTAATTTGTATGCAAGACATTTAAACATTAAAGTTGAGTAATTTAATCTAATTTTTGTAATTAGACACACGAATTGAAGCAACAAGACTTCCCTTTTTATACCCTAGCAGGGTATTTTAATTTTGTCTCGAAATGTCTATATAGCCGAGTCGATATAGCGATGTCCGTCCGTCCCTCTGTCCGTCTGTTTCTATGCGAACTAGTCGTTTTAAAGTCAGTTTTAAAGCTATCGGAATGAAACTTGGCATAGACCCTTCATAAGTCACAAGTACATAAGTCGGAACCGGCCGGATCGGACCACTACATAACATAAATGCCATAGGAATAATCGGTCGACAACTATGTTTTTGTATGAAAAACTTGTTTGTTTATAAAGGTAACCTTACCAAACCTTCCCAAACCGATAAAGACTATACAATCTGGCCGAATTTGGTCAAAATCGGACCACCACCATATCAAACTTTTTGTTTATACAAATATTTCATCCAAACTAACTAAGAGTTTTATTATACTCCATAGGAGCAATCAGACAAAAATTAAGTTTTGTATAAAATTTAATTCCTGCTAGGGTATATAGCTTCGGCACTCCGACGATAGCCGTCCTTTCTTGTTAAATATTATAACTATGGCTTCTCTAAGGATGAAAAAAAAAAACTCAAAGCGGTGATGTTCTTAGGGTTACTACGATTGTTCAATCATTGGTGTTTTTTTTTTTTTCAGAAAACTTCGAAACATTTCTTGCACAAATTATTGGAACAAAACGATCAAAAATGTCTGAAAGGGGAACGTAGCGAAACATCTACAATAATAATCAATATGTATCGAATCTAAAAATCATTGAATATTTGGATTGACACAGAATTCTGTCAAATTCTAACCTTTTTTAAATTTTTGAAACATACAAAATCGATTCTTACGAGCAGATAAGCAAAAACCATTTTTAAATCTCGATGAAACGATTATTTCAAAATTATTTACTCTTTCTGCATAACAGCTGTTTTGAAAAGTTCTCTCTTTCGTCTTGCACTTGCATGACAGACATAAGCTGAACGCTACGAAAATCCAACTCTTGCTCACGCTCACAAGAGCGTAAGACTGAGATTGGATTTAGAATCCAAGCAGAATAGCAAAGAGGCAGCCAAGCTGCCCTTGATAGTCTCCTTATCTGAAAATTTCTCTATCTGTCATCTTTGTTATTTGTATATTAATGTAATTCACATTCGTCAACTCAAACATTTTGCGAGTGCATCGCCTCATCGCATTATTAAGCAATCAATCATCAGCACACCTACAGCTAGGGTCATAAAACATCAATCAAATATTGAGCAAAATAAAAACAAACAAATATCTGAATTCCCTTTCTTCTAGCCGTGACTTCTTAGATTACTTTTAATTAATGGCCTCTGTTTTGTGAGGTTTTGTTAGTATTAGCGTTAAAACTTTTACTATATCTATATATATATATTTACATATATATTCTGCCACACACACTCGTATATGAATATGAGTACACGAGAATATTCGCATATAGTATGTATATACGTTGCACTCGCTGCGGCATTTCTTGAGATAAGCATCGACATTTCGAGCTGTTAAATTCATTTCAATTCGAAAGCGAGAGTGTATACAATGCATTCGAGTACATAATGAGTGTTTACCAAGTACGTACTATATGCATCTATGTATGCGTATTTGGTCTTCAATATCTATACTGTGTTATTTACTGGAATTCTAGTTGAAATCTTTTTGCAGCTATTAGTCATATTGCATTGCGAAGCAATTTGCACGCTTTCTAATTGCTTGATTTGTATGGCAAGTCATGTGAGTTGGTTCTGAGTTTTCAGTCATATTTCGTTCTCAAATCCTAGATCAATTGGAGTCAAGAATACATAAATTTCAGGAAAAACAGACGGAGCTAAGCCTGAAAGAGATAAAAATATAAAGAGAATCTGTACTCTTCTGTAAGCATAGCTTTGATAGTCATCGCTTGGTATTCGGAGAAGAATTAAGCAGAGAAATATGCACATGCAGTTAGGCGAATGATCAATCACTATCAATCAACAAGCTATCAACCAACTATCCTGCTAGACAGCCACCAAAAGTAGGCAACACTATTTGCTCTATAAAACTAGTAAAGCGACAACTATAAATAGCATTCCACGCACTCTCTCTGCCCCTTAACTAGCCAGTCATCAGCTGTGTCATCAGCTGTAAGATGACCTCATTGATAGGCGAAACATTTGAATTATTAATGGTGTAGATGAAACTCATTCATTGATAAATGTCCGCACCTAGGCAATTAGTGGAGCTGATAAAATAAGCCCAAAAGAACGAAAAATCTTTGTTTTATTTATAGTGCCTGGCATTTCAACTTGTTTTTTAGCTTGGCGGCCATCTTGATGACGCGGACGGACGGAATGACATGCAGTCAGACAATTGTACGACACACAGATACAGACAGATACACAGCCTCATACACAGATACAGATACAGCTGCAGATACAGATACAGATACACAAATACATGAGCACGTGTGGCGATTGCTGATGAAATGAAACGCCCGTCTACGTTGTCGCTGCTGCTTAGCCCACCGAATTTCATATTGTACGAGTATATATGTGTTAATGGGTCTCTGACCTGATTTAATAATAATAAATATCGTGACATGTGTACGTGTGTCGTGTGTGTGTGCGTGTGCGTGTGCGTGTGCGTGTGTGTGTGTGAGGTAGAATGAGCAATAAATACAAGGCAAATAAGTAATATAGTATATACCTATAAACATTTTGAAAACTCGCATGAAATTGCAATCAACCCAAGTTGCGGTCAATTTTATTTTTATGGCTCAATTTTTTGCATTTTTTGAACATGTTTTTAATAAGAGTGGAATTACAGCCATGTATTATTATTTTGGTAGCTTTTGCCGAAATTTAAACACACATTTTGCACAACACTTTAACGTAATTTGGGTTTCATGGCGTTCAAATTAAGATAAGAAATTCAAATGCCTGCAAAATTCACATTCCGTTCAATCTCGAACCTATTATCGATTTAAAATACTCTTGAAGTACGACACTATCTAATAATATTATTATTTAATATTACTTTGCGGCATAACAATCAATTCTAAGCAATACAGTCCAAAAATAGTCTTTGAGATACATGAAAATCTTTTTGTTCCAACATGCATTTTCTGTCCCATATTTTTACTTAAATAATATATTTCTTCGAAATTTATGACTTCAACGAATGAGTAGCATTTAAAAGAACACGTTAAATCGCAGAAATAAAATAAAAAAAACGAGACATTTTGGTAATTATAAAAACAAAATATATTTAATTTTTTTTATATATCAACACACAACAAAAAAACAGGCACAACAATCAAAAAAGTAATAACAAAAGCTAATAATATTTCTTATCAAAAGCACAAAAAACAGCAATAAAATAACATAACCCACTAAAAGGCAAAAACGGAGCGTGCTCGACTAACAAATGCTCTTTAAGCGAACCAAATACAATACAGAAATATACACTACTTCTACTTCCAGTTTCATTGCCATGTATCCCCAATGCAACATTTCAAAACAATCTAATATTCATTGTAAACTACTAAGATTGTTAATAGATTTCCCAACATTTGATCTTTAGAACTATAGCTACAAACTATGAATTTTAAATAGTTTAGCAGAGATATTGGGGATAGTCAGGTAATTCATTTTACGGTTCTCAAACCAAAATAATACTAGTAGTTTTTATCTATGCTAAAAGTAGTTAGTATTACTGGAGTTCGCCCTGCGGTCGAAACAACCTCTCACTCTGTGTGCGAGTTGCTTTCATCTGGTTTCTGCCAGAATTCTAGTCGCTATAATGAAAGGCTAGCGAACCACCCTAACCCCTGAGCGAGCAGACTGAATAGAAGTCCCCGCAATAGAAGGGACCTCGCCAGTAATAAAACCTTCTTTTTTTATCCCCCCACACTTTTGACAAGTTAGTCTAGTTAACATTTACCAACTCTGTTAATATGTAGATCCTGGCTTATTAAACTGTATACTTGGTTGGGTTGACGATCATAACCACATAAATAAAATAAAATATAAATTAAATTTTAAAAACCTGACTTTTATTGCATTGCTAATTATAGAAAAAATTAGATTTGGCGCTGCTCCCGCCAAAACCTTTCAAACAAAACAATAATCCAGCGAATATGTTTTCTCTAACCTTTTTAAAATGGTTTCAAACTCTTTATACATAGTATGTATTTTGATTCAAACTTTGATTTATATTCTGGCCAGATGGACGCGTATACGCTACAATAAGGCCGTAGCTCATTTGTCAGCTGGAATGCTCTACTCCACGCCCACTGGGGGTACTTAGTAGGCAGCCCACCCATCCATAGTTCAATATACCCCACACGCCTCTTTGCGAATTTCGTGAACAGAAAAAACGACAAGAAATATTATCATCAGCGTCTGTTTTTATTTTGGCGTTCTGAGTGTGTTCGTGTGAGGGTGTGTGTGTGTATGTGTGAGGGTGTATGTGTGTGTGTGAGTGTTGTGTGTTGTGTGTATTAGTGTAACTGAAGCTGCAGCTGTGTGTGTGACCTTGAAAACGGTTGCTTTGTTGTTGGCACATTTTGGAAATTATCGCGCGTATGCCTCAGTGTGTGTGCGTGTGTGTCTGGGTGTGTGTGTTTGTGTGTATCTCCCTGTATTGATGAAATAAAAGTCACTTTTGTTGCCGCTGCTTTCGTCGCTGGTTGACAAAATGCAAGCAGCTAAAATTGAAATGCGCTCGTAATTATCGCAGTCGCGGACTGCGGCGCTGCCATGAAATTAATTATCTTTTTACAGATGTACGATAAACTTGTGCGCCATATAAAAGCCAAAGTTCGCTGTATTAATTCAAGGCCAAGTGCAAAAATATATATAACAACAACAGCAAAGACAGCAACAACAGCGCAGCGCAAAAATACAACGCAAACAGCGAAAGCGCAACTGAAATAAGTCAAAAAGTAAAAAAAAAAAGACGTTTATACATATTTGTGGATTTAAAACACACCAAAAAAGATGAGGAGAATCGGGAGCAAGTGTGCAGTCAGAGCGTAAAGTATCGCCAAATGAATTGGGAGAGAAGTGGAATTTATAAGAATCACTGAATGTATCTACTATACAGAGAGTACGCTTTGGGGTAAAGTCTAGACACGACAAGGCAGAGATAATCCAATAATAAAGAAAGTACAGTATCATCAATAGGGCAATAGATCTTGTTCTGAGAACACCAATAGTGCCTACTAAACGTTATCCCACACTGAACTCGAGTGTAAAAGTAAATTAATATTTCTGTTTGTTTTTGCAAATGTCGAGAACTGTTCAATCGGAGTATTATAATGATTACTAAAAATATTTAAGAAAATCTTTATTCCAATTCCGATTATAAAACAAAGTAGCTTTGAAAGTAAAACGTTTATCCCCATGGCGATACTTTTCGAGATACTTTTCACGCTAAACGTGACTCGTGACTCATAATGGTTAAAAACAAACTCATCCCGACTGTTAAGCATTTGAAAGCGTTTAAGTTATTAAATTAAACCTGGTATTACTTACTTACCTTAAAATGTTGACTTTGAGAGTTGATTATGCATAATTTTCCGAGCGAGAATTTTGTAAAATTAAGCCTAATTTGATTTTTTAGACTTGTCTGCTGCATGATAAACAGTAAAAATGTAAGAATACTCTACATTGCATTTACTCCCGTTGAATGAAATCTTAATCCGCCACTGAACTTTAGTGCCAAGAAGCGTGTGTGAAGGACTAATTGGGTGAAAAACTCTATTATGTATTTCTATTACTTTATCGGACCAATACTTCAAGCTCTTTTCAAAACTCTAGCAAAATATCATTAACCGTGGGAACGTTTATGAAACTCCACCCCCTACGAGTGGATATTGATGGCCATGTTATGTTAATTTTTGTGCCTTAGCAGATTCGCTTTGAACTCAATTTTAAAGGTGCTCACAAACATATCGAAGGACACTTATCCTATTTTTTGAATATGCGTCCAAGGAGTAAAAACTGTACATTTCTATTCTCGAAAAAACAAGTCCGAATATTGAGAATATTGACTATTGAAGTAATTCAAATTGCCATCATTTCCAGTTGAATCTTGAATAGTGAGGGGTGCAAATGATTTCATATTTTCATACACACTAAGCCCAATCAAAGCATGTGCATAGACATACATACATACATAGACACATATACCAGTATATGCCTCTTTTTTAGTTACAGAATCAAAATAAGTTCACGCTGCCTTTCTTGAGTGAGGAGATTCCCTCATTAATGCCAATCAAATGGTGCAAAAATGCCAATCAGTTGGACGCAACAGTGATCCTCAGCGTTAAAAACAATGCCAAGAGCAGTCCCCCGAGGCAGGCTCATGGCTTAGGACCAAATAACCCGAATGCAAATTGAACTGTCACAAAATCCCCTCAGCAGCAACAACAGCAGCTGGGATAGCGTGTAAATCCCCTAGTATAGGGAGAGGCAAGCAACTAAAACCCATTTGTGGCACGTAGCTCACGTATTTGGTCTAACACTCGTATTAAGTATCTATGTAGGTTCTAGACGAGGGGGAGCAGCGCTGCAGTGGGCGTTTCCCTCGCATATTTTGGGGCCTGGCCATTGCTGAAAACGAAAACGAAAACGAAAACGAAAACAACATCGTTGGGAACATCATAATCGTCCAGAAACGGTGTTGTTATTCTAAAATTCACATGAGTTTCAAGGACAAACTCGAAACCCTGCACATTTGGGAAGGTCTGTATTGCTTTTTTTATATTTTTTTCAACGTTTCGTGTTTTTATTTTTGCAGGAATTAATTGTGCGGGTTCTCTGCACGTCACGCACACAAACAAAGGTTGCATTTATTGTGCACATATTACCATTTGTATGTTTGTGTATTTATAAATACTATATATTCCTTTATATACCCGGTCCAAAATTGAAGCAAACAGGAAAGCAAAACCCGCCACTTCGTCATCTTCTCTTTGTGTGCTAATGGCATTTGGCCTATTTATGCTTCCAAGTATTCAAAACACTCACTCACACACAGACACACACACACACGCACACACACACACACACACACACACACACATCGATAGGTTGGGATATTAGGTAACGTTTCTGCTTTGCTTTCGCTCTGGGGTTTCAAATTTTATATATAACCCTTCAACTGGCGCGG
The DNA here is from genome assembly GCA_035043065.1 of Hirtodrosophila confusa. Classification (NCBI taxonomy): domain Eukaryota; kingdom Metazoa; phylum Arthropoda; class Insecta; order Diptera; family Drosophilidae; genus Hirtodrosophila; species Hirtodrosophila confusa. The sequence continues at coordinate 606,667 of JAWNNI010000170.1, forward strand.
GGTAACTTTTCAATTTTTTCAAGCATTTCGAGTCCTCGACGAAGTCGTCTCTTATGCAGTTGAAAGTTAATTAGGTTACAAGCGCAGTGGGTTAACAGGGTGTTTTATTTGGAGTGCGCACAAGTTTCGTGAAGCTTTTGCATAGAGAGAATGAGATCCATAAAACAGATTTTAAATATTATAACCTTACTTTTTTTGTTTTAATTATAATAAGAACGGCGATTTCAATAAAGAAATCTACCCCGTTGAGATTTGAAGATCCAGATCAGTCTAATTATAATAATAATACAACAATAAGATGTTAAATTTCAATCTAATAACCAGATACATACTATATACCCCAAATATCTTTAACATTCTTTCTTCCTGTCCTTATTTTCCATTCTCATATTAATTTTTTCCTTATAATTGTAAACCATTTCCTTATTTTAGTTCGAATTCTAGTATATACTAAACTGCGCTACTCTCAGCTGCTGTGCGAGTAATCGCAGAAAATATTACAGTCTGCACTGCACCTGGCTATAGCCTTTCCAGAAAACAAAACTCAAGCACATATGAGCTGTTTTGGCGATGTCTTTGAATCTATGGATCTCTATGTAATTCCTAAAACCAACTTTGTAATGATAAACAAGGGTTAAGTGACATGGGTCGATAGGAATTTAATGAGGATTTATCTGTGTTAGGTTTTGGAATTGGAATGATTATGCTGTTCTCGTAGGATTGGGGAATGTAGCTGTTAAGTTTGGCGTTCTGTTGGTTGACAATTCAGCTTTTGTTTTTTGATCAAGGTTTTTATCATGGGGTAGTTTATTCTGTCCAGAAAAAAATTCAAAAAAATGAGATACATCAAAATGAATAATAAAATTTGTATACGTATATCATGTTAACCTTTAAATTAATAAGGCGTACAACTTATTATTTACAGTCTAATAAACAGTTTTCTCTATTGTGTTACTTCTTCCTTAGGATATCGCACATTTCAATTTCTCTTATTGACAATCCTCTTCTCTTGGCACGTCGCTAATTTCCAATAAGAACTATTGGCACCCTGTATTCCAATACCAATTTCTCATCCCAGAGCCACGTTTTACACGCGCTCTGCTCGTCTTTCTCCCCACAAACTGTATAGGATGTAGTACATACATGTGTATAGACCGACTCATATGTATGTTTTCAAGATCAAGGTCAAGCCATATACTGAGGCCCTTGTATATATGTATATGTACAACAGCGAAAACAGAGAAGAATCGCAAACATGTGCCGACATAAACAATGGAACTCTGGCCTCTGGTTCGAGTTTTTGAGCAACAACCCCTTTGCAGACCATTTGACACACTAAGGCAGCCGCAGTGATGATGATGATGATGATGATGATGATGATGATGATAATAATGCTAATGATGATGATGACGTTGGCTATAATGATGATCCAAGTTCTTTAGGCCTGGACAATGGGCAGACAAGTGTACCTGCCAAGGAGAAAAATAAAAAAGCAGCTGCCGTCGGAGACGCAAGCGTAGTCAAAGTCGGGAGACCTTGAACAGAGCCAGACAACAACAAACACAACGAGCACAACCGCAGCGACAAATTTTCGAGACAAGATCGCTTTTGGTCAAGCAACAAATTCTAAGGCATATTCAGGAAATGCAAGCCACAAAAAAAAAAAACAAGAAACCAGTTCTCATATTCAATCCTTTTTATTATAGCCAGCCCAGACAAGCACTGATCGAGTGCGAGAGGGAGAGGGTGTGTGTGTGGCTGGCAAACGGTTATCATGTTTCAGGCACATGATTGAAATTGAAATTCATCGGTGAAAACCTTGAAAACTTTAAGTTTCTCTTTGCCGACATTTGCGTGTCCTGGACAGATTAGGCTCAGACTGCGCCTTGTTCTCCGGTTGGGCTCTGGGTTCTGGGTTCTGTTTTCTGGGTTCTTGGTTCTGAGCTCTTGGGCCTTGGGCTTGGCCGTCTAGACATTTGGTACGCACCTAATTGCAGTCATTGCTCAATCGATGCCATCGATTCGGTTGGCTTTTCGATTGGGTTTCTCTGGAAAGTGCCTACAGCAAGCTTTATGCTAATTTGCGTGCTCTTGAAATCTGAGGCAGCTTTCAGGGCTCGGTTTTCTTATGCAATTAACAGTTAACAGCGTCTCGAATACGGTATCACTCCCTAATGTAAGTGCTTACCTTATGAAGTGAGTTCAATTTGAAGAAGTCAATAAGCGATAACTTACCTAAAAGGAAAACAGTAAAGAAATGGGTTAGTTACAGATAGACAGAAACGATTGCATATGATTTACATGAATATATATGTAGATAGAGGCATTATTCAGTAGCTTTTTTGACAAGACATTCCCAGTTATTTAGGTTACATTCTACGTTATTGTGCCTCAAATCCATTAAGAACACTTTTACAAATAGTACGAGTATTAAGAACGTTTAACATCCTTGCTTTGTTGTCATACAGCTTTACATAATCCTTTGAGAAATACCCACAAATTAAGGCCTGTCCAATCAATTCCACAGAAAAGTGTGTAGCCTCGAGTCTGGAGCATAATGGAATTAAAAACCTGAGTTTTGATGTATTTTCAATTTGTATTCAGACGATCCTAAACTTTATTCGAAAGTGGAAATCGAAACAGGACTGATTATCTGACCTGTTCCGAATTTCAATTTTGAATCAATTCCATACTGTTTGGAGTGGTATATATTTAATTATAGGTATGAAGTACATGTTTTACGCTTATTCATTCGAAAATGAACTTGGAAACTGAGTTCTTTGATCGCCAGCACGTCAGATATCCGACCAGTCTAGCGTAATAGGCTGCCAGATGTTCTACTGACTAGTAATGTTTGACAGTCTATTCGACATTCTATGTGTTCTGTGAGTGTGTACAAGCCAGCCCCTACTAAGAACTCCATAACTAATATCATTCATCCAAGCACCCAAGAGAATGATCCGTTTCCAATTCAATCGTATTCCAATTTCTTTTTTGAATATTTAGTTTTTTCTTTACAATACGTTTTCCCAAACAAAAGTTTTTAGTATTTACTCCAGAAGTTATGCAAATAAGTTTCAAAGAATCTCAGTTGCCTTTTTGCCTTTCCTTGTGTTTACAAGAACACAATTTAATCTATTATATTCTATTATATTCTTACAATCTGCGACTGAAAATGCAAAATTTCCCATCTTGATTTCACCCCAAATTTACAGAATTAAATGAAAGTTTATTAACCTGCTATATTGAAGAATACACACACAAAATGTGGCTTAAAATCGGGACAAGGAAAACCTTAACATGGATTCGAGACTTAAAAGTGAATTAGGCACGAACTCAAGCACACATACACGCGTACACACACCCACACACACATGTATATATTAGATATACAAACACCTGAATACTCATTCAGAACGTGCCTTTCACCTTTCACGTGAAAACGTGGCCATTTTCAAGGTCGTGCATGGCAGACAGCAAATGAAAGCCAAGCGCAGCCCAAACAACCCACAAAGCAAAACCTCCCTGGGCGGGTGGGGATGTGGGGGAATGACAAGCTAAAAGTAAGCCTCGAAATTACCAAAACGCGCACAGACAACGCAGACAGACAGAGAGAGAGGGGAGGACTGTGGGTCGGGGGTTTTGTTTGGGAGTCGTCTGACTGACAATGCTAATAAAGTTGAAAGTTGAAGGTCACCAGACGGCGCAGCTTCGACGTCGACGTCGGTTTTTGCCATCGTCGACAAGTTGAAGGCTGAACGCAGACAATAAACTTTGAGGTTGCAAACACCCAACACCCCCGCCAGACGCACAGCCCCTAACCTACCCCGCCCACAAAAAATGGCCAACACAAGCGCCAACGCCCTGCGCAGCTTCAATTCCAGTTCCCAATTTCCCAGTCCCAATGCCCATCTTGGGTTCCCAATTCCAGCCGTGTGCCCTGGTCCCAGCCCTGGCCCTGACCGTGAAAGTTGCTCGTGGGGAAAGGGGCTCAGTTTATGGCTCGTTTTAGGGTCTGACGTTCTTTTATGGCCAAAACTGAGCGTCGTCGGCCCGAAAATAATCGATTGTTTCTGTGGGTCCTACATCCCTTAGAATAGCTCCTCCGCTGCTGCATTGTGCGTGTGCTTTTGAACCCAAAACTCGTCTCGCTTTCACTTTATGGATGTGTCTGGCGGTGCGGTGCGCAGCGGGGCAACAGGCCCAAGCAACGACCCACAAAGCCCAAAACTGGCAACGGAAGGAACGCAGGAGGCAGCTGCGAGGAATGCGCGTAATGTAATGAAATCATGCCAAGGCTGTTAGCTCAATGGGGGCAGACAAGGACGAGTACCAGGATGAGGATGAGGATTGAACAAGGCGAAGCGAGGCGAGGGACCTAAGCGGTCGACTAGATGCCAAAATGTGCCATAGGGACGGTGGGGAGGATGGGGAGAATGGTTGTGCAAAACACAGACACATCCCACATGTCAAGTTTGTTCTTGTTTTTCGCAATTTCACTGGCAATTGGACTTTGTTTTTGTGCTGCGTGCTGCGTGTTCAATGTGGCGTATGCGCAATGTCTGCAAGCCCATGAAATGATCCACGGACCCAGAGAAACTTAGGAACGCCAGCTGCTGCTGTTTGATTTTATGCCATTTTTCGTACATTTTCATTTTCTTGACATTTTCATTCGATTGCGTTTTGGCCTGGCATATGTAATTGGTTATTTATATGTATGGTCAGCTTGAGTGCACTTTGTATGTCGGTGTGGCTCATTAATCTTATGCTAATGACAGCCCCAAGGTCGCCAAAGTTCACAGCAGCTGGGCCGATGGGGTTCGATTGCGAAAGTGTAAGGAAAGTTGGCAGAAGTCTTCGGTTAATGCGAGGTAAGGGTGGCCACGTGTCCTCCGTGCAGCCCACAAATGGTAAGGTTGTGAATTAAAAAGGTAATGGAGTATGCTGGAGAAGTAGGAAGAGTTAGAGTTGGGCAATGTGATCTAAATTTGGTGGATAACTTAGAACAAGATGAAATAGCCAAAAGGTCTACAAAATCATAGCATAATTAACGCGGAAAAGGCCGATGAAAAGATTCGATTTTTTACTAGCAGTTAAGCAAAAATTCCATAAGAAATGTACAAAATAAGAAAAGTTTCTATAAGAGAAACACTCAAGTGTTTCAAAACAAGAAAGAACCTTTGCTGAAATTGTATGCATATTACTCCCTTAAAAACGGTTGCTGTTTTTCTCGAGCAGGAGTATGGGTGGCAAACACACTTCCAGTCAGTTCTTTCAAGGTGAGTTCATCAATTTGATAATTGCCCGAAAACGTTGGTGCCACGAGAAATGTCCTTTTTCGGATACGAATTTCGACATGTTATTGGTGCAGATATTTCATTAGGTGCGAAACTTTGCTAAGTGCAGAACTGAGTCGATCTACCCATGTCCCCTCTATCTTTTATTTTTATTTTACTTTTTACTTTTTCCTGTCCAAATAGGCTCAAATAACGCCACCGATAATTCCTAGCTGTGAATAGGGGCATAGCTAGCCGGACTGACATATAAAATTGCCGCAACGTGTCGGTGTCGTTATTAGATTCACCCATAAAATGGGTGAAAGGGGATACTAAAGCTGTGCAAATGTTTTTCCATGAATTTGTCTATTAAATTCTACTTTTTTATTCGAGGCATTACATTTTGGCTTATGAATAAAAAAGTATATATTTGTCTGGCTAATAAAATTCAATCCATGACAACCATACAAAGTATTTCATGCTAAAAACAAAAATCTCTATAGAATTCCGTGACACCCCTGATGTTGGTCTCTTGGTAAAACAGAAGAATAGGAAAACAACCGAATGAGATTTCTGCGATACACAGGAATTTTAATTTTTTCCAAAAAGCTTTTCATGATAACTTCGAATGAAAAACTTAATTGACATGCAACGACACACACTCTATACTGATCAGACATTCATCAAATGCATACATTTGAAGACATTTAGGTTTTTCTTATAAAAATGTACTATGTATGTAAAACTAACTATATGTACATATTCGAAAAGCTTTAAACCAAACAGTAGTCAACAGCGCCATCTGTGAGCAACCGTTGGCAACTCTAGCAAGCATGCCACACAGAAACAGAAAGCTTTAAACCAAAACAGTAGTCAACAGCGCCATCTGTGAGCAACCGTTGGCAACTCTAGCTAGCAACAGCGCCATCTGTGAGCAACCGTTGGCAACTCTAGCAAGCATGCCACACAGAAACGAACACCAGATGGCTCTGTTATACAGTGCGCAAATGCCCGCTCTTTGCATGGTCCCTCTCTGCTGCACTCACCTGCTTTGCCATTGGGACTGTATGGATCGTAACTGCCGGCCGACATGGGCGATGCATAGCCGTTGGACATGTTGTAGCTGTGATTCTGAGAGCCTGGGGACGGCGAAAGCGGCGGCGCTGAGCTGGGTACGCTGCCTGGACTTGACGTAGACATCCAGTCCTCTGGCCTGCAGTGTGAATGAGAACTGAATTAGCTGAAGCTCAGCGCTGAGAGCATGAAAGCTTATCGAACTTACGCATCCAGACGCGGCCGCTTTGTGGGCACAAATACCAAATGTCCATTGGAAGCTGCAGCCGCGGCAGCAGCGGCCGCCGCGGCAGACGTGGAAGCAATACCGCTGCTGGCGTTCGCTGCAGACGCTGCTACTGAGCTGCTGCTGTTGTTGCTATTGCTGTTATTGGTGTTGGTCAAGGCGATGACGTCAGGCATGGGTTCTGTTTTAATTGTAGCGGGCGTTGGCGTCAACGCTGGCGTTGGCGTCTCCGTGGCAGTTGTCAATAGCTTTAATTTATCCTCAACACTGGTTGCATTTGTTTTTGTTGTTGTTGTTGTTGTTGTTGTTGTTGTTGCTGCTGCTGCTGCGCCGCCATTTGCATTGGCCACTTGAAAGGTCAAGGCGACGGCGGCATTGTTGTTGCTGTTGCCAGTGCCAGCGGCTGCGGCAGCGGCCAATTGTTGCTGCAACAAAATGTGACTTGGAGTTTTTGATTGTTTTTGTTTATTTTGTTGTCCAGTTTGTTGCTGTTCTTGTTGTTGCTGTTGTGTAGCATTCAAATGGTACATTTTGCATGTACGAAATTCTTACAAGTAGATGATTGTTGTTGTTGCTGTGGCGTTTGACAACATGGCCACGCCTTCATGTTGTCTATAAGCATTTTTTATTTACATACTTTGTCAGGTGCCGTGCAGCTGCAATGAACAAAAGAAATAAAATATTTCATTATTATATTTGAAATAGGGTAAGAATATAAACAAAAAAGTTGCCGCCCCCGGGTGGACTCGAACCACCAACCTTTCGGTTAACAGCCGAACGCGCTAACCAATTGCGCCACGGAGGCTGTGCAAGCAGCGCGGAAATTCAACATACTTAGGCACAAAACCAAATGCAATAGTGCCAATAAAGCTTTTACAATTGGACTGCTTTGTATGTGCCGTGCACTGCTTGATAAAACCGACGTTAGACGCAGACGACACAACAGCCTCCGTGGCGCAATTGGTTAGCGCGTTCGGCTGTTAACCGAAAGGTTGGTGGTTCGAGTCCACCCGGGGGCGCAACTAAATTTTTTTGAATTACTTTTTATTTATATTTTAATATTCATATTATACCAAGTTATTATTATGAGTTCAGGGAGCCAGCGACAAACTATTATATATATTATAAAACCCGCTGTACACCCAAAGCTAGCTTATTCCACCGATCTCCGGCACAAATACAAGGATTCTTGCCAGGACGGTGATTTTATTTTCAAAAATATTTTCATATACGGCCAAGCCTCTCTAACTTGAACTTCTCTAGGTCATCTAAATTGAGGGACCATATAGCATTTAAAAAAAAAAACTACAATTTTACCTCTATAATGCCGAACTTCCATAACTAGAACTAAAATATTTATTTCATAAGCTAAATTTCAACTATAGAATTTGGCTGTGAGTGTGTACATAAAAGCTATGCGACTATAATCTATCAATTAATTATTGATTAATTATTAATTATCTGGAAGAAAGAATGCATAAGCATATTTTGAAAAACACTTTTTTTAGTCTCATATATTTAAATTACTTGACCTTGACACTTTATAAACTGAGGGTATATATCAACATGTGTACCAAGTTTTTACTCCTGTACCCATAAAATGGGTAAAAAGGGGGTATTGACATCTCCGACCCTATAAAGTATATATATTCTTGATCAGTATCAAAAGAGATTTCGATTTGGCCATGTCCGTCTGTCTGTCCGTCTGTCCGTATGAACGCGTCGATCTCAGCAACTACAAGAGCTAGAGACACCAAATTTGGAATGTAGGTTCCTGTATACCATACGCAGGTCAAGTTTGATTCATATTTCAGATATCTCCTCCCGTTCCCCCGCAAATCGATTAAAACCGTTTTACAGTAACAATTTTCAAGATATAGCTTTAAGATTTGGCATGTACAATACTTTAGTCTCTCTTAATCTACTGTCCAAATTACAAGTCGATCGAATAATAAACACGGAAGTTATTCACGATAGAAGATTCAGTAATGCAGCGAGAGGGGGAAGAAGAAGCACAGCCACCAATTTAATTGCCTCGCTTGCGCTGTCGCTTTTGCCGCATGTGCTTGTGCGTCTTTGTGTATGTGTGTATGTATGTGTAAGTGGACGTAGATGTGATTGGATGTTTTAGACCTGGGTACAGGGAGTTTCGTAGTCGGGTATACTCGACTATAGCATTCTTACTTGTTTTATTTTATTTTTGTTTAATTTATGCAGTAGTATTTTTAGATTGTTCTCTAACTCTATAAGTCGAACCCTTTTTGTGGCAGAGAGTTAGGGATTTTAATATGTTTTTAGTTAAATAATTTATATTAAAATATTTGGTCAAGCTATTCAGAAATTCTTAACATAACATATGAAACTCTTGAAAATTATGAACATTAGCGGCTAATATCTTTTTTGCTAAGTTTTAAAAAAAATTTCAATCATCTGCTGATTTACAGTTCATTTGTTAGACATTTTGATGATTATTAAACTTTTATAGAAATGACATGAATGTGTCATTCGAAGTGAAGGTATTCAGCATTGCCCATGTATATTTTACTTATTATTTTCGGTAGTTTAAGTCTATGCGATTGATTTAACCATTTGGTAATTTATATGACCGGATTTGAATTCAATATAAAACTTGTAGGGAATCATGAAAAGAAGGCTAAAAAATTATCCTTAGCGTATTCTGCCTGTATTAAAGTCAAAAATTCAGGCAATTTGGTACTCAATAGCTTCAGACGATTGCCCAAGTATAATAAATACTATGTTAGAACAAGTTAAGGCCGTTATAAAAAAAAGGTGTTACTCACTTTTAATTTACAAAAAACCTTTCCATACCAATTAATATTGGTCAAAAATATTTCATGCATTAACACAATGGTTTGATTTAAATACGAATTTTTTGTTTTTTTATATGACATGTGTGGATGTCTTAATACAATATTAAAGGTAATTGAATAACCTTTCAAAAAAGTATAAGCTTGATGTTCAATTCCCACTAAGACATAAAAAGGAGCCATTCAAAGTTGGAAAAGAATAAAAATAAAAAAAATTGTCGTGCCAATTAATAGTGGTTATGGCTCGTATATAGAACTCATATAAATATTATTTTCATTCATAAAATTGCTCATGTTGCGTTTTGTTTCTGCACTTAAATAGTGTGAATGTCCAAATGTCAATTACCTATCGCTAAACGAGGTCAATGCAGCAGTTTAATGCACTTTAAGTACTCGTAATAGCTGCAGGCTGCATGCAAAACCTCCCACCGCCCGCACCCCTTCCCCGCCTGAAAGGGCCCCGTCTTTGTTTTCAGTGACGTCCGGCACTGCAAATTGAATTCTCAAGAGAAGGCATTGCCACGCCCCCAACTCGCCCGCGCGTTCGCTTACAATAAGCCATATACACACACACATATACGTATGTATATATATATATATACAACATATACTCAGAGATGTGTGAGGCGAAAGAATATTGACCCAGAATCCTTGATAAGGTCGCTTACGCCGACGTTGACCTAATTTCTCAATAGCGCTGCTTATGTAAGGATAGCCCCCAAGGGGCGCAGAGGAAAGGGAGAGGAGCATTTGCCACAATATTATTATCATACTTGCACAAAATTCCATCAAGTTGCAGAAATGGACACAGAATTTCTATCCTCTGACTGACCCAAAATTAAATCAAACAAGCATTTATGGGGAGTGCTCGACTATGGGTTACCCTAAGCCATTTCCCCGTTTCTACCTTCTCGCCGGAAGGTAGACATACATACATATCTATGTATGTATGTACATAACTCTAGTAGTAAAGAATATCACCAGTTTTCATAAAAGCCCATTCAAGGGGGTGGGACTAGTCAATTCCCGATTTCTGGTAATCAGAATCCGGTAGCATAGTGTTCGGTGCGGTTACTCGATATCTTAAAGTATAATGGATATTTCGACCTGCCTGTCAACGTTTATAAAAAAAGAGCAAAACCTCAATAGTAGCTCAACTCGGTAGTTTATCGATTATATCCCATAAAGTGGAAAATAAATGAAGTTTAATATTCAAAATAAATTGTAAGAAAAAAATTATTAAAATCTATTTGTAAACTTAAAAATACAAGCACTCCACGGTTTTCTTTGCTTGTTTTACTAAAAGTTTTGCAAAGTTCAAAGTTAAATTATATTCTACCATGCAATAAGCGCCTTCTAAAAGACCAATCGAAATAATCGATTTTCTTGCAGCTAAAACTTATAGGACTCTTGCTTCAACCTGCTACATACATTTCCCAAGCGTCTATTATACCCGATTAAACCATTTCTTGGGCATAGCGCATACAAAAATTGGCAGATTGAAATCTATTTATTCGACACACAGATGAAAATAGATTTTAGTTCTTATTTTTTGTTGCATTTGGCAAAGTTTATTCGCCTTTCGGTGCTGACATGTTGCTCTTGCACTCATTTCGTGTGATCCCCACTGGGCGGGGAATGCGGGAATGCGAGGGGAGTGCACTGCGAGCAGTTGTCTATCGTATGACTAAACATAAAGTCTGAAACTCACTCACTGCCTGAGTGACCGATGGACCGACACCGTAAACGATGCACTTCCGCTGCGGAAAATTGTTTCAGTTTTATTTTTGAGAGGAAAGAGCGCGGATGGAGCGCGGGCTGTCAAGCAACTCGCAACTCATCTGCATTGCCAATTGGCACGCCACAAAACAGCTGCAATTTATGTGCATTGCAATTAGCGAAGAGTTTCAGTTTCTCCTCCTCTTCTCTCGGCTTTTTCCTTTTTTTCGGAGTGCAAAGAATCGTAGCTGCAAATGGGACTAGGCGGCTTGGGCATGGGAAGGGGAATGCTAAGTGTATAGAAATGTTTGTATATCGTTGAAAAGTGAATTGAAATTTCTAATTAGCATTGAAGCTGGAAATGAGCTCATCCCAAAAAAAGGAACTTAAATTGTTAGTGAATGTCGAAGAACCTTTGACGTCTGTTAAGTTACTTGTAAATTCAGCATCCTCAAAAGCTTGTAAGGAACATTGAGATCCGAAGGAACGGAGTGCAATTTGAACTATAGTTGAATATATTCATAAAGAAGGTTATCCAAGAAATAATTTCTAAATTATTTGATAATTAATAAAATGATTGCTTCATCCTATTTACATTATATTTTCATTATATTTAAAATTATTAAATTATTCCCGTTTTCTAATGAACGTTTTCTAAGATTTCAAATTTAAATTAAACTTCACATGTACAAGTAAGGCATTTCCCAAAAAACCCGACTAGTTTTCTTTAGTAGACACTGCATGGTACTAACATTATTATGCTTTGCCATTGAAATATCTTGATTATGTTGAATTTTCCCAAATTGCGTCAATCGTAGAGAACTTCCATAGATAGAGAAAGATTTTAGTAAATATTTTAGCCACGCCTAATTCAGTTCAATTACTATTTTAAAATGACTAAAGCCGATCCTATGGGCATGGGTCCCAAAAACGTATACCACTCTTTCAAACTACTTTTTTGCGTAGATTTCGAAAATCGCTTTCACACCAATGGCGAGATAATGAAATAAGTCCCATAGAAAAGTTTATACCGAAAAATCTTCCGCCACTGCAAAATTACTACGTCCACGTCGAAGCTGATTTGATGATAAACAAAAAATTTCATATAACAGTCGCAAATTCAGAGGGAGGGGGTGGAGGTAGGGTGTCGATCTTACCGGTTTTGGTTGCTCTAGGGTATGGACAAATACGGACAAAGTACGGACATTTCACAAACCCAATATACTCTTATTCCAAATTTTTTGTTTGAAGTTTCAAGGAAAACATTTAAGTTTATTTTCAAAATTCAAGAATTTTCTCTCCGACCTTAACATTTTTCATGGCATTGACAACATATCCGGTATTAACATTATTATCAACTGAATTAATTATAATTATAAAATTGAACATTTTCGATACCTGTACATTGATTGTCTTTGAAACTGAAAATTAAAAATTTGTATTACCAAGAATAATATCGGATACCTAACTTATCGAACGGTAATTCTAAAGGTTAGGGGCCCCACATAAAGACTGCATCAAAATGCTCCGACGCTTCTGAAATTTAAAAAGCAAATTCCAACGGCGGAGCAATACTTCATTGCCGAAATAATGAAATAAATGTTAACCGATATATGTTTTTATATCGACACGATAATGATAGATTTTAGTGTTGGAAAACATCGAAACATCGCTGCCAAACGGTACAAAATAAAACCGCACAAACTTGAATATGTTAACAATAGTTAGAATTACCGAAAGAACAACCTGTTCTGGGTGCCTCACCCTCAAAATTTTCTCTTTCTTTTATGTATTATTTTAAGTATTTTGTAAACTGCAAAGTTCCCTAAACTTTATGTCAATATCAACTTCTGTAGTGCGTACATCCGTAACGTAACGTCCGTATTGCAGTATCAGCCCATATGAACTTATAACTTTAACACACACGTACTCGTATTAGTCGTTTCTTTATCACTTACCGGTTTTTATGAAGTTTTATTGTACAATCCAAAATTTGTAGCAGTGTTTGTTTTTCACCTTGTTTGGGTTTTCTTAGTTGTCAGTAGTCTTATAGTTCACCAAAATCTGCAAATAAAACAACACTCGTTCAATCAATCAATCAGTCGATCATTTTCGACACTTTAATGCTTATTCAATTTTAAATATTCATTCAAATGACATTTAACACACTGTGCGCCATTGCACTTTGTTTCAGAACGCTAGAGAGCGGGAGAGCACAATTTCCAGCAGTTAAATCGAGAGAGATTGCTTGCGAGAGAGCAAGAGCTCCAAGCTGAATGGGCTGGCTCTGCATTTGGGTCTCACGTCGGATGGTAACGTCGACCGACCGCCTACCCCTGTCCGCGCACCCAGACACAGGCACGTGCATTTCATCAAATTTGTTGGCAGGCGACAAAAGAAAACACAACGCAGCAAAAAGTTTGAATGAAAACTGTCCAATGTGCTCTTTACTTTTTGCATAAAAAAGCTATTTATGTGATTTGATAAACATTGCACGCGCCATTATGTGAATTACAATAACAACAAAACGCACTCATTGCACTCATTCGGTTGCTCTCAGTTTCAGTTAGTTGTGTTCTCTGAGAGGCACGCGAGTAAACAAGCCCCAACAACTGCATGAAAGTGACGTGTGGGTGGCAAAGGGAGGAGGCTAACGTCACTCGATAGGAGCAGCACCGACAACAGCAGCACTCACGTTCTGCTGCACTCATTTGCTCTCAGTTTCAGTTTTAGCTCTCTGAATAAACAAGCGCCAACAAATGCATGGAATGACATGTGGGTGGGAAAGGGAGGGCAACGTCACTCGCAAGCAGCAAGAACAACAACATTTGGCTCGGCACAGTTTTTGTAGTTGTTTAGAAATGTACATACACGCATATGCATGCATGTACTTATGCATGTATGCATATTTGTAACTAACATTTCATTAAAACGTTATCATTGTTGTCGGTTTTTTGTTATTATTGTTCTTCTCCAGCAGCGTTCACAGAACTTTTCTCAAGCAATTTTAACACACACAACAATAACAAATTCACATGCACGCACACACACACCGACACACAGCCGTAGGGCATGTGAGCCTTTTAATTAAACAAATATTTGTTTCGTTTTACGTTTTGTTATGCATGTACATACATACATGTACATATGTATATAAGTATTTCTAGCACAAATTTGTTTCTATTTTTTCTGCACTTTTCAGCAACATAAACGACGCGCAATGTAATTTTTATTACACGAGAGCCGCACATAAAAACTAAAACTAAAAGGCCGCCGTTGCCTTTAGCCCGTTGCTGCTGCTGCCTTTGCTGCTGCTGCGCTTCTGTCCGAGCAGCACACGGACACGTTATTCTCTCGCTCTCTTGGCGCTCTCTCTCACCGTGTCTCTCACTATGCTTGCTTATGCGGGGGCGGGTGTGGAGCACTTGCAATTATTATTGCTGTACTGCTTTTGCTTGCGGCGCATGCGCACTGCTACACTTTTTGCTTGGCAATGCTTTGAATCTGCCTTGCTAAGCTCCGCTCAACTTTCGCGCGAACAGCAACTCAAGTAGCAACAACAAGAAACATGCAGTGGCCAAAGCGGCAGTATTTGGCGGCTGCTAGCTTGCACTGTGGTGCGGAGTATGCAAGAACGAACCGTTAACCTATGGTGGGATGTAGACATTTAAATCCGAATGTACAATAATACTATTATTGGTTACATTTTTGATTCAATTCGTAGATACCATAAATTACATTTAATATTTATAAGCATAACAATTCTTACAAAATTACCAAATTTTCATAATTTTGCTTCAATTATCGGTATCTATTGAAAATGTGTAATAAGGGTAACAATAAATAAAGCAGTGCAAAGTCCCAACAAGCAGATGAGGGAATTTCTGACTACATAAAACAAGATATTGTCAAAATTTAAAAAGCTTTTAACAAGTTCAAAGCTTTTTTTGAACTAAGTGTAAGATCTTTAAAATCGGACAGAAGAACACTTCTCAACAGGTGGTCAAAGTTGAGTTTTCTTTACGTAGGAAATCACACCATAGAAATGCACTGGAAACTTATTTTCCAAATAATCACTGTTTCGATTTTGAAGTTCTTTCACTTATTTAAGAGCTACGGAAATGCACTGTAAAATGCTTTTTACTCCCTGTACCCATAAAATGGGTAAAAAGGGGGTATTGGATTTGTGCAAAAGTATGTAACAGGCAGAAGGAGACATCTCCGACCCTATAAAGTATATATATTCTTGATCAGTATCAAAAGAGATTTTGATTTGGCCATGTCCGTCTGTCTGTCCGGATGAACGCGTCGATCTCAGCAACTATAAAAGCTAGAGACACCAAATTTGAAATGTAGGTTCCTGTATACCATACGCAGATCAAGTTTGTTTCCAATTTCAAATATCTCCCCCCGTTCCCCCGCAAATCGATTAAAATCGTTTTACAGTAACAATTTTCAAGATTTAGCTTTAAGATTTGGCATGTACAATACTTTAGTCTCTCTTAATCTACTGTCCAAATTTCAAGTCGATCGGATAATAAACACGGAAGTTATTCACGAAAGAAGATTCAGTAATGCAGCGAGAGGGGGGAAGAAGAAGCACAGCCACTTTTGCCGCCTGTGTGTGTGCGTCTTTGTGTATGTGTGTGTGTATGGGTAAGTGGACTTAGATGTGATTGGATGTTTTAGACCTGGGTACAGGGAGTTTCGTAGTCGGGTATACTCGACTATAGCATTCTTACTTGTTAATTTTGCTCTTTGTTTAAGATTTTTTTTGGGGTCAAAATATATAATTTTTACAAACTAAACAGTCATTTTTTCTTAAATAAAAAGCCATTAGGCATCCCTTATAACATAATCTTTTTGAAATAGCCTAAACATTATTCACAGAATCACGTGGTAATATTCAAATAACTGGAATGTACTGGAATTTATGTTAAAAGTCGCCTTATCTTTCAATTAAAATAGAGACACTAAGAATCGAGTGAGCCGTTTGGATATAATTCCATCGCAAAGATGAACAATTTTTCCCAAAAAACCATATTGATATCAAATGAATTATCCAATTCTAAAATTTTCACTTCCATAAGCTATAAGAAATTCTCAAACAAACTGCATTAGTCGTTTTAATCTCTTTGATTTTTGCCACGTGCCTCGGCCAAACGAGCTACTTACTGTGCGTCGATCTCAGGAACCAGTGCTAATTTTTGTATTTGTATGTATGTTCTTGTATGCTCGAAACATACCCAGATTGAGTTTGTTTAAAATGTTGAAGAATTTGTTCTGCTGCAGCCCTAGTATACCCAAGTCTAAAATTTCCAAACACATATTCGTACACCTTCGAATACTGATCAAGAATATATATACTTTACAGAGTTGAAGATGTCTCCTTCTACCTGTTACATATTTGCAGAGGTAAAAATTCCAAAATAAAAACCTCAAATCATGTTTTAAGTAAAAAATCCAAAATAAATACAATAAATTCCAACCCCTCAGATAAAATTTACACAATATTTTTTTGAGCCAAAATATAATTTTACTTTTTAAGCCATAATATAATTTTATTTTAAGGACAAACTAAACAGAAAAAATGCATTCATGCGGACAGACGGATATTGCACAACCCAAAAATGTACTGTTTTTTTTATAAAAACATATTTTAAGACAGCATTAAAGGATACTTAATAAAAACTGTTTGTGATTTTCTGAAAATGGTTGTTTTATTTTTGAGTCTTGAATACCAAATACTACTTCTAATATTACTGCAATAGTAAGCAAATTGAAACCTGAGTTTTTATACCAGGAAAAAACAAAACTCATTAAATAAGTTTTATATTCAGAGCAAGAATTAAAAGTCAAGAAATATTAGTAATTTTTTAATCGAAATTCAAAACTCAAGTAAGTTTTATTTCTGAGCGATAAATAAAAGTCAATAATAAATAAATTGAATAAGGTTTCGGTATAGTACTGCCTTAAAAAAAAATATTGTAGCAATGGAGGTTCTCTTTGCAAATCGGATACGCTACCGTTTCTTCTTATTGCTTCTTATTTCTTCAGTTCTCTTTCAACATGACTTTAAGCTAAAATATTTTTAAATAATCATTATTTATGGTCCCTGTTTCCAAATGCATATTCTTAATTACAACACACATATTTTACTCGAAAATATAAGAAAAATTGTTTAAAAACAATGGTTTTTAATTTTTTAAATCCGACATAACTCCGTCGGAAGTCCTCTTTAGAGCTATAATATCAACGCAAAATATAAATTACAATAATACAAATAGCTTGTTACATTCAAACCCATATGTGCATACAGTTTTAACACAGCGTCTAGTTTACGGTTAGTTTAGTCTACTAATCTAATGTTTGTTCTGGTCAAATAGGGTTCCATATAAAGGAGCGCAATTCTCAGTGTCAGATTTAAAGCAAGACTGCTTAATAAAAATCAGAAGATAGGATATTGAACAATATTTCATATACAGCGCAAATTTATAAAAACAAGAAAACTGGGTGTGCTACTATTTTATAAAAACTACTCATTCTCGGTTTAGTATACTTAAATAGTGGAATTAGCTTGTAGCCCTTTAAAGAGCTTCTGGAAATTCAAATGTAGATACTTTTCGTTATCAAGCATGCATAATTTTGTTTCAACTCTAGAAACTTGCGTTGTCGACACACTGTGCACCCACACAGAGTTAACTTTGAGGCCACCGTGCGGAACTTTTAAAAAAACTGGTTTTTGACTTGAGCTCATTGTGTGTGCCTGACTGGTTGGTTATTGCTGTTGTTGCTTTTGGTTGTAGTTGTTGCTGTCGTCGTCGTTGTTGTTGGTATTCTTGGTTTCTTTTTCGTTGTGGTTTTTAAGCTCTACTTGTTGTTGCTTGCTGCTAACTGACGACTGCTTGGTGTTGTTGTTTCTGTTATTGGTGTTGTGCTTTTGACTTTGTAACACACTTTTTGTGTTGATTTCGCTGCCGACGTCCAGACGTCGCGTCGCTGCTATGTGACTTTTGATTTTAATGCTTTTTTCTTTAATGGAATTTATGTTACTGCTCGTTTTGGCTGCCAGTTTCTTGGCTGCTCTCTTCTGCCTCTCTCGACTGCTCTCAGAGTGCAATAAGATTGCGACTGACAATGAGGCGCACACGTGTTGTTGTTATTGCTGCTGTTGTTGTTGTCGTTGTTGTTTTCTTCATTTCGTGGGAATTTGGCAATTTTTTTTTGATTTTTTTCGCCGCTTTAGCCAAGTGAAAAGGTCAGGTGCTGAACTGCTGGCTACAAAAATAATGAAATCTCGGATTGGTATAGAAAGTTCAGTTTTACACATACATTTGTACATATGCACATACTTTTGTTGCTTAATTGTCTGCTTGTTTATAGTTTTACGTGACTTTTCTGGTTGCATGTAAAATATCGCACATAACCTCACTCGGTCACTCGCGCCCTTAACTAATTTGCAATAATCGTCTATTGAACCTATTCGCCAAGGGGAATCCAATAAAGCGCTGGAGCCTTACTAAACAGCAAACTAAACGACCCTGTCTAAAGCAAGTATGCACAATATACACAGTGTGTCAAAAGTACTTTTAAGCACAAAGATTTTTTAAGCCATCTAATCATCTTATAAAAGCTTCAGACAAAATTAAGCAACCTCTGAATAGTTCGAAAAATACTATGATAAGAACAGATTAACGTACCATATTTAACGTTTCCTGATTACCTAGTACTCATAGAATCTGTGCAAAATAACAACTGCTTCATGTTTATTATAACCGGATACAGAAATAAGGATAAGGAAATGTCTTACCTGTCCAAGCCCACACCAATTCATTACTGATGATGACCTGATATACATATCTAAAATCTGAAACAAATTTGATAGTATAAAGGAACCTACATTCCAAATTTGGTGTCTCTAGCTCTTATAGTTGCCGAGATCGACGCGATCATCTGGACGGACGGACAGACAGGGACAGGGCTACATCGACTGGGCTGCTGATACAGATCAAGAATTTACAAAGGGTCAGAGGTGTATGTCAGTATGCCTTCTGCCTGTTATATACATTTACCTTTACTTTATGGGTACAGGGAGTAAAAATATTTTCAAAATAAATACTACAGAAATGTCAAAATATCGACGGAACCGATATCGATAGGTCTTTGTTTTCTATTCAAAATTGTTAAGGCGGGGTCACACGGTATGCCATTTTGCCACATATCGGGTTATATGTAGTTACCATAGCGTATGAACACCATATGACAAACTGCCACATAAGCTTTGTGTCAAATCAAAGATTTCTATTAAAGAAACGTACCATATAAGTTAATATGTTAAAATATTTATCATATGTACATATATTCTTACTCGTTGATTTCGATAACGATATTATAATAATTCGATAGTGTCATTTAATTCATTTTATATAGAAACATGTTGCTCTTAAACAAAACTTTTTAACTCAAGAATTTTGAATATACATATGTATGTTATACGAAAAATGTTGATATCTTGAAATCATTTATTTATTTTCTATAGAATTATGTTTCTTAACGAATATATTTTTAGAACATTTTGGGATTGTTTAGCTTAATACAGATATTACTTCTGCTGTGCACTTTATTAAAAATCAAACTAATTGTTAATTAAATAAAATATCAAATGAACTTTTAATTGTTTCCAATAAAAGTTTTGGAAAAAGAGTATGTGGAGTGAACGTATGAACGCAAGTTTTTTCGATAGACTGGAAAATAGAAGAACCAAACTTGGTACACATTTTGGTATATACTCTCAGTTTATAATGTGTCGAACAGAGTATACTGTAGTGGGGAGTTTCCAACTGCAATATTCTCACTAGGTTTTATTTATTTCATTTTAACGGAACTAATTTTCCGATAGTATTATCGATATCATCGATACTTCCAATCGATCACAATCGCACTCTATCGATAGCTGGCACATAGTCGTTTATGCCACCTCTAATACCCTTTCGCATATAAAAAATATTTCCATTCCCTGCTACCAGCTACCTTCTCCGTACCTTACTCTTACGATTGCAACACCTGGGCTAAGAAGACTGGTGGATGTTTATACATTTCCGAAAACTAAACTCAGAATGCACTTGGTTCGTACTAGGGAATGGGAATGGGACTGGGATTGGATCCCAGGCCCAACGCCCAGTATAATGGCTTAACACGCAAGCGAATCGCGGCAAAAATTTATAGGCGGTAGCAGCTACAACAGCAGCAACAACAACAAAAAAGCGTCAATAAAAAGCGCAAAGCGCAGCAATGACGAAAATGTAAAAGCAGCGACAACAATAACAACGAAAACAGCGACGACAACAACGACGGCAAGTTGAATGACATAAAACATCAGCTGACCTTCAACTCTGCGACTGAACCTTAGAAAAAATGAATAATTTTACACTCGAAATAAACACACACACACAAACACACACACTCACACACACATGCATGCATGCATTCAAATGTGTGCGACGTGCGGCGCATGCAACTTACAGCATTTTACAATTGACACGCGGCTCGCAACTTAGGTGAGTAAAGAAGTGGGAGAGAGAGGGAGAGCAAGAGCGAGAGCGAAACGCCAAAGCACTCAACCATAGCAAAAAAAATAGTGTTGCAATCGCCAAGCACAATCACACATAAGCTCACACACACACTTGCAAGCGGGCGCTCGTACCAATGTGCATGCCCAAAAACTACGGAGAGTGAGAGAGTGAGTTAACGTGTGAGCGAGCTGAAAAGCGGCCCAGTGCATGAGGTAAAGCAAAGCAAAAAAGTTTGGCGCTAAAGCTAAAGCTGAAGCTGACGCTTGCTCTTGCACTTGGCCAGAGAGCGTGTGCGCCTTGGCTGAGAGCGCCGTCAACTACAACTATAAGTACATATAACTAAAACAGCGAGCAGTTTGGGTCGGCCTATTTAACGTTGCATGTTTATTTTAAGCTTAGGCGGCAGAGACGCAGCAGCAGCAACCACAGCCACAGCAGCGACGAAACTGCATTCACTCTCGTTTCAGTTTTTGTTTTAGGGCGTTGTACAAACGTTGCAGTGGCGGAAGTGAGGGCGGGGGCGTACCGGTGGGGTAGAGGGTTGGGTTGGCTATGTCAGCGGATGCATCATGTGACGACGAGTGGCAGTGGCATAGGAAGGGGCCACTACCACGGTGGCATGTGGAATGTCGTGCATGCCACTTACACCTGTGTAAATGACACAGGTAGGTCAAATGTTTTTGTTATTAGCTGGCAATGAGTTTGGCCATCGACAGGGTACTCAACAGCTGTGGGCTCTGGGATGGGAAAACCTTAAACGTCAAGGAAGTTTGCCAAATAATATGTAATTAGATCGATAATATCACGGTATTTGGGGCAACGATTGTAAAATATTGTAACATATACATAATTCCACTGATCTTTCATCTACTTATGTATATACTATCAAGTCAAGATAATAAGTAAATATTCCGCTTGCTGCTGTCTACGCAATCTTGACACTTTTACTATACCGGGAACATGCCTAACTAATTTGATTACTATAGCTTTATAGCGCTCGTATGGACCGCCGGACTTTGCCCAATCTCGTACTGTACTTATTCTTCCATTGCATTTTCTCTTTAAGCTTAGGTACGTCTCGAGGTATACTAAGTCAAATAAAGGGTTTGACAATAATTAATATGTAAGCAACATATAATTAGCAATAAACTTTACTCGTAACTACAGACTTGGAAATTAACCGCTCTGGAAAATTTCACTTGTTCGAGTTCAGGTGATCATAACAAATGTAACATATCATAAAGAGAGTTCGATTGCTGCAAATGAAATTCCAATATAACTAAAACGTTGGATAAATTAGGTACATATTGTTTATGTATAGAGTGGATAATATAGTTATGGTACAAAATGCATATGACGAGTTCGTGTTGAAACATCTCAACTCGCAGGACACGTGCGTTGAGAACTTCAATACGACTTAATACAGCACCAACACAAAAACTTTGATGAAAATGTATATAATTTCCTTGTCTAATTTTGGTCAGAGAAGCGACGGTTTTTACTCCCTGTACCCATAAAATGGGCAAAAAGGGGGTACTAAATCTGTGCAAATGTATGTAACAGGCAGAAGGAGACATCTCCGACCCTATAAAGTATATATATTCTTGATCAGTATCAAAAGAGATTTCGATTTGGCCATGTCCGTCTGTCTGTCCGTCCGTATGTATGAACGCAAGGATCTCAGCAACTATAAGAGCTAGAGACACCAAATTTGGAATGTAGGTTCGTGTATAGCGGGAGCAGGTCAAGTTTATTTTAGATTTGAGATATCTCCCCCCGTTCCACTGCAATTCGATAAAAACCGTTTTACAGGAACAATTTTTAAGATATAGCTTTGGAGTTTGGCATGTGCAATAATTTAGTCCAAATTTCAAGTCGATCGGATAATAAACACGAAAATTATTCACGAAAGAAGATACAGTGCTTCATCGCGGGGGAAGAAGAAGCACAGCCACAACTTAAAATGTCTCGCTTGCGCTGCGCTCGAGCTGTCGCTCGTGTGTGTGCGTCTTTTGTGTATGTGAGTTTGTATGTGTAAGTGTACGTAGATGCGATTGGAAATTTTTGACCTGGGTACAGGGAGTTTTGTAGTCGGGTTTACTCGACCATAGCATTCTTACTTGTTTCTGAAACGTTCAATTGTGAATAGCTCAGAAGTTCCGCAAATACAATAAGCTTGCAGACGTGTTACTTAAATTGATCCTTGGAAAAACAATCAATTCTAGTGATGGCAAAAATGTCATTAATCGATTATTTAATCATATCATTAATTTAAGCCGAGCGGTTATTAATCGCAATTATTCGAAGAAACATGAAAATAATCGATTAATCAAGATTTATAAAATTTTTTGCAATTTTCGATATTTTAAATGTTAATGCTGATGCATGTTTGTTGTGTTTCTGCAATATTATAGTTGCTTTTCACTATTTGCGCGTAAATGCTAAAGAAGTGAATCGGCACTGCAATTCTCGGCACACTCAATTCTGTGACAGCTATATCCTATAGTGATCCGATTTTAATATAATTTAATTGACTTAAGCTATATACTAAAGAATACTAAAATGTTAATGTAAAATTTGGTTGAGATATGTGGGTAAACAAAAAAAATGATTTACACAACAACTCAGTTTTTTTCCGATGCTATAGAAAATTCAGCAATGTGATAATGATCCGAGTCGGCCCGTGGACATCAACATATATTGAAAACAGAGACTAGTTTGCTAACAAACAAAAAAAAATGTCCAATTTATGTTTCGAATGTACGCATTATAAATATCAAAGATACAAACGTTAATTACTATATATGTATATATATTACTTTAAGCACAGAATTCAACTCTCTTGAACAGAAAGTGCGCCTTAAACTTAGGTGCAATTTAAAGCAAAACCTATCTGATCTCTGTTCTGAAGGGTGTATCATGACCTCCGTTTCCATTTATTGACATTTTTCAGCCAGACATTCCTTCATGTTTTATGCATGCTGCACACAATTTGAAACGAACATTGAAATTCCTCCACTTGCTGCACATTTTTGATGAGCAGCCAAAGTGTGAACCCAGACTGACCCCTCGGAGGAGAAACGGGCGAGGCAAACGATGCTAACGCCTGTTAAAAGTTCAAAGCTTTCAAGCGCCGCCAAAATGTGCATGGCAATCGTTTCGTCCTCCTCGCATCCCAGTTACACAGCATGACGTTCAATTGCTGCATCCTTGACCCAAACAATGCGCCAATTTGTGGGCCACTGGGCGCATGGCTAACGGGAGAACCTTACAACGCAAAAAGCCAAGTGAAGATGCATACAAGAATTCTCCGTGCTGGCTAGTTGGGCGCTGACAATGACCACTACGAGAAACAGAATCAGAAACAGACAGAACTAATGCGAAATGGAAAGGTCTTCCACCTGGTAGCCGCCATGGCGACGACGTTTGGGGCAAGGACGCGTCTCGACGCGTTGAAAATGGTTGAAAAAAAATCGATTAAATTCGCTCGTGCATTGTGGAAGTTTCTGTTGGGGCTTTCAAAGCTGTGGGAGGCTCTCAACGAGTCGCAAATTTCGTTTTCAACTCTCTCTGTGCGGTCAGTTAGCCGCTTATTATTTGACGTGCTGAAAGTTTTGTGCAGTTGTAATGGGCAAGCTAAGTAGTACATAATAAATGTAAGCAATTTTAAGTAGTTTAAAAACATTTGAAGAGTGGTATTATGGGAATTAGCAGCTGCTGTACAATAACTGCATAAGAAATCACAAGGACATATAAAACACCAGCGTTGCCCGGCGAAATGTATGTTGACTTTGACTACTTTCGTCAACCGTAAGCAATACACGAAAATAGCGTATCACAATTTTCCCTCCCGTAGAGGTAGACTTTCCTAAATAGTTGATCCAAATACTTAATGACGTTTTGTGTAGGGCAATGGCAATGACTTTCAAGACGATCTAACTAAGCAAATAATCTCACTCATTTGACTTTGACCCCCATTTTCCGCCCGTGGCAACCGGTAAGCGTAATCCTTTAAAATATTTTTGATGAAATTGGAAGAATAATACTGACATCCAGAAAATAGCTGAAGGGTGGAAAAAAGTCTATACTATTCAAGTGGACATTTTTTGAAACAATTATTTCCATTGTTAAAACATAGCGCAACCGTACTTATATCGCATTCTGTTTTGCGTAAATCTCGTACACTGCGGAAATGTGCACCGATGTCAGCAATTCATTCCAAAAGTCAAAAATTTGGCGGCAAAATTATTACATGTTGGCATTAACAAATATCCAATGACCAATGATCGAAAATCGATCATCAATCGTGATGCTGGGCCAATTTACTACATACTAATAATATTGTTATTAAGTAGTAAATTGGCTTAGCTGCATTCACATTCTATCAAGTAAAAGGCTACATAATTGATTAATAAAGTTAAATGATTAAAAATAACTAAATCGTGGTTTCACAAAAATATATGGCTCCAGCAGCAGCGCGCCACCAAATGAGGATCGAGAGCAAAGCATAAACAAAAGGCTGAGATGTCTCTAATCAATATGGCGATTTCAGTCGCACTAATAATTTGTAAAGCTGAGAGAGCGTTTCAAGAGAGAGCTTTTTTATATCTCTTTATCTCTATATTAGTGTAATCTACAGTTTTCCATGGAAAAAGTAATTTTAATCCTTAAACTATCGGGTTTTATTTATCCAATAATAAAATTTAGCGGTTCTTAGAAGCGCTGCACTATAATAGGGATTAATATTTATATATACTAGGTAACACCGCAGCGTTTTCCGGCGAAATATTTTAATTAAAATATGCCGAATTTGACTGCTTGTGTCAATCGTCAGTAATTCCACATGATTTGATATGAAATACAAATTACAATCACTTCCACTTACCATTCATTTTATATTATTTCCGAGTATAATTATAGATTTTTTTTTTTTAAACAAAACCAATGTTTTTTTTGCACGGCTTTACAAAATTAAATGATGGCTATTGAAATGTAAAAACACATGAACGAATGTAAAAAATGTGACTACTGTGCCGCCAAGTACAAACACAAACAAATTTTCTCAA
Organism: Hirtodrosophila confusa; assembly: GCA_035043065.1. Taxonomy (NCBI): domain Eukaryota; kingdom Metazoa; phylum Arthropoda; class Insecta; order Diptera; family Drosophilidae; genus Hirtodrosophila; species Hirtodrosophila confusa. The sequence goes on from JAWNNI010000170.1 coordinate 632,428, forward strand.
GTCGTATGTTGTATGAGTTTTCCAAACAACAGCACCCCAGCGCCACTTATAAAGTACAAACTTGACACACCATTCTCGCCAACTTAATATTGGTTTAAAATATGGTTTGGTCCATCGAAAAAACTATTTAGTATATTAAGATATTGCTTCTTTTTTTTGAATATTAATCATTAAATTATTTTCTGTCCATGTATTTACATTTCCGCTACTTCTGATAACCGGTATGATTATGCAAATAAATGTTTCAGTTTCATAGCGTTTATGCTAATAAAGTTGTTGTTAAAGATGTTGATCTTCCTAAAACCAATGAACTCGCTTAAATCATAATAGTGTAAAATTAGTTTATAGCTATAATAATTTGGAACTTTTCTATGCTTTCAATGAGCTTTAAGCAACGTATTAGACTTGATGGAGATCGATCGGTCCTGTGGCGCAATGGATAACGCGTCTGACTACGGATCAGAAGATTCCAGGTTCGACTCCTGGCAGGATCGCAGAAGTGTATTTTTTATTTTTTTATTAAATATAATAATAATAAATAAAATAATGTTAAGTACTCAATATATATTTATTATATATTTTAGGGTCATATCAAAGTTACTCGTTTCGCTAGATTCTTTGGTCTTGCCGCATTTATACTTCTAAGAATTAGTCTATATTAAGTACATATTCGACGTGCTAGTAGCAGCCTCCGTGGCGCAATTGGTTAGCGCGTTCGGCTGTTAACCGAAAGGTTGGTGGTTCGAGTCCACCCGGGGGCGATATCTTTTTTTGTCTCTTCTGTTACAATTCCAAATTTGCAAGATCGCATCTTGCATTGAGTAATGGAACAGGGACCAGTGAAGTTGTTGTGACTCGCCAAGGTAATTTTCATGAACTCGTTGGGCAGCTCTGTTATAATTTCCTCTCTCGGCTAAAATCCAAGTTTGACTTCCAATTTTTGTCTACCTCTTGGTCAGATAGTGTTTGACAGTTTATACACTTGAATCTGACATTTTTCCGACTTATCAGTTAAGCAACTTTTGATCTTGAACTTTAGATAATTTCTGCTGAATCTGAATGCAGTAAAGGGACCAAGAGATAAGAAAAAACATGGACCAAAACTTGAATCCTCGAAGGGAGTTTCATTTGATATTATTATCTTATAAAAGATCAATTAAACAAAATGTTATTCATTAATTAATTTTAAAAAAGAAACCAATTGGAGGGATCCACGAAAATTCCCATACCGGGAATTGAACCCGGGCCTTCCGGGTGAGAGCCGGATATCCTAACCACTAGACAATATGGGAGGCCTGAACGATCATCTCGAATTAAGGATGAAGTGTTGTTAAATATAGTTACAGTATTCTAAAATGAAGTCAAACTAATGCCTATATTGATGCTGAACTTATAGATCCGAAACATGCAATATTCCTTTACATATATCCTTTTGACTTAGAAATGGCGTCTTTAGTTGAAATACACACAAGTTTTTGAGTAGGACCCTGCATTTTATTGTACATAAAGATATTATTAACAGAATAATATTTTAGCCATAATCATGCAACGCTCATTAACGAAACTGGGTTTCTTTGACAATTGTTTCAGTGAACACCCTTGGTTTTTTCCCTGTACATTTAAATAACGTCGTATAACATATTTTAACCCTACACCTGACCAAGCAAAATACTTTTGATTATATTCATCATATTTTTGCACTGTATACGATTTTTGTATTGGCGTCGTTTAGATTTTGTTTTTGGATTGTGGTGCATTAACCGCAATTTGCCTCGATTAAGTAAAATAGTCGAAGTCCATATAGAAAACCATGTACATGTATGTATATCATAAGTGTGTATATACTTTAAAAAGCCAATACGTATACGTGTATGTATATTTGTATACCTGTGTGTGTTGTTTTAAGGTTAAGTTCAGTCATTCGCCTGGTTTCGTTTTATTTGCATAGCAAACAAAACGTTTTTAATATTTTTACGTCGTTTCTCGACATTTTGTTGTTTTTGTTTTGATAGACTAATGTTATGCATTCAAATTTATGCATTTTCTAAACGTGCTTTTATTTACATTTGCTTTCTGGTGCTGATTAATAGCAGTGCCGCCGCCGCCCGCCGCCCATCAATAGTTTGCTCTCCAGACATTTCATTTTAATATTGAAATATTTTTCTATAGACACCAGTTTTGTTTTGGCTAACAATGCAAATCCGTTGTAACTGCATTCGGTGTGGGAGGCGTGTGTCAAGGTTCATAATTTTCATACAAATAATATATAAAACAAAAGTAGGGGGAGAACACAAAAAAAGTTATTCTCGCCCAACGTGGGGCTCGAACCCACGACCCTGAGATTAAGAGTCTCATGCTCTACCGACTGAGCTAGCCGGGCTTGGTGCCGATCAATGAAAACTATGTGTACCTGAAGAGAAGGCTATGGATTTGGATGGATAAGATCGTTTCAGATTAAACTGTTTTTACTGTTAGATGATCTGTTTACGTTATTAGACGAGTAACATTTTAGGGAGAGCGCATATTATCGATCATATTACAATAGTATTTTTCCTACCAGTTAAAAAATATATATATTTGCTTATCCAACAATAGTTTGTACATATGTATATGTACGTGGGTATATGTATATGTTTAGGTATAGAAAATGAACTATAGCAACATAATTTTTTATATTTGCATTGACCTTAAGAATTTGGTTTGGAAAAGTTCGGACAGGTCTAATATTGGCTAAATATTTCCATATTTCTTAACATATTTATGTTTATATCAGTTCTATTCAGATTTCAATTTAATCAGCTTTTTAACGATTAAGTTTACAGCATGACGTTTTCTGTTAAAACTTTTGAATAACTTTGCTTTGAAAAATGCGCTTATGGCTGAGCTATAATATTAAACATTTCCGAACAAAAAATAAAACTCACAAAATAATAATTACTTTTCATTGAGATTTTTTATGATCAACTTTTCTTCAAGGGTACACACTTTCGGCACCCCGATTTTATATGTCTTTTCTTGTTAAAACTACAGAAAGTGTGTGTGTATGTATGTCGGAATCGGTTGGATTGGATTACTACGAGTACCTTTATTATAATTCAGTTGTTTCAAATAAAGTTAGTGTCCAAAGATAGCTTATATTTTTTGTAGCGATCAATTGTAAATTTTTTAACTTCGACGTTGATTCCTTCTGCTAATTATTTCGGCGCCCTGACAACAGCCCGGCTAGCTCAGTCGGTAGAGCATGAGACTCTTAATCTCAGGGTCGTGGGTTCGAGCCCCACGTTGGGCGACATTTTTTTTCCGAAATGTTTGCTGCTGATATTCCAGTTGTTGATTCTCTTTTGGCTTGTTGTTAATCAAAAAGCATTTTCTTTATCTTATTTGGCGAGCCTACCCTAACTTATTTTGCCTTGTCTACAGCAGACGCTACCGTTGCCTGCGGTATGCTCGAATGGGAATGGGCATGAGTTGAAAATAATTATTTATGTACAAATGTATGTATGTATGCTCCTAGTAAATGCGACTGTATGTTGATGGTATTATGCGTGGTGGGTCTAGAGTCTAGACGGAGGTCGCTGAGTAGCCGACAACTGCAATAAACACAAACATTTTGTCTGCACAAATAGACATTTGCCTTTGCTTCAATGTTTCTCATTTCTCTCTGTGCAGTTACAACGAAAATAGAAGAGCATTCAAATCATTCACTACTAGTTATTATATTTAAAACTTTGGTAATATAGAACATATAATATTTAACAATTCATTAAATGATTTTTATAACAAATATCGGTAACAAGGTAAAAAAAACAATTTTTTAAATTACTACAATTTAAAAATAAAAAATTAATAACATTTTTTCTTATCTTAAATTTAAATTTAAATGTCTAACATGAAAATTCCATTGTAAATTTTTATGTTTATAAAAATTTGTTAAATTTTTATTTTTATGATTTCTTAATTTTTTATTATTAATTTAAAGCTAGATGCATTTATAAAAATATATCTAACTTGTGTAATATAGCGCTGGCTGCCAAGGTCTTCGGCTATATTGTATGTCTGAGGCTTACATATACATACATATGTACATATTTACATACATATGTATATCAAAGTTTTTGAGAAGTGTTGTATATTTATATATTATATACTTATGATTATGGGTGGTATTGACAGTATGGTATATTTAAAATAAGAATCTAAGTTCTACGACAATAGAATCATATGTGTGTGTGTGTGTGTGTGTACAATGTTCAAGGTACTACATGTATTTTTCTTGTTCATAATATATCAAATTAGCTGGATATTTTTTACTTAAATGCAGAAACGTTATTCTGTTTTACTTTTTTTATTTTTAATTTTTATGTATATACAATATTTATAAATATTATTATGCAGTTTCGAATTCAGCAACCCTTTAAACTAAATTTTACATTTTGATGTTAGTCATAAAGTTAACTTATAATGTAGTGTTATATTTAAACATTTTGTATACATGCGTTATTCTGTGCCTGCAAACTTTTTTCTTTCTTGTTTTAATTTAAATAAAAAACTCCTTAACTTCAGAAGTAGGTTGTAGGTTGTCTATCGATAAAAGTATTCGAGTACATCAGTATTTATTTAAAATCCCATTTTGGTTCGTCTTACTTTGTCATTCCTCTACATAAATACATATGCTCGACTGTCTGAAACGTAGCGCAACCAAAAGCCGTCTGCCAGGCTGATTATCTGCCTGCTGTCTGCGCGTCCGTCCCCGCCTCACACCCCTTTTTTTGGGTCCCATGGCTCTTGGTCCAATGTCTGAGTCTCTGTCTCTAGATGCATGCATGTATATTGTTTTGTTTCCTTTAGCACATTGTTTCGTTTTAATATTTTATAGCAAATTACTTGGCCGACGGGGGCGTCTGTTGGGTAGTCATGGCTGTGGAAAAGTCCGTGCATGCCTGCGCTACACCCCCTTTTCTGTCTTTAGGTTCTACATTGAGGTAGGCGCGTAATTTTATACATCATTTCCATTAGGAAGCAGTGAAATTCGCCACACAATAGGGACCATCATCATGAAAACAATTCCAAAGGCAAGCCTAGCGGAAAATCGAGTGGGAAGGAGTGCGCGAGAATATCTCTGCAAGACTCCAATCTGTATGTGTGTCTGTGTCCATACCAGCGTTTGTAAATAAAATTCCTAATATTAACGTAACGCTGCCACGTAAGCAGAACCTCCACTTTATAGGGACACCCCGTGTCGGCCAACGGAGAATACCAAGCCCGGCTAGCTCAGTCGGTAGAGCATGAGACTCTTAATCTCAGGGTCGTGGGTTCGAGCCCCACGTTGGGCGGAATACCAATTTTTTCTTACCCTTTTTTATTTTTAATTGAATAATCTGTTTTGATGCACTAACAAAAATAACAATATTCTTTTAAGCGCCTTTGATATTGTACAAAATTGTTTAAGTACTGTGCCACTGTCCAACTATAGCATATGGCAAATACCTTCCAACTGGCCCATTAGCTCAGCTGGTTAGAGCGTCGTGCTAATAACGCGAAGGCCGCGGGTTCGATCCCCCCATGGGCCATAATAAGTTAATTTTTTTTTTCAGATTTTCTTTATATATATGTTCTTATTCTATCACATTTCTTACCTTTAGTGTCTTTGTAATATAATCAATCGATTAATATCCGTTTCAGAAGATTAACAATAACCAAACTTCTGTTGGTTGCCTAAGTTTTTGTACTATTTGTGTATTTAGTTTATACTGTAGGCCTAGTTATATGTACTTGCCGTTTTAGTAGAATATTGCCATTCTGATTGCTCATTGAAGTCTTCAAACAAAATGGCGTCACCTTGGCCCATTAGCTCAGCTGGTTAGAGCGTCGTGCTAATAACGCGAAGGCCGCGGGTTCGATCCCCCCATGGGCCATAAATAGTTATATTTTTTTGCCAGATATTCTTTGTATATGTATATGTTCTTATTCTATCACATTTCTTATCTTTAAAGGCGTGAAGGTCGCGGGTTCGATCCCCCCATAGGCCAAATACATTTTATTTATTTATTACTTACATCACATTTGTGCACTCTTTTATACAGTCCCTTAAAAAATACAGAATATCATTTTTTGGTCAATACATATCAGTATTTACAGAATATTTTTGAATTTCTTATAAGAATAATTTTTATACCAATGCAGAGGGTATTCTAATTTTGTGCTAAATTTCATCACGATAGCTCTAAGCCTAAGAGACTAGTTTACATAGAAACAGACGGATAGACGGTTATCGCTATACCGACTGGGTTATTGATGCTGGTCAAGAAAATAATTTATTTCGTCAATGCATTACATATTTTATGACAAAATTAGAATATCCGCTGCAAGGGTATAAAAAAAATTGTGGCCCATGAGGGGATCGAACCCGCGACCTTCGCGTTATTAGCACGACGCTCTAACCAGCTGAGCTAATGGGCCAAGTTGACGCCATTTTGTTTGAAGACTTCAATGAGCAGTAAGTATGCCAATCTTGTACAAAAACGGCAAGTACATATAACTAGGACTACAGTACAAGCTAAATACACAAATGGGGCTAAAACTTAGGCAACCAATATAGTTTGGTTGTTGTTTATCTTCTGAAACAGATATTAATCGATTGATTTATTACAAAGACTTTAAAGGTAAGAATAAGAACATATATGTACATATGTAAAGAAAATCTGGAAAAATAAAATAAAAAACTTATTATGGCCCATGGGGGGATCGAACCCGCGGCCTTCGCGTTATTAGCACGACGCTCTAACCAGCTGAGCTAATGGGCCAAGTTGACGTTAAAATCTTTTCAGGATTCTTCTAAGTTTACAATTTGAAACGTTAGAATTCGTACCTATCCATATAATAACAATCAAATAATTATTTAGTGAATGCATAATTTAGAATGCTATTAAATAATATGAGAAATATCAAAAATAATTGTGGCCCATGGGGGGATCGAACCCGCGGCCTTCGCGTTATTAGCACGACGCTCTAACCAGCTGAGCTAATGGGCCCGACGATCCGACACTATGTATATACCTAACTAGAGCTTCTAATCATAGTGAATGATAATGAAATACTGAACTTACCATTGAGATATATTTATAATTCTCAGTCGGCTAACAAAATAGACCGTTTGAAGTATTTCGGCCAGAATTAATTATTGCACGATGGGCCGCCTGAATGAGTTATAAATAAGCTACAAATCGTATTATTAATTGACCGGATCGATTGGATTACAGTTCCCGCAACGCAAGCTGCAACGAAGAAAAACAGAATTAGCCTATAACATATAATGAAACCAAACGAAAACTAATGAAGAAATATAAATAAAAACTCGAGCTGACTGAAGAGTGTATGCCATGTAGAACGAGCATATGAAATCAAGTGAAGTGTGTGCAAGTGGGAACCGACGCAATAAATTTTCTGTGGTGTAGGTTAGGGCAAGCAGCGCCCTCGTTCACTCGCTCACACAAGCCGGTGGCGCTGGGAGAGGGAGAGGCACGCAGACAGGCAGATAGCCAGCTGCACTAGCAGTAGCGCAGGCAGAGGCAGAAACAGAGGCAGAGAGCTTCAATAGGCCGACGGCAGAAACTTGCAATTTTACAAGAATGAGCGTAGAAACGGGCAGACAGCGCAAAAGGCAGTGTAAAGCTGAAAAGGGTCGGGTCGGTGGCGGAGCTGGGGGGCAAGGCGCGACAGGCTGGTATGGGCCGATGTCAGGGGCATAAAGTTGCAATGAAAATGAAATTGCAAGCGGCAACGTTGGACGGGCTCCTAGAGACAGACGGACTCGCACATTAGTATGTATCTGATGAGTGTGTGTGTGTGTTATATTTAGTTACTTGTGTCTGGTTCTTACTGCATGCTATGTGGCAATTTTTAGATATGTATCTGCAAGATACATTCGAAGGCGGTGCAAGCAAGGCAAACTTCAGGCCCCAGCACCATTTTCTCTATGCGTTATTTTCGCTTTCAATGAGGCTGCAACCCAAAATGGTTGACACGACTCGAATTATTGCCCCGTACAAGTTTTCGATTGAACAGGTTAATGGGGCTATGGGATACCTGCCTATGAAATATGGAGCTGAAATAAAACATAATTGCACTGAATGCGGTTTGCGAATGTAAGTCAGTTACTTTAGAACAACATAACAAGTTATGTGTAACAACATATATTCCTTTCTGATCCACTGAAAAAGCCTTTAGAAGATCCCTTAACTAACAACGCTTAAATTAACTTGATTGAAATAGTTTTTGAACCATTTGAGATAAGTTTGCAAAGGATTAATCGAGCCTGTTCTTGTTCCCGAGATCGTTTCCTTTTGAATAGTTGTTTTTTTTTTACGAATTAGCAACCGTTTTATCTTTTCCAAGTTATTTTTGAATCAATTTTTCAACAGGAATATCAAATGATTTCTCGAATTCAGGAAAAAAAACAACAATTTGTAGTTCCAATGATTACATTAGAAATGGAAACCGGCCTGAATCTGGTCTTATAAAATTTAATTATTTTAAAAGAAACATTTTCTTTGAGTCAGAAAAACCTTATGCCTGAAAAACTGAAATATAACTTTTTTGTAACACTCCAAAAGGATAATTAAAAACTTCGTTCTTTATCAGTCATTAATCTATCTAAAGTTTCGATACTAAGTGTTTTAAAAATGGCTCATTCTGCATCTAGAATATAACAATGACTTTCAGTTTTTCCCATCAAATTTAATATAGCCGGATACTACGAATTTAACTATTAATGTATGTACATATGTATATACATACATAGTTTAAATTGGAATAAGCAGTAAAGAACGTAAGAGAACGGAAAACGAACTTTTGTCTCCAAGCTCTTACTTCTTTGCTTTTCACTCTGTTTAACCAATTTACAGATTAACAAGATTTTGATGTAATTTTTGATAATGGAAAACATCGATAGTATTATCGAAAATAAATTTGAATGTACATATGTACATAGTATATACGAAATATCGATAGATTTGTTTAATTTATTAAAAGAATTTTGTTAACGGACATACATAAGTATTTATAGTAAAACTAAAGAGATTCAAGGTATTCGAATATTTGTCTTTTTGTCTCTAAAAACAGATTTGTCCTATTTTTAAGTAATGAGTATCGGAGCAAGTCTTTGGTTGTATGTACATATGTACATACATCTGTAATTCAAACTATGCCAATTTTGTAGTCCTGCTAAACATACATATGTATGTATGTATTTTTCTAGTTACTATGTATTTGATACATATTTATACTCTGACGCCGTCATTCGGGGGCCGGTAGGTTTGGGAAAAGGGAAGTCAACAATTCTACCAGACTATTTTTATGTGCTACGGCGTTTTATTGTATAGCAGCAGGCAAAACAAGTCGCCAAACGAGTTAACGGCGGCCAGAGAAGCAAGATGGAGATGCCGACGAAGGGAGCGAGAGAGAGAGAGAGAGCGAGAGTCAGAGATAGAGACGAAGACGAACGGCGGCAGCAGGTCGCTTGGCGCTTTTCGCTGCCAGTGTGGAGGCCTACAAACACACATACACATACATACTCACGGGTAGCGCCAAAGCACCAACACCTCGATAGCTTCTCATAGTCGTAGGCAGCGTGAGCGAAAGAGAGATCCATGCACACAAACAAACAATTGGACATATTATATCGTATATACACACACACACACACATAAATTACATACATACATATGTAAATGGAGAAACGCCAGCTAAACAAACAGCAAAAATAACGAACGGCGTCTGCTTAGCCCTAGCCCCAATCTTTGAGCTTTTCGCTTTTACATTGTGCCTTGTGCTGCTTCTTGTTCTTGTTCAATTTCGTTTCATTTCGTTTCGTTTCGTTTTGGGCTCTGGCGCTGTATGGCCGAAGCAGAAGCAGACGATGAAAACAAAAAAGTATGTGAAAAACAGAATAGGCAACTCGAACAAAACGTAAAGAAATGCTAGAAGAAGAATAAGCAGCGGGAGCAGTTTGTACACAAATTGGAGTACAATTTGGATGGGGGTAGGAGTGTCGGCGAAAACGGCATTATTGCTGCACTTACCGAACTACATATGTACATATACTATGCATGTACATAACTGCATCAGATTTGTTACTTGTATTTGCATTTATTTATGTATTAGTATATGAATTATTGCACACGCACTCACAAAACACAGACACTCACACAGATATACCGTACACTCTTTTATTGTTATAAACAATTTGGTGTATGTATGTATTATTATATTTTGTTGCTGAGAGATTCTTCTTTTTATACATAATTCGCTTTTGCTTACGTCGCGCGCAACAAAAACATTTTAGCGTCCAATGCGTACTGTTGGCGTTGTCACTGAACTGCACACTTTGAGTGCCAAAGAGAGACTGAATGGAATGTTTGTTGTTGACGCCATAAGTCGCTGCTGCAGACGACTTGTCGTCGCTGCGGGTACAGCGGGGAACAATAGCGTTACTATGCGTAGCCTATAAAATAAGTGTATTTTCACACATAAAAGTACACAATAACTTAAAAATATGAATAAATAAATCTATTCCCTTATTTAATTATTAGTTTATCACATTATGCATTAAATCGTTAGAAACTAATATTTACAGATTTGTGCTACAATGGGTGAGCAACACTGCTTGTGTACTACTTGTTACACTGCTTGTGCTTGTGTACTCCATAGTTTATGTTGTGCACTGCTTAGATTGTTTAAGGCTTTTACGGCAATCGAACCTCATCGGGTCCTGTGGCGCAATGGATAACGCGTCTGACTACGGATCAGAAGATTCCAGGTTCGACTCCTGGCAGGATCGAGAATATTTTTATTTTTACGATGTTTGAAGAATATGTAGTTATCATTAAAGGCAATTTGCTTATGTACATATTTTAATATGATCACTCAATTCAACAATAAGATTATCCAATTAAATAAACTTGATTTTTACTTTATTGTTAAGCATTACAGGAAAGTGCTTCCGATATTGTGTTTTCTAAATCAAGCGACCAACCGGTCCTGTGGCGCAATGGATAACGCGTCTGACTACGGATCAGAAGATTCCAGGTTCGACTCCTGGCAGGATCGAGTCATTTTTTGTTTATATATTTTATTTTTTCTAACTCCATTCGCCTAAAATAATTTTTCTGGGTTTTCATAAGTAACCAAAATAAATTATTGATTATTTATCTATTATAATTTGTTAGAGCTGAAATAAAGCTATCAACATATTGTGTGATATGCTACTTCAATAACCGCCTCCCATATGGTCTAGTGGCTAGGATATCTGGCTTTCACCCAGAAGGCCCGGGTTCGATTCCCGGTATGGGAAGTACTTTTTGTGCTTTTTTTACGCTTCCTACATATTTTCCTTTTTCAAGAGATTTTTATCGAAGTGACTTTTATTTAATATGGCTTAGAAAAGCCTTCAAATACTAATTTTCAAATGATTCATTTTAGGCTTTTAAAATTATTGCAATGCTATATGCAATTGGGAAATACTTTTAAGAAACTCAGATTTCAACGTTCGTTGGCGCGCATTCAAAAGAAAATTCTCAATTGCACAAAAGCGTTGCATATTTTTCGATTACAAGTTTCTGCTATTATGCAAATCACTGCGGGTACAAAGTCGTTTGCAACACACCCAAGTACATGCAGTCCTTCAAAAGGATATCATTTGGATGTCACCTTAAATGTCCTTGGCGTGCAATTGCACACGCAGCTGCTGATTCCCCATTCACACTTCCCCCACTCACAATTCCCGACTCATCCGCTGTTTAGCATAAAGCGACACATAATCCACACACTCCACACGAAGCCACTTGATTTCCTTTCAGTCACCGTATCTCTTCTTTGTCATTGAGCTCTTGGCTCACTCGTCCTTTAACTGGCTACTCCCTGCTCTCGTGCATTATGCTTGATACGCCAAACTCAAAGAGCAATTGGTACACGTATCAACAACACACATATGTGCATTACACGTGCCTCGAATTTAAAGAGTGTCACTTATGGGGGACATTTTTAAGATTCTGAAAAAAAGTAAAATTTTAAAAAAAAAATCGAAAAATCTCGATCCTGCCAGGAGTCGAACCTGGAATCTTCTGATCCGTAGTCAGACGCGTTATCCATTGCGCCACAGGACCGCCTGCTCGCCGCCTGCGAAAAGATAATTAGGTTGCGCAAGCTTTCAAGAGTCGTGCTCCAATGAATAAGTAATGTTATACACGCGCACACGGAGCTAAGGTGATAGCGAAGCCTTTCGCACTTACAAAACTATGCGCGCTTACAATCAAGCTCAATTTGATCTAACATCAAGCTTATTTGAATTTTTACCGAGCTGATTTGTTGATTAATGTGGACAGTCAAAGAAAATCCCGGTCTCTTATGAATAATTAGTCCAAAACCACCTATGTGGACAACAAAATTAAGGATTATAGCTGAAATTCGCCGAACTTTCATCTTAGATCGATCAGCAGCTTACCTTACTACGCATTGTGTGCGCACGCCCTACGAACTTTGATGAGCACTAACGAAGATTGCGGAGGCTCCGTCTAATAAATAGACTTCCCGTCTCGAAAAATCACAGAACTATTTAATAAATAAACTGTACATTACATGATTAAAATATATTAAAATTTGAATGCCACTATTAACTTTGCCAATTGTATAATATTCAATTAATTGTATAAGCTACACAAATGTGTACTATTATCATGTTATGCATAACAGTTAAATCAAACATTGACCGAGTAAAATAGATAGATACTTGTTGTATTATATTATGCTCTGTTAAAAGTTTCAATAATATACTTTACGATACGTGATGACAGAATGAATTAATGAAAAAAAGTTATTTAAAAAATAGCATTTTTTATAAAATAAAAAAGAATTAAAAAATTTCCGATCCTGCCAGGAGTCGAACCTGGAATCTTCTGATCCGTAGTCAGACGCGTTATCCATTGCGCCACAGGACCACATGATACTCACTTGCCTTAAACGCGGTAATTTCGAAAAGCGATGGTTGCATTGTGTGAACTGCGTTGTCGACGTAGACAAAGCAGCGCAACAGGCAAATATTTATAGAAATGCAGATATGAAACTGCTTTATGAATTGATTTATTTAAACTAACTTGCAATCAATTGATACATGTAGCTTTACAGTGCAAGTATCAATTTTTAAAATTGTTTTTATTCTTTTTAAATTATTGCACAGTAGATTCCCTTTCAGCTTAATTGAGGTACTTCATTCCACAAATAAATCTCCCATATTGTCTAGTGGTTAGGATATCCGGCTCTCACCCGGAAGGCCCGGGTTCAATTCCCGGTATGGGAACAATTATCATTTGAGAATTACTTTTTTCTTTCGGATAGATTTTCATTTTATTTGTATTAATTTTTTATTTAGATCAATTCCTCTAATATTAATCAAGAATATATGTATATTTCTCTGTAGAGTTTCGTCAAATAAATTGTAGCGGATTGCGTTACAATCAAATCAAACATTATTATTTATGTAAATAATTATGCTCTGCTCTACCAAAGGAAAATTAAGTTGAGTAATGTTAGTCTATACGTATAAACGCAAACATATCTATGTACTAATAAAGTGATAAATTTTCATGGATATTTTGTTCCAAAATATAAAATATTGTATTAGTTTTTTCAATGTTCATCTGAATGAACGCAATATTTTTGGCACTATTAAAGATATATCAACTAAAAATGCATGCTAATTCAGTGTAGGTTATTTGGTTATTATTTATTAAAATTAACTATAATACATTTAAAAGAAAACAAGTAAGAATGCTATAGTCGAGTATACCCGACTACGAAACTCCCTGTACCCAGGTCTAAGACATCCAATCACATCTACGTCCACTTACACATACATACATACATACACAAAGACGCACACACACACTGGCGGCAAAAACGACAGCGCAAGCGAGACAATTTAATTGGTGGCTGTGCTTCTTCTTCCCCCTCTCGCTGCATCACTAAATCTTCTTTCGTGAATAACTTCCGTGTTTATTATCCGATCGACGAAATTTGGACAGTAGATTAAGAGAGACTAAAGTTATGTACATGCCAAATCTTAAAGCTATATCTTGAAATTTGTTACTGTAAAACGGTTTTAATCGATTTGCGGGGGAACGGGAGGAGATATCTGAAATATGAAACAAACTTGATCTGCGTATGGTATACAGGAACCTACATTCCAAATTTGGTGTCTCTAGCTCTTGTAGTTGCTGAGATCGACGCGTTCATACGGACAGACGGACATGGCCAAATCGAAATCTCTTTTGATACTGATCAAGAATATATATACTTTATAGGGTCGGAGATGTCTCCTTCTGCCTGTTACATACATTTGCACAGATGTGATACCCCCTTTTTACCCATTTTATGGGTACAGGGAGTAAAAATTCTAATTAATTATAAGAGAAGAGCGCCTTCAGCTCAATTCAATGTGGGTATTATGACTTTTTCGTCGCCACTCCTGCCCCACAAATTACCGAAATCTGTTTTTTTTTTGTTTATGAAGATATCGTCACTAAACTCAACCAAAATCAACCGAATTTCTGGAAAATTTTTACAAATTTTGACCAAATGTGGTCAAAATCTGAGCACTATGTCATTTAGCTGCCTCAGGGTTGAAAAATTTGTTTTTGCATTAAACTTTTTTCTTTGCAAATACTAGCTAGTAAAACCCCAGCGTTGCCCGCCGAACTATTTAGATTAAAATGCATTATTTCGAATTTGAATACTTTCGTGAATCGTAAGAAATACACAAAAATAGCACACCATTCCCAAATAGTTGAGCCACATGATTAATGACTTTTTATATAGGGCTATGAAAATGTCTTTGAAGCCGAGCTAACTAAACCAATAATCCCACTCATTTGTCCTTGACTTCCATTTCGTTTCCGTGGCGTCGGGTAGGGGTGGATTTTCCAAAATCATTTGGCACTCACTTAAATTATTTTTGGTGTAGTTTTGAAAATGAGTTTGAAGCCAATTGCAAGAATAATTCCAAAATTCTAGACAAAAGCTTTCCAACTATTTTCCGCCCGTTGTGTTGCCCGTAAAGTAGCGAGGTTTTTGTATTTAGCTTTGGAAATTAGTATGAAGCCATTCGCATGAAAAACGAAAATGCTGAATTCCAGACTTCACCCCTTTTCCGACTGTGGGCGTGCATTTTTCAAATCGGTAGCACATGTGTCGAATCATTTAATGTGAGGTGCTTCGAAAATTAGTTTCAAGATAATGTCATCTACTGATTTCTTATCTGCTCAAAGGTTGCAAACTGATCTTGACAAAGGTAATAGGATAAAAAACCGAAAAGTTTCATACAACAGTTTTCCGCGTATTTTCCGACCTTGGGGGTAGATTTTCCAAAATCATTAAGCACCGCGTCTATGTATTATGTATTTGTGTAGAACCTTGAAAATGAGTTTGACGCTAATCACATGAAAATTAAAAATGTCGAATGCCATAGTTTTGCAGCAATTTTCAATCTATGGGGGTGGATTTTCCAAAATCAGTGAACTATGTGCTCTTGCGGTTTGGGCTGTGCGATGATTGCCAATCAGTCTGTCAGTCAGTCACCAATCAGGACGAACAGTTTTTTATATATTACTTCCAAAGTCAACAATTGCGAGTATTGTTATAGTTCCCTTTGCAAAAAGACATCTATGCCACTGATGGCAGCTATGTATATGTTATAGTGATCCGATCCGGCCTGTTCCGACATATGTACTACCTCCAGCAAACAGAAGCATCTGTGCGAAGTTTCATCACGAAAGCTCTAATATTGAGACACTAGTTTGCAATAAAACTCGACTCGGCTATTGACGCTGATCAAGAATATATGTGAGGTCGGAAGCGTCGCTTTCAATGTGTTACACATTTCGTGACAAAGTTATAATACTCTCTGCAATGATATAAAAACTGCCGAGTCATTAAGCGTCGGCAAAAATATTTGCTTGGTAGTCTCGGCACTTATCAGAAACGAATGTCGAGTTCCCATGACTTGTCGAAGTGCGCCGGGTGATTGAAAAAGCGTCAGCGATCGCAGAGCTACCCAGAGTCGGTTACTGTAGGGACAGTCGTAAACATGTCTACGGAGATTCTTATTCTGATCGCCAGCTTGGCGATCGTGTTTTATATTTGGCAGAGACGTGCCTACAGCTACTGGGAGCGCTTAGGAGTCAAACACATTCGACCATCGCCCATTTTTGGAAATATGCGCAGTTTTCTGACTGCCAAAGTGTCGTTCTTTCAACAGATCTGTATGTTTCACAATGCACCTGGGTTCGAGAATGAACCTGTAGTGGGCGTGTACTTGGTACAGCGCCCTGGCCTAGTTATAAGAGATCTGCAGCTCGTGAAAGACGTGATGGTCAAGAAGTTTAATTACTTTACAAATCGCGCTCTTCAAACCGATGCGCATAACGATGCTATTGGCTACAACAATCTTTTCTTCGTTCGCAATCCGGATTGGAAAGAGTTACGACACAAAATCTCCCCAGTGTTCACCAGCGGGAAGATCAAGCAAATGTATCCACTAATGATTGAGGTAAGTAATGCAGAATTGTTAGCAAATTACATATATTTATATAGTACTTTTCCCGCTGCAGATAGGAAAAGATCTGGAGAACCTTTTGGATAGTTATCCCATCGACTCCGTAATAAGCATTAAGAACATTTGCGCTCGGTTCACCACTGATCTCATAGCCACAATTGCTTTTGGACTAAAGGCCAATTCGCTACAGGATGTGAAGAGTGAATTTTTTGCCCATAATAAGGCAATTTTCGAGCCCAACTTGAGTCGTGGCTTCGACTTCACCATTATCTTTCTTTTACCAAAGTTGGCATCGTTGGCGCGCGTCAAAGTCTTTTCCAGACAGGTCACTAAGTTCCTACGACATAGCATTACCTATGTGATGTCGGAGCGTGAGCGATCGGGTGTGAGACGTAACGATCTTATAGATATATTGCTGGCAATGAAACGTGAGGCAGCAGCTCATCCCGAAAAGAGCGATAACAAGGCTAATGACTTGGACTACCTCGTGGCACAGGCGGCTATATTCCAGTCGGCTGGCTTTGAGACTAGCTCATCCACCATGACAATGACGCTTTTCGAGTTGGCTCTGAATACCAAGATTCAAGACCGTCTACGGCAGGAAATTAAGGACTATTTTGGGGACGATGGTTCCATTGATTATGATGGTATTCAGGAGATGCCCTACCTAACACAGGTGGTAAATGAGACCCTACGAAAGTATCCGATCGTCGGCTATGCTGAACGTGAGTGCACCCAGCCTGCTAATGGGGAACGCTTCACGCTCGCTCCCCACTACGATGTGGAGCTGCCCAATGGGATGCCGATCTATGTTGCCACCATGTCTATACAACGCGATGAGCGGGTAAGTTTCCCATACTTATATTTTAGATACTCCACCATTCTTATGACACTCATTATCTTCAGTACTGGCCGGAGCCCGAAAAGTTTGACCCTGAACGTTTTGCGCCGGAGAACCGTCACAAGCTGAACATGGATGCCTACATGCCTTTCGGCATTGGTCCCCGCAACTGCATTGGTATGCGACTTGGACTTCTCCAGACAAAACTGGGTCTGGTACACCTGTTGCGAAATCATCAGGTTGTTAAGTGCGACAAGACCGTAGAGTCCATTACGTTTGCCCCATTCAGCCCTGTTATTGCACCCAAGGAAGAAATATTTCTGCAACTGCAACGAACATAGGACGATAGGGTCCAAATAGTTTAAAAAGCAGTTAAATTTTGTAATACTAGCTGTAGCGCGCGGAATTCAATATTTATTATAAATTTTCATAATTTGTTAGTTATTAACAATAGTTTGAACATCAAGAATATAAATCCTTCACCCATCTACATCGAAAGTCACATATCATAATGTTCTTTCTTTTGAAGCTCAAACACCGATTGAATTTTTAAAAGCTATATGTTAAAATTTGTGAAATAGTTCTAAGAAAATTCGAAAATTATCAAAAATTGTTCCCATGTGAGGCTATAGTTAAAGTAAGACAACGGAATAATGATAAGATCTATATATATAAAAGAGAGCATTAGAAATTTGTATGAAAATCTCTGTATGCGTCAGTATCCGCCAAATTTGGGACTATTGAATTTCTGCTGACTGTGGATTTACGCTAACAGGCTGCGAGAAAAGGTGGGGTTGCGCTATATTTTAACAATGGGAATAATTGTTTTAAAAATGTTCACTTGAAATAAAGACAGACTTTTTTAACCCTTCCGATATTTTCTGGATGTTAGTATTATTCTTCCAACTTTATCAAAAGCATTCTAAAGGACTACGCCCACGTGTCGCCACGGGCGGGAAATGGGGGTCATAGTCAAATGAGTGAGATCATTTGTTTAGTAAGATCGGCTTCAATGTCATTATCACAGCCCTACACAACAAATCATTAAGTATTTGGCTCAACTATGTAGTTTTCTTCACCCAGGGGAGGGAAAATGGTGATACGCTCTTTCTGTGTATTTCTTACGGTTACCGAAAGTAGCCAAATTGAACATAATGCATTTTAAAGTAAAAACTTCGCCGGGCAAAGCCGGGGTATTACCAGCTAGTATAATATAGGAATACAAATTGGAAAAAATTTGAATAAAATTTAAATTCAAGAGTTAAGTAATAGACAATATTTAATGAAAGTATTCTAGCATTTGGGAAAGACTTAAAACAGTACAATTCTAATACACACTTACAGTGTATAAAACGTATTTCAACATCATCAAACGGATTGCCGTCTCATTTGAAATTCTAGTTATTAAATCAAGCTTGATTACGGGTGTGCAACTTAAAATATCGAGTTTTATTATAATTTATGCAAATAATGCAGGTAAAACCTCACCTATTACACCACAAAACACATGATTAACATTAACTGGCACAGCATTTAATCAATCAAATACACGCAAAATGTTGAACGTACACTTAGTAACAACATCGCCGCCGTTCAACCTTGCCCCTATCCCTCTCATCAGCTACTCGTGCGTGACATGCGAAGGATGCCCCGTGGACAATTATCCTTCAGACTGGCAACCTCGAAGCAAATGTGTCATAATGGGTAAGCCGCAGCAGCCTGCTACACTTGCAACAATTGTTGTAACTGCAAAAACTTTCCCCCAACAATTGTGAGTCCTTGTAATATCCATGTACTGGCTTGTTGTTGTTTCTTTATTACACACACTGAAGCTGGGAGCACTTAACGCACTTAATACAATTGTCAATTTACTCAGTGCAATGTCGCATGAGCGAGTTGTAAATGGAACAAGAAAACACAAAGCGGGAGGGATTGAAGGTTCTTAGTTGTATCGTAATAGCGTAATGCGCTCATAACTTGGCTAATTATCGATGATTTCGACTTTTAACTACTTTGTCTAATCACATATTTTAGGTTAATATTGCATTTTGGTTTGTGTTTTTGTCATCATTCACATATCAATTTTCATGAGGAATGCCTTTTGGTTTTAGTCTGTCATTTTATATGGTGTGTCGTCTAAATGATTTAGTTGATTCATTTGTGAAGTTTTTTTTTTATTATATTGGGCTCGTAAAAAGTCTGGCTGTTTGTTCTTGTGCCCACCAGAATTCGATTTTCTTCCACATTACTCGGTTAAGAGGAATAGTAATCAAATTGGGTAAATAGCAAATAGAATGTTTGGCTTGCCCTTAGTACGATCCCAGAAGACAGGATATATACGGAATCGAAGCAGTCGATAAGCTAGCTAGAATGGGAGCAAAAAAGCTCCTAGTAGGAGTAGAACATTTTTGCGGCATAGGATGTTATACAATACGATACCAATTAATGTTAGAGAAGGACAATATGAAGCCCAAAAGCTGGGTCGTCTCATTAAGAAACATATAATCAGATAAGATTAAAGCAATATTTGTTATAGGAAAGAATTCACTGTAGACTGAGAATCCAACTTAGAAATCTGGAAATTGTGAGCACCGGGATATACACATTCGGCGAACTGGAGGATAATTGAATGCTCGTTGCACATACTCAAGAATGCAGAGCCCTGGCTAGAAGAAAAAATAGACTG
Organism: Hirtodrosophila confusa; assembly: GCA_035043065.1. Lineage (NCBI taxonomy): Eukaryota > Metazoa > Arthropoda > Insecta > Diptera > Drosophilidae > Hirtodrosophila > Hirtodrosophila confusa. The sequence continues at coordinate 652,558 of JAWNNI010000170.1, forward strand.
TTGAATATATCTTCCAAATAGAAACTGACAATCCAACGACATTCGTGCAGGAGAAGTTGGGTACAAATGCCCCAACCATTAAAAATAATAAAAACCAGTTTGGTATACAGTATGATGAGTACTGCAGTCCTGCCCCCTGCAATATAGTAAAACTGCAAATCTCCCTTAGAGACGACATTTACTTGTTTTTGATTAAATATTTTTGAATTTGTAAGCTCAAATTTTAAAAATTCAAGCTTTCCCAGAACGCTTTTTCAAATAATGTTTTACTCCCTGTACCCATAAAATGGGTAAAAGGGGGTATTACATCTGTGCAAATGTATGTAACAGACAGAAGGAGACATCTCCGACCCTATAAAGTATATATATTCTTGATCAGTATCAAAAGAGATTTCGATTTGGCCATGTCCGTCTGTCTGTCCGTCTGTCCGTCTGTCCGTATGAACGCGTCGATCTCAGCAACTACAAGAGCTAGACACCAAATTTGAAATATAGGTTCCTGTATAGCATACGCAGATCAAGTTTGTTTCATATTTCAGATATCTCCCCCGTTCCCCCGCAAATCGATTAAATCCGTTTTACAGTAACAATTTTCAAGATATAGCTTAAGGATTTGGCATGTACAATACTTTAGTCTCTCTTAATATACTGTCCAAATTTCAAGTCGATCGGATAATAAACACGTAAGTTATTCACGAAAGAAGATTCAGTGATGCAGCGAGAGGGGGAAGAAGAAGCACAGCCACTTTTGCCGCCTGTGTGCGTGCGTCTTTGTGTATGTGTGTGTGTATGGGTTAGTGGACTTAGATGTGATTGGATGTTTTAGACCTGGGTACAGGGAGTTTCGTAGTCGGGTATACTCGACTATAGCATTCTTACTTGTTTCTATTAATTATTTGTGAGAATAATATTTAAGGTATATTAGAACGTGCTCGAACAGGAGATATCCTATACAGAAAGATATGAGTCGCACTTAAGCATAATAGATAGATTAAATAGAATTATAACTTCGGTGTTTATTATGCAACCGTATCAAAATTGACAGCATACCAATAAACATATATGTGTTACACGCTTTCCGCCCCATTTTGAATGGGTTGGCGTATATTAAATTTTTGTATATTCACCTGTTAAGTCTATAAGTTTATGAAAACTTTTGGGAGTTTATTGTTTAGTCGCCCCTTGCATATAACCACATTGACATTAAAATCAACGTGCAAAATTGTAAAATGACATAAAATTAAATGATATACTGCATTTAAGCCAATTCACAGTTGACTTGTCTTAGGGGGACGCAAATGCAGCGCACGCAACAACTTGCAATGACTTTGCATTGACCTTGTGGGAGAAAGGCCACAACTGCAAATACCAAATACGAAATACGAACTACATTCTCGATTCTACTCCCCCATGCATGTGCTGTAGAGAATCGCGCGTAAGTCGCACGCAATTTTTATACCCTTTCAGAGGTTAGTATGATGTTGTCATAAGATGTGTAAAGCGTTGATGCAAGAATTCTGATCCCAAAATACAAACATGTACATATGTATATGTATGTACATACAAATGCATTTTTAGCTTGAGTCGATATTGCCATATCCGTCTGTATTGATGAACACATCGAGCTCAGACACAACACACAAATGTTGTATTTAATGTAAAATTTAGAACTCTACTCCTTCCTACAAAATTAAAAATTATCGAAATATACTAGTACGAGTTGCCCTTTTTACTCCCTGTACCCATAAAATGGGTAAAAAGGGGTACTAAATCTGTTCAAATGTATGTAAAAGGCAGAAAGATACACCTCCGACCCTATAAAGTATATATAATCTTGATCAGTATCAAGAGATATTTCGATTTGGCCATGTCCGTCTGTCTGTCCGTATGAACGCGTCGATTTTAGCAACTAAAAAAGCTAGAGAAACCAAATTTGGTACCATACGCAGATCAAATTTATTTCCGATCGCAGACATTTCCAATTCGATAAAAACGTTTTATACCTACAATTTTAAAGAAATAGCTTTGGGATTTAGCATGTACAATACTTTGGCCACTCGTAATCTACTGTCCAAATTTCAAGTCAATCGGATAATAAACACGGAAGTTATTCACGAAAAAAGATTCATTGCTCTAGCGAGGGGGTCATCACTATCAACCGATCACTATAATGTATCGTAATCATAGGAACGATTCTTTTGTTGCACGAAAACTGTTTTCATATTCCAGATATCTAAACCAAACTCACCAACAGCTTACTATTTGATTTATTTTTCTTCTTATCGCTTCTTAATCCCTTGTGCGACAAATGGCATGAGGCAATCCTTCTCTCCACCGAGCTCAGCTGAGCAAAACAACCACTTAAATATACATATGTAATATTATTTGATCTTTTCGTCAATGAATCACAATCTGTAAAAGTTGACCAGACATCCAAAGGAGACTGAAAGCGAAATATTGATAAGATTATTTACTTTTGTAAGAATTTGGCATGAAACGAAAGCTATTTACAGTTTTCTCTTTCTTAAAACATGCACTGTTAATATCCAAAGTCATTAGTACCAAAACTGTGACTGTTAATATCAGCAGTGCGATTTTCATAGGGTCTGTGACTGATAAAGAGACTGCGGCTGTTAATGTATGGAAATAGGCATTTTGTGCAATTATCTCAATATTACGTCACAGTGTGCCACGATGTCAGTCATGTGAACGACGATAAAATCATGTGTAATATATTTGTAATGCATGTACCAATATCGAATAGCTGTTATAGCAGAAATTTGATATATATGCTTGCAAGGGTATTCAATGATCGCCAACCGTAAGTTATACGATTTTATGTCTTAGTATCTAACTTTTGCTACCTTCGAGCGGGCTTGGATGTATTTATTTTTATTGAATTTCATGCCAAAACCATCGAACAACAAAATCCACTCAGCGCAAGACATTTAAGTTTCTGTACATCGGTCGGAGTTTGAGGTTTGTGGCATGCTGCACCTGCAGCCAACAGTTGGCACAAACAACGCATAACTGGGTTGGCCATTAGGTTTAATTAGCCCAGTGCATTTCATTCTGCTAGATTAACTGTCATAAAAGCAAAACTGAGAGACGGAGACTAAGATAACGCTTCGCCTTGAGCGAAAATTGCATGCAAATCGACATAAAATTAATATACACGCAAATTGCATCATTTAGGGGACAGAGGGACAATATTACTATCCAACTATACTTCTAATTAGCTGGAAACTTTACCCCAGAACCTTGTGCTACATCAGGAATTTGTTAATTAAACGAAGGACCCCTCGCTAATGTGTCTTGCTTGACGGGACATTGACTAAAGAACAAAAAAGAACTTGAAACACAAAAGAGTGATAAAATCTTAATGAAACATTGGATTTTGCTGCAGTGATTTGACGGAAACTATAGAGGGGAGTGAAGGGTGACTTGTGTAATGCAAATGGAATGCTACTTAAACACAGGAACAGAAACTGCAAAATGTAAAATGTATTATTTGTATGTTAACATCTGGGGATTCAGACTTGAGTCTGGGAGGAGTCCAAAATTTTTAGAGGAGCTTCAATGGTGGGCTTTAAAATTGGTATTTCTAGTCTTTATAGTCTCCGAGATCGTCACGAGCATAGAAAGACTTGGCTCAAGATTATATATGTACATATAATTACAAGAGATCTTTAATTCGTTTTACTAAGTAAAAATGCTCTACTCCAGTACACTCGACTACGAGACTCTCTGTATCTGTACCACTTTGGTCTACCTGGCCACAGATGCTGACTGGGCATAGCTGTTTAAAGACCTACCTCCACCGTTTCAAGCACGAGTGACCCGGTCTGAGATCACTGCGCAGCCGGTGCAACAGAAGTCGCCGAGTACGCACTATTTCTCTGGTCGGCGTCTGCGTCTCTGGCGTCTGGTCTCAGTAGCCAGTGCTCAGCTGATCCCAGGAATTGTGGTATTAATCATGTTGTCCAACGAAAATGGATGGCCTTACATAGCCAACATGGTAGCCACCATCATGAAGTAGCTGCGCCCATGTGAGAGGATCCCACGTGACACGGCTGACTAGGCGGCCAATCTGAATTGCTGGCATCTGCCACGTGAAGTAGAGCTTAATAGCGGTACCGTGGAGGCAGACCCTTGTCTTTTCTTCTTCTTCTCCTCGTACACATTCCTATCTTCTCCACTCACTTTGTTAATTTGCTATTTAAAATTTCTATGAAATAAAAAAAAACAAGTAAGAAAGTTGCAGTCGGATCCGACAGCAGAATACTCTACTTCGAGTCCAGAATAATGTGGTTAATTAAGGGGTGGAAAAAAGACGTAAAAAAAACAGTAGTCTGTATTTCAACAGGTGTTTGAGAGAATATTTTATTGTCCTTGACACTTTATAAACTCAGGGTATACACCAACATGTGTACCAAGTTTGGTTGCTCTTGCGTCAAGGGTGTTAAACAAATTGCGTTCATACGGACATTTCAAAAACACAATATACTAATTTTCAAATATATATACACATATGTACATATATCAAGCAGTTCAGCGACAGTGCAAACAATCAACTTGAGCAAAAGATCAGTATTGAACAAGAATCTTTATAAACTGTTTGAAAATTTTATTTTTGGAAATAGAGTACATTGGGCTTGTCCATTGTATGTCGCTTTGAACGCAATCTTTTCCATATACTTGAATCTAAACCAACCAAACTTAGTACACAAGTTGGTATATACACTCAGTTTTTAAAGTGTCTAGATTTTAACAAAATGTAATATGTAATTCCTTACATGTCACCTTTTGAAGCGTGCTTCGATATTCTTGCAGCCTTCATCAACAAGGCTAAGAAGGGGAATGCATAATTGAAAAACTGTATTGTTAAGGACATAGTCAATTGCGAGCATAAGATGAATTTCCACGCTATAAAACGGAAGCTAAACGTTGACTTAGCAATTGACGACCTTCGTTTAACGTGCTGTGAAAATGGCCACCAGGCACTAGTAGCCAGCCAACCACTTTTCCTGCTCCTCGTCCTTCTCCCTACTCTGTCGCATAAATTAAGTGGAAACAGCAGCAGCCATTGCCCCTTAGACTTAGCCTTAGCCCGGTCGCATGGTGCATTTATCCTGCGTGACTTTTGTTGTCAGTTGTAGCTCCCTTCTCCCCCGCTTCAGTGGTGTTGTTGTCTTTGTTGACGTTGACGATGTTGTCCTCGTACTTTGCTCTTAACTTCCTGCAGCAGCCGCCAATTTAATTGCAATTTTCCTGGACCCAGCGTCAAAGACAAATAACCAAAGCTAATAGATCATGTCATCTTGTCAACAAGTTTTACAATCTAATTGCACACATTCAACAAGGGCGAACAGCAACTTCATTTGTTCTATAAATGAGGGTCGATATTTTCATTTACGAAAAGCAGTTTATACGTGTAATATGGCTTTTTTATTTTTGTTCACTTTAAATACCAAATTAATTACATTAGTTCAATGTTTTTCACTAAGTGATCTTCACCGTTGGTCCTTTAGAATTTTAAGCGGAACAGTCGCCACAGCCCGGCTAGCTCAGTCGGTAGAGCATGAGACTCTTAATCTCAGGGTCGTGGGTTCGAGCCCCACGTTGGGCGAAAATAAATTTTTTATTTTACTTTATTTGATACTTAATTTGTTTTTGTTATTAACTGTTTAATTTTAAAGAATTTTTACCCTAGCAGGAATTAGTTTTGATATAAAACTTAATTTTCATCTAATTGCTCCTATGGGAGCCACGTGGTCCGATTTTGATACAATTGTAGAAAACTATTTGAAGTATAATAAAACGCTCACTTAGTTTGGATATAATATTTGGATAAACAAAAGTTTCTCATACAAAAACTCATTTCCCATCCGATCCAATGGTAGCTATGTGATATAATGGTCCGATTTTGACCAAATTTTGTCAGATTGTATAAGCTCTCTGGTGACTCAATTTGGGTGAGTTTGGTAAGAATACCTACAAAACAGTTTTTCATACAAGAACATAGTTGTCGACCGATCATTCCTATGGCAGCTATATTGGTATAGTGGTTCGATCCGGCTACTTCCGACATATGTACTGCCATCAGCAAAAAGAAGGGTCTGTGCCAAGTTTCGTTACGATAGCTTTAAAACTGAGAGACTAGTTCGCATTAAAACAGACAGACATCGCTATATCGACTCGGCTATTCATGCTGATTCACAATATATATACTTTGTTGGGTCGGAAACGTCTTCTTCAGTCCCTTGCACATCTCGAAACAAAATTATAATACCCTGCTAGGGTATAAAAATTGAGAAAACTTTATAATAAATATTTAATAATATATTCCCGATCCTGCCAGGAGTCGAACCTGGAATCTTCTGATCCGTAGTCAGACGCGTTATCCATTGCGCCACAGGACCTATGTTAGCTGCCAACAAAAATAGCCATATTTTGATTAAGAAACTTTTTATTGCAATATTATCTATAAATAATGCAGTGTTAAGGAAAAGTTTAAGCAAAGAAGAGAAGCTCCCAAATTTAATGAAACAATATAACTTATCTTACATTAAATGCTATTTGGACATTTCAATGCGGACTTCACATTATATTATTTTAATTGTTTAAGCATTATTGAATAGTGTGAAACTAAAAGAAAATATAGATTTCAGGTTTTTTTTGTTTAACAGATATTATTTGTTGAACACCAAACACACCAATCCAATTGGTATTGGTATTTTGAAACGCTTAAGAATATTCCGGCTGGCATAACCTTGCAAACAAATGGAACAAGTTACTTTAATGCTACATGGGCAAATGCAAATGGCATGCCATTCAAATTCAAAGAACAGAAATCATATTACCCACACGCCCCTTTCGCAGCAACAGCAGCAGCAGCAGCAGCAGCAGCAATTTTTGATTTTATATCAGCATGAACCCTTCGGAACAAAACGCAACGATCTGTGCTTGCACATTTCGTTCTTGTTGCCCAATCCCAATGGGTCTCGTAAACACTTTGGCCAGCACGAAGAAAAAGAAATGCATAGCACATTGAGCAGGGGGAAATGTTTCAGCTACGAGAGGGTGCCCAGGCCAACCCCTAATACCCTAGCAATGGCAATTGCCAATCCTTGACCCGTCATAACGTCTCCTCTGCTGCTGCTGCTGTTTTGACAGCACAGTTAAATGAGATATGCTTTTACATTTTTTCGATAAATTTCGTGGGACCCCTGCACTGAGCACTGGATAACATTATTAGCGCAAAACTTTACCATAAAAATGGCAAACGGATTTACGCAACGCTAAAAATTGAGATTTACTGTAAGCAAAATTTATGGCAAACGTTAAAAGAAAAACCCGCAACAAATTTAAAGGAAACGTACTTAGATTTCGAGCTTATCAAATGACATTGATGGATGCACCAGGCAATTAGCTTGTACGTTAGGTTCTTGTATAAAAGGGAAAGCAACTTGTTGGCCTCTACACAAAATGAAGTCTACTGGTCTCGGTCTTCTATGCCTGCTCTGCGCTGTAGCATGGGTCAGTTGCAGCGATGAGTACAAAATTTATACTTTCGCTAAGGTAAGAAAATCATTCTCAGTAATACTAGCTAAATACAAGCCAAACTTCATAACTTCAGATGAATTGGTTTCAAGCTGAAGCATTCTGCGCAGCCCAAGGCTACACCCTAGTCAGCATTCCCACCGAGTCCCGCCAGACGCGTATACATAACATTATCATCCAATCGGGCCTACCACGGAGGAGTACCGATTCGATTTGGACCTCTGGCACAAATCTAGCTGCATCTACCCAATGGAATTGGTTTAGCAGTGGTAAGCCGTTGATCTACCGCAATTTCCTAAGACAGCCAGATGCTCAATATCGCTGTCTTGCCATAAATGGAGCCAGCGGATCCTGGAGCGCCGAGAATTGCAACGATCAGCGTTACTTTATATGCCAAACAAAATGTGGCTGAGTTAAGCTCAGTATTATTACTAAAATATTACTTTGGTGTTGGTGTATTAAAATAAAATAAATATTTCTGATTGCAAACAAATTACAGTTGTATTTTGACTTATTTAAATTTAAACAGCTAGTAACGTGATGGTTTACTCATATCAATCAGCTTCCAGTAAGCTCAGCGAAAAGCTTTTGCAGAGCTTTTAGCATCTGGCTAAACCAGAAGAGTGCTTTCAAAAGCAAAAGTGTGCTTTGTACCGAGTACGAGTAAGTTATTTATTATTCTGTGAGAGCAATTTAAACATTAAAAAAGTTGGTGCTTGTTGCCACTGGCATCCAAATTAAAATAAAGTATCGTTATACACCTATGAATGTAATTAAGTACAATTCTAAAAATTTCATCCGGTAGTTGGCATTCCAGTCTTGGCCATGGCGTATTTTTATACCCTTGCAGAGGGTATTATCATTAATTAGTGAATATTCAGTAATTAATGGTATTATTATTTAGTCAAAGTCTTGGTGCGTTTTTACTCCCTGTACCCATAAATTGGGTAAAAAGGGGTACTAAATCTGTGCAAATGTATGTAACAGGCAGAAGGAGACATCTCCGACCCTATAAAGAATATATATTCTTGATCAGTATCAAAAGAGATTTTGATTTGGCCATGTCCGTCTGTCTGTCCGTCCGTATGTATGAACGCAAGGATCTCAGCAACTATAAGAGCTGGAGACACCAAATTTGAAATGTGGGTTCGTGTATAGCGGGCACAGGTCAAGTTTTTACTCCCTGTACCCATAAAATGGGTAAAAAGGGGGTATTGGATTTGTGCAAAAGTATGTAACAGGCAGAAGGAGACATCTCCGACCCTATAAAGTATATATATTCTTGATCAGTATCAAAAGAGATTTCGATTTGGCCATGTCCGTCTGTCTGTCCGTCTGTCCGTCTGTCTGTCCGTATGTATGAACGCAAGGATCTCAGCAACTATAAGAGCTAGAGACACCAAATTTGGAATGTAGGTTCGTGTATAGCGGGAGCAGGTCAAGTTTATTTTAGATTTGAGATATCTCCCCCCGTTCCCCGCTATTCGATAAAAACCGTTTTACAGTTACAATTTTCAAGATATAGCTTTAAGATTTGGCATGTCCAATACTTTAGTCCCTCTTAATCTACTGTCCAAATTTCAAGTCGATCGGATAATAAACACCTAAGTTATTCACGAAAGAAGATTCAGTGCTGCAGCAAGGGGAAGAAGAAGCACAGTCACAACTTAAAATGCCTGGCTTGCGCTGTGGCTCGTGCGTGTGCGTATCTGTGTATGTATGTGTAAGTTAACGAAGATGCGATCGGAAATTTTTGACCTGGGTACAGGGAGTTTCGTAGTCGGGTATACTCGACTATAGCATTCTTACTTGTTTTTAGATTTGAGATATCTCCCCCCGTTACAGTAACAATTTTCAAGATATAGATATATATTGGAATTTGGCATGTATAATACTTTGGTCACTCTTAATCTACTGTCCAAATTTCAAGTCGATCGGATAATAAACACGAAAGTTATTCACGAAAGAAGATACAGTGCTTCATCGCGGGGGAAGAAGAAGCACAGCCACAACTTAAAATGTCTCGCTTGCGCTGCGCTCGAGCTGTCGTTCGTGTGTGTGCGTCTGTTGTGTATGTGTGTGTGTATGTGTAAGTGTACGTAGATGCGATCGGAAATTTTGACCTGGGTACAGGGAGTTTTGTAGTCGGGTATACTCGACTATAGCATTCTTACATGTTTTACTTTTGTTTTCTTCTTCGTACAAATTATTATTTTTAAGCAACATACATTTTCATAATTCTTTCTGTATTTGAGGTACATATGTATATCATTTATTAATTATACTCTGTTCCCGAAGGGAAAAGAGTATATTGGGCATGCGAAATGTCCGTCTGTCCGTATGAACGCAATATTTTTCCATACCCTTGAAGCTAGAGCAACCAAACTTGGTACACATGTTGGTGTATACCCATAATTTATGAAGTGTTAAGATCGTCTCTTTCCGAACCCACATATAAGCAAATTTTACCGGACTTTGAATAGAGTATTCTGCTGTCAGATACGTCCGAGTGCAACGTTCTTATTTGTTGTATTTAAGGCTGTTGGAAAATTCTTGCAATCGATATTTTTATTGACTTCAAATACAAATACTTTGAAATACAATTAGTTTTGTATACAATCGACCTTTCCGACTTACATAAGTCCATACATGTATGTATGTATGTATGTGTGTATGTATGTATGTGTGTATGTATGTATGTACTGCAGCAAAGGAAGCTTCAGTGGCAAGTTTTATTAAGATAATAATAAAATTGAGGGCCAGACCGACGGACATAGCTATATCGATTCAATGCGTTACAAAATTCTTAGGAAAATTATAAGACCCTCTGCAAAGGTATACAAATGTAATTTTGATTAACTAATTGGGTGTTACTTTTCTCTATGTAGATTTTTAGGCTTATCGAATGACATTGATGGATGTACGTTGCAATTAGTTGAGGCTACGGGAGTATATAAAAGAGAACAACTCGTTGGTCTCGTCACAAAATGAAGTTCTTTAGTTTTGGTCTACTCTGCCTGCTCTGCACTGTGGCATGGCCTAAAAGCCTTGCTCAAGGTCCGCTGCCCGATTTTCAGATTTTTACTTATAAAAACACTCAATATGGACTGGGCACCTACAATAAGGTAAAAATTGAATATATCTTTTACGTTATAATATATTTAATGACAGTCAAAAATTTACTAAATTTGAATTTTAGCTGAATTGGTATGAGGCTCAACAACTTTGTGCTTCCCAGCAATACACATTAGCTAGCATTCCATCTGAAGTGATTCAGAACCGTATATCCAGCTTTATCCGTACTATTGCCAATTCCCAGATGACTCTACTTGCAAATGAGCCACTTTGGACTTCGGGTACAAATCAGGGTGTTACCAACCAATACGTATGGCAAAGCAGTGGAACCCCTTCACCTACGTTAATTACAAAACCTCGCCAGCAGGCGGCTACCGTTGCACCACCATTAATGCCATCACCGGCGAATGGCATGCTCTGGATTGTAGAGAGCGGCATTACTTTGTGTGCGAGAAAACTTGCAAAAACTAAACAAAATTACACAGCAGCATAAAATATTGGTGTTGGTATTTTCAAAAACATATTAAAAGTTCATAATTGCAATCAGAGTATAACAATTTATATTTAATCATTTAGTTTAATGTGGTTAACGTCGCGATGTTTGTAATTTCTATTTAAGATGAGTAACTAAATCTACTTGACATTTTTAATTCGGCAAGTAAAACCAGTAAGAATGTTGCATTCGGATGCTCCCGACTGCGGTTTTCAGTCTCTTTTCTTTTGCTATTTTGGTTGAAGTGGGATGAGATAAGTTAATGTTTATCGTAAGTTCTTAGGAGTACGAGTATATCAATATTTTGGGCATATACAAGAAGGTACAGCGATTTTTGTAGTCGGGTATACTCGACTAAAGCATTTTTACTTGTTTAATTTGGTTTATTCAAAAATGTGTTAACCATTTTTAATTGATATTAGATTTTGCTAATTCTTAGTAAAAGAAAAGGAACCAACTTAAGGACTTATCAAAATCAGCATTTTAGCAACGGGCAGACAATGATGAATGCAAAATAGAGAAAGAGATGGGGGAGAGAGAAGTTAGTTTATACATATTTGAACTCTATTGTAAATTTTAGGAAATTCGAGAATAATAAAATAAAAAAGTGTTGAACAGATGCCAACAACACGCGGTGTTCCCAAGCGGTCCACCATCTAAGTACTAACCGCGCCCGACGCTGCTTAATTTCGGTGATCGGACGAGAACCGATGTATTCAGCGTGGTATGGTCGTTGGCGAATGCCGAGTGCTTAAACAATTATTTTCTCTGTGAAACTCATAATATTGGTAAGTTGCAAAAAGTGTGTTATGCCATTACTTTAAATAGAATGAATTCACCCAAAAATATATCATTCTCAAACTGAATTGAGTAAATATAAAAGCATATAACAATTTTAAAGTTGATGTGTTCATTTCGTTATGGGCATTAAAACTTATGCACCTGCATGTATGCATATACGCATAAATAAACACATTTCATTTTATAGTTTTCATATTATAGTTTTGATGTTGGTTGATTAAAAACTGTGTTAACAAATTTTAATTACAATTACATTTGATATACGAGTATTTTGCTAGTTCTTAAAGATAAGGAATCGACAATGAAACCAAACTTAAAGACTTATCAAAATCAGCATTTTAGCAACGGGCAGACAATGATTAATGCAAAATAGAAAAAAAGAGATGGGGGAGAGAGAAGTTAGTTTATACAGATTTGAACTCTATTGTAAATTTTAGGAAATACGAGAATAATAAAATAAAAAAGTGTTGAACAGATGCCAACAACACGCGGTGTTCCCAAGCGGTCCACCATCTAAGTACTAACCGCGCCCGACGCTGCTTAATTTCGGTGATCGGACGAGAACCGATGTATTCAGCGTGGTATGGTCGTTGGCGAATGCCGAGTGCTTAAACAATTATTTTCTCTGTGAAACTCATAATATTGGTAAGTTGCAAAAAGTGTGTTAGGCCATTACTTTAAATAGAATGAATTCACACAAAAATATATCATTCTCAAACTGAATTGAGTAAATATAAAAGCATATAACAATTTTAAAGTTGATGTGTTCGTTTCGTTATGGGCATTAAAACTTATGCACCTGCATGTATGCATATACGCATAAATAAACACATTTCACAATGCATATTATAGTTTTGATGTTGGTTGATTAAAAACTGTGTTAACAAATTTTAATTACAATTACATTTGATATACGAGTATTTTGCTAGTTCTTAAAGATAAGGAATCGACAATGAAACCAAACTTAAAGACTTATCAAAATCAGCATTTTAGCAACGGGCAGACAATGATTAATGCAAAATAGAAAAAAAGAGATGGGGGAGAGAGAAGTTAGTTTATACAGATTTGAACTCTATTGTAAATTTTAGGAAATACGAGAATAATAAAATAAAAAAGTGTTGAACAGATGCCAACAACACGCGGTGTTCCCAAGCGGTCCCCCATCTAAGTACTAACCGCGCCCGACGCTGCTTAATTTCGGTGATCGGACGAGAACCGATGTATTCAGCGTGGTATGGTCGTTGGCGAATGCCGAGTGCTTAAACAATTATTTTCTCTGTGAAACTCATAATATTGGTAAGATGCAAAAAGTGTGTTAGGCCATTACTTTAAATAGAATGAATTCACCCAAAAATATATCATTCTCAAACTGAATTGAGTAAATATAAAAGCATATAACTATTTTAAAGTTGATGTGTTCGTTTCGTTATGGGCATTAAAACTTATGCACCTGCATGTATGCATATACGCATAAATAAACACATTTCACAATGCATATTATAGTTTTGATGTTGGTTGATTAAAAACTGTGTTAACAAATTTTAATTACAATTACATTTGATATACGAGTATTTTGCTAGTTCTTAAAGATAAGGAATCGACAATGAAACCAAACTTAAAGACTTATCAAAATCAGCATTTTAGCAACGGGCAGACAATGATTAATGCAAAATAGAAAAAAAGAGATGGGGGAGAGAGAAGTTAGTTTATACAGATTTGAACTCTATTGTAAATTTTAGGAAATACGAGAATAATAAAATAAAAAAGTGTTGAACAGATGCCAACAACACGCGGTGTTCCCAAGCGGTCCCCCATCTAAGTACTAACCGCGCCCGACGCTGCTTAATTTCGGTGATCGGACGAGAACCGATGTATTCAGCGTGGTATGGTCGTTGGCGAATGCCGAGTGCTTAAACAATTATTTTCTCTGTGAAACTCATAATATTGGTAAGTTGCAAAAAGTGTGTTAGGCCATTACTTTAAATAGAATGAATTCACACAAAAATATATCATTCTCAAACTGAATTGAGTAAATATAAAAGCATATAACAATTTTAAAGTTGATGTGTTCGTTTCGTTATGGGCATTAAAACTTATGCACCTGCATGTATGCATATACGCATAAATAAACACATTTCATTTTATAGTTTTCATATTATAGTTTTGATGTTGGTTGATTAAAAACTGTGTTAACAAATTTTAATTACAATTACATTTGATATACGAGTATTTTGCTAGTTCTTAAAGATAAGGAATCGACAATGAAACCAAACTTAAGGACTTATCAAAATCAGCATTTTAGCAACGGGCAGACAATGATGAATGCAAAATAGAAAAAAAGAGATGGGGGAGAGAGAAGTTAGTTTATACAGATTTGAACTCTATTGTAAATTTTAGGAAATACGAGAATAATAAAATAAAAAAGTGTTGAACAGATGCCAACAACACGCGGTGTTCCCAAGCGGTCCCCCATCTAAGTACTAACCGCGCCCGACGCTGCTTAATTTCGGTGATCGGACGAGAACCGATGTATTCAGCGTGGTATGGTCGTTGGCGAATGCCGAGTGCTTAAACAATTATTTTCTCTGTGAAACTCATAATATTGGTAAGATGCAAAAAGTGTGTTAGGCCATTACTTTAAATAGAATGAATTCACCCAAAAATATATCATTCTCAAACTGAATTGAGTAAATATAAAAGCATATAACTATTTTAAAGTTGATGTGTTCGTTTCGTTATGGGCATTAAAACTTATGCACCTGCATGTATGCATATACGCATAAATAAACACATTTCACAATGCATATTATAGTTTTGATGTTGGTTGATTAAAAACTGTGTTAACAAATTTTAATTACAATTACATTTGATATACGAGTATTTTGCTAGTTCTTAAAGATAAGGAATCGACAATGAAACCAAACTTAAAGACTTATCAAAATCAGCATTTTAGCAACGGGCAGACAATGATTAATGCAAAATAGAAAAAAAGAGATGGGGGAGAGAGAAGTTAGTTTATACAGATTTGAACTCTATTGTAAATTTTAGGAAATACGAGAATAATAAAATAAAAAAGTGTTGAACAGATGCCAACAACACGCGGTGTTCCCAAGCGGTCCCCCATCTAAGTACTAACCGCGCCCGACGCTGCTTAATTTCGGTGATCGGACGAGAACCGATGTATTCAGCGTGGTATGGTCGTTGGCGAATGCCGAGTGCTTAAACAATTATTTTCTCTGTGAAACTCATAATATTGGTAAGTTGCAAAAAGTGTGTTAGGCCATTACTTTAAATAGAATGAATTCACACAAAAATATATCATTCTCAAACTGAATTGAGTAAATATAAAAGCATATAACTATTTTAAAGTTGATGTGTTCGTTTCGTTATGGGCATTAAAACTTATGCACCTGCATGTATGCATATACGCATAAATAAACACATTTCACAATGCATATTATAGTTTTGATGTTGGTTGATTAAAAACTGTGTTAACAAATTTTAATTACAATTACATTTGATATACGAGTATTTTGCTAGTTCTTAAAGATAAGGAATCGACAATGAAACCAAACTTAAGGACTTATCAAAATCAGCATTTTAGCAACGGGCAGACAATGATGAATGCAAAATAGAAAAAAAGAGATGGGGGAGAGAGAAGTTAGTTTATACAGATTTGAACTCTATTGTAAATTTTAGGAAATACGAGAATAATAAAATAAAAAAGTGTTGAACAGATGCCAACAACACGCGGTGTTCCCAAGCGGTCCCCCATCTAAGTACTAACCGCGCCCGACGCTGCTTAATTTCGGTGATCGGACGAGAACCGATGTATTCAGCGTGGTATGGTCGTTGGCGAATGCCGAGTGCTTAAACAATTATTTTCTCTGTGAAACTCATAATATTGGTAAGATGCAAAAAGTGTGTTAGGCCATTACTTTAAATAGAATGAATTCACCCAAAAATATATCATTCTCAAACTGAATTGAGTAAATATAAAAGCATATAACTATTTTAAAGTTGATGTGTTCGTTTCGTTATGGGCATTAAAACTTATGCACCTGCATGTATGCATATACGCATAAATAAACACATTTCACAATGCATATTATAGTTTTGATGTTGGTTGATTAAAAACTGTGTTAACAAATTTTAATTACAATTACATTTGATATACGAGTATTTTGCTAGTTCTTAAAGATAAGGAATCGACAATGAAACCAAACTTAAGGACTTATCAAAATCAGCATTTTAGCAACGGGCAGACAATGATGAATGCAAAATAGAAAAAAAGAGATGGGGGAGAGAGAAGTTAGTTTATACAGATTTGAACTCTATTGTAAATTTTAGGAAATACGAGAATAATAAAATAAAAAAGTGTTGAACAGATGCCAACAACACGCGGTGTTCCCAAGCGGTCCCCCATCTAAGTACTAACCGCGCCCGACGCTGCTTAATTTCGGTGATCGGACGAGAACCGATGTATTCAGCGTGGTATGGTCGTTGGCGAATGCCGAGTGCTTAAACAATTATTTTCTCTGTGAAACTCATAATATTGGTAAGATGCAAAAAGTGTGTTAGGCCATTACTTTAAATAGAATGAATTCACCCAAAAATATATCATTCTCAAACTGAATTGAGTAAATATAAAAGCATATAACTATTTTAAAGTTGATGTGTTCGTTTCGTTATGGGCATTAAAACTTATGCACCTGCATGTATGCATATACGCATAAATAAACACATTTCACAATGCATATTATAGTTTTGATGTTGGTTGATTAAAAACTGTGTTAACAAATTTTAATTACAATTACATTTGATATACGAGTATTTTGCTAGTTCTTAAAGATAAGGAATCGACAATGAAACCAAACTTAAAGACTTATCAAAATCAGCATTTTAGCAACGGGCAGACAATGATTAATGCAAAATAGAAAAAAAGAGATGGGGGAGAGAGAAGTTAGTTTATACAGATTTGAACTCTATTGTAAATTTTAGGAAATACGAGAATAATAAAATAAAAAAGTGTTGAACAGATGCCAACAACACGCGGTGTTCCCAAGCGGTCCCCCATCTAAGTACTAACCGCGCCCGACGCTGCTTAATTTCGGTGATCGGACGAGAACCGATGTATTCAGCGTGGTATGGTCGTTGGCGAATGCCGAGTGCTTAAACAATTATTTTCTCTGTGAAACTCATAATATTGGTAAGATGCAAAAAGTGTGTTAGGCCATTACTTTAAATAGAATGAATTCACCCAAAAATATATCATTCTCAAACTGAATTGAGTAAATATAAAAGCATATAACTATTTTAAAGTTGATGTGTTCGTTTCGTTATGGGCATTAAAACTTATGCACCTGCATGTATGCATATACGCATAAATAAACACATTTCACAATGCATATTATAGTTTTGATGTTGGTTGATTAAAAACTGTGTTAACAAATTTTAATTACAATTACATTTGATATACGAGTATTTTGCTAGTTCTTAAAGATAAGGAATCGACAATGAAACCAAACTTAAAGACTTATCAAAATCAGCATTTTAGCAACGGGCAGACAATGATTAATGCAAAATAGAAAAAAAGAGATGGGGGAGAGAGAAGTTAGTTTATACAGATTTGAACTCTATTGTAAATTTTAGGAAATACGAGAATAATAAAATAAAAAAGTGTTGAACAGATGCCAACAACACGCGGTGTTCCCAAGCGGTCCCCCATCTAAGTACTAACCGCGCCCGACGCTGCTTAATTTCGGTGATCGGACGAGAACCGATGTATTCAGCGTGGTATGGTCGTTGGCGAATGCCGAGTGCTTAAACAATTATTTTCTCTGTGAAACTCATAATATTGGTAAGATGCAAAAAGTGTGTTAGGCCATTACTTTAAATAGAATGAATTCACCCAAAAATATATCATTCTCAAACTG
This sequence comes from Hirtodrosophila confusa, assembly GCA_035043065.1. Classification (NCBI taxonomy): domain Eukaryota; kingdom Metazoa; phylum Arthropoda; class Insecta; order Diptera; family Drosophilidae; genus Hirtodrosophila; species Hirtodrosophila confusa. The sequence continues at coordinate 670,426 of JAWNNI010000170.1, forward strand.
AATTGAGTAAATATAAAAGCATATAACTATTTTAAAGTTGATGTGTTCGTTTCGTTATGGGCATTAAAACTTATGCACCTGCATGTATGCATATACGCATAAATAAACACATTTCACAATGCATATTATAGTTTTGATGTTGGTTGATTAAAAACTGTGTTAACAAATTTTAATTACAATTACATTTGATATACGAGTATTTTGCTAGTTCTTAAAGATAAGGAATCGACAATGAAACCAAACTTAAGGACTTATCAAAATCAGCATTTTAGCAACGGGCAGACAATGATTAATGCAAAATAGAAAAAAAGAGATGGGGGAGAGAGAAGTTAGTTTATACAGATTTGAACTCTATTGTAAATTTTAGGAAATACGAGAATAATAAAATAAAAAAGTGTTGAACAGATGCCAACAACACGCGGTGTTCCCAAGCGGTCCCCCATCTAAGTACTAACCGCGCCCGACGCTGCTTAATTTCGGTGATCGGACGAGAACCGATGTATTCAGCGTGGTATGGTCGTTGGCGAATGCCGAGTGCTTAAACAATTATTTTCTCTGTGAAACTCATAATATTGGTAAGATGCAAAAAGTGTGTTAGGCCATTACTTTAAATAGAATGAATTCACACAAAAATATATCATTCTCAAACTGAATTGAGTAAATATAAAAGCATATAACTATTTTAAAGTTGATGTGTTCGTTTCGTTATGGGCATTAAAACTTATGCACCTGCATGTATGCATATACGCATAAATAAACACATTTCACAATGCATATTATAGTTTTGATGTTGGTTGATTAAAAACTGTGTTAACAAATTTTAATTACAATTACATTTGATATACGAGTATTTTGCTAGTTCTTAAAGATAAGGAATCGACAATGAAACCAAACTTAAGGACTTATCAAAATCAGCATTTTAGCAACGGGCAGACAATGATGAATGCAAAATAGAAAAAAGAGATGGGGGAGAGAGAAGTTAGTTTATACAGATTTGAACTCTATTGTAAATTTTAGGAAATACGAGAATAATAAAATAAAAAAGTGTTGAACAGATGCCAACAACACGCGGTGTTCCCAAGCGGTCCCCCATCTAAGTACTAACCGCGCCCGACGCTGCTTAATTTCGGTGATCGGACGAGAACCGATGTATTCAGCGTGGTATGGTCGTTGGCGAATGCCGAGTGCTTAAACAATTATTTTCTCTGTGAAACTCATAATATTGGTAAGATGCAAAAAGTGTGTTAGGCCATTACTTTAAATAGAATGAATTCACCCAAAAATATATCATTCTCAAACTGAATTGAGTAAATATAAAAGCATATAACTATTTTAAAGTTGATGTGTTCGTTTCGTTATGGGCATTAAAACTTATGCACCTGCATGTATGCATACACGCATAAATAAACACATTTCACAATGCATATTATAGTTTTGATGTTGGTTGATTAAAAACTGTGTTAACAAATTTTAATTACAATTACATTTGATATACGAGTATTTTGCTAGTTCTTAAAGATAAGGAATCGACAATGAAACCAAACTTAAGGACTTATCAAAATCAGCATTTTAGCAACGGGCAGACAATGATGAATGCAAAATAGAAAAAAAGAGATGGGGGAGAGAGAAGTTAGTTTATACAGATTTGAACTCTATTGTAAATTTTAGGAAATACGAGAATAATAAAATAAAAAAGTGTTGAACAGATGCCAACAACACGCGGTGTTCCCAAGCGGTCCCCCATCTAAGTACTAACCGCGCCCGACGCTGCTTAATTTCGGTGATCGGACGAGAACCGATGTATTCAGCGTGGTATGGTCGTTGGCGAATGCCGAGTGCTTAAACAATTATTTTCTCTGTGAAACTCATAATATTGGTAAGATGCAAAAAGTGTGTTAGGCCATTACTTTAAATAGAATGAATTCACCCAAAAATATATCATTCTCAAACTGAATTGAGTAAATATAAAAGCATATAACTATTTTAAAGTTGATGTGTTCGTTTCGTTATGGGCATTAAAACTTATGCACCTGCATGTATGCATATACGCATAAATAAACACATTTCACAATGCATATTATAGTTTTGATGTTGGTTGATTAAAAACTGTGTTAACAAATTTTAATTACAATTACATTTGATATACGAGTATTTTGCTAGTTCTTAAAGATAAGGAATCGACAATGAAACCAAACTTAAAGACTTATCAAAATCAGCATTTTAGCAACGGGCAGACAATGATGAATGCAAAATAGAAAAAAAGAGATGGGGGAGAGAGAAGTTAGTTTATACAGATTTGAACTCTATTGTAAATTTTAGGAAATACGAGAATAATAAAATAAAAAAGTGTTGAACAGATGCCAACAACACGCGGTGTTCCCAAGCGGTCCCCCATCTAAGTACTAACCGCGCCCGACGCTGCTTAATTTCGGTGATCGGACGAGAACCGATGTATTCAGCGTGGTATGGTCGTTGGCGAATGCCGAGTGCTTAAACAATTATTTTCTCTGTGAAACTCATAATATTGGTAAGATGCAAAAAGTGTGTTAGGCCATTACTTTAAATAGAATGAATTCACCCAAAAATATATCATTCTCAAACTGAATTGAGTAAATATAAAAGCATATAACTATTTTAAAGTTGATGTGTTCGTTTCGTTATGGGCATTAAAACTTATGCACCTGCATGTATGCATATACGCATAAATAAACACATTTCACAATGCATATTATAGTTTTGATGTTGGTTGATTAAAAACTGTGTTAACAAATTTTAATTACAATTACATTTGATATACGAGTATTTTGCTAGTTCTTAAAGATAAGGAATCGACAATGAAACCAAACTTAAGGACTTATCAAAATCAGCATTTTAGCAACGGGCAGACAATGATTAATGCAAAATAGAAAAAAAGAGATGGGGGAGAGAGAAGTTAGTTTATACAGATTTGAACTCTATTGTAAATTTTAGGAAATACGAGAATAATAAAATAAAAAAGTGTTGAACAGATGCCAACAACACGCGGTGTTCCCAAGCGGTCCCCCATCTAAGTACTAACCGCGCCCGACGCTGCTTAATTTCGGTGATCGGACGAGAACCGATGTATTCAGCGTGGTATGGTCGTTGGCGAATGCCGAGTGCTTAAACAATTATTTTCTCTGTGAAACTCATAATATTGGTAAGTTGCAAAAAGTGTGTTAGGCCATTACTTTAAATAGAATGAATTCACACAAAAATATATCATTCTCAAACTGAATTGAGTAAATATAAAAGCATATAACAATTTTAAAGTTGATGTGTTCGTTTCGTTATGGGCATTAAAACTTATGCACCTGCATGTATGCATATACGCATAAATAAACACATTTCACAATGCATATTATAGTTTTGATGTTGGTTGATTAAAAACTGTGTTAACAAATTTTAATTACAATTACATTTGATATACGAGTATTTTGCTAGTTCTTAAAGATAAGGAATCGACAATGAAACCAAACTTAAGGACTTATCAAAATCAGCATTTTAGCAACGGGCAGACAATGATGAATGCAAAATAGAAAAAAGAGATGGGGGAGAGAGAAGTTAGTTTATACAGATTTGAACTCTATTGTAAATTTTAGGAAATACGAGAATAATAAAATAAAAAGGTGTTGAACAGATGCCAACAACACGCGGTGTTCCCAAGCGGTCCCCATCTAAGTACTAACCGCGCCCGACGCTGCTTAATTTCGGTGATCGGACGAGAACCGATGTATTCAGCGTGGTATGGTCGTTGGCGAATGCCGAGTGCTTAAACAATTATTTTCTCTGTGAAACTCATAATATTGGTAAGATGCAAAAAGTGTGTTAGGCCATTACTTTAAATAGAATGAATTCACCCAAAAATATATCATTCTCAAACTGAATTGAGTAAATATAAAAGCATATAACTATTTTAAAGTTGATGTGTTCGTTTCGTTATGGGCATTAAAACTTATGCACCTGCATGTATGCATATACGCATAAATAAACACATTTCACAATGCATATTATAGTTTTGATGTTGGTTGATTAAAAACTGTGTTAACAAATTTTAATTACAATTACATTTGATATACGAGTATTTTGCTAGTTCTTAAAGATAAGGAATCGACAATGAAACCAAACTTAAGGACTTATCAAAATCAGCATTTTAGCAACGGGCAGACAATGATGAATGCAAAATAGAAAAAAAGAGATGGGGGAGAGAGAAGTTAGTTTATACAGATTTGAACTCTATTGTAAATTTTAGGAAATACGAGAATAATAAAATAAAAAAGTGTTGAACAGATGCCAACAACACGCGGTGTTCCCAAGCGGTCCCCCATCTAAGTACTAACCGCGCCCGACGCTGCTTAATTTCGGTGATCGGACGAGAACCGATGTATTCAGCGTGGTATGGTCGTTGGCGAATGCCGAGTGCTTAAACAATTATTTTCTCTGTGAAACTCATAATATTGGTAAGTTGCAAAAAGTGTGTTAGGCCATTACTTTAAATAGAATGAATTCACACAAAAATATATCATTCTCAAACTGAATTGAGTAAATATAAAAGCATATAACAATTTTAAAGTTGATGTGTTCGTTTCGTTATGGGCATTAAAACTTATGCACCTGCATGTATGCATATACGCATAAATAAACACATTTCACAATGCATATTATAGTTTTGATGTTGGTTGATTAAAAACTGTGTTAACAAATTTTAATTACAATTACATTTGATATACGAGTATTTTGCTAGTTCTTAAAGATAAGGAATCGACAATGAAACCAAACTTAAGGACTTATCAAAATCAGCATTTTAGCAACGGGCAGACAATGATGAATGCAAAATAGAAAAAAAGAGATGGGGGAGAGAGAAGTTAGTTTATACAGATTTGAACTCTATTGTAAATTTTAGGAAATACGAGAATAATAAAATAAAAAAGTGTTGAACAGATGCCAACAACACGCGGTGTTCCCAAGCGGTCCCCCATCTAAGTACTAACCGCGCCCGACGCTGCTTAATTTCGGTGATCGGACGAGAACCGATGTATTCAGCGTGGTATGGTCGTTGGCGAATGCCGAGTGCTTAAACAATTATTTTCTCTGTGAAACTCATAATATTGGTAAGATGCAAAAAGTGTGTTAGGCCATTACTTTAAATAGAATGAATTCACCCAAAAATATATCATTCTCAAACTGAATTGAGTAAATATAAAAGCATATAACTATTTTAAAGTTGATGTGTTCGTTTCGTTATGGGCATTAAAACTTATGCACCTGCATGTATGCATATACGCATAAATAAACACATTTCACAATGCATATTATAGTTTTGATGTTGGTTGATTAAAAACTGTGTTAACAAATTTTAATTACAATTACATTTGATATACGAGTATTTTGCTAGTTCTTAAAGATAAGGAATCGACAATGAAACCAAACTTAAGGACTTATCAAAATCAGCATTTTAGCAACGGGCAGACAATGATTAATGCAAAATAGAAAAAAAGAGATGGGGGAGAGAGAAGTTAGTTTATACAGATTTGAACTCTATTGTAAATTTTAGGAAATACGAGAATAATAAAATAAAAAAGTGTTGAACAGATGCCAACAACACGCGGTGTTCCCAAGCGGTCCCCCATCTAAGTACTAACCGCGCCCGACGCTGCTTAATTTCGGTGATCGGACGAGAACCGATGTATTCAGCGTGGTATGGTCGTTGGCGAATGCCGAGTGCTTAAACAATTATTTTCTCTGTGAAACTCATAATATTGGTAAGTTGCAAAAAGTGTGTTAGGCCATTACTTTAAATAGAATGAATTCACACAAAAATATATCATTCTCAAACTGAATTGAGTAAATATAAAAGCATATAACAATTTTAAAGTTGATGTGTTCGTTTCGTTATGGGCATTAAAACTTATGCACCTGCATGTATGCATATACGCATAAATAAACACATTTCATTTTATAGTTTTCATATTATAGTTTTGATGTTGGTTGATTAAAAACTGTGTTAACAAATTTTAATTACAATTACATTTGATATACGAGTATTTTGCTAGTTCTTAAAGATAAGGAATCGACAATGAAACCAAACTTAAGGACTTATCAAAATCAGCATTTTAGCAACGGGCAGACAATGATGAATGCAAAATAGAAAAAAAGAGATGGGGGAGAGAGAAGTTAGTTTATACAGATTTGAACTCTATTGTAAATTTTAGGAAATACGAGAATAATAAAATAAAAAAGTGTTGAACAGATGCCAACAACACGCGGTGTTCCCAAGCGGTCCCCCATCTAAGTACTAACCGCGCCCGACGCTGCTTAATTTCGGTGATCGGACGAGAACCGATGTATTCAGCGTGGTATGGTCGTTGGCGAATGCCGAGTGCTTAAACAATTATTTTCTCTGTGAAACTCATAATATTGGTAAGATGCAAAAAGTGTGTTAGGCCATTACTTTAAATAGAATGAATTCACCCAAAAATATATCATTCTCAAACTGAATTGAGTAAATATAAAAGCATATAACTATTTTAAAGTTGATGTGTTCGTTTCGTTATGGGCATTAAAACTTATGCACCTGCATGTATGCATATACGCATAAATAAACACATTTCACAATGCATATTATAGTTTTGATGTTGGTTGATTAAAAACTGTGTTAACAAATTTTAATTACAATTACATTTGATATACGAGTATTTTGCTAGTTCTTAAAGATAAGGAATCGACAATGAAACCAAACTTAAAGACTTATCAAAATCAGCATTTTAGCAACGGGCAGACAATGATTAATGCAAAATAGAAAAAAAGAGATGGGGGAGAGAGAAGTTAGTTTATACAGATTTGAACTCTATTGTAAATTTTAGGAAATACGAGAATAATAAAATAAAAAAGTGTTGAACAGATGCCAACAACACGCGGTGTTCCCAAGCGGTCCCCCATCTAAGTACTAACCGCGCCCGACGCTGCTTAATTTCGGTGATCGGACGAGAACCGATGTATTCAGCGTGGTATGGTCGTTGGCGAATGCCGAGTGCTTAAACAATTATTTTCTCTGTGAAACTCATAATATTGGTAAGTTGCAAAAAGTGTGTTAGGCCATTACTTTAAATAGAATGAATTCACACAAAAATATATCATTCTCAAACTGAATTGAGTAAATATAAAAGCATATAACAATTTTAAAGTTGATGTGTTCGTTTCGTTATGGGCATTAAAACTTATGCACCTGCATGTATGCATATACGCATAAATAAACACATTTCATTTTATAGTTTTCATATTATAGTTTTGATGTTGGTTGATTAAAAACTGTGTTAACAAATTTTAATTACAATTACATTTGATATACGAGTATTTTGCTAGTTCTTAAAGATAAGGAATCGACAATGAAACCAAACTTAAAGACTTATCAAAATCAGCATTTTAGCAACGGGCAGACAATGATTAATGCAAAATAGAAAAAAAGAGATGGGGGAGAGAGAAGTTAGTTTATACAGATTTGAACTCTATTGTAAATTTTAGGAAATACGAGAATAATAAAATAAAAAAGTGTTGAACAGATGCCAACAACACGCGGTGTTCCCAAGCGGTCCCCCATCTAAGTACTAACCGCGCCCGACGCTGCTTAATTTCGGTGATCGGACGAGAACCGATGTATTCAGCGTGGTATGGTCGTTGGCGAATGCCGAGTGCTTAAACAATTATTTTCTCTGTGAAACTCATAATATTGGTAAGATGCAAAAAGTGTGTTAGGCCATTACTTTAAATAGAATGAATTCACCCAAAAATATATCATTCTCAAACTGAATTGAGTAAATATAAAAGCATATAACAATTTTAAAGTTGATGTGTTCGTTTCGTTATGGGCATTAAAACTTATGCACCTGCATGTATGCATATACGCATAAATAAACACATTTCACAATGCATATTATAGTTTTGATGTTGGTTGATTAAAAACTGTGTTAACAAATTTTAATTACAATTACATTTGATATACGAGTATTTTGCTAGTTCTTAAAGATAAGGAATCGACAATGAAACCAAACTTAAGGACTTATCAAAATCAGCATTTTAGCAACGGGCAGACAATGATTAATGCAAAATAGAAAAAAAGAGATGGGGGAGAGAGAAGTTAGTTTATACAGATTTGAACTCTATTGTAAATTTTAGGAAATACGAGAATAATAAAATAAAAAAGTGTTGAACAGATGCCAACAACACGCGGTGTTCCCAAGCGGTCCCCCATCTAAGTACTAACCGCGCCCGACGCTGCTTAATTTCGGTGATCGGACGAGAACCGATGTATTCAGCGTGGTATGGTCGTTGGCGAATGCCGAGTGCTTAAACAATTATTTTCTCTGTGAAACTCATAATATTGGTAAGATGCAAAAAGTGTGTTAGGCCATTACTTTAAATAGAATGAATTCACCCAAAAATATATCATTCTCAAACTGAATTGAGTAAATATAAAAGCATATAACTATTTTAAAGTTGATGTGTTCGTTTCGTTATGGGCATTAAAACTTATGCACCTGCATGTATGCATATACGCATAAATAAACACATTTCACAATGCATATTATAGTTTTGATGTTGGTTGATTAAAAACTGTGTTAACAAATTTTAATTACAATTACATTTGATATACGAGTATTTTGCTAGTTCTTAAAGATAAGGAATCGACAATGAAACCAAACTTAAGGACTTATCAAAATCAGCATTTTAGCAACGGGCAGACAATGATGAATGCAAAATAGAAAAAAAGAGATGGGGGAGAGAGAAGTTAGTTTATACAGATTTGAACTCTATTGTAAATTTTAGGAAATACGAGAATAATAAAATAAAAAAGTGTTGAACAGATGCCAACAACACGCGGTGTTCCCAAGCGGTCCCCCATCTAAGTACTAACCGCGCCCGACGCTGCTTAATTTCGGTGATCGGACGAGAACCGATGTATTCAGCGTGGTATGGTCGTTGGCGAATGCCGAGTGCTTAAACAATTATTTTCTCTGTGAAACTCATAATATTGGTAAGTTGCAAAAAGTGTGTTAGGCCATTACTTTAAATAGAATGAATTCACACAAAAATATATCATTCTCAAACTGAATTGAGTAAATATAAAAGCATATAACAATTTTAAAGTTGATGTGTTCGTTTCGTTATGGGCATTAAAACTTATGCACCTGCATGTATGCATATACGCATAAATAAACACATTTCACAATGCATATTATAGTTTTGATGTTGGTTGATTAAAAACTGTGTTAACAAATTTTAATTACAATTACATTTGATATACGAGTATTTTGCTAGTTCTTAAAGATAAGGAATCGACAATGAAACCAAACTTAAGGACTTATCAAAATCAGCATTTTAGCAACGGGCAGACAATGATGAATGCAAAATAGAAAAAAAGAGATGGGGGAGAGAGAAGTTAGTTTATACAGATTTGAACTCTATTGTAAATTTTAGGAAATACGAGAATAATAAAATAAAAAAGTGTTGAACAGATGCCAACAACACGCGGTGTTCCCAAGCGGTCCCCCATCTAAGTACTAACCGCGCCCGACGCTGCTTAATTTCGGTGATCGGACGAGAACCGATGTATTCAGCGTGGTATGGTCGTTGGCGAATGCCGAGTGCTTAAACAATTATTTTCTCTGTGAAACTCATAATATTGGTAAGATGCAAAAAGTGTGTTAGGCCATTACTTTAAATAGAATGAATTCACCCAAAAATATATCATTCTCAAACTGAATTGAGTAAATATAAAAGCATATAACTATTTTAAAGTTGATGTGTTCGTTTCGTTATGGGCATTAAAACTTATGCACCTGCATGTATGCATATACGCATAAATAAACACATTTCACAATGCATATTATAGTTTTGATGTTGGTTGATTAAAAACTGTGTTAACAAATTTTAATTACAATTACATTTGATATACGAGTATTTTGCTAGTTCTTAAAGATAAGGAATCGACAATGAAACCAAACTTAAGGACTTATCAAAATCAGCATTTTAGCAACGGGCAGACAATGATTAATGCAAAATAGAAAAAAAGAGATGGGGGAGAGAGAAGTTAGTTTATACAGATTTGAACTCTATTGTAAATTTTAGGAAATACGAGAATAATAAAATAAAAAAGTGTTGAACAGATGCCAACAACACGCGGTGTTCCCAAGCGGTCCCCCATCTAAGTACTAACCGCGCCCGACGCTGCTTAATTTCGGTGATCGGACGAGAACCGATGTATTCAGCGTGGTATGGTCGTTGGCGAATGCCGAGTGCTTAAACAATTATTTTCTCTGTGAAACTCATAATATTGGTAAGATGCAAAAAGTGTGTTAGGCCATTACTTTAAATAGAATGAATTCACCCAAAAATATATCATTCTCAAACTGAATTGAGTAAATATAAAAGCATATAACTATTTTAAAGTTGATGTGTTCGTTTCGTTATGGGCATTAAAACTTATGCACCTGCATGTATGCATATACGCATAAATAAACACATTTCACAATGCATATTATAGTTTTGATGTTGGTTGATTAAAAACTGTGTTAACAAATTTTAATTACAATTACATTTGATATACGAGTATTTTGCTAGTTCTTAAAGATAAGGAATCGACAATGAAACCAAACTTAAGGACTTATCAAAATCAGCATTTTAGCAACGGGCAGACAATGATGAATGCAAAATAGAAAAAAAGAGATGGGGGAGAGAGAAGTTAGTTTATACAGATTTGAACTCTATTGTAAATTTTAGGAAATACGAGAATAATAAAATAAAAAAGTGTTGAACAGATGCCAACAACACGCGGTGTTCCCAAGCGGTCCCCCATCTAAGTACTAACCGCGCCCGACGCTGCTTAATTTCGGTGATCGGACGAGAACCGATGTATTCAGCGTGGTATGGTCGTTGGCGAATGCCGAGTGCTTAAACAATTATTTTCTCTGTGAAACTCATAATATTGGTAAGATGCAAAAAGTGTGTTAGGCCATTACTTTAAATAGAATGAATTCACCCAAAAATATATCATTCTCAAACTGAATTGAGTAAATATAAAAGCATATAACTATTTTAAAGTTGATGTGTTCGTTTCGTTATGGGCATTAAAACTTATGCACCTGCATGTATGCATACACGCATAAATAAACACATTTCACAATGCATATTATAGTTTTGATGTTGGTTGATTAAAAACTGTGTTAACAAATTTTAATTACAATTACATTTGATATACGAGTATTTTGCTAGTTCTTAAAGATAAGGAATCGACAATGAAACCAAACTTAAGGACTTATCAAAATCAGCATTTTAGCAACGGGCAGACAATGATGAATGCAAAATAGAAAAAAAGAGATGGGGGAGAGAGAAGTTAGTTTATACAGATTTGAACTCTATTGTAAATTTTAGGAAATACGAGAATAATAAAATAAAAAAGTGTTGAACAGATGCCAACAACACGCGGTGTTCCCAAGCGGTCCCCCATCTAAGTACTAACCGCGCCCGACGCTGCTTAATTTCGGTGATCGGACGAGAACCGATGTATTCAGCGTGGTATGGTCGTTGGCGAATGCCAAGTGCTTAAACAATTATTTTCTCTGTGAAACTCATAATATTGGTAAGTTGCAAAAAGTGTGTTATGCCATTACTTTAAATAGAATGAATTCACACAAAAATATATCATTCTCAAACTGAATTGAGTAAATATAAAAGCATATAACAATTTTAAAGTTGATGTGTTCGTTTCGTTATGGGCATTAAAACTTATGCACCTGCATGTATGCATACACGCATAAATAAACACATTTCACAATGCATATTATAGTTTTGATGTTGGTTGATTAAAAACTGTGTTAACAAATTTTAATTACAATTACATTTGATATACGAGTATTTTGCTAGTTCTTAAAGATAAGGAATCGACAATGAAACCAAACTTAAGGACTTATCAAAATCAGCATTTTAGCAACGGGCAGACAATGATGAATGCAAAATAGAAAAAAAGAGATGGGGGAGAGAGAAGTTAGTTTATACAGATTTGAACTCTATTGTAAATTTTAGGAAATACGAGAATAATAAAATAAAAAAGTGTTGAACAGATGCCAACAACACGCGGTGTTCCCAAGCGGTCCCCCATCTAAGTACTAACCGCGCCCGACGCTGCTTAATTTCGGTGATCGGACGAGAACCGATGTATTCAGCGTGGTATGGTCGTTGGCGAATGCCGAGTGCTTAAACAATTATTTTCTCTGTGAAACTCATAATATTGGTAAGATGCAAAAAGTGTGTTAGGCCATTACTTTAAATAGAATGAATTCACCCAAAAATATATCATTCTCAAACTGAATTGAGTAAATATAAAAGCATATAACTATTTTAAAGTTGATGTGTTCGTTTCGTTATGGGCATTAAAACTTATGCACCTGCATGTATGCATATACGCATAAATAAACACATTTCACAATGCATATTATAGTTTTGATGTTGGTTGATTAAAAACTGTGTTAACAAATTTTAATTACAATTACATTTGATATACGAGTATTTTGCTAGTTCTTAAAGATAAGGAATCGACAATGAAACCAAACTTAAGGACTTATCAAAATCAGCATTTTAGCAACGGGCAGACAATGATGAATGCAAAATAGAAAAAAAGAGATGGGGGAGAGAGAAGTTAGTTTATACAGATTTGAACTCTATTGTAAATTTTAGGAAATACGAGAATAATAAAATAAAAAAGTGTTGAACAGATGCCAACAACACGCGGTGTTCCCAAGCGGTCCCCCATCTAAGTACTAACCGCGCCCGACGCTGCTTAATTTCGGTGATCGGACGAGAACCGATGTATTCAGCGTGGTATGGTCGTTGGCGAATGCCAAGTGCTTAAACAATTATTTTCTCTGTGAAACTCATAATATTGGTAAGTTGCAAAAAGTGTGTTATGCCATTACTTTAAATAGAATGAATTCACACAAAAATATATCATTCTCAAACTGAATTGAGTAAATATAAAAGCATATAACAATTTTAAAGTTGATGTGTTCGTTTCGTTATGGGCATTAAAACTTATGCACCTGCATGTATGCATACACGCATAAATAAACACATTTCACAATGCATATTATAGTTTTGATGTTGGTTGATTAAAAACTGTGTTAACAAATTTTAATTACAATTACATTTGATATACGAGTATTTTGCTAGTTCTTAAAGATAAGGAATCGACAATGAAACCAAACTTAAGGACTTATCAAAATCAGCATTTTAGCAACGGGCAGACAATGATGAATGCAAAATAGAAAAAAAGAGATGGGGGAGAGAGAAGTTAGTTTATACAGATTTGAACTCTATTGTAAATTTTAGGAAATACGAGAATAATAAAATAAAAAAGTGTTGAACAGATGCCAACAACACGCGGTGTTCCCAAGCGGTCCCCCATCTAAGTACTAACCGCGCCCGACGCTGCTTAATTTCGGTGATCGGACGAGAACCGATGTATTCAGCGTGGTATGGTCGTTGGCGAATGCCGAGTGCTTAAACAATTATTTTCTCTGTGAAACTCATAATATTGGTAAGATGCAAAAAGTGTGTTAGGCCATTACTTTAAATAGAATGAATTCACCCAAAAATATATCATTCTCAAACTGAATTGAGTAAATATAAAAGCATATAACTATTTTAAAGTTGATGTGTTCGTTTCGTTATGGGCATTAAAACTTATGCACCTGCATGTATGCATATACGCATAAATAAACACATTTCACAATGCATATTATAGTTTTGATGTTGGTTGATTAAAAACTGTGTTAACAAATTTTAATTACAATTACATTTGATATACGAGTATTTTGCTAGTTCTTAAAGATAAGGAATCGACAATGAAACCAAACTTAAGGACTTATCAAAATCAGCATTTTAGCAACGGGCAGACAATGATGAATGCAAAATAGAAAAAAAGAGATGGGGGAGAGAGAAGTTAGTTTATACAGATTTGAACTCTATTGTAAATTTTAGGAAATACGAGAATAATAAAATAAAAAAGTGTTGAACAGATGCCAACAACACGCGGTGTTCCCAAGCGGTCCCCCATCTAAGTACTAACCGCGCCCGACGCTGCTTAATTTCGGTGATCGGACGAGAACCGATGTATTCAGCGTGGTATGGTCGTTGGCGAATGCCAAGTGCTTAAACAATTATTTTCTCTGTGAAACTCATAATATTGGTAAGTTGCAAAAAGTGTGTTATGCCATTACTTTAAATAGAATGAATTCACACAAAAATATATCATTCTCAAACTGAATTGAGTAAATATAAAAGCATATAACAATTTTAAAGTTGATGTGTTCGTTTCGTTATGGGCATTAAAACTTATGCACCTGCATGTATGCATACACGCATAAATAAACACATTTCACAATGCATATTATAGTTTTGATGTTGGTTGATTAAAAACTGTGTTATCAAATTTTAATTACAATTACATTTGATATACGAGTATTTTGCTAGTTCTTAAAGATAAGGAATCGACAATGAAACCAAACTTAAGGACTTATCAAAATCAGCATTTTAGCAACGGGCAGACAATGATGAATGCAAAATAGAAAAAAAGAGATGGGGGAGAGAGAAGTTAGTTTATACAGATTTGAACTCTATTGTAAATTTTAGGAAATACGAGAATAATAAAATAAAAAAGTGTTGAACAGATGCCAACAACACGCGGTGTTCCCAAGCGGTCCCCCATCTAAGTACTAACCGCGCCCGACGCTGCTTAATTTCGGTGATCGGACGAGAACCGATGTATTCAGCGTGGTATGGTCGTTGGCGAATGCCAAGTGCTTAAACAATTATTTTCTCTGTGAAACTCATAATATTGGTAAGTTGCAAAAAGTGTGTTATGCCATTACTTTAAATAGAATGAATTCACACAAAAATATATCATTCTCAAACTGAATTGAGTAAATATAAAAGCATATAACAATTTTAAAGTTGATGTGTTCGTTTCGTTATGGGCATTAAAACTTATGCACCTGCATGTATGCATACACGCATAAATAAACACATTTCACAATGCATATTATAGTTTTGATGTTGGTTGATTAAAAACTGTGTTATCAAATTTTAATTACAATTACATTTGATATACGAGTATTTTGCTAGTTCTTAAAGATAAGGAATCGACAATGAAACCAAACTTAAGGACTTATCAAAATCAGCATTTTAGCAACGGGCAGACAATGATGAATGCAAAATAGAAAAAAAGAGATGGGGGAGAGAGAAGTTAGTTTATACAGATTTGAACTCTATTGTAAATTTTAGGAAATACGAGAATAATAAAATAAAAAAGTGTTGAACAGATGCCAACAACACGCGGTGTTCCCAAGCGGTCCCCCATCTAAGTACTAACCGCGCCCGACGCTGCTTAATTTCGGTGATCGGACGAGAACCGATGTATTCAGCGTGGTATGGTCGTTGGCGAATGCCGAGTGCTTAAACAATTATTTTCTCTGTGAAACTCATAATATTGGTAAGATGCAAAAAGTGTGTTAGGCCATTACTTTAAATAGAATGAATTCACCCAAAAATATATCATTCTCAAACTGAATTGAGTAAATATAAAAGCATATAACAATTTTAAAGTTGATGTGTTCGTTTCGTTATGGGCATTAAAACTTATGCACCTGCATGTATGCATACACGCATAAATAAACACATTTCACAATGCATATTATAGTTTTGATGTTGGTTGATTAAAAACTGTGTTAACAAATTTTAATTACAATTACATTTGATATACGAGTATTTTGCTAGTTCTTAAAGATAAGGAATCGACAATGAAACCAAACTTAAGGACTTATCAAAATCAGCATTTTAGCAACGGGCAGACAATGATGAATGCAAAATAGAAAAAAAGAGATGGGGGAGAGAGAAGTTAGTTTATACAGATTTGAACTCTATTGTAAATTTTAGGAAATACGAGAATAATAAAATAAAAAAGTGTTGAACAGATGCCAACAACACGCGGTGTTCCCAAGCGGTCCCCATCTAAGTACTAACCGCGCCCGACGCTGCTTAATTTCGGTGATCGGACGAGAACCGATGTATTCAGCGTGGTATGGTCGTTGGCGAATGCCGAGTGCTTAAACAATTATTTTCTCTGTGAAACTCATAATATTGGTAAGATGCAAAAAGTGTGTTAGGCCATTACTTTAAATAGAATGAATTCACCCAAAAATATATCATTCTCAAACTGAATTGAGTAAATATAAAAGCATATAACTATTTTAAAGTTGATGTGTTCGTTTCGTTATGGGCATTAAAACTTATGCACCTGCATGTATGCATATACGCATAAATAAACACATTTCACAATGCATATTATAGTTTTGATGTTGGTTGATTAAAAACTGTGTTAACAAATTTTAATTACAATTACATTTGATATACGAGTATTTTGCTAGTTCTTAAAGATAAGGAATCGACAATGAAACCAAACTTAAGGACTTATCAAAATCAGCATTTTAGCAACGGGCAGACAATGATGAATGCAAAATAGAAAAAAAGAGATGGGGGAGAGAGAAGTTAGTTTATACAGATTTGAACTCTATTGTAAATTTTAGGAAATACGAGAATAATAAAATAAAAAAGTGTTGAACAGATGCCAACAACACGCGGTGTTCCCAAGCGGTCCCCCATCTAAGTACTAACCGCGCCCGACGCTGCTTAATTTCGGTGATCGGACGAGAACCGATGTATTCAGCGTGGTATGGTCGTTGGCGAATGCCGAGTGCTTAAACAATTATTTTCTCTGTGAAACTCATAATATTGGTAAGTTGCAAAAAGTGTGTTATGCCATTACTTTAAATAGAATGAATTCACACAAAAATATATCATTCTCAAACTGAATTGAGTAAATATAAAAGCATATAACAATTTTAAAGTTGATGTGTTCGTTTCGTTATGGGCATTAAAACTTATGCACCTGCATGTATGCATACACGCATAAATAAACACATTTCACAATGCATATTATAGTTTTGATGTTGGTTGATTAAAAACTGTGTTAACAAATTTTAATTACAATTACATTTGATATACGAGTATTTTGCTAGTTCTTAAAGATAAGGAATCGACAATGAAACCAAACTTAAGGACTTATCAAAATCAGCATTTTAGCAACGGGCAGACAATGATGAATGCAAAATAGAAAAAAAGAGATGGGGGAGAGAGAAGTTAGTTTATACAGATTTGAACTCTATTGTAAATTTTAGGAAATACGAGAATAATAAAATAAAAAAGTGTTGAACAGATGCCAACAACACGCGGTGTTCCCAAGCGGTCCCCCATCTAAGTACTAACCGCGCCCGACGCTGCTTAATTTCGGTGATCGGACGAGAACCGATGTATTCAGCGTGGTATGGTCGTTGGCGAATGCCGAGTGCTTAAACAATTATTTTCTCTGTGAAACTCATAATATTGGTAAGATGCAAAAAGTGTGTTAGGCCATTACTTTAAATAGAATGAATTCACCCAAAAATATATCATTCTCAAACTGAATTGAGTAAATATAAAAGCATATAACTATTTTAAAGTTGATGTGTTCGTTTCGTTATGGGCATTAAAACTTATGCACCTGCATGTATGCATACACGCATAAATAAACACATTTCACAATGCATATTATAGTTTTGATGTTGGTTGATTAAAAACTGTGTTAACAAATTTTAATTACAATTACATTTGATATACGAGTATTTTGCTAGTTCTTAAAGATAAGGAATCGACAATGAAACCAAACTTAAGGACTTATCAAAATCAGCATTTTAGCAACGGGCAGACAATGATTAATGCAAAATAGAAAAAAAGAGATGGGGGAGAGAGAAGTTAGTTTATACAGATTTGAACTCTATTGTAAATTTTAGGAAATACGAGAATAATAAAATAAAAAAGTGTTGAACAGATGCCAACAACACGCGGTGTTCCCAAGCGGTCCCCCATCTAAGTACTAACCGCGCCCGACGCTGCTTAATTTCGGTGATCGGACGAGAACCGATGTATTCAGCGTGGTATGGTCGTTGGCGAATGCCAAGCGCTTAAACAATTATTTTCTCTGTGAAACTCATAATATTGGTTTTTTTTTTGTATATAACGTTTTGGTTTATTTAAAACTGCCCCTATGGGGGCAACCATTAAATTTTTTAACAATATCATTGACTCGTGAATTTACAGTTTGTTTATTTCAAAGTGTTCTATAATAATGTTAACAATAAATGGCGAGACGCTTAGTAAAGCAGTATGATGAGATGTAAACATAACTAAGTTGGCCTAAATGGGAGATCTAGGATATGTAGTCTTTTTAGGCGCCTTTCAGTTAAACTGTTATCAAGTAAGTTAATAGCAAGTTGATTGTCGTGATTACTTAACCTATTGATGTGTTTTGTGCTAGCCTTAACAATTTCTTCAAATACCGAATTTATGCCAGTGGCAGATCTTATATCGGAATTAGTAGCAAGTAGCGGTGCTTTAGTAATTTTTCGAAGTACTTTAGCCTGGAACCTCTCAATTATATCTACATTTGATTTTTTGGCTGTACCCCAAAGTGGAATTGCGTAAGTCCAAATAGGTTTAATAAGAGCTTTATATAAAAGCAACTTATGATTTAATTTTAGTTTGGATTTCCTTCCCAAAAGCCAACCCATTTTAAAAAGCTTAAGTTGCATGTGACGTCGTTTAGAAGACAGGTGAGGCCTCCACGTGAGTCGTCGATCCATTATTAGACCTAAATATTTGACTTCAGTTGCGTGAGGAATGGGCGAGTCGTGTAAGGTAACTTGAGGACAGGTTCCATGCCTCGTTGCAAAAGTTACATGTGTAGATTTATCCGCGTTCACCTGTATATTCCATCTTACCAGCCAGGGTTCGAGAACATGAAGCTGCGCTTGTAGTAATGCTGAAGCTTCTTCCGCAGTATTAGACAATGCCAGGAAGGCGCTGTCATCTGCGTATGTTGCAGCTAGAAGATCGTGGTTGCTGAGTATTGGTATATCAGCGGTAAATAACGTGTACAAGATGGGGGCTAAGACACTACCTTGGGGAACACCGGCATTGATAGGAGTAATGTTGGAGTGCTCATCCTCATAGCGCACACGAAATGACCTTTCAGAAAGGTATGACTTTAGAAATAAGTAATAATTAGTTGGCGTCATTCTCTTAAGTTTGTATAGCAGCCCTTGGTGCCAAACTTTATCAAAAGCCTGCTTTACGTCTATAAACGCTGCCGAGCAATATTTTTTTGTTTCGAAAGCCTCTGTGATTTTTTGTACTACGCGGTGGCACTGTTCAGGGGTGCCGTGTCTTTTTCGAAATCCAAACTGGTGGTTATGTAATAACTCCAGATCCTCCAGCACTGGAAGGAATCTATTCAAAAATATTCTTTCGAGCATTTTTGATAGAATCGCCAGCAGGCTAATCGGTCGATAGGATGAAACCAGGTGTTGAGGCTTACCAGGTTTGGGTATTAGTATCACTTCGGCCCATTTCCATTTTGTAGGGAAATGACTAAGTAAAAGACATTTCGTGAAAATTGCAGCCAGTAACTCGAACGCAGCGGATGGCAGGGCTTGGATTGTGGTGGCACAAATGCGATCAATTCCGGGCGACTTGGATTTTTTCAGTGCGTTAACTTCCATTATGATTTCCGAATAATCCACATGGCGAATGGGGAGATCCATCGGGCAGGGAATATTCAGAAAAGAAAGAGTTTCTTCCTCATCATTGGGATCACAAAAATGAAAAGGAGTAAATGTATCTTGCAGGTGATTGGCAAAGACTGCTGCCTTTTCAGTGCTTGAACGACACCAGGTACCATTATCATTTTGTATTGGAGCCAGAGTCCTGGTTGGTCTTTTTAAGTATTTGGTTGCTCTCCAAAGATTGTGTGGCTCGCTGTTTGGTTCTGCTGAGGTTAAAAATTCATCTAGAGAACGTGTACGCAATACATAGAGCAGTTTCTTCAGTTGCTTGGCCGCACGATTAAAAGCTGTTTTGTCATAGAGGTTTCGCGAGAGATGCCAGACTCTTCTCAGCCTTCTTTTTTCAGCAACCGCTGAGGCGATTTCTGAAGATCTCTTCTTGGAATGGAAGGCGACGATCTGGTAGCAGGAGAAGCCTGTTCAGCTGCTGTGCAAATTGTTTGGGTTAATTGCTCGACCGTGTCATCGATTTCCTCCTTTGTGCTTAAAGAAGCGTTGGGATTAATTCTCTCTTCAATCCAGGATCGAAAAGTTGGAAGACTTGTGTTCTTTCCAAAAAGTCTAGGATAAGTGTTAGCTTTAAGGACAGGAACATTTATTAGAATTTTGATCGCACTATGATCTGAGCATAGGTCAAGACAGCTAGATGTGGTTACCAAATTTGGGTCAAAGCCATAAGAGATTGCAAAATCTAGGAGATCTGGCAACTTTGAGGGATCCGTTGGCCAATAAGTCGGTTCACCAGAAGAGTGAGTATCGCAGTTGTTAGTTAGGATGCAGTCTAGTAATGTGCGACCTCTGGGGGTAATGATTCTCGAACCCCACCAAGTGTGTTTGGCATTGAAATCTCCGCCCATTAAATATTTAGATCCCAAGCAGCTGAGAAGGAAATTAATTTCTTGGTGTGATGGGGTATGCCTTGGTGGCAAGTAGGCTGATGCAATAATGAGATCACCAAGCAAACTTTTGATTTTTGCTCTAGCACATTGAATCCAAGGCAGCTGAATCGGTTCCAGCTCTTCAAATTTTATGCCGCTTCTGATGATTAGTGCAGCCCCTCCTCTAGCTCCTCCATCGGGGTGATTCGCTGATAATGTGGTATAACTTTTAATGTTGAAGTAACTACGGTGGGTCAAATGGGTTTCAGAAACCATTAAAACATCGATGCCGTTTGTTTTAACAAACTGCTCGACTTCAGGCCTGCTCTTAAGCAGGCCGTTAGCATTCCAAAGGATAGTGGAGAGATTTATATGCATAATTGTGTGATGAGCTGCATAATGCTCATCAACTGGGAGAGCAACTTTTGCAATATATCTTTGCGATTGTGTGACGAGCGTGTGTTTGAATGAGGCTTAGATTCATTTTCATGACTAATGACCTGCATCATACTAGTCATCTGGGCTTGTAACGATTGCAATATGTCGTTTTGATTATTTGGCGAAGAAAAATGTTGTTCAGCAATCTGGGGCTCCGAAACTTTCTGTAGCTTGGGTCTTAGAGTATTGGCATAGGATATATTTGGTTTCGTATACGAAGATACATTTATATGTTGCTGTGAGTGACCATGAGGAGCAGGTTTTGCTTTTGGCTGACGGCGTTTTTTGGCTTCTAAGTAAGATGGACAGCCTTTGTATGAGGCCGTATGATTTCCTTCACAGTTACAGCAGAATGGAGTCATTTCCTTAGTTTTTGTACACATAGAAGAGTCATGATCCTTTCCACATTTTACGCAAGTATAAGTCAAATTACAGTATCGTTTTGTGTGGCCAAAGCGTTGACAACGGTGACACTGAACTACATCATTAAATTTCTTTGGTGCTTCAATCATAATATTGGTAAGTTGCAAAAAGTGTGTTAGGCCATTACTTTAAATAGAATGAATTCACACAAAAATATATCATTCTCAAACTGAATTGAGTAAATATAAAAGCATATAACTATTTTAAAGTTGATGTGTTCGTTTCGTTATGGGCATTAAAACTTATGCACCTGCATGTATGCATATACGCATAAATAAACACATTTCACAATGCATATTATAGTTTTGATGTTGGTTGATTAAAAACTGTGTTAACAAATTTTAATTACAATTACATTTGATATACGAGTATTTTGCTAGTTCTTAAAGATAAGGAATCGACAATGAAACCAAACTTAAAGACTTATCAAAATCAGCATTTTAGCAACGGGCAGACAATGATGAATGCAAAATAGAAAAAAAGAGATGGGGGAGAGAGAAGTTAGTTTATACAGATTTGAACTCTATTGTAAATTTTAGGAAATACGAGAATAATAAAATAAAAAAGTGTTGAACAGATGCCAACAACACGCGGTGTTCCCAAGCGGTCCCCCATCTAAGTACTAACCGGAATTAGTAGCAAGTAGCGGTGCTTTAGTAATTTTTCGAAGTACTTTAGCCTGGAACCTCTCAATTATATGTACATTTGATTTTTTGGCTGTACCCCAAAATGGAATTGCGTAAGTCCAAATAGGCTTAATAAGAGCTTTATATAAAAGCAACTTATCTTTTAATTTTAGTTTGGATTTCCTTCCCAAAAGCCAACCCATTTTAAAAAGCTTAAGTTGCATGGGACGTCGTTTAGAAGACAGGTGAGGCCTCCACGTGAGTCGTCGATCCATTATTAGACCTAAATATTTGACTTCAGTTGCGTGAGGAATGGGCGAGTCGTGTAAGGTAACTTGAGGACAGGTTCCATGCCTCGTTGCAAAAGTTACATGTGTAGATTTATCCGCGTTCACCTGTATATTCCATCTTACCAGCCAGGGTTCGAGAACATGAAGCTGCGCTTGTAGTAATGCTGAAGCTTCTTCCGCAGTATTAGACAATGCCAGGAAGGCGCTGTCATCTGCGTATGTTGCAGCTAGAAGATCGTGGTTGCTGAGTATTAGTATATATCCGCGGTAAATAACGTGTACAAGATGGGGGCTAAGACACTACCTTGGGGAACACCGGCATTGATAGGAGTAATGTTGGAGTGCTCATCCTCATAGCGCACACGAAATGACCTTTCAGAAAGGTATGACTTTAGAAATAAGTAATAATTAGTTGGCGTCATTCTCTTAAGTTTGTATAGCAGCCCTTGGTGCCAAACTTTATCAAAAGCCTGCTTTACGTCTATAAACGCTGCCGAGCAATATTTTTTTGTTTCGAAAGCCTCTGTGATTTTTTGTACTACGCGGTGGCACTGTTCAGGGGTGCCGTGTCTTTTTCGAAATCCAAACTGGTGGTTATGTAATAACTCCAGATCCTCCAGCACTGGAAGGAATCTATTCAAAAATATTCTTTCGAGCATTTTTGATAGAATCGCCAGCAGGCTAATCGGTCGATAGGATGAAACCAGGTGTTGAGGCTTACCAGGTTTGGGTATTAGTATCACTTCGGCACATTTCCATTTTGTAGGGAAATGACTAAGTAAAAGACATTTCGTGAAAATTGCAGCCAGTAACTCGAACGCAGCGGATGGCAGGGCTTGGATTGTGGTGGCACAAATGCGATCAATTCCGGGCGACTTGGATTTTTTCAGTGCGTTAACTTCCATTATGATTTCCGAATAATCCACATGGCGAATGGGGAGATCCATCGGGCAGGGAATATTCAGAAAAGAAAGAGTTTCTTCCTCATCATTGGGATCACAAAAATGAAAAGGAGTAAATGTATCTTGCAGGTGATTGGCAAAGACTGTTGCCTTTTCAGTGCTTGAACGACACCAGGTACCATTATCATTTTGTATTGGTCTTTTTAAGTATTTGGTTGCTCTCCAAAGATTGTGTGGCTCGCTGTTTGGTTCTGCTGAGGTTAAAAATTCATCTAGAGACCGTGTACGCAATACATAGAGCAGTTTCTTCAGTTGCTTGGCCGCACGATTAAAAGCTGTTTTGTCATAGGGGTTTCGCGAGAGATGCCAGACTCTTCTCAGCCTTCTTTTTTCAGCAACCGCTGAGGCGATTTCTGGAGACCAAAAGTGAAGATCTCTTCTTGGAATGGAAGGCGACGATCTGGTAGCAGGAGAAGCCTGTTCAGCTGCTGTGCAAATTGTTTGGGTTAATTGCTCGACCGTGTCATCGATTTCCTCCTTTGTGCTTAAAGAAGCGTTGGGATTAATTCTCTCTTCAATCCAGGATCGAAAAGTTGGAAGACTTGTGTTCTTTCCAAAAAGTCTAGGATAAGTGTTAGCTTTAAGGACAGGAACATTTATTAGAATTTTGATCGCACTATGATCTGAGCATAGGTCAAGACAGCTAGATGTGGTCACCAAATTTGGGTCAAAGCCATAAAGAGATTTCTCTTTACTTTGCGTTTGACGTGTTTTTTGTGTGCTCCGCAAACTATTCATTTATTTTGCTGTCTAAAGCTCTTAAATATATTAAATTTGCATTCATTCTATGCGTTATTTGATACGCTTTCAAAATTGTGCTAAAGTGTATTCAGTTGTGCATCGTAAGTTTATAAATTTACTAATTTTATTTACGCGGCGTCAGTGCTGTGTTTGTTGTTTGTTTTTTTTTCGTTTCTGCCTAGCGCTTTGTCACTTCCCTTACGCATTTGTGCGTGTGTTTGTTTGTGCATTCGCGCTCTCAAAGTTATCTGTTTGTTTTGTTAGTGCGCAGCTCTGCATTATCTTTGCCTTAGTGCAACGCTCTCAATTGCCCGCTGTGTTGTTTTCGCTCTGCAATTAATTTGTTTGTGTACAATTACTCTCGCTTTGAGCTTAGCTTGAGCGTCCCTAGCTGTTCTTGCGCGCCGTTTTCTTTCCGCTTCACTTTAAACATCTGTGTTTTGTTTTGAGTTTGACCCCTGTAGGAAATGTCGTGCTGTAAAAAGTCTTGCAATTTTAAGCAGGCTGACGCTTCAGCTCAGCCACATTTTGTTAATTGCTGGTTGTGTGATAACGTCATGCATGCTAAGTGTGCAGGACTTATTGGGCGTGATTGCGACAAGATTGCCGCAATTCCTAAGAAAGGCTGTGGCGCCTTGAGATGGTCTTGCCCTTTATGCATTGAAATGCAATTTGATTTCGCTCGTATGTATAATTCGGTGCGAAATCAATTTGTTAAGATGAATAGTGTGGTTAAGCTCCTTTCAAGTGACTTTGATTCGAGCGTCGGGCTACTAAGCCAATTTAAATTTGAGTCGCCACCTGAAAGCAACATTGAAGGTCAATTTTTAAACGTGCCCTCCCCTCAACCATATTCTATTGCCGATCCACCTTTGACTCCCCAATATCTAGATGCTTTGCCAATGCTCTCTTTTTCATCACTATCCCCTTCAGGTACTACTTCTGTGCCTCCTTCGCCATCCATTGAGATTCCTATAGCCCCATCTGTTCAATCCCTTTGAATATGTCTTTTCCCTCTTCGCCTTCCCCAATTGAGATTTCCGTAGCCCCCGTAATAGAACCTGTTTTAAATAATATTTCTGTTGCTCCGCCGACATTAGATTCTGCAACAAAAATTCCTTCGCCATTGATCGAAATTCCTTCAATACCCACTGATTCGAGTGATAATGTAGCTCGAGTTGTTCCCAAGCGTAAAAATAAATATTCTAGCAATCCCACTCCCAGTGACAGTAGCAATATCTCAACTGTTCCAACAGTCCCTGTTACCCTCACAGTTGTTGCCCCTCGCAGGCAAGTTTTTGTCTCAAGGCTTTCATCGGACACTACTTGCGAATCCTTAGCATCGTATATTGCTAGTAAATCTTCAGCTAGCGTGTCTATTTCGAAATTGATTTTTTTCCTTTCCCCGTGAAATCTCTTCATTCAAAATTAGTGTCCCACATGACTATTTTCAAACTATTTGTGATCCGAAATTCTGGCCGCCTCATATGGTTGTCCACGAATTTAACCCGAAAACCAGAATTCGGTCTTTGCCTGCCACCCTTTCAGCTGGTACCTCTTCTTCCCAACCCTTGACTAGCTTTGTTTCAAAAAACTAGGTTCCTCTTTTGACTTAGTTAACATTCAATATCAGAATGTTAGAGGCCTTACTTCTAAGCTTAAAAATCTATTTTTGAATAGTACTTCCTTCGAATCTGACATTATTGCATTTACAGAGACTTGGTTAAACCCTTATATCTCTGATTGTGAAATTTTGTCAAACAGTTTTATAATTTATAGGCGCGATCGACCGGACCGCCGAGGTGGTGGTGTTCTTATCGCCATCAAATCCACTCTCCAATCGGCACTTATTCCCTTGAATTCTCCAATTGATGTAGAAATTATTGCAGTTAAAATATCTTTTCCTTCTTTCGCTATTTTTGTTATTTGCTCCTATATTCCACCTTCTTTTGATATTCAAGTTTATATGCATCATATGACTTGTATAAAAGAAGTTGCTCTCAAGTACGGGACAATGACTTTCTTGTTGTGCTAGGTGATTTTAATTTGTCAAACATCTCATGGTCTTTCTTCAATAGCTCAAATTACCTCGTACCTTCATCCCAACATGATTTTTTAGATTGCATCTTTGATAGCTCGTTATTTCAGATCAATTCAATTCAGAATCAACTGAATAGAATTCTTGATCTAGTATTTGTTAATGATTGCCCTAACGCTTCTGTCTCTAGGTCGCTTCCTTTATCCGTCCCTGAAGATTTATACCATCCTACTTTGCAAATCTCTTTTTTCATCTCCAAACCTCATAGTCACTCTACATCTACTCCTCCTAAGCCTCGCCGTTGTTTTCGCAAAGGAAATTTTGCCTTGCTGAATCAACTTATCTATGCAACAGATTGGTCTATTTTAGATAGTTCTGTTGACATTAATAATGCTCTTGCTTTTTTCTATGATACTCTAAATTCTCATTTAGACGTGTGCATTCCTAATTTCACCCCGTTGCCTTCTTCTTCTAAACCTCCGTGGTTTACGCCTAGTCTCTCCAACTTAAGAAACATTAAGGCAAAATGTTTTAAAAAGTTTAAGAATTCTGGTTCCTGTGCCGACTTGGCCAAATACTCCATTGCCAAAGCTAAGTTTCTTCAGATGAACTCCCTGTGCTATGAGAAATATCTTTGTCGTTGCAAACAACAGTTTGCTCAGGACCCAAAACAATTTTATAATTTTGTTAACTCGAAGCGAAAGTCCTCTCGCTTGCCTTCTTGCTTTTTTCTGGGGAATGAAAATGCATGCAATGATTCTGATGCATCCGACCTTTTTGCCAATTTTTTCCAAACAACCTATTCCTCAATGTCCCATACTAACTCGTCGTATCCTTATAAAATTCAATCCTCTAATTCTATATTTTTCCCTATTATTTCACGTAACTCTCTTCTCTCCGCTATTAAATCTTTAAAATCTTCTTTTTCTCCTGGGCCCGACAACATTCCTAGTTGCGTGCTTAATGAATGCTGTACTCCCCTACTCCATCCATTGCTTAAGCTTTTCAATTTATCCCTCAGTTCTGAAATCTTTCCATTTCTTTGGAAAGATTCCTATATTATTCCACTCCACAAAAAAAGGTGGCAAATCTAACATTTCAAATTACAGAGGCATTGCAAAGTTATCTGCTATTCCCAAGCTTTTTGAAAAAATCCTAACTTCAACTTTGCAGCATCTCTGTAAATCAATTGTCTCACCTGCTCAACATGGCTTCGTAAAGAGTCGTTCCACCACGACCAACTTATTAGAATTTTCTTCTATTGTTAACGATGCATTCCTCAAGAAAATGCAAACAGATGTCATCTATACTGACTTCAGTAAAGCATTTGACTCTGTAAATCATGATCTTCTACTCTATAAACTCAATTGTATAGGATTTCCACCATTCCTTCTTCGATGGATATCCACCTATTTAAAAGGTAGAACCCAAAATGTATTGCTTAGGTCGTCCATTTCGAAGTCGGTTCACGTCACTTCTTGTGTACCGCAAGGTAGTCATCTGGGCCCATTACTTTTTACCCTTTTTATAAATGACCTCCCCTCTACTTTATTAAATTCTCGTATTCTCATGTACGCTGATGATGTAAAACTCATTCTTTCTTATTCTGATCCCCTCCATCATAATTTACTTCAAACTGACTTGAACGCTGTGCAGCTATGGTGTTCGACCAATATGCTGTATCTTAACTGTTCAAAGTGTATGTTTATGACTTTCAGCCGCACTAGACCCCACTTAGGCCCATTTTATATTGACAATATTTCATTGCAGTGTATCTCCTCAGTAAAAGATCTAGGTGTTCTGCTTGATTCAAAATTATGCTTTAATATGCATATCTCCACTATAGTTAATGAAGCTAATGGTGTACTTGGCTTTATTAAACGTTCGTCGAAAGAATTTAATGACCCCTTTACCACTAAACTCCTCTACATCTCTTTAGTACGCCCTATCCTGGAATACTGCTCTTGCATCTGGTCTCCGCAGTATAAAATCCACCAGGATCGAATTGAGTCTGTTCAGAAGCAATTTCTGCTCTCTGCCTTACGTGGCTTAAATTGGGATCCCAACCTTCTTTTGCCATCGTACTCCAGTAGGCTCTTACTTCTTAATCTTCCATCTTTAGTCAATAGAAGGACAGTCCTTGGTGTTATTTTTCTTCACAAGTTAATTATCGGCCACATAGATTCCTCGTTTCTTTTAGGGCGCCTCAACTTCTCTATTCCCATTAGGCCAACTAGAAACTTTATCCCTATTCTTTTACCGACGTGCACAACTGATTACGCCTTACACAGTTCTTTTCGTGTCCTATGCAGGCACTATAATAGTCTCTCCCATCTGTTCTTATCAGAACATTCTCTCTTTTCTCTTAAATCTTCCCTTTTAGGTTACCTACGGGAAGTCTCTGACCACTTACAGCTGTGAGTAGGGGCATAGCTTGCCGGACTGGCATATATACACTCCTCCACCGGGTCACTGACTTCCCAATCTGTTTCTATCACCTTTTTATTTTTATTTTTTACCTTTTTAAATAAATTATACCAAGTCTTCACTCTCCTCCCCTCTTTTCACTCAACCCTTCAATGCTCCTCCATACTCTCACTCTCACTCTATTTTTATTTTCACTTGTCCTATGTCTTATCTGTTATTTCCATACCTATCTCTTCCTCTATCTCTTCTCTTCTTTCATTTAGTCATATGGTTATTTTTTACATAATTTAATTAATTTAATTTTTCTAACATTTTAAGTGAATTTAAATTTAATTTTATTACTAACTTCTCCCTATTCAGGTGTAGGGACTATTGACGTCATTGACCACACTTGGCTGTGATTCGGGGCATAGCTAGCCGGACAGGCAAATAAAATACCCCCATCGGGTCGGTGTCGTCTTTAGTATTTTATGTAATTTCTATTAGGCTATTCTATTCTTTTAAATTAATTATCTTAATATGTTTCATATTTTTGGCGACAGCATTGTTTGTCAGCCAAATAAATAAATAAAATAAATAAAATAAGAGATTGCAAAATCTAGGAGATCTGGCAACTTTGAGGGATCCGTTGGCCAATAAGTCGGTTCACCAGAAGAGTGAGTATCGCAGTTGTTAGTTAGGATGCAGTCTAGTAATGTGCGACCTCTGGGGGTAATGATTCTCGAACCCCACCAAGTGTGTTTGGCATTGAAATCTCCGCCCATTAAATATTTAGATCCCAAGCAGCTGAGAAGGAAATTAATTTCTTGGTGTGATGGGGTATGCCTTGGTGGCAAGTAGGCTGATGCAATAATGAGATCACCAAGCAAACTTTTGATTTTTGCTCTAGCACATTGAATCCAAGGCAGCTGAATCGGTTCCAGCTCTTCAAATTTTATGCCGCTTCTGATGATTAGTGCAGCCTCTCCTCTAGCTCCTCCATCGGGGTGATTCGCTGATAATGTGGTATAACTTTTAATGTTGAAGTAACTACGGTGGGTCAAATGGGTTTCAGAAACCATTAAAACATCGATGCCGTTTGTTTTAACAAACTGCTCGACTTCAGGCCTGCTTTTAAGCAGGCCGTTAGCATTCCAAAGGATAGTGGAGAGATTTATATGCATAATTGTGTGATGAGC
Organism: Hirtodrosophila confusa; assembly: GCA_035043065.1. NCBI lineage: Eukaryota > Metazoa > Arthropoda > Insecta > Diptera > Drosophilidae > Hirtodrosophila > Hirtodrosophila confusa. Next base: position 700,211 of record JAWNNI010000170.1, read on the forward strand.
TGCATAATGCTCATCAACTGGGAGAGCAACTTTTGCAATATATCTTTGCGATTGTGGGACGAGCGTGTGTTTGAATGAGGCTTACATTCATTTTCATGACTAATGACCTGCATCATACTAGTCATCTGGGCTTGTAACGATTGCAATATGTCGTTTTGATTATTTGGCGAAGAAAAATGTTGTTCAGTAATCTGGGGCTCCGAAACTTTCTGTAGCTTGGGTCTTAGAGTATTGGCATAGGATATATTTGGTTTCGTATACGAAGATACACTTATATGTTGCTGTGAGTGACCATGAGGAGCAGGTTTTGCTTTTGGCTGACGGCGTTTTTTGGCTTCTTAGTAAGATGGACAGCCTTTGTATGAGGCCGTATGATTTCCTTCACAGTTACAGCAGAATGGAGTCATTTCCTTAGTTTTTGTACACATAGAAGAGTCATGATCCTTTCCACATTTTACGCAAGTATAAGTCAAATTACAGTATCGTTTTGTGTGGCCAAAGCGTTGACAACGGTGACACTGAACTACATCATTAAATTTCTTTGGTGCTTCAATCTGTACAACTGCATGACATAGTCGATTAACCTTGTAAACATCCAGATTGTTAGGAGCTGGCTCCAAGTTTACAAAGAAAAGTGGTAAAGGCTTTTTTGTTATTCTGCTTTTAACAACTGTCACGTTTCGTGTATTATGACCTTTGGCTACTAATTGCGCGGAAATGTCATTGGGATCGGTAGAGAAGTGAAGTCCTCGAATTACTACGCGATAAGCTCGCTCATCTTTGGGTTGAAAAGTGGTATATCTTTTGTTGGTGTTTGAAAAATGCTTTTTTAAGGTATTGTAGTCCGCTTTGTTATAAGTATCGATTCTGACACGGCCGTCTTTTTCATTACTTTTGTATGCAAAATTATCCCCAATTGTTGAGGTAATCTCTTTAATGAGCGAATTGATGTTAGTCACATCAGGAATAAAAATCGGGGGTGCTTTGGGCATTAAAGCTTTTTTAGGGGTTACCTGGTTCGACTGACTGACTGGAGAGGGTACATGTTCCTCCTCTTCAATGCCGTCAAAGTTCATTTCAGTCTCATCATCAAGTTCTGGTTCAATTAGGGCCATTAACTCTGCAAATCGATTATAATTGTCATGATTGCTCTCTACAGTACGAGGGCTTGTTGATCGTTCTTGTATGTTGTCAATAACTGTTGGCTTACGCGTTATAATATTTTTAGAGCACGTTGGAGCAGCTTCATCTAAATCACTGCTATCACTGTAGTTGGAATTAGGATTCGTTCTCTTTTGGTTTTTGCTGCGCAAAAGGGGTTTTGGTGAATTTTCATCATTCTTTCTCTTAGAAATACGTCTTGAGCCAGAATTAACTGATTGCCAGTTATTGAGCGGGGGAGAGGAGCCTTCTCCACTCATGCCGGGGCAGAAGAGGAGCACGCTCCGCTACTTGGTAATATTGACTTTCGTTCAAATAGCAGTCGATTAAAAGCAATGTTCAGAGCTGACTACTAAAATCAGACCAAAAGAGATAAGAAAAAGTGCCGTGATTCTATCAAAAATCACGACGGTAACGGTAAAAGTTACGGTAAAAGTAACGGTAGTCTAAACGAATACGATCCGCACTGCAAAAACACACGTCCACACTCGTTGAGAGCTCAATCGCGACTCGTCATAATATTGGTAAGTTGCAAAAAGTGTGTTAGGCCATTACTTTAAATAGAATGAATAAATAGAATGAATTCACACAAAAATATATCATTCTCAAACTGAATTGAGTAAATATAACAATTTTAAAGTTGATGTGTACGTTTCGTTATGGGCATTAAAACTTATGCACCTGCATGTATGCATATACGAATAAATAAACACATTTCCCAATGCATATTATAGTTTTGATGTTAGTTGATTAAGAACTGTGTTAACAAATTTTAATTACAATTACATTTGATATACGAGTATTTTGCTAGTTCTTAAAGATAAGGAATTGACAATGAAACCAAACTTAAAGACTTATCAAAATCAGCATTTTAGCAACGTGCAGACAATGATTAATGCAAAATAGAAAAAAAGAGATGGAGGAGAGAGAAGTTAGTTTATACATATTTGAACACTATTGTAAATTTTAGGAAATACGAGAATAATAAAATAAAAAAGTGTTGAACAGATGCCAACAACACGCGGTGTTCCCAAGCGGTCCCCCATCTAAGTACTAACCGCGCCCGACGCTGCTTAATTTCGGTGATCGGACGAGAACCGATGTATTCAGCGTGGTATGGTCGTTGGCGAATGCCGAGTGCTTAAACAATTATTTTCTCTGTGAAACTCATAATATTGGTAAGTTGCAAAAAGTGTGTTAAGCCATTACTTTAAATATAATGAACTAGCTGGTAAAACGCCAGCGTTGCCCGGCGAAATATTTAGATTAAAATGCATTATGTTGAATTTGACTACTTTCGTCAACCTTAAGAAATACACAAAACTATATAGTTGAGCCATGTGGCTAATGTTTTTTGTGTAGCGCTATGAAAATGTCTTTGAAGCCGATCTAACTAAACAAATAATCCTACTCTTTTGGCCTTGACTTGCATTTCCCGCCTGTGGCGACGCGGATTAGATTTTCCAAAATAATTTGGCATTTGAAAACCAATTCAACGAATAATACTAAAAATCCAGGCTAAAGCTTTCCAACTATTTTCCGCTCGTTGTATTGCCCGCAAAGTACCGAGGTTTTTTTATTTATATTTGGAAATTATTATGAAGCTGAATTCCAGACTTCACCCCTTTGGTACCGTGGGCGTGCATTTTTAAAAACCGGTAGCACATGCGTCGCATTATTCAATGTGAGGTGCTTGGAAAATTAGTTTCAAAATAATTGGATAATAAAGAGAAAAGTTTGAAAATGAGTTTGAAGTCAATCGGACGATAATCAAAAAAGTTGCATACCACAGTTTTCCGCGAATTTTCCAACTTGGGGGTAGATTTTCCAAAATCTTCACCGCGCCTATTATAAGCTTGCGTAGCTTTACTTCACAAACTTCATCTTCTAGGATTTCCAAATAACTGAATTCTTTGGATCTCTAACTACTTAACTCTTAGAACCCAAAAGGTTTATTTCAAAGGCTCTCTAAGTCTGTTCAAGTTTCTTCCGGAGTACCACAAGGAAGTCATCTTGGCCCCTTATTATTTACTCTGTTCATAAATGACCTTCCTTCTGTCATAATTCACTCTTGGGTGCTGATGTATGCCGATGATGTTAAACTTTGTCTGTCATCTACAGATTTCTTATCTGGTCAAAGGTTGCAAACTGATCTTGACAGTTTTCAAACCTGGTGTCGGGTAAATTTATTAAATCTTAATTGTGGTAAGTGTAACGTTATGTCATTTTACACGCAAATGCCCTTTTTAAAGAAGTATATTCTTAATGATAAGCCGCTTGTTCGGATTGAGTCAGTAAAAATTTCAGCCTGGGATCTCTTTATACTTCTATTGTTCGACCTATTCTTGAATATGGGTCTTATATTTGGTGTCCCCAGTACAAGGTTCATCAGGATAAAATAGAATCGGTACAAAAACAATTTCTGCTCTTTGCACCCCGTGGTCTTAACTGGAATCCTAATACTCGCTTGCCGTCTTATCGTTGTATACTTTTACTAATAAATCTTCCTTCTCTTTCTGAGCGTAAAACCATGATTGGTGTAATTTTTTTACACAAACTAATTAATAGCGAAATTGATTCTTCTGAGTTAATCGGCCAAATTAGTTTTGCAGTTCGATCAGAATTCAGAAACTTTCTTCCACTTTCTCTTCAAGCTCGTAATACTAACTATGCTATCCTTTTCGTATTCTATGTTCTAATTATAACAACCTTTATAATTTAATATGTAATGCTATGCTACTTCTATTTCCTTACTCAGAACTTCACTTTTATGTTATGTGCGTAATCCATAGTTACTTTTTGTCTATTGTTTAATTTATGTAGAACTTTTATTTAGTTTGTACCTATGCATCTGTTCCGCGATCTTCGTTACCGCACGTTATGTGGTGCGCCCCTCGGTCGGTTGGGCGGGAGGTGGGTTGCATTTTCCTGGGTCCGCGCGTTAACAAGCCCGTGCTTGGTGTCGTTTGGGCCGCTTGAATGCGCTGCCCGTTTTAGTACATAAACGTCCGAAATAATTGAAAAAAAATCTTAAAGAAATAAACATTTGACTAATTTTTGTTTGCAATCAGAAACTTTTATTAAAATTTATATATTTTATGGGTCTATTAGGCACAACGTTTCTGGCAGATAAAGTATCGGTTCTCGTTGCACCTATCAGCACTCCAGGTGCCGTGCAGTGCATCGAAGCCAAGGCAACGAGTGGCAGTGCCTGGTTCCTTTTGGAAATTGCGATAGGTCAAAGTATCGCCAGTGCTAAACCAATTCCATTGGTTTGGTACGGCTTGATTTGTGCCAGAGGTCCAAATTGGTTCTTTTAACAAATGTTGTAGGCCTGAGTTCAGGATAACGTTATAAATCATCCTCTGTCGACTTTCGCTAGTAATGCTGACTAAGTTGAAGTTTCGGGAGGCGCAGAAGGCTTCAGCTTGAAACCAATTCATCTAAGCTTATATAATTGAACATACATATATTAGAAGATTGTTGCTAGTTATGATCTTTGTTTTACCTTAGCGACAGTAGATAATGCGTAATTACCCTCAACATAGGTAAAGTCGGGAACATTCGATGCAATGTTTATCGCCTGAAGCGGCTGTGGCGGGTACTGGAGGTTTTCAGCCCATGCCACAGTGCAGAGCAGACAGAGGAGACCGATACCTATAGACTTCATTTTGTGTAGAGCCGAATGAATTGCTTTCCCTTTTATACAAATAGCCCAACTACAAGCTAATTGCCTCAAGCATCCATCAATGTCATTTGATAAGTTCGAAATCGAAGTGATTTTTACTAAGGCTGTGGAAATGTATGTAAAACACACTGATTACTTGGTGTGTGTGTGTTTTTTTAAATTAAATTTTTTTTAAATTTAATAGAACAATAGACAATAGATTAAAGTTACTACAAAGGGAGAAGTACTAAGAATGAAGGAAGCCGCTACCCGCGGAACAAACCACCAGGCTCTACTTCGTCACTACCACCGCCATTTGCTGATATAGTCAGGCTGCTGCGCTGGCATTCCGCCGGGCCTTTTCCCGCCACCGTAGCTCCTTTATAATTTCGGCCCCCATGTTGGCTACCGTGTATCATCATGATTCGCTGTAGACCATAACGTCGATTATGGTCTCCAGTTATGCAGTTACTGCTTGCACAGCTTTAGTCTTTTGCTCGGCCAGAGAGTCCGTTTAGACGTAACCACTTCGTGACTATGTCGATAGCCTAACTGCTTATAGCCATCACCTGCCCGATGTGATTCACTACCGAAATTATCGCGATGTTATCCGCGAAGCACCCTTTGGAGGGGATAGGGGGCATGGTATTAAGTACGGATCCTTGCCGTACCGCTGTGTGACCACATGTCGCCGCTGTCCTTCATCCGTATCGTAGATTCGTATTCGATCGCTAAAGTAGCTTTCGATCAGCTCTATAACATACGACGACACCTGAAGTCATCTCACTTGTCCAGTTTTAGCACTCTCGTCCTGTTTGCCGAGTTGAATGTGTTCCTTACGTCCAGAGTGCTGACTAGGCAAGATTGCTTGGCCCCTCCGGCCCATCTGCTCCCTTCAATCGCGCTGCTTCCGGGTTTGGTGGCAGCGTCTATGGCGTCAACCCTGCTCCTCTGTTTCCGGAATCCCTACTGGTTATCAGACAAACCTCGTCAAGCCGAGAGCATTTTGTCGATACGGTTGCACACAAGACGCTCCTGTGATCTTGGTATCCCGCAGATGGATACGCACCATCCATCCCTGATTTCAGTAAAAGCACCAGTCGCTGTAGCTTCCACCTGCTCGGTATCGTACGATCCGATAGGCACGTGTTGAACAGTTTAACAAAGGTTGCCGGGTGCGCTTCGATCAAAATTTTGAGGGCTGCATTTGGAATGCCATTCGGGCCGAAGGCTTTTTACTTCCTGTACCCATAAAATGGGTAAAAAAGGGATATTAGATCTGTGCAAATGTATGCAACACGCAGATGGAGACGTCTCCGACCCTATAAAGTGTACATACATATTCTTGATCAGTATGAAAATAAAATTTGATTTGGCCATGTCCGTCCAGATGAATGCGTCGATCACGGCAACTAAAAGAGCTAGGGAGAGGTAAGTTCCTGTATACCATACGCAGATCAAGTTTTTCTTCGATTGCAGATATCTCCCCCGCACCCCTGTAATTCGATAAAAACGTTTTACAGCCACACTTTTAAAGATATTGCCCTGGGATTTGACATGCATTATGCTCTGGTCACTCTTCATCTACTGTCCAAAGTTATTCACGAAAGATGGGGCGAAGAAGCGCAGCCGCCACTTAAAATGCCTCGCTTCCCAGCAGTTTGGCTGACTAGCAAGTAATGGGTGAGTTCATGGGTTACCAGGGAGCACCCTTACCGGCTGTACCGCATAATGCAAATCATGCATGAATTTAGCATGGCCCTGTCATTGGCAGTAACCAATTAACACCCTCTGCATTACCCCTCACTAGTGAGTTCACCGATTATCATTCACTAGTGAATTTAACCATTACCATTCGATAGTGAATTCACCCATTACCATTCACTAGTGAATTCACCCATTACCATTCACTAATGAAATCACCAGCTACCATTCATTAGGTAATTCATAAATACATAAAATATTTTTTTGTTTTATAAATATTTATTAACGCATTATAGTACATTAGCTTAACAATTTTTCTGCAACTACCTTACCAGCTGCTTATCAGCTGGATCGGCATCCTCTGTGACTTGAATGGATTTTGGAAAAATAATATATTAATAATATTTCTGCCGAAGCACACTTAAACTTACCTCTTACTGTATTGCACTTCACAAACAGACTGAGAAACAAATAGCAAAAAGATGTTCACACCATACGGATGTTGCAAAAAGCAAAAATCGCGAGAACCGAGAAAATTTGATTTCATCATATTATTTTTGCTTGATAACGGGAAAGAAGGAACGTTACGTATTTTTTTTTAATTATTCTGGCTACATTACTTTGGTTGTCCCGCTGCATTACGATTCACCTATGAATTCGTGGGTGGAGGGTAATTTATGAATTCATGAGTGAAACTAGTCAAGTCGCTTGCAAACACACTCTTGAAGCTAGAACAATAGAAACCATTCGGAGTTGGAGTGTGTGTGTTTTTTTTTTACTTTACATACTGTGGTGGTATTCTATGCCCCGCCAACCACACAGGGACGGTTGCACATGTTTTTAGCTGCTATCTGTTACGCGCCGCTCACGTTCGCATCTTCTGACATCTCTCCAGTTTTGTTCACTCTCCGCCATAAACCTGATTAGCTCCTCTGGGGGAGGAACTGTGTCTGAGGCTGTTCCATACCTCGGGCAGTGGGCACAGGGGGGTGGGCTCATGCTTAAACCTGTGCAGGTATTTTCTATAGCCACCGTGGCCTGTGAGAAACTGCGTGAGGTGGTAGTTGATCTCTCCATCGCTTCGCTCAATCCATTCACTAAGACAAGGGATCAGTCTGTGCGTCCATCTCCCCTTAGTCGCCGTGCGCCATCTCGCCTGCCATGTAGCCATTGATGCTTCTCGCTCCGTCCTCCGAATCGTTTCCGTGGTTGGGATAGTGTTTCTCACCGCCCGCCAAGCGTGTATCTCCTTCATTTCCCTCGCTAGGAGGTCTACGGGTATCATACCAGCTAGAACCAGGGCTGCATCCTCAGAGACCGTCCTGAACCCAGATATGACTCGTAGTGCGCTTAATCTGTAGGGTGCTGATAGCTCCCTACGAAGCTGGTTATTTGCGTCCAGTGCCGACGCCCATATTGGTGCTGCATAGAGTAGCACAGGCTACCACTCTCGCCAGCAGTAAGCGTCTTCCGGCCTTGGGTCCACCCTTATTGGGAAGCATCCGCGAGAGTGCTGCCTGCATTCTCGAGGCTTTTTGGCTGACGTAGTATGACCCACCTGCACGCTCATAAACTCCACCGTTTTCCTGCTCGTGACCAGAACGGCCTCCGTTTTATGGCTTGCGAGTTCAAGACTAGCGTTTAGCATCCAGCTGCTTACTACTTGTATTGCGGCACTAGCGGCCGCCTCTACCTGCTTTACCTCTTTGGCCACCACTACCAGCGCTAGGTCGTCTGCAAACCCGATCAGTCTACAGCCCTGTGGCAGTTGGAGCCTGAGAACTTCGTCGTACATTAGGTTCCACAGGAGTGGCCCAAGAACCGACCCCTGTGGAACACCTGCCGTAACCCTGTAGCGCCGAGGGACCTCATCCGTGTCGTATTCCAATGTCCTGTCCGACAGATAGTTGGATATTATCCTGTTCAGGTAGCTTGGTATCCCGATCCGATCAACGGTACGTTGGATACTCGACCAGCTTGCCGAGTTAAAGGCGTTGCGGATGTCCAATGTTATAATGGCACAGTACTCCTTCGTGCCACATCTCCAGCGAGTTCCTTCGATTGCCTTAGCTGCGATGTCCACAACCACCTTGATTGCATCCACCGTAGAGCGGGCCTTACGAAACCCGTATTAGGATTCGGAAAGTGCTTTTTTCTCCTCTACTATTGCTAGAAGTCGGTTGTATACGATTCTTTCTAAGACCTTTCCGACCGTATCTACCAGGAAGATTGGCCTATACCCGGATGGCTCATCAGTTGGCTTGTCCCCTTTCGGTATGAGGATAAGACGTTGGAGCTTCCACGCTGTTGGGAATACTCCTTTCTGTAAACATCTATTATAGGTATCCAAGAACATATCCTTCCTTAGCTGAGTTGCCATTTTTAAGGCTTTATTTGGGATGCCTGCTGGCCGTTGTCAACTCATCAGACGTCAATTGCGGGATAATCTCGGTACTGGGTGGGTGAGTTCCTCTATTCATCTGAGGGTGGCGCGGGAATAAAGCTTCAACTATTGTGCCCAGCGTGATTGGGCACGAAACTTGCGGCATATATTGGCTCCGGATTTTCTTTGTCACCACTTTGTACGCAGTACCCCAGGGGTTGACGTCAGCATCTTCGCATAGTTGCTAGAAACATGAGGCTTTGCTTCTTTTGATGCTATGCTTTAGGGCCCGCCTTGCTATCTTAAAGATTTCGAGCCTTGAGTTGAAGTCTGGGCGACCGCGGGCTCTTTGTGAGCGCCTTTTTGCCAACAAACAAGCCTTCCTTAGCTGGTTAATCTCCTCGTTCCACCAGTAGCACGGAGCTCCGTGTCGGCTCTGTTTTCTCCTAGGCATGCAGGCATCACACGCAGTTTTTATTTTGCCTGTTACCTGCTGCCCCATGTATTCAGCTGGTCCCCTGTGTGTGTGTGTGTGTGTGTGTGTGTGTGTGTGTGTGTGTGTGTGTATGTGTGGCGGGGTATGTGTTCATGTTGTTGGCACGGGTCAGCAACACACACGGGCAGCTCCATGGCAATTAAAAAGTTCATTGGTAAATTTCTGTTTGAATTTACGTGTTTTAAAAAAGTTTTACCCATGCTTACATATGTTTATGTATACAAAATATCGAAAAGTACAACAAGAAAACGATACAAACAGCTCTGCACCACAATCACTTTAAAGTTGCGTACTATGACACGAAAAGTTTGGTTCGATATACTGTATCAGTCGCGCTCCCCAGGGAGATAATGGCAGTCAGGAAAATTATCAAGGATCAATTAAGTTTTGTTGATGAACGTGGCAGTGGCTACGTGTAAAGGTTGCAATGCTATCGAAACATTAACATTAGGTACCAAGCCATTATTCGAGCGGGGCATCGTTAGAATAATTTTTGCTGGAATTGTTGATACATTTTTACAAATGTATTTATCTTAGGATTCGATTGACATTGATGAATGCACTTCGCAATTAGTTGAAGCTACAAAAGTTGTATAAAAGGGAGCGAAACACTGGGGACCTCACAAAATGAAGTTTTTTGGTTTTGGTCTACTTTGTTTGCTCTGCACTGTGGCATGGGCTGAAGATGAAGACGAGGCACCATCGAAGCTTGAGATTTTTACTTATAAAAACAAGAAATATGGACTTGGTATCTACAACAAGGTATAATTTCATGGGCTTAAATCGAGTTCGAGATTAAATCAATCTTGAAGCATTATTAATTTAAACTTAATATTGGATTCAAATAATCTTGTCTGGAATTTGAAATCATTCACACTTTAATTTTAAATGAATTCTGAATAACCTTACATTCAGACTTTAAAGTCTACTGGGTAGATGCGAATTCTGGGATTGAAAAAAACTTTATTGAATCAAGAATGCTACGAAACTGTTAGTTTAAGAAAATACGGGATTACCGAATTTCTGACATCGCTACATGTCTATAAGTACACAATTCTTGATTTTTTCATTTTTAAAGTATAATTGAATTGAAGTATATTGAATGACCGCTAACAATTTATTAACTATCTATCTATATAACTTTTAGGTGAATTGGTTTGAGGCCCAACAACTTTGCGCTTCCAGGGGTTATGGACTAGTTAGCATTTTGACGGAAACAATTCAGAACTCAATAAACAAATTTATCCGTTCATCAGCAAATTCCGAGTTGAGTCTTCTTTCAAAGGAGCCAATTTGGACATCGGGTACAAACCAGGGAGTTAATACTCAATACGTATGGCAAAGCAGTGGAACACCCATGGTCTATCAAAATTTCGAAAAAACTAAGCCAGCGGGCGGGTACCGTTGTATCGGCATTAATGGTGTCACCGGCAAATGGAATGCTCTTAATTGTAAAGATCGTCATTACTTTGTATGCGAAGAACTTCCTACCCTGTCTTGCTAATGCACATACCATCATAGAGAATATGTTTTGGTACTCATATTCATAAATATATTAAAAGCTCATATTTGCAATCAGAATTTTACATTTTGTAATTACTCCAGAAGGTTTAAAAGTCTAATCTAATCAACTGATATCTGCGGTGTGGATCGTAAAAAAAAACTACATTTACTGAATAAAGCCCCCTACTCAGATCGATTGTTTGCGAGCATAATTACGCATTATTGGCTTGCTGTGAGTCGTAAAACACGTAAAAAGGGTGCCCTGATCAAGGCAGAGTGCCAATATTTGATATTTATATTTTGGTAAAAAAAAATGTTTTTTTTTGAAAATGGTGATATTGGGCTTGTGCAATGTTCGTCTGTCTGGCTGTCTATATGAACACAATTTTGATCCACATCCTTAAAGCTACAGCAACCAAACTTGGTAAACATCTTCTGTACGAGTATTTATTAAACTCTTTAACCTGACTAACTGACTAATTGGTGGCACACGGGCAGCTCAAATAGTAGAAGATAGAAACCTGAAATTTGTACAGTAGCTTCCTTTTATACCGTAAATTGTCAATCTGAAGAAGCGGCTGCTATGCTAAAGAAATTTTATTCAATTATTTTTAATTTTTACCATATAGGGTAAATCAAATTATATCAATAAGGCATATTGCGTGCTAAACCAACAATTACCAACTTCAAATACGAGAACTGCGCTGTGAGGGATGTCATTGTTGATCCCAAGAAAGACCTTGTGCTGGCACTGGCTATGCAACAAGCACCTTAAACAAATACATACCGATTTTTTTTGCATTTCTATTTTTCAACATAATCTCCTTTTAAACGTATGCACTTAGTCCAACGGTACTCCAATTAGTGAATACCTTCAATTAAATAGGTGAGGAATACCAGGATCTAAAAATAGGTGTCTGTTTCACAGAATACCTGTTAATTTGACAGAAATTTCTTTCCGATAGCACTATCGGCACCATCGATGGTTGGGCGCTATCGAGCTACCATCGATAGCAGGATGAACTTTCGATAGCACCATCGATAGTGCCATCGATAGTTTGATTTCACATCACCAAAAATAAAATCAGCTCGTTTTGTAGCGTCTGTAGAAATAATATTACAATACAATAAAATACTGAGAAATGATCGCTTTCTTCAAAGAGGTGTAATGCTTACTTTTAAAGTAATTATAAAGTAAATTAAAGTAAAGCCGGAGAGGCGAACCAGGCTCAAAGATGAAAATGTTAATATACTTTTATTCTTAAATCAAAACTTTTGGATAAAAAACTTTGGAGAACGACAGTTTTTGCATTCACCGTCGGAAAACCATCCTCTAAAAAACAATTGTACAGTCTTAAAGATTAATACCAGCACTTGATTCCCAATCCTCTCAGATCTAAAAATTTTTTTAATTTTTATTTTGTGATTTCGGATTTTATATTTTGCTTAATAAAACGAATGAATGAGTTAATTCGGTTTGAATATGACAAAGAATATAAGAAAATATGTTCATGAATATCAAGTCTTACCACGCCATTATTATGGATGTTAAAATATAAATTACCTTTCGCGGCGTCAAAATTATTTTTACCAGAATCTGCACTATCATTCGTCTTTTGGCACTATGTTGTTCATACGAAGAAATTATATTCTCAATATGCTTTTCAAACTCGCCAGGGATCTTGTTCTTCTCTTTTGCGTTCTTCCATTTCAATGCCACTTCTTGTTGGCACAAGTACCTCTTGTTTTTGAAGGATCTTACTTGATATGTTTTGAAGAGTGAGAGCACCCCGCTTGGCCATCGTTTTTTAACTACTCACAAATCACAAGAACGTCACACTTCACAAAACCGTATGCATAAGGGTTTTACATTAACTTAAAGTAGCTGAAATTCAGTTTATTTGACTTTCAACCAAAACCAAGTAATGAATCGCCAAGCGCTTCTGAGAAATACGCACTGGACGATTTTTTTTGGGGAGATTTCGTACTTGAAAGTCGATATATGATTATTATTTTTTGCATGCTTGTTTGATTGTATATATTAAAAGAAAATCAATAATTTTTTGTAAATTCGATCAGACATACATATGTATATTTACTTGGGAAAATATGCCCCATTTTCTACATTAAACATAAATTTACTTATAATCAAAAGTAATGGGTATTCATACATGCTTTTAAAATGCGCGCGAAATTTTGATAACATTTGTAAGAGGGCTTTTAGATAGATTACATAATCATATGCCAAGGACACTCCGCCCCATGCAATCAGCCATAATTTGTTCGCTGACCCCCCCCCCCCCCCCCCCCCCCACCATTAATGAATTGATTAGTTTTGGGTGATTACGTAATCAGCAATTGACTACGCTTGATTACATGGGGGGGATTTGGTATGCACAATACTTGGGTCACTTTTAATCTGCTGTGCAAATTTCAATAATGAAAATTGAAGTTATTCCAGAACCAAGATGCAATACTACAGGGCGACCGTAGGTTAAATCCGGAGCCTTCAGGACCTCCCAGAGCCGTATTAAATTAATTAATAAACAAGTAAGAACGTTGCAGTCGGACGTATCCGATAGCAGAATACTCTGTTCCAATCCGGTATAATTTGCTTATTTGTGGGTTCGGAAAGAGATAGAAGAAAACAGTAGAACAGAGTATAAAAATGCCTCGCTTGTCCTGCAGTGCGTTCTCGTTTGTGCACATGTGTGTGCGTATTTGTATATATGTGTTTATGTGCAAGTGTACGAAGATGTGCTTGGAAGTTTCTGATCTGGGCACATGGAGTGTCGTAGTCGACTAGAGCATTCTTACTTGTTTTGCAAAGATCTTTGAAAATGAGTCTGAGTCGGAATGGATGGAACACAAAATAATTTCATAGAACTGTTTTCTACACTTCCGAACATAGTTTTTCCAAAATGATTCCATATATTAGAAAACTATTGTACAAATTTCAGGTTTCTAGCACTTATTATAGAATGTTCTTCTATGTCGCCAATCAGTTAATCAGTCAGTCAGGTTGCGGAGTTGAACACTCGTATATATTGAAGAAGATATTGGATCATTCTGTAAAAAAAGCAAATATGTAAAAATGTTCACAGCTTATTTAACTTTATTAATATTTTATAGAAAAATACATTTTTGTTGCTGAATACCTTATTTTTAAGGTAGAGTGTTTCTTTATATTCACAAGTACACGGGCTCCAGGGATGTATTGGAGCTGCACATTCTTTCACATATGAAATAGTGTTCACTATGGCAATCTCCACTGTGCCAGGACTCGTCCAGCCCCATTACCAAACAGCCCTCATTTCCTATAAAATTTGACAGTGGCTCCCCGCTAGACCACTTTTTATAACCCAAGGGTATTCCAAGGTCTAGCCAAGTCCACGAGCTAAGGTCTCCCAGGTTACTTGCACCGAGCCAAAATTTTTCAATACCCAGCAAATGACCTAAGAAAATATTTGTTCGATTCAGAGTCAGAGTTTTTAGTTTGGCTAGAAAGCTTTCTTACCGTTAGTAACTACACTACGAATCAGATGCAAATGTTGCTCGAAACTGTTAACTGTAGCTAGGATCATATTGGAACGGTGACATACTTCATTGGCCTGAAACCAGTTGGCCTAGCAAAAGAGTTTCATAAAGTTGGCCAATCGTGAATTCTCTGAACTGGGCTTACCTTGAAAAAACTCACAACAACATATTTTGGGGACGTCGAGGGAGAAATATATGGACCGTTGATATATTCCGCGTGTGGATCTCTGATATTGCCAACTCCGTGACAACTCCACAATTGTAGAGAACACATTAGCACCAGAAGCCAAAACATTTTGCTGAGTACTTGCGCAAATTTGACAGTGAGTTGCTATTTATATGGGCGAGATAAAAATCACATCAAAAGTCGCTCAAAAAGCAATTAGTACCAAGTGTAGAAATAATTTTTGCAGTGTTCAGTTTTAGGAAAATATAAAAATTTTATTGAATAGCAAAACTTCTTTACATTTACATACTTATGTCCCTTAACTGCACAATATTCTAGTCTTATTCTAGTATAGAATGTTATGATGATGCACTATCGCTTAACATATTTAAATATATACTCAGTTTCTTTATAGCTATTAGTATTTGTTGCTATCTTTATACAAAATATCATCAATGAACCTACAATTGGCCGTGCAGGTCGCACACTCAGCTATAGCTTAGTTTATTTAAATGGAACCCTTAGTCTGACTAAAATAATAACAACTTAGTGTAATATATTTATGTAATATATAAACTTAAAATATGTGACTTGCGTTGCTTATTTACGAAATGCATACATATTATAAGACTCGTCTGAAAGGTTTTTCATAAATAAAATGCAAAATGTCTGAAATATATGTATGTACATACTCGTAAATACAATGTGAACAAAGTGTGAGTACATCAAGAAAGAAATGATATGATTTGGTCTGCAGAAATAGTAAAAATGTTGAACATCATTAGGTTAAATAAATGACGAAGATACGGACGAGCCTAAGGCCAGAGTTCCATATTTCAAGTATCAACTAAGTGAACTTGGCTCAAATTTTCTGAAAAATTTTAATAAATAAACAGCATCATAAAGGAGCAAGCCAAGATAGAGGCAATTGAGATAATTCACTACGTTTATTCTTTATGCACAAAGTCATTTAATATGAAATTTTTAAACATTCATGCTAAAACACCAATTCAGAACCTTAAATTACACTTAAAAATTGGCTATAAATTCGAACCCATGGTTAGCCGCAGCTCTCACTAATATATACATATATGTAGTTTATCTTGCCAGATAGCTGGAAATCTTATAAATTTGAATTGAAAACTCTGTTGAATGGGCCTGAAAGTTGTATGTGGGTGCTCTTAATTTGAAAAACTTGAAGACATTCTGAGTTTCAAACTATAAACGCAGTAAATCTGATATTAAAAAATGCAAGCGTTAGATAAATATGAAATTATTTATAGATCGCCTAGGGAAATTGCTTAACCTACGCTTAATGTAGTTTTGCATCTGAGAGGGAGTTGGCGACTACTCTCCCTGCTAGCTGATGAGTTCACGTTGTGTTTCTGGTGTTAGTAATCTCCATACTGGTATGTGGGTGGCTGTTGCGTCACTTTGCCGCTAGGTTGGAAGAGATTATGATGCGAGGACGAGCGATGAGCGAAGCTGGCTGCGACGGCGGCAGTCTCTGAATAGGAGTGAGAGTGTGAGTGGCGCTGGCTGGGCGAATGAGCGCGTCGAGCGCGACGCTCCTCAATGTTCGCCGGCCAGCGTTGATGATAACGCGTCGAGTCTTCTGAGGACCGACGGCGATGATAGCGCTTGGCGGAACTGCTGGTCAGCGGAGGTGGACTAACCACTGGCTGTTGTCGATAACTGCTTTCATCGCCGCTGCCGGCGCTCAACGCCTGCTGATACTGACGCCGCATGCGCTCATCCAGCGATGAGTTGGGCGTAGGTGTGTGCAGGTCGATCACATCGCCATGGGAGTTGCGACGGGCGCGTTGCATGTCTCGGTCGAAATTATCGTGACCGCTGTGTCGCTGCTTGGCACGTTGATGCTGTTGCTCGTGTGCGTCGAGACGCTGACGCCACTCGGCGGCGGATACTTGCTGGCCATAAAGATCCGGCTGCGGCTGAAATTGTGCGCCACCATTTCCATAAATGTTTTGATAGCTGGAACGACGCCAGCCATCCTCGTAGCGGGAACGCGTTTGTGCGGTATCCTCCTCGGGAGCTACAGCAGCGGCGGCCAGCTGCTGGCGTCGCTGTGACCGGCTGGAACTGCTCTCGGAGGAGTCCTCGCCAGAGGTACCCAGGCCCAGATCCTTTTCATCGCCACCATAAGCCTTATAGGGTGCGCCCAGAAAACCCTTGGAGCCGTAGGCATAGGGTCCATTCAGTCCCATGCTGGGATACTGCATGTAATACGACTGTGCAAAAGGTTTCTCCATTACATTTGTCAGTGTCATATCGTCTAAGCTATCATCAACCTCCGCATCTGAGCCATCGTCGCGGCCCGTCCATGTCTGCCAAGAACCAGGTCCAAAAAGCGACAGCAGCACAGGCAATAGGAACAATCCATGCATTGCGCCAAAGAATATGACCAGAAAGACCATTTTAAAGAACACCAAAAATATGTAGCTCTGTGCCAGCAACAATGCAATAATGCCTAGTATAGTGGAGCTGGAACCCTGCACAATGGGCAGGCCAAGCGAGTGAAGGGCCTCGCGGACTCGAGCCTTCGGACTGCGCTTCTTGGAAGACATATATGTATAGCAAATATGTGCGGTAAAGTCTACGGAAAACCCAATGCACATGATTAGGTTAATCATAGATATGGAGTCTAGATTTACGTCCCAGAGTGCCATATAGCCAGCAACGCCCAGCTCAATGGAAATAACCGAAAACGCCACCCACAGCGAGCATAGAATGTTGGGTATAAAAATAAACGAGATTATCATCATTATGATCGCACCAATGACCATAGCTTGAAGTGAAACGGGACGAACCAGCTCAAATTGATCGAAGAACACAAAGTATGGGTGAAAGATGGAGGCATTCAGTGGAGAGTCTTTGCATATCTTGCGCAGATCGCGCACCATTTCCTTCTCATGATTAGTGTCCGTAATGTTGACAGCCTGAATAAGGAATCTCGATGCGATTATCTGTGTCTCGTCATCATTTAGACGTACGTCAAGGGAGAATGGATTGCCCGGAAAGAGCCAGTGCTCCTTGACCGCATCAATAAACGATTGTTCGTCATCGATGGTCGTATTTAGATAGTCATTATTACGATTCATGAATGATAGAAATGAACGTAACCAGGATTCGGTATACAACGAAGAGGTTACGTATGAGGTGTGCTCCAAAGTGCTAGTCAGATTCTCCATGTGCTCCTGCACGACGGGATCAGAATAGTTTAGTGCGCCCGCAATGATAACCTGTAATTAATAAGTTAATAAAACAGTTGCTGAGCTAATGATGATCATTAAAAACCTACCTGCATTCTGTACGGAAACTCGCGGTAGTAATCGTCCTCACGATCAAAAAACTCCACCGAGTAGGAGTCCTCACGTGACAATTTCCGACGCTCTAAGCCCTCTTTGATCTGTGTTACGCCGTAACAAGCACCTACCAAGTAACTTGCAAAAGCCAATATAATCAATATCTTGCACCATTTGTTGTTTATCACCGCGGCGAGTTTGTCCTTAAAGAACGCCATGAACATATGATCCTTATTGTCAATGGGATTATCTGGATCGTTGTGATCTATGCCGCCAGCCATTATCGCCTTATAAAGGAAGTTGCGCTTTTCTGCAAAGATACGAAAAACCGCTTAAGTCCAGTTGCTATTGACCCCAATTCCCAGAATTACTATTGGCGTTCTTCTTGGCTTAAACTAGTCTAGTTTTTAGTTCATGATCAAGTTCATGTTGCAGCTGCTAGCCATACATCGAAGTTAATTGCACTCCAACTAATAAGCTTGATTTTGAGCAGGTTGTTCTAGCCAATCGAGTGGTACAAGTGTACCAGTGGACCTTGTCACAACCAGCAAACCAATCCAACCAACCAACCAAGTTTCATCCATAATAATGTCCACTACATATATTGATGTAAACTGCTTAGCTTTACGGTTCACCAAAGACTTTAATTTAAATTAAAAGCTAAGAAGACACATTTTAAATAGCCAAGCTTGTAATAAGAATAAAACAAATAGGACATTTCAAAAATACAGCGATAATCTATAAGGCTCGTATTGGATGAGGGTATATAATAATTTTGGAGTGGTCAATAAAAGCGTTTAATAACATAATAATAATATGACTACGTGCGTTGTTGGAAAAGTAAATTTCACAGCTTATTTGTATGATTTTCCTATTGCTTCTTAGCCTCTTCATAAGAAAATTTAAGTTCATCAAAAATTACTTATAAGCCCCAATTTCCTAATCACCATGTATAAATATAAAATATATTGCTCACCTTTGATGGCCACTGACATTGGCTTCACCTTGCAACCAAAAATGGCATGCAGATTCTTGCGTTCTCTGTAGCCCGAAATGGCCATGCATGCGGCAAAAAAGGTTATATGCCATATGAATGTGAAGCAGACAGCAAACACTGAATAGGTGCAAAAGATTTTAACCGAACGGAACGGACTGATAATGCCAATCAGAAAGGAAATAAAGTCTGTCACAGAGGTGATGGTGATGGAAACTGCTGCCTCGGACATCATGTGAGCCATGCGCTCGTGAACGGGCATTTTGGCGGGTGTCCGTCGCCAGCCAGCTAACATCACGAAAGTATCATCGATGCCAATGCCTGCGAAAAAGACAAAGTGATATTTAATAAGTTAATATATGTGTAGATTTTGGGACTAACCAATCATGAGAAAAGGTGCCGCCAGATTAATGCCTATGAACTCAATGCCGCAGTACATCGCCAATCCAAAGGCAGCCAGTGTAGCCATTATAGCCGAAATATTGCCCATCAGACCAAGCCAAGGTTTCGAGCGTACTGCATCGCCCATCATGCATGTAATAATGCTAGAAGAATTCGTGTAAAAGTTCAATGGTAAGTAGAGCAATATATTTGACTAAGGATTTGGCTTACCTAAACAAACCCATTAGCAAAAAGGTGGAACTGAAATAGGGCACAACGGTCTTGGTATTCTTCTCCAGCTCGTGGTCCAGTGTGCGTGAAGCAAAGTAGGACACCGAAATGTGTTTGAACATACCAGTAGTTTCCGCCTTGCCCACCACCCTCAAAAATGTTTCCTCCCATTCAGCGCCCCTAAAGATGTGATTGTTAAAATTGGGGTTTTCTGGGGTGTAGGGTTCACTCACTTGGCATCTTGACGCTTCGAATCGGCCGTGACAAAGTAAACAAGTTGAATAGCTGGCACGCTGATAATATAGTTATCCTCTGTTAGTTTGGTACCACCAAAGAATACGGGGAAGGCGTGTGCGTCCCATGTTACTGGATTGAACATAATCGGAAATGTCAGATTCAGCTGACCCGATTCGATCTGCAGCAAATAAAGAGAGTTAGTCGATTATAGTACTCAGTGAAGTGCGAACTTACATCATCCATTAATGCATCCAAGTTTAATATATCGTTCTCAAAACACTCATTCTCCCAGCGCGCACAGGAATCCTTGTAAGTGAACGTATCACCGTCATATGTTGTTGTGGCATTCTGGATGAGATTATCCAGTTGGCGTAATTCCATAAAGATCTCTCGACGCAGCATATTGTCATCACCATCTTTGGGTATTACAATGACTCGACCAAAGCGACCTGCAATTTATGGAAGACCAGAGAAGAGACAATAGATTAGATACAGTTAGCTTAGTGGGCTTATATTGCCGCCTCGTGGGGTGTTTCTTTATTGGACTAACGTGAAGGTTACCCTCAGTAAAGGCACAGTGATTCGGGTTCCTCATAAAGCTGAGATTGTGTCAACATAACATTGGGACAACATATAGTCACACGCTTTAAAATATTTCCTTTGTTATGAAAACATTATAGTCAAATAATTTTAAGTGGATTTCATGTCCAAAATGTAATGGCCAAACCTTACAAACGGTGAGTGTAGGTGACTGACTGACTTGAGCTTATAAAATGCCAAATATTTCAGCGACTATCATATGAATCTCAGATTTAATCAAAGTTGACCCTATTCGGCACCAGTGTGCGTTGGCTAGGCCTCCTTCAGTGCCAGCGCCTTCATTGTGTAGCGACGTGACAATAATTTGAATGAGTTTCATTTAAGTTTTTATTACTTATTTCGTGTGCTCGTCGTTTGCTCGTATAATTCACTTCCACTTTATATTGTACAAATCGTTTGTGTTTAATGCGCCATAACAAATGCAGCACCGTTCACTTGCGTCAATGTTTGTCGCAGCTCAAGCCCACTACACATATATTATATCTACATCTTAGAGATGGCAAAACATCCATGTGTCAGAAATAGTTGAAAATATTGATACTATTATCAGTACTAACATAAATTTAGTATCGATTAAATAAAGAAATATATCAATTTGATAATTTGTTAATTCAACAATTATTTTGACTCTTAATAAACGACACAGCAGAAATTAAATAGTTAAGCAAACTCCAAAATGTATTACAAAATATTCGTTTAAATATTGACATACAAAATTGAAGTAACACCTAAAAAACAAGATACAGATTTTTATAAAACAGTGAAATAAGATTAATGTTTAGGAACATGTTTCCGTATAAAGTGATCTAAGTCACACTAACGATATATTGAACAAAACCATCGATAGTCACAGAAACCTAGGACTATCGATATTATCGATTATATATTATATTATATTATCCATATACACACATACATCAATACCTACAAGAGTGTTTGCCTAGCATCATTGGAGAACGTGCCAATCTACTCGTTGCATAGCATTTTTACTGTTACACCCTAGACCCATTAAAAATGGGGAAAAGGGTATATAAAGGTTGTGCAAAAGTATGTAACAGGAGGCATCTTTCACGCTATAATGTATACATGTTCTTGATCAACATCATCAGCCCTGGTGGATTTAAGGGAAGGCTCAAAGAAAATTTGAGTTTAGTTTATTACCGTAAAACTCATAGCAATGGCACCCGGGTGTTGACAAGAAATATTATCCGGTGATCTGACTGTGCATATGCATATGAGTCTATAGCTAGGTGGGAACATTGATTACGTGTAAGGTAAGTTAAATTTGTGGATTATCATAATTTAAAATAAAATACACATATCAAGTTTAATTAGGTGTTTGTTTGATACTCTCTTCCAATCGCCACAAATCGATTTATACCCAAATTTAGATGTGGCTATGATTTTTAAGTCAGTCTTTATCTGCTGTAAATAACAGGATAATAAACACAGAAGGTTTTCAAGAAATACTTTCTATAGGCCACTCAGAGGGAAGCAGCAGCGCGGCCGTTGCGGTAGCTGCACCACCATGTATGTATGCATGTGTGAATGGGTTTATGTATTTGTGAGTATGAACACTTTTTTGGGGACTTTAGAGCTGGGTTCAGGGTATCTTGTAGTCAGGTACACTCCACTGAAACACTCTTACTTGTTGTGAATGAATTTGCAAGAATTGGCTTGTGCACAACCGACAAAATTTTGACAATCCACACATTGTTCTGATAATATGTACATACCTATGTACTTAGTTGAATACAAATTAAGAGATTGAGACACATTTTACGTGTATGCTATGGCAGTCTCTATTGATAGTTTTCCATTGTCTATTGTGTATATAAACTAGCTGTTTATAAAACATTGTTGCTGTTTCCGGACATGTTTCCAGTTGCTTATCAAATCAATTGGTTTTCGTAGGAGATAATAAGCTTGAAAAATATTATAATTTTGATTTCGCTGTACTATATTAATATATACACATAAGCTTCTTGAAAATGTATTTTATACACATATGTACATATATATGTATATAGGAATATTTATACATATGTATATGTAAGAGTACAATGCAACAAAACCGAAATATACAGTTCTATCTGTTATTACCCCGGCGTTACCCGACGAAGTATTTTTACATTCTTAGCCCATAAAATGAGTAAAAGGGTAAACGTGCAAAAGTCTATAACATGCAAAAGGCGGATTCTTCGACCATATTAAGAAACCAAACTCGTCTGTCAGTGTATCCGTATGAATGAACACGTAGATCTCAGAGACCAAAAGAGCTAATGAGTTCAAATGGTGTATATGGGTCCACAGTCGTAGGGGGAATTTATCAACATTTCGTTTAGTGCCATAGTTTAATGGTTGTGTGGAAATCTCAGCCAATTTAAGTCAGTCAGTGAGGTTGAGTTATTTTAATGTATAAGTATACATTAATTATTTATAATCAGCTATAAATATATGTACAAATAACATGTGCGATCTTATAAATATATTTACAATAAATATCTCTCTAGGTCATTGAAGATTTTATTTAGTTTTTTATGGTATCCTTAACCGTGTTACTGTGAATTCGAATGGTACATACTAACATTTTTATCTATTTTCTTTAATAATACATGTGGATATACAAATACATATTTTGTATACCCTTGCAGAGTGTATTATTATTTTGTCACAAAATATATACGAGAACACTCTTGGTCAGCACCAGCACCATGTAAAAAAAAATTATTTAAGCCACATGAGTATGTATTTCCCATACCGGGAATTGAACCCGGGCCTTCCGGGTGAGAGCCGGATATCCTAACCACTAGACAATATGGGAGACGTCTGCGAGGAGCGTCCGTGTTGCATTTAATCAGCGACAAGACGTTGGTGAAAATGTTCGAAAAATGCTGACAAAAGTAGTTTAGTTAGGATATTTATGTTTTTTTGTGTACCATGAAAATGTTTATAGCGCCAATCAATTTATATAATATTAAGTTAGAGCAAGACGAAGGAAAATAAAAGCAACGTTTTGTTGCGCTTAAAAAATGTATTTTCTCGAACCGAGCGAAAGTTGCATTACAGTTTTTTTTTGCCACATGCAACGTGCGCGTTGAATTCAGTTTTGTTTTCAAGCATTTGAAATCGCCTCCACATTTGCTACGGCTGCGAGAGCGGTGGCCAAAAGTGCGAGCCAAGCGAAGCGCAACCAACTGGTCGTAACCGATTAAATGCGGTCTAGATTATGCCCATATACAGTTAGTTAAAATGCAATTGCCACAGTTGCTGCTGTTATGAGGCCCCAACTCGCCCGACTTGTTCATCTTCAGCATTCTGCGATTGTCAAAACAAAGTTCAATGATGCTGCCACAGAAACGCGCACTTGCCACAAAGCCAGCTCAAATACTGAATGAATTGAGTGGATGGGTGAGCCGAGCTACGGGTACTCGCACTTAAGGCCTCGATGCACTTTTGCACATTGAGTGCAGCTCATAGAATGAGGCCAACAAATTTCGCAAGAATCATTTGATAATTTGCACATATCTACAATAGTTGTATTTTCCCTCGTTGTATCGTCCAGGGTAAAAATTTCAGCTAGTTTGTAGACTCGCAAACATTTAGACAGGCTCATTATTTTTTTACGATTTCTTATGACTTTAACAGCCGATTTTTTAGTGGTTTCGGACGCCCGATTTCGCATACGTTTTTTAACTTGTGCAACATTTTTGTTGCTACGTGTTATTGTTGTATTATTTTGCAATAAACTTTTACCAATCTTAACACTCTTACTGCAAATTTTTGCATCTTTTAAGTTTCATGTGGGCGCTGACTATTTATTATATAGATTCCTTATGGCTTTTTTTGGCCAAGTTCAGACTTTGCAACTTAGTTATATAAGCTAAGTAAATCATGCTGTGCCTCAGGTGTAAACAGTTAACCGATACTTTGAAAATATTGTATAGATTGTATAGACACAAACTCATAAACGGTTGCCAGTGTTGCTATGTGTGTGTATTTACCAAAATAATACAAATTAACTATTTTAATTTAAACAAAAAAAAACTAATCAATTTACTTTCAAATGGTAGCATAATCTAAAATTGGAGTATTTTCTCAGCATATTCAACGCCTCCCATATGGTCTAGTGGCTAGGATATCTGGCTTTCACCCAGAAGGCCCGGGTTCGATTCCCGGTATGGGAAAGCAATTTTTTTCTTTTGTCTGGGATAAAAATGATGTTGATATTTTCATACAGAATATAATAATAAATAAATTATGAAGGAGAGCAGTGTTTCGAGTTAAAGTTATGGTCTTACATTAGCTAACAAGAAAAAAATCGTGAACGATGCTGGGCAGGCATAACATTTTTGGGTAAAATCTGTACAGCCGGGTGTTCGCAAGTTTGGCTTCTTTGCTTCATATTACTAAGGCGTTAAAGGCGCAATTATTGACTGAGAAGCAAACTAAGCCATTTGTGTTAGATACCACTTTAACATATATACATAAATAATTATTGCAGCGTCATTCATACAGTGTTGTCATAGTTCCTCCGTCTAAATTGCCATTTTATTTATTTTTGTTGGTGCTTGTTAATAGCATAACACAGCTGTTTAATTTTGTGCCAACCATTGTTTCACTTTTAGGTATGTACATATATTTAACAAAAAAGGCAAATACCAAAAATATATTTTTGGACTGTCTTTTCCAACACTGGTTGCGCACATCTGCACAACTTTTTTTTAGTCAAGGTTCTGGTTCGAACAAGTTGTGCAGAACTTATTTAGTGATTTAGTGACAACGTGATTTTGTTTGCACTAATGCACAAAAAAATGAAACCTTGAACTGATTTTAACTAACCTGTATAATTAAAAAAATTTTCAAAATATTGTAATCTTTCCGACTCGATTATTTCCCTATAATCTCGCAGAAGGTATATAAGTGCGCATATTGGAACAGTCTGAATCAACCCAGATAGCTGCCTAGTTTTGTATTCAACTTTTTATTAATAAATCAAACAAATAAAAATTGTGGGAAGTATCTGAAAAACGTGTTTATTTGTCCTGGGAGATGGCTTTTCTATTTATTATTTCTATACAAGCTTTTATGTATCTCAGTTGTTACAGACAGTACATATGTATGTATGTCGGGGCAGGCCAGATCATACCACTGGAACATATAACTTCCACATGAACAATTGGACGAATATTGAGTTGTAAGATAAACTTTTTTACTTGCATACATACATATGTTTATGAATATTAACCAAACTCAAAAAATCGAATTAACATATTGCTTTGAATAGTTTGAGAGAATTTTTTCAGAATCGTACGATCGGTAGCAAATGGAAAACATTTTTTGTTTTTTAAGATATCGCAACCAAACTCAGCCAGCCTTAATTTCGAAATGCCAAGTCAAAATCTGATTATTATATTTTATAAATGTCATATAAACAGCCAGATGAAAAATAAGTTTTTCTACTTTCTTGTATTTCAACCAAGCAATGGAGAATTTTATTATATCTTATATGGTTTGCTGTAATTTGGCCAAAATTGGATAAATATATAATATAGCTGATGTTGTTGAGCTTTTTTATGGAAAACATTGCTGAAAGTGCTTCTTGCACAACAAAGGTAAACGTTCTTTCTAGTTTATCTACAATAGTTTGCCTGACTGCCTGACTTCAAAACGTATATGCCAATTATTTGTTTAGTTTAACTGATTATGTTAACTGCAACTATCTCAAGTTTCTTACATACAAGTATGGCACAATATCATTTGGTAACTCGCCATCAGTCGTTAGCCATTGCTGTTTTGGGTAATAAAGTATTTAGCAAAGTAAATAGCGTGTAGAAACGCTGCTCAGTTCAAGACCCCAATAAAATGGGGCCCACACAATTCATCTCCAGTTACATGAGACGATCTAAATTGTAAGGTAGTCTTGAACTCAAAGTCAGCGCGGAAAAACGTTTGAAATTGCTCTAATATGATCTTGCATGGGGGCTTTACCTACATATAAGTACTTCGGGGAACCGACGATGGGACGCCACACCCGTCAAGGTGCACAAAATGTTGCAATTTTTAATTGGTTAACTAAAGAGGTGCTGTCGAGCCATTTCACTTGCACAATATTTGGCATTATGGCCAACAATTTGCCGTCCTATCTACAGAGACAAACTCTTTGTGTTGTTGTTTCAACTTACCAGGCCTCGTAATGCGTCCCACATTGAAGCGATGCGTATAATTCACTTTAAAATATTGCTCAACAATCGCACGCTCGGCCTTACCCTGACCATTAATGGGCGAAAACAAATATTCGGGATCGATTTGATATTTTAATTGCTGATAGCTGCAAAACAAACAAAGACACACATAAGTGAAATAGAAATGTATGTTGTTAAGTGTATTTGACATTTGGTAAACCCACCCCGTCATACAGAGCAGCGTTATCATCACAGGTATTATAACAAAGTAGCCCGGATGTTTGGCTATGCAAATGCCGAGGTGATAAAACGATTTGTTTAGTGTCTTATCGACACACGATATGCCGCAAGTCATCTGTAAGAAAAAATTAAATAAAATAAGTCATTGTTTTTTTGTGTTTTTATATATGTATGTATGTATATGTTGGACCCATGATGGTGAGCATATGATATTGATTGGATTGATAAGTCCGATAAATATAAAATTAATATAATTTAAATTTAAATAATAGTGCTATTTAGAAGCTAATTTGCTTTTACATATTTTGTGAGGTTGTCAACGCTTTTTAAATTTTATTTTAGTTTGGTTTATCTGTGTTCATCGTTGATTGTTTACATTTGAAGCTAGTTTTCTTCCTTAGTTTATCATTGTAAAGCACTGATCTAATGGAAACTGCTGCCAAATTGTCTCTGCGAACAGCCATGATTTAACGAACAATCAGTAAGACAACTAACTCAAAATCTTTTGTACTGTAAACGTATTAGAGCTCAGCTTCAATTGCGTGCAAGCCTAACTTTAACGTCTAACATTATCTAGTGAAGGTGAAAGACGTTAGGCAGAGGCAGATTAGAGCTGTTATTATAGGCAATTCATATACATATATGTATGTATGTACATATGTGGGTACACTTGTGCGAGGCTTAAGTACTCGTATGTTTGTTTGTAGGTCGGTAGGTATTTGTATTTGTGTCGTGTCTTTTTGACTTTGTTCATCGACACCTTCAACTTCAACTTAGCACATGCATTGTTTTAAGCTGCCCAGCTTTGATGCTGTTTTTGTGAATGAATTAAAGTGGCCTTGTTCATCTAACATAACATAAAAAAGCAAATTAACAAAACAAAATTTGCTAATAATACGCATTAGCTTGATTATAGAAGTCAAGTGCGGGGTATTATAAAAGTTATATTTACCACCTCGAGCAACTATAAGGGCGGCAAAAAGTTGTTTTTTGCCAACTGAAATAATCAAATACAAATAAATATGTACATAATAAAACTTTAAGAACAACCAACTTGAACTTTCTAACCTTTCGTTAATATATGTAAGTTACTCAGAACTAAAACTCTTAAATAACATTTGAATATAAAATATTGTGTTCACTTTAAAAAAATTAGATCCGCCCCCGGGTGGACTCGAACCACCAACCTTTCGGTTAACAGCCGAACGCGCTAACCAATTGCGCCACGGAGGCCGATGGCCAGCGGCTGTCAAAACTCATTCTGATATAACAGGACCGGTTTTCTTATAAGAATTTTGTTTTTTCTGTACACATTCATGACCAGACTGAAATAGGTTAAAATTCTTCGGATTGATGCGGCCTCCGTGGCGCAATTGGTTAGCGCGTTCGGCTGTTAACCGAAAGGTTGGTGGTTCGAGTCCACCCGGGGGCGACAGTTCTTTTTTCGTGTAACTACCAAGTTTTTAAGGTTTTTTTTTTGAGATGGTGAGAAATAAATTTGTATTCTCTATTTCCAAACAAGTTTATGTCATGTTATTTTACTCATAACCGTAACGGTCCCTATGTATGTCCTCAATCTGCACTAGCGTCATAATCTTTTGTCTGCCAGTGAAAACAAAAAAGGGTGTCGGTTCTTATTCGCCATACGAATATCATGCTTGTTTAAAATTTGTTAATACTCTGTACTTAAAATTGCAAAAGAGTAATTTTAAATACGTTTTGTGCACACATCCATCCATTAAAATTAACATACTACATACATACGGGTAAATACGTTTTACAGATTTTTTATGCTACGCAATTTGTTTAAGCAATTACTCATGCCAAACACAGATTGTCGCATGAGCATTCCCATTATGAATTTGTCAAACAAAATGCTTTTATGTACTCTACATGAATAGAACATTAGCATTATAATTGCTGAAGACCGAGACTAATAACTGAAGAAGACAACAAAACAATAACAATAAGAAGAAAGACACAAACGACCGCAATACATTAAGCTATGTTCCGTTCTCAGTAACTGTCAAATAACAGACATTCAATGTTAAGTTTGAATGTTAGAAAACGAAAATGTTGTTAGGCATTGTCGAAATGTCCAGTATGAGAAAAATGTTTTCTGAGGCACACTCCCCTTTACTCCACATACATACATAAGTTGATTTTTCACTCAATAGAAAAGGGAATGACGAAAATGTAGAGAGGGATACACCAACATGTGTACCAAGTTTGGTTTCTCTAGCCAATGGTGTGGAAATAAATTGCATTCAGACATTGCACAAGCCCAAAATACTCTTTTTCATAAATTTATTTTAAAACCAAGTAATAAAACAAGTAAGAACGTTGCAGTCGGACGCACCCGACTGCAGAATACTATGTTCCCAGTCCTATATAATTTGGTTATTTGTGTGTTCAGAAAGAGACGCGAAAAAACTGCACAGGTGTGGGAGATATAGATTTTGCTCCTTTGTGGGGGAGGGGGTGGGGGGATCCAAAAATTTTTGATGCAGATTTGTCCAGGTGGTCAACATTAGTCTGTATGCCAAATTAGGTAACTCTATCTTTGAAACTGTAGGAGATATACCCCTTGAAAAACGTGTTTTGGGGATATCATATGCCGATTTGTGGGGGTGGGGTGGAGGGTCAAATTTTTTTGATGCAGATCTGTCGGGAATCTCAACATTAGTCTGTATGCTAAATTTGGTGACTATATCTTTAAGAATGAGGAAGATACAGGTTTTCCCCAAATTGCGGGGGATGGGGTGGTGGTGGTGGGTCGATCTCGACACTTCATAAATTGACGGTATACACCAACAGGTGTACCAAGTTTGGTTGCTCTAGCTCAAAGATAAAGGCAAAAAAATTGCGTTCATACGGACAGACGGACATTTCGCAAACCCAATATACTATTTTCCCTTCGGGAACATAGTATAATAAAATAAGAGCAGAAAACGAACACTGAGTAGAACATCCTTATAGACTTGAAAATGCACGTGGAAATGCTGGACAACGGCATCGATTGTCTTTCGTGGAAGTCTAGTCGATTGATGAGTATAGAAGAACAAGTGTTGGATCGTTTTAAGTTTATTTAATATATTTAAATTGTGATTTCAGCTGATGTGAGACTTAAAACCCACGAGCACATCAGCCTCGATCCTGAAGTGCCAATCTTGAACAGGCCAGGCAGGACCACCAAGTGGAACAACAAGGAATTACATCAATTACCTGGCTAATTGCTAGATAACCTTAAGTTCGGAAATTGCAAGTGTAGCAAATCTTAAATAGGAATGCCCCATTTTGATATCAACTCCAGCAAACAACTTCCAACAACAATAAATTAGCAGAGCAGAGCATTAATTGATTTTAAGATACATCAAACTATATCAGAATGAAATAAAATAAAACTTCATTTTGGTTTTTTAAACAATATTGGCGCTTGCTTAAAATGAACTGCTGATAGACTGAAACTGTTATTATTTGCTTTATTAAGTTTATTATGTAAATTTACATTTATATTTACATACATATACAAATATATTAAAAGCGATTAGCTTTTTTGCCAGCGCAAAATATAACAAAAACAAGTAAGAACGTTGCAGTCGAACGTACCCGATCTCGACACTTCATAAATTGAGGGTATACACCAACATGTGCACCAAGTTTGGTTGCTCTAGCTTCAAGGGTGTGGAAAAAAATTACGTTCATACGGACAGACGGACATTTCTCAAACCCAATATAGTCTTTTCCCTTCGGGAACAGAGTATAAAATCTTACCCTCATCAAGGAAGAAACCAAAATTTGATAATTTATGGTATATTTCATTAATTTTAAAGGAAACCAAAAAAACAAAAGCCTGAGAGGGCAGTGCATTTATGGTGGCTTGATCAGCGCAGGAGGGGGAACTTCAAATAAAGTCACCAACACTGCAAAAATAATGTATTTTAGTAAACGAGTCCGAAATATGCAAGATTCAAACTTTTCTCTGCTCCTATGTTACTCTAACACTCTCCATTGCAGTTTCATCGAAATTATTTCGTTTGTGTCAACATATTATAATTTTGTCGCCCTTTTTACCTCTTTGATGAAGCGACCCATTGAACAGTCACGACCTGCCATCTTCGTTTGATATGCGCTACCCATGAAAAAAATTTGGAGTTAATTATCTGTTTATTTTGACAACATCCACAAAATCCAAAACACCTGCTTAACATAATCCACACTTTCAATCGTTTGGCAACACTATGTGGATTTTGCTGGTCTTTATTTGGGATGTTCGTACTATGTGAAAAAAAACAGGCGGCGAAAAAGTTTGACGGCTGTTTTACAGCGTCATTAGTTAGAGTTTTCGCAATGTGCAATGTTATCGAAGATATTTTTAGAAATTGTTGAATACGCTAGCCGAATGTACATATTTAGTTTTATACATATACTTGTTGTACCTCGACACACTTCGCTGTGGCACATTGTTGTTGCATTGATGAGAAAGTAAGAAATAAACCAAAATAGCTTACTACTATTTTTCACCTGTGCCTTATGATTTTTATGAGTATGAAGAACTTAGAAACCGCTCGAACAAAAGATTTCTCCCACACATTTGACCTTAAGCCCATTTTCCCATGTCCGTGGTTCATAGAACAGTTTTCCGCCCGTGGGGGTAGATTTTCCAAAATCCCGCGCTTTTTGGTCACAATCTAAACTGATTTTATTATACCCTAACAGGGTATTATAATTTTGTCTCGAAATGTGTAATGGACCGAAGGAGACATTTGCGACCCAACAAAGTATATATATATTCTGAATCAGCATGAATAGCCGAGTCGATATAGCCATGTCCGTCTGTCCGTCTGTTTCTATGCGAACTAGTCTCTCACTTTTAAAGCTATCAAATGCCACAGACCCTTCTTTTTGCTGCAGGCAGTACATGTCAGAACCGGCCGGACCGGACCACTATATCATATAACTGCCATAGCAATGATCGATCGACAAATATGTTTTTGTATGAAAAACTTTTTGTTTATTAATGTATCCTTACCAAACTTTTGCAGTCTCTAGAAAGCTTATACAATCTGACCAAATTAGGTCAAAATTGGACTACTATATCACTATACCAAACTTTTGTTTATACAAATATTTCATCCAAACTAAGTGAGAGTTTTATAATACTTTAAAAAGCTTCCAATAATTTGATCAAAATCGGAACACATGGCTCCCATAGGAACAATCAGAAAACAGGGAGTAAAAATTAAGTTTTGTATAAAAAACATGCCATGTAGGGTATATAGCTTCGGCACTCCGAAGAAACCCGTCCTTTCTTGTTATATATATATAGATTGTTCCCAACAATGCCAGTATTAAGCTTATATAAGGTTGTCTTGACATGACATTGTCATAAAGGGATTACTTTCAGAAATGTTTGACAATATTATCATACTTAGTGGAGTTTGGTTACAAAAGGCTCCAGACTGTTAAGCAGGTACTGTTAAACTACTAATGGCTTAATTTTAAATAATGATTAAACTCGAAAAATATTCAAAGTTTTCTGTTTTGCATTTCTATGTTAAATGCCAACTAAACAGCAAATTAATGAGTTTACAGCCAACATAACATTGGCGTTTGTATAAGCCTGTATCTGAGCGAGTATTTATATATATATCTGTACCTGTATATGTACCTATATATGTACATATATCTGCAAATGTATATGTACATGTATATGCGCAGTTAACTTTCCATTTTTCGGGTTCAACGACAACTGACGATGCACTTTACCAAATTGTAACAAAACAGAGATTGCAACATGGATGGCCATAGTCAGCAGCTTTGGAGTTTTAGTCAAGGTTACTGCTCAGGTCTGGACCGCTGCTGTCGTTAAGACTTTGGTGGCGCTTTGTTGGCATAACGGTTCATTATGTCAAAGTGATTTAATAAACACGTTGGGCCAGATACCTAAGGAGTATTGTGGCAACAGTCGCCAAAGTGTTGCTCTCTGGTGTTGTTGTGCCTGATGTGTTGACTGTTGCAAGTAATATTTATATATGTGTTAAGATGTTAGCAAATGAGCTTTTGTAGCTACATTTTAGAGTAGAGCCAAACTAGCCCAACTTGTCTCAATACCAGTTTGCATAATCAAGTATTTGGAGTAGTAGAACAGTCAAAAAGTTCTGCATACAAGATACTCAATTTGACAGTTTTGGGGACTTGGTGGCTTAAGCGTAATCGATAAAAGTCTCCTAAAAATGCAATCTGTATTGGTTCATAAGTAAACTCTTTCCCAAGTGGAAATGGGGGAGAGGAACAGACGGACAGTGAAAGGAGGAGAGGCATACCCACTGATATTTTAATAATGAGACAGCTGTCCAACAACCTTTATAGTTGCGATCTCAAATGCAAACATCTTCTCCGTCAGGTTTTGCCCCTAGCCGTATGTAGCACGTGCTAATGACACCACAGAGTCCATTACAGTTTTATTATACTCTTTTATACTGTTTTATTATACTCTGTTCCCACAGGGAAATGGAGTACATATATTGGTTGTATGCGATGTCCGTCTATCCAAAACCTAACGAATTCCAAGTAGCTCATACGTTCATACATTTAAAAGCAAGAGAGAATTTTCAGGTGTGGCTTTTCACAATTTCTGAAAAATTACGAGTTTTTACTCCTGTACCCATAAAATGGGTAAAAAGGGGTATTACATCTGTGCAAATGTATGTAACAGAGAGAAATTGTCATCTCCGACCCTATAAAGTATATATATTCTTGATCAGTATCAAAAGAGATTTCAATTTGGCCATGTCCGTCTGTCTGTCCGTATGAACGCGTCGATCTCAGCAACTACAAGAGCTAGAGACACCAAATTTGGAATGTAGGTTCCTGTATACCATACGCAGATCAAGTTTGTTTCATATTTCTGATATCTCCCCCGTTCCCCCGCAAATCGATTAAAACCGTTTTACAGTAACAATTTTCAAGATATAGCTTTAAGATTTGGCATGTACAATACTTTAGTCTCTTTTAATCTGCTGTCTAAGTTATTCACGAAAGAAGATTCAATGATGCAGCGAGAGGGGAAGAAGAAGCACAGCCACCAATTAAAATGCCTCGCTTTTGCCGCCTGTGTGTGCGCGTCTTTGTATGTGTGTGTGTTTGTGTAAGTGGTCGTAGATGTGATTGGATGTTTTAGACCTGGGTACAGGGAGTTTCGTAGTCGGGTATACTCGACTATAGCATTCTTACTTGTTTTTTCAAGTTGCAGCAAATCTATAAAACGATTTCGAACGACCATTTTAAAGATATGGTCCTGATTATTGAACTTTGATTCACTAGACAAACTCTATCAGGTAGAAAGAGCAACCTGTTTGTAAGTGATCCACTTCCTTCTGGACTGGATATATTAAGCGGAGTGCTGAACTCTGAACGGATGTTGATGGGAGCTATATCGGGGGAATACACCATTGGCCCAATGACTGATGCTCTCATGTATGGAAGAGTAGGAGAAAGAAAACACTCAATACCATATTGGCGACTGTCCTGCACTTCTGAACAGAGGGCTCTGTTTTCTCGGGAACTGATTATAAAAACTTGGAAAACGTGCCACTGGGCGATCTGTCTCCTTTATTTATTCTACAGAATGTATTTGGAAAGCAAGCCGACTGATTAATCCAACTATTTTAACTTCCGTTATACTTCTTCTACATCGCATCCCCTCGCGCCAAAAGACCATGGGCAAACTAGACCTTGTATCGAGCTGCCCACATAACCTAATCTAGCCTTGCACTCAATTCATTTTTAATTTAATATTTCTTTTTAATAATCCACTTTTATTTGATCAAATTTTAGTGGCCACTTTACTCTCGATGTTGTTTCCTGATTTGCTTATCTTAAAATTTGCTGAACTGTTGCCCATAAAAGTCCATATTATTTTTAAATATTTATACTCGGTTTCCGAACTTTTTTATACCCAAGCAGGGTATTATAATTTTGTCTCGAAATGTGTAATGGACTGAAGGAGACATTTGCGACCCAACAAAGTATATATATTCTGAATCAGCATGAATAGCCAAGTCGATATAGCGATGTCCGTATGTCCATCTGTTTCTATGCGAACTAGTCTCTCAGTTTTGAAGCTATCATAATGCCACAGACCCTTCTTTTTGCTGCAGGCAGTACATATGTCAGAACCGGCCGGATCGAACCACTATAACATTAGCTACCATAGGAATGATCGGTCGACAAATATGTTTTTGTATGAAAAACTTTTTGCTTATTAATGTATCCTTACCAAACTATCTGGCCAAATTTGGTCAAAATCATATCACTATATCAAACTTTTTGTTTATACAAATATTATAATAATATAATACTTCAAATAGTTTCCTATAATTTGATCAAAATCGGAACACATAGGAACTATCAGACAAAAAATAAGTTTTGTACAAAAAACATTGCTGCTAGGGTATGTAGCTACGGCACCCGAAGATAGACGTTTTTTTTGTTTTTTTTTTAGAAATATACACTATATTGCACTTTAAAAAATAGAAGTTTTATTTTTAAACTTTCTGAAAACTGTTTTATTCTTTTTTGTGCAAAACACTGTTTTCACTCATTTTTGGAATATTTGTTTAAAATTTAAACCAAAACTAAAATACTCCAAGAATATTTTTAACTTCTTGGAATAATTTGTATTCTTTTCAGGTATGAAAATTTACTCTCTATCATTTTTAACTTACCACTCTCAACTGCAAAAGTTTAGTTTACAAATTAAACCAAAAGTGGAATAATCCAAAAAAATTTTAATCTGTTTGGAACTATTATTATTCTTTTCAGGTATGAAAATGTTGTATAATTTTAAAAATTAAACCAATACGGGTATAGAAGATACTTTACTGTCATTTCTCTCTCAGCTCTCAGCAATTGCAATTTGACAAGCCGAGCGTCAAAATGTTTTTAAAGGTTAAATTGAACGCAAAACTGCATTTGTGTAAAGTGCTTGATCCAATGTGATAATATTACTGCAAAGGAGATAGTGACGGGGCAATCATTCCCATATGGAGTTTCCCGACATTTTGCTGCAATATATGGGTTGCAGCTCTTTTTTGGAAATTGATGTTATTAGTGTAAAATCTCTATTAAAAATACATATATTTTCCTTTTAGGTAAAAGAACAAAAATAAAATAAAAATAAACCAATTTTGGGATATATTTTAAAACATTTTGGTGTACTTCTTATTCTTATTTGGGAATATATTTTAATCTTTTCAGGTTTTCATTTAATGTCAATATTGGTATATATTTTATTCCTTACAGGTTTATTTTTTAAACCGAAAATGGTATGCGATTTATTCCAGTTTCGGTTTTAATTTTAAGCCTAACATGGTTTAGAATTACTCTCTTTGTGACGCCATCGTTGTTTTCTCGCTCTCTGTAATTTTAATACTTTTGGTTTGTCTGTCTGTCGGTATGAACGCAATTATTTACCACACCCTTGAAGCTAAAGTAACCAAACTTGCTACACAAGAAGATATAATTCCTTAGTTTATTAAGTGTCGAGATCGCGAATTTTGATGATCCTGCTTTCACTAACAAATTTGTATCTAGTATGTGAGTTATATCTGTGTCTATTAATCCTTCAGTCACTGTTGTAGCTATCATATGTATCTCTTCCCATCTCATCCATTTTAGTATGACTTTCTTTTTGTATATCCACAGCGGTCCAAACCTCTTGTTGTGCAAAAATAAAAATAAATATTGTACAACATAATCGCATAACAGCAGCATCCTAAGCCCCCCACCGACGAGGTTCAAACTCATTAATGAACTCTACAATTGTGGCGCAAGCCTCAACTTCAACTTCAGTTTGAGTTTTAGTTTTCATAATCAGTTTGTAAATGACATTAAAATTCAAAATAAATGCGTTTTCATGTCATCTGCTAATGTTCAACAAAATATTTTTTATTGTAGTTGCTGTGACCTAAGTGATTAT
Source organism: Hirtodrosophila confusa (assembly GCA_035043065.1). Lineage (NCBI taxonomy): Eukaryota > Metazoa > Arthropoda > Insecta > Diptera > Drosophilidae > Hirtodrosophila > Hirtodrosophila confusa. The sequence continues at coordinate 737,004 of JAWNNI010000170.1, forward strand.
TGCTCTTTTTAAATTGAACTGAAGCGTATACCCAATCACAATTTAAATTTAGTTTTCCCATTTGTAGAGCTGAGTCAACAACAACCTGACACGTTCAGGCAAAAACACCTTGAATGTTTCCCGCCCCTTTTTTGCATAATTGCGTGCCAAGAAAACTAAAAAAACTCACTAAATATATATGCTTACACACATATAAATATTATATACTTATATATATATATATTTGTGTAACATCAAAAGCGATTTCTGCATAATTTGTGGGTCTTCTCATTCGAGTAACTGGGTCAAACGCATTTCTAACAAATTCTTTATATTTTTAACGAAATGCAAATATTTTTACATTTCAAAAAAAACATTTGTTAGGTTTTTTCGACACATTGGAAATTCTTTCAAACGCTGAGAAAGTTGTCTGCCCAAAAAGAGTTTGTCGCCTAAGTCTTTTGTTTGGTGTTGCGCATTTTGTTGTTGTTTTTTTCGCTTTTGGTTCGCGCCAAAGCAATTTAACGTTTTATTGTTTATGATTGTGCGTGTATTGTTGTTATTTTATTATTGTATCTATGCATATTGATTTCTTTTTAAGAATGTTTCCATATGCTTCATATATATTCGAATATTTGCTGTGCAAACTTTTTATTTGTCCCGTATTTTGCTTGGGCTTACTTTTTTGTGCCATCGTATATAAGATTTGGCTGAAGTTAAAGTTTGTGTAACCCATTTCATGTTCTTGTTAGCTGATGGTACATATATTTATACAGATATCTAGTACAGAACATATACAAATTTAGCATACCATAAGGAGTTATAGTACCGCCTATAAAAAACATGGAATTTATTCAAGAAACTGTTTTTTATAGAGCAGCGCAACCACTGATTACAGGATATCTCGTAGAGTAAGCATTCTTACTGGTTCTATTTGGATACAACTACTTGAAAGCTTCAGAGTGCACACATTGAAATCATTTTTATTCCGTTTTAAGTCTTTGAGGATGTCGTACAAGAAAAATTTTAACGAATTTATGATTTTTAGAAAGTAGAGAGTGTTTATGTGGATCTATGAAAAAATATGTATATTTTTGAGAGTATATATTGAAACATAGATTCAACTGCCGGGTGGTCATACAGCTGGGTGAATGGAGGCGGTGTCTTGGGGGTAACTCTATAGAGTTCGTTTTGCTAACAACATAAAAACAATGTTGATTTAAATATAATTCGAGATGTACAAACAGACTTTTAAATGTAAGAAATCTTTTTCGACTTGTGTGCGGTAAAATAAGAATGGTCAAATTGAATGAGCCTTAAAAAGAAATATGAACGCAAAGAAAGTTAATGTTGTTTGATCAGAGCGGGTTTGCTTTTCAGGGATCCAGTATTTTCTGGACTTTACCAGCAGCTGCCAGCCGAACCCGTGTGTGGCTATCAGATGGTTGTCTGTGTTGTCTGCAACATTTTCATCATCAATCTGTTGTATTACAGGCATTGCATAATCCTGGCTTGTCCACCGCAAACTGCACGCCTTTAGTATGTATGCGCAGCCTCATTTGCTTTTTTGTGTTACCTGCTTCTTAAACAATTTATATAAGAAACTTTTTATTCATCAACAAAAGCGACGGCAATTGATTGCAGAGCTGAAACCACAAATACTTAATTCAACAAGTTTTCCTTTTGCCAAATCATAAAGTCAACAACTTTCACTTTTTTGCCCTGAGACAAATAGACATACGAAATATAAATACCAAGACATTACAAAACTCATATTAATTAATATTTAAATATTTTGCTAATGCGAAATTTCCCAAAATATGAATTTAAATTTATAAATAAACGAATTTCGTATCTCAAAGCCACTTGCCTTGTGGGTGGCTACTATCTGGGTCAAGTCATTGAAGTAGAACACAAGACGTCGCTGACCTCAGTAAGTGGGCGTGGCATGACTTATAGACATCGAATTTTATAATTTGGTTTATTTTGATTTGTGATTGTCAATCTCCAAAGCACATTTATTTATGTGGCTTGTATTCGTTGTTTCTATTTTTTTGTTGATTTTGTTTTTGGCTCTGCCAACAACCTTTTCGTATTTCTTACAATTATTGCCACACAAATCTTTGCAATGAATTTTAATTAGTTTGCCTCGAGGCTGACAAATCTAACATTGAGCCCCTACAGGCAGTTCAAAATTTGTTAATGGGACCGGCATTTGGGCAGGTTCTGTCTGTCCCTAAAGCCGACGCCGAAGGTAAACTCCAAAAGTCAACCAAAACCAAAATAAAGGCAAAATTGAAATCACTTTCTACTTTTTCTGCGACATCAGCCTTAACTTGAATTGTTGTCTGACGCATGCGCGCCATGGTCTGAAACTGGGTCACACACATCAGCATACGCACACTCACTCTCGAACACACGCACACACACACACACACACACACACACATACAATGGCTGACTCTCTGTAACCGCTTCCAATTTAAATTTTATTTTATTTTTCTTATGGTCGATTTTTGATTTGTTTTACTTTGCATTAATTAGCTATTTGCGGGCTAGTTTTATAACTGTTTAATAATATGCTTTTTCTCCTCTTTTTAACTTTTATTAACTCGATTTCAAGTCTTTGTGGACTTTGGGTCAGTGGAGCAGCCAACAGACTTATAAGTAGCCAGCTCAACTAGATTAGATCATTAAATACTGTGTTAAAGGCTCTTAATCGACTCATTTGATAAAACCCAAATATTTCCGGTGATAGCAGCAAAGAGATATCAAAGTAATTCGCTCAAAAAGTAATTTAGATCATTACAATTTTGAACGTTATAAGTAAGCTAGATACAATTAAGCTTGGGATACCAAATTGCATTGGTTTTTAAAGCTATTGTATGACTATTCCTAGGTTTTAAGTTCTCTACTCAGTTTAAATATATATATTTATAGAGTTCAAACTTATTTTTCTCAAAGATACATTTATAATAGAGAATCTCTTCTGATTTTCATATACACGCTTGGTGTTTAATATTGTACAGTTGTGCTCACCTTGGGTAGTTCGCTTCGATCGCAACCGCAGCTGACAGCAGGTACTACCCGTTTTCATTTAATTGTAATCTTTGGTTACGATTTTCAGCCTACAATGCAGAGTAGTTTTCGGAATTTTCCTCAACATTCTTAAGCAGGTAGCAATTGGGCACTGATTCAAACTGGTTTTAACTGGACACCGAAAACTATTAGAACTCGATGCTGAAGATTCACTTTGCGAGTATAAATACCATCAATTAACAACTTTGCGATGAATGCGGCACGCGACTTGTTCGTTTAATAATTTGTTAAATTTAACAAATTGCCATAGACATTAGCATTAGCAAAAACTGTTGAGCAAATGAAATGTTTGCACAAGCGTTTAACATGAAAGCCATATGCGGACGCCACAAATTAGCCGAGTCCGAGTCCGAACCCAGTTCCAGTTCCACTTCCACTTCCAGTAACAAGTGGCCCAAAGCTAATGACACTTTGTTTGGTGCATGTGCAATGACAAGCCGTCAAGGTGTTAAGTAAAGCAACATCAAGTCGCCCAAGTGGTTCCAAGTGGCTCCAAGTGGTTCCAAGGCAATCATGCGCCCAAACGAATGCCATCCACGGGGCGTGTGATGTGTGATTTGAAAGGAAAAGTGGCCGGTGAGACGGCAAAGATTGCCCCTTGTTCCAGAAAATCACTGTAGCTTTAGCAGAGTACTCTGAAGAGCCGTTAGCTCTCAGTTAATATACATATACCACATACTACATATACACACATGCCTAGAGTTACATGTGTATACGACGTATCAGCATGCACTTTCTTTTTTCTACAGCATTTCTCGGCGGTTTCTGCTTCGACTTCGACTTCGACTTTGGTTTCGGTTTCGGTTTTTTTTTTATTATTTTTTTCTTTCTTGACTATGTTTTTAGCAATGTTGGAACAGAAATGTTTTTTCCTCTTTTTTATTATTGGTCTGTCAATTTGAAGATTTATTAAGTCGATGCTGGCTGGAAAACGCTGTTATAATTGCTCATTTTCTACGGAAAGTGAACTTAAGAGTAAAAGTCATGTGATAAGCCTAATTAGCATTAGCCGCACATGGCCGAAGAAAGTGCAAGTCTCTGTAATTGCTAAAGGTAATAGTGGTGGTGATAGTTAGGAGGGGTATCACCCAGATGGAGATTAATATGCTTTGAATAGCTTTACTTGCAGAGAATTGGTTGAATATGGTGGTTAAATACTCATGTGCACTAATCTGAAAAAACTAACATTGTTTTAACTTATCAATTTCCAATGATAAAACGACCAAACTTCATTTTTGAAGACTGATTACAGTCCAAACAAAATTGAGAGCTAGAACTCTGAAATTATCACATAGCATATACATCTGTCGAAAGTTCAAAATAAGACCTGATTTCGGGTAATTCCACCCACAAGCGTGGAAATTAGCGTAAAATTGCATGCAACTCTTTTGTTTACTATTCAATAGGCTCCAAACTCATTTTCATTTTCAGATTTATACAAGAAATCATTCGACACATTGATTGGCTCTGTGATTGACATAATTAATTTTAATCAAAATACTTGGAGTTCTTTAGTTAATTCCAAAGATAACATGATTATATCTTTAAATACTACATAGAACACTTTTTCCATCGTCCTTGTCTAAAATATCACTTTTTTACTCATTTTTATTTTTTAATTCGATTCCCGTAATCATATTTAAAACAAAACTTGTTTAAGATAACGCAGATTTGGGTTTAACATACACGTTCAAATTGAAATATAAATCGACATAATGATACTTCATATAGGTGTTATTCCAGACTCTCTCGCTTTGAATCAATTGCATTAAATGCTATCTTACTCTTGAACACTTGGCCTTTTCATTTCGATTTCCACATATTTTTCGGCCTTGAACATAATTGGATTTGCTCGAAACCCACGAAAAAATTATCAAAACTTGACCTAAGCGAACCGGTTTGGCAATTTCACTTGAACTTTCATTAACTTCGACTGAGCTCGTAACTCCTTTGAGGTTATGTCTGCTCTGTGTGGAGCCGACCAGGGGAAGTCTCAAATATTTTCACATTACATAGTCCAAGACCCAAACCGGATCAAACTGAGTTTTTTTTTTTTTTTGAGCAACGTTTCGCGTGTGGCTGCAGTTAATGACGTCCATTGGTGAACCGATAACTGATTGGGTTGGGGTTGGTACGGGGCGGTGCGGGGCGTGGGGCTAACATTATATAATCACTTCGGGTCGTATGTTCAAAATGCAAACTTATGAAAATTTGTGTGTGTTTTTGATTATTGGCCAATGTTTGCTATTGATATTTGGACTCGTTGTATCTGTTGTTGCAGTTGTGTCTGCCTTTTTCCGCTTAATTTTTAATGCCAATTTGTTTGGCTTTGAGTCTCAGGTGTTGCTCTGGCAATGGCCAACTAGCTGCTTGTGGTAATTGTATCTGTGATCCAATTTGATTGCATTCATTTAACTGTCAAAGTTTTGAGTACCAAGTGAAACGCTGGAAGAGTTGCTCTTGCTCTACTTGGACGTCAGTTCATCTAAATTGTACTCGTATTACTTGTTAACTGAAACTTTCAGTTGTCATTCATTTTCTGCATGAATAAGTTATAACTACTTCAATCTTATTTAATGATTCGCTAAGGTGCAAATTTGTTAAAGCTCTGTAGCTGACATTTTAATAACTAGATTTTATGGCTTCGTTTTAGCTTGATGGTAACAATACGAGAATCTACAGGAAATCTTTAAGTGTAAGATTCCGAAAAACGCTATCGACACATTAGTAACAATTGACTAAAATTAAAGTTCAAAATTGCGAAATACTTGTTGTAATTTGCAAAGTGCAAAGTCCAACTCTAGTATGAATAAAATATATAAATCTTAAATGAAACCGAACCAGATAACGTCTGGCGTGGATCGAGCAAGTTTATTATTTTAATTTTAGGTCTAAAGATTTCATGTCTGTTTTAAAATCCTAAAGAGAACAATTTTTTTAAATGCTTTATTTAGAGAATACATCAAATATATATAAAAAAAAAAAAACAGTTTATAAAAACTCCCAATTGTTTTCTATTGTGTCGTTTTACATTTTTCTGCCCTTTAGGATGCTACGCACTTTAGGACTTGCCCATTTGATGGACGAATAAATTCCAATACGTAATAAACAATTTTCAACCCCAACAACATAACCCTCCAAGCATAAATATTATGCATTTATACTTCAGTTTTTTTAGATAGAAAATTAATAAAAATCGTTAGGGGAGAAAACTATTTTTTGTCTAAGCCGAAAAAAATGTTGTTTTTTTTAACTTACCTTGTTGTTGTAATACTCTCACGATAATATCCAATATAACGTTGAAATAATTATTTTACAATATTCTTTAAAGTTGTTCGTTTGCAAATTGCTATAAGCCTTTTAATCTCTCTAGAAAAAAATCGATTGCACTCTTCGTGTTTCGCATATGATAATAATTATATATTTATTATCTCTTTTATTATTATTTAATTACTCCTTTTAGAACACCGAGCACACGCACAGCCTAGCCCGTCATTTTTATTTAAATATTTTTGTTCGCACTTGGTTAACCGTAAAAAATTTTAACCTGTGCCGACTTCGACGATAGACGGAGCAACTTGGCGACCGTTGGCTTTGAGACCGTCTCACGGACTGAACACCGAATCTGAACTGCTGCTGTGTGGCTCTGACTTAGCCTCAACCTCAGCTTTCTGTGCAAGTCGTGAGAGAGCACCATATACTTGTGTGCGCTCTCTTTCTCTCTCTCCCGCTCGATGCGCTCAGCGCTTCTGTTGCTCACCTGTTGCACATCTACCGACCGCTTTCTCTCTCTCTCTCATGCTCTCTTTGTTCGTTTTCTGCTGTTGCATTTGTGCACCGCTTTGCGCCGGTTTACAATTTTTGGGAAAATCATTTTCTTATACCTGTTTTTCATGCACAGGTGTCCAAGTTCTGTTGTGTTGTACGACACTCTCAAGTCTGAAGGTCGCATTTTCGCTCATTAATCGCTACTTCGCCGCTTTCTTTAGTGGCAATCGCTGCGCCTGCGCATACATTTTATATTCTCTCTTAGCGATTAACAGTGTCATGTGAGAATTTAATTGTGGAGACGTGTCAGTACATGAGTACATATGCGTATGTATGTGTGTACCTTTTTGGAGAGTTTCGAGTGAATTTGGGACTCAGTGGCCATAAATGATTATAGAATAGAGTTCGCTGAAACCATATGCTACTCGAACATACAGAAATAGCTTGTGTTTATTGCCTGCATGTATATTACCCATTGCTCTTCAACATTCGAAATTGAAAAGGTCTTGCAGGCGGCCATGCACTGAAGATTCGAAGATTTAGTTCGCTTGAAAGAAGGCTGCAATAAATACATATGTACATTGCTCAGATAGTATAAGCTAGCTAGTTGGTGTTACCCCAGCGTTGCCCAGCAAAGTTTCTTGATTAAAGTTAGAGCAATCAAACTTGGTACACATGTTGGTGAATACCCTCAATTTATAAAATGTTAACGTCGCACATAAGCAAAATCTATATCACCCACACCTGCACAGGTAGAGTCATCAAATTTGATATACAGACTACTGTTTACTTCGCGACTCTTTCCGAACCCATAAATTAGCAAATTATACCGGACTGGGAACAGAGTATTCTGCTGTCGGATATGTCCAACGGCAACGTTCTTGATATTATTATTTTTGTAGAACAATTACACACTTTACCACCATTACCACCCGTTTCCAAAATGGGTTTCCTTTAAATCATTTTTGGTGTAATTTTCATAATAACTTTTCCGCGAATCTTCCGACTGTGGAGTTGAATTTTCCAAAATGGGTGAGATTCGTATCGAATTATTTAATGTGAACAAGTAAGAATGCTATAGTCGAGTATACCCGACTACGAAACTCCCTGTACCCAGGCCAAAAATTTTCAATCGCCTCTCCGTAAACTTACACATACACACACACGTACACAAAGACGCACACACACGAGCCACAGCGCAAGCGAGGCATTTTAAATGGTGGCTGTGCTGCTTCTTCCCCCTCGATGCAGCACTGAATCTTCTTTCGTGAATAATTTCCGTGTTTATTATCCGATCGACTTGAAATTTGGACAGTAGATTAAAAGAGACTAAAGTATTGTACATGCCAAATCTTAAAGCTATATCTTGAAAATTGTTACTGTATTTTGATCGATTTGCGGGGGAACAGGGGGAAATATATGAAATATAAAAAAAAACTTGATCTGAGTATGGTATACAGAAACCTACATTTTAAATTGTGTGCTCTATAGTTGCTGAGATCGACGCGTTCATACGGACAGACAGACGGACATGGCCCAATCGAAATCTCTTTCTCTCGAAATCTCTCTCTGATCAATAATATATATACTTTATAGGGTCGGAGATGTCTCCTTCTGCCTGTTACACTAGTTAGTACCCCCTTTTTACCCATTTTATGGGTACAGGGAGTAACAACTCTGAAAATTAAACTTCCACCCCCAACCCCCCAAACCCTCTTCCAGCCATGAATGTGGGTTTTAAAAAATCAGTGAAAGATGTGTAAATTGATTAAAATGAGTTTGAAGCCTATTGGTTAACAAATAAGCTCAATGCAACAACTTTCCGTGAATTTCCACGCTTTTGTGTGGTATTTTCTAAAATCCCTCTTTAGTGTGCACTTTTATCATTGGTAACATTTAGTTTTACAAGTTTCAATGTCTTAACAGTCTTAAATAAATATGAGAATTAAGTCGTCCATAAGACTTATAAAACATCTTGAGGCTTGAAAAGCTAGGTAAGTACAATCATCATCAAGCCCCTTGCAATCTATTTAATGTGGCATTATACTAATTCCTTGAGTCACATTCAAAAATAGCGCACAGTACAAGAATTTTCATTCACTGTCACTTTGTCAGGAAATCAAAATGTTCTAGAAGAAACATTTTTACAAATCGGTGTAAAAAATGTGCTTAAGAATTTATAAATTCTAGTAGCATAGAGAAAGAGCAAGCGAGTACGAGACTCAAACACACAGAGAAATGCTTAAGCGGAAATTTTAATAAAAATTATATACAATTTATTTCAAACAGAGAAAATACAGACACACACACACCACAATTTGGTGGGCTGTTGTGCGATAAAAATATGCACAGGCAATGAGCTACAAGTATTGAAAGTATTATATGTACGAGTTTGTGGGCTATCCGTTGGACGAGATGGTAATAGCGTATTCAGAATGTCAGATGAGCACGTTCAACTCGGCCGAGGATTGACGGACCATCCAATTGAGTTGGTGTAGGTGTATCTGTATCTACAAGTGCTGCGTACTGCGATGCTGCGAGTAGTACATATAGTTATATTCAATTCTGTGCAATCAGCGGCGTTTAACGGCGTTCTATATATGTACATGGGTATACACCGCGGCATTAACGAGGCGTTGATTGGATTTTAAATGAGACCACGATTGTCACAAATCAGCCGCATAGACGCCGCTTTACACTGGTCCAAAAAACTGAACATTCGACTCAATAAAATAACGTCCCAACATTTCTTCTGAACAGTTTTTCATCTTCATCTCATTATTGTATTTGTATTTCATCATCAAATAATAATTAAGACTGCTATTAACATCGTATCTCTCTTTATGCATTTTTACCAGTGTTTACCAAGTCACCAATTCTAAATCTCAATTTGCTTTACTCTTTTATATCAGCAATGCGCTATATGCATTCAATACAAAATCTTCAAAAATAATTTTCAAACAAGTAAGAATGCTTTAGTCGAGTATACCCCACTACAAAACTCCCCGTACCCAGGTCAAAAGTTTCAAATCGCATCTACGTACACTTACTAATTTGCACAGTAGATTAAATGTGAGTGTGTGGGGGGGAATATCTCGGATCCCAAATAAACTTGACCTGCACCCGCTATACACGAACCTACATTCCAGATTTTGTGTCTCTAGCTCTTATAGTTGCTGAGATTCGATGCGTTCATACATACGGACGGACAGACAGACGGACATGGCCAAATCGAAATCTCTTTTGATACTGATCAAGAATATATATACTTGATGTCTCCTTCTGCCTGTTACATATATTTGCACAGACTTAGTAACCCTTTTACCCATTTTATGGGTACAGGGAGTAAAAACAAGAAAGAACGGCTATCTTTGGAGTGCCGAAACTATATACCCTAACATCAATGTTTTTATATAAAACTCAATTTTCGTCTGATTGCTCCTATGTGGTCCGATTTTGATAAAATTTTAGGAAATTATTTGAAGTATAATAAAACTCTCACTTAGTTTGGATGTAATACAAAGAGTTTTTCATAGAAAAACTAATTTTTCACCCGATCCTAAGGCAGCTATTCGATATAGTAGTTCGATTTTGACCAAATTTGGTCAGATTGTATAAACTCTCTAGAGACTCGGCTTAGGAAAGTTTGGTAAGGATACCTTAATAAACAAAAAGTTTTTCATACAAAAACATATTTGTCGACCGATCATTCCTATGGCAGCTATTGTTATACTATACCGATCTGGACGGTTCCGGTATATGTGCCTGTAGTAACAAGAACGCTATAGTCGAGTATACCCGACTACAAAACTCCCTGTACCCAGATCAAAAATTTGCGATCGCATCTACTTACACTTACACATGCACACACACATACACAAGGACGCACACACACGAGCCACAGCGCAAGCGAGGCATTTTAAATGGTGGCTGTGCTTCTTCTTCCCCCCGCGCTGCATCACTGAATCTTGTTTGTTAAGTTATTATGAAGTTATTCTTCGTGCTTATTGTCCGATCGACTTAAAATTTGAACAGTAGAATTGAACTAAAGAATTGTACATGCCAAATCTCAAAGCTATATCTTTAAAGATGTTGGTATAAAACCGTTCTTATCGAATTGTGGGGGAACGGGGGAAGATATCTCAAATCTAAAATAAACTTGACCTTTTCCCGCTATACACGAACCTATATTCCAAATTTGGTATCTCTAGTTCTTATAGTTGCTGAGATCGACGCGTTCATACATACGGACGGACAGACGGACAGACGGACATGGCCAAATCGAAATCTCTTTTGATACTGATCAAGAATATATATACTTTATAGGGTCGGAGATGTCTCCTTCTGCCTGTTACACACATTTGCACAGATTTAGTACCCGCTTTTTACCCATTTTATGGGTACAGGAGTAAAAGAAGGGTCTGTGCCAAGTTTCATTACTATAGCTTTAAAACTGAGAGACTAGTTCGCATAGAAACAGACGGACAGACGGACATCGCTATATCGACTCGGCTATTAATGCTAATTTAGTATTTGGAATCCGCTAGGGTTTAATGACGATCCGATTAGACACACTATTATATAGTGTATCTTGTATACTTGGGTGACTCGACTAGAGCGACTTCTTATATTGTTGTAGGGGGTATTATAATATCGACACGAAATGTGTAACGCATTTAACTCCTTTTCCGCCTCCAGTATCAATACGCAATCTACGAGTACTCTTTCAACACTAGATGCTTGTTTTTGCTGTAAGCGGTACATGCTTATGATGTACATATGTCTGAACTGGCTGGATCGGACCAATATGACATAGGAACGAGAGGTGTTTATGTTTGAAAAACACTTCGGTGCTTAAGAATATGTACGGACCAAACTCATAAAATCGGAGACTGTATAGTTTACACAAACTGACCAAATTTGATTTGATTTGATATTAAATAGCTGCCATAGAAACGTTTGGTCAAATATTGAGTGGTGTGAACAACTTTTCACGCCCTGTAGCCATAAGATAAGGTAAAAGGGCCTTTTTACTCCCTGTACCCATAAAATGGGTAAAAAGGGGGTACTAAATCTGTGCAAATGTATGTAACAGGCAGAAGGAGACATCTCCGACCCTATAAAGTATATATATTCATAAGCCAATGTTCAATAGCCAAGGTATCCTAGCCCTATCCGTCCGCCTGTCTGTTTGCCAGTCCGGATGAACGCGTCGATCTCAGCAACTATAGGTGCTTGAGAGACCAAATTTGGAATGAAGGTTCCTGTATACCGTAGGCAGATAAATTTTGCTTCAAAATGCAGATATTCCTCTGCTCCCCCGTAAATCGATAAGAACGTTTTACAGCAACAATTTTAAAGATATGTTTATTAAATAGGTCATTCCTGATTTGAATTTTAAGTCAATCAGTTAATAAACACAGAAGTTTTTCAGTACAGCCTTGTTTGCACTGCAGTGCGCTGTCGTTTGTATGTGTGCATATTTATGTTTGGAAAATTTAGATATGGGTACAGCGCATCCCGTAGTCTGATATACTCGACTAGTGTATTCTTGTTATATTTCATCTTTTACAGTTCTTATATTTATTCAGATCCCTCTGAATGTTTTCGATACGAATATACCTATGCCCAGTGATGGTTCTTACGGTCTTTGATTGAGTTCGCTTTATGATGTTGATGATGCTGATTGCATTTCCCTATAGCTCAGAGCCATACATCCAGATTTTAAAACGCCAAGATAAGTTACTTCATCCGCTTGTAGTTACGTGGCAGTTATGTACGTCTGCTTGCATTCGTCGTGCTTGCATTCTTGATGTCTTGGTGTCATCAGACATTGTAGACATTGTCAACCGGTGGCTTATAGGGATGTCTGCAATCAATAGGACGTAAAGTACTGTGAAGACTGCAAAGACTTTTGTAGAGGTAGTATGTCCAGCCAAACACGGTAGAATGCTTGAGCAACGTCAATAAATATTGCAGTACAATATTCCCGATATTCAAACGTATTGCGTATTTCCGATATTATGCAATTACCCTGCTGATCCTTGTTTTTCTCTAGCCACAATTGGTGGGTTGGAGTTATGATGTGTAGTCTTAGGTTTGGGCCCATACGCAACAAAAGAATCTTTTCAAACAGACATAACAATAATAGGCTTATTGGTCTGTACCACGATGGTTGCGTTTTGTCCTTTCCCGGCGTTGGTATCACACCGATTTTGATGATTGACTTCTTCCACTTTGGAGGATAATAAAAAGTTTTTATTTGTTATGTTAATTTTTTTACAGGACCCAACACAATTTCTGTTTTTCAACACAAATTCAATTCTAAGACGACTGTTCGCGCCATGGAAACGAACAAAAAGCATCACTGGCTTGGGTCATTACCGAAGTTGACGTTGACTCGCTTAACTTTCATCATTATCAGCTGTTTCTCGCACCAAGTGTACCACTTGAAAAAACACATGATACTTTTTTATGTTGCGATACAACTTTTATGTTGCGACTGGAGATTGATGCAGGATAGAAAATAAGATTCCGGTACCGTCCGTCGGCCGCTCGCGAATCCTGCTTGAAAAATCTCTTATCTGACACAGACTTATCTGATATGTACTCGCACAATAGAATTTTTCTTGAATTTAAATAAAGTTTCACTTACACACAAGTGGAATTGAATGAAATCAAATTTGTCAAGGTTCTCATTTTCAACACAGAAGCTTGACAGCCATGACTAAAACCAAATATTTATGCACTTCTTGAACAACTTCTGCGATAGGTAAAGATCCCTTGCTTTGGCTTTTTGTTCTTAGTGTTTTACACTTACATTCCTTGCCACAGTCCATACACATCGGGCCTACCCTAGGCAGCAAAGTCTTATTTCCGACAAGCATACAGCGTGGCTGGTTAAAACATATGGACACCTCTAAATTGCCTGAAGTACGAAATACACTAGCTTGAAATAATTTCACGGAAGACTACGTAAAACTAATTACCAGTAATCTTATAGCCATTTGGTACACAAGAAGCCAAGCGCAGATCAGACTTTTCACCATCTTCAACTGCCTCAAATTTCTGACCGTCAACGTCACTAGCAATAGTAATGTCCTCTTTACCTACGCAATCAGAAGGATAATGCTTAGAGCAGTCAAAACATACATTGTTGTCTTGTCCATTTGTCGCTGTAAGATATTGAATTAACTCATTTGCATTATAAATAGGTTACACTATGTGCGCTTCTGGGACTTACTGCTTATGGAATACCATATAAGAAAACAGAAAAGCAATTTTAAAGTACCACTGGAATTTTTCATAACCACTCGTGTGTAGTTCTATTTTATCAGAAAGTATGTAAAGTTTTGAGCATGCTGAGATGACGTTTCTAGCTTGAAATTTTCAACGAACAAAAAAAAAACAAGTAAGAATGCTATAGTCAGTCGAGTATACCCGACTACAAAATACCCTGTACACAGGTCAAAAATTTCCGATCGCATCTTCGTACATTTATACATACTCACACACATACACAAAGACGCACACACAGAAGCGACAGCGTAAGCAAGGAATTTTAAGTAGCGGCTGTGGTTCTTCTTCCCCCCGCTGTGCAGTATTGAACCTTCTTTCGTGAATGATTTCCGTGCTTATTTTCCGATTGACTTGAAATTTTTACTAAAAGTGACCCAAGCAACCATACATGCCAAATCCCATATCTTTCAAATTGTGGCTGCAAAACATTTTTATTAAATTGCAGGGGGAATATATGAGATCCAAAATAAACTTGATCTGCGCCTGCTTTACACGAACCTACATTTGAAATTGTGTGTCTTTTGCTTTTATAGTTTCCGAGATCCCGGCGTTCATACATACGAACAGATAGACAGACGGACATGGCCAAGCCGAATTTTCTTTTTATACTGATCAAGAATATATTTATATACTTTATAGGGTCGGAGATGTCTCCTTCTGCCTGTTACATACATACATTTGCACAGATTTAGTACCACCTTTTTTACCCATTGTATGGGTACAGGGAGTAAAAAATGGCTGAAGCTGTTGACGTTAAAACCAAATACAAACAAGTAAAACGTTTCAGTCGAACGTATCCGACAGCAGAATACTCTGTTCCCAGTCCGGTATAATTATCTTATATGAGGGTTCGGAAAGAGACGCGACGAAACCAGTAGTCTGTATGTCCAATTTGATGATTCTATATAGATTTTGATATAGACTTGAGATATCAATTTTGTTAATTTGCGGGGGGGCTAACATTAGTCTGTGTACCACATTTTGTGACTCTAGCTATGAATCTGTAGGAGGTATACCCCTGTGAAAAACGTGTTATGGGGACAGCATATGCCGATTTTGTTATGCATATCTGTCCCTTCGGGAACAGATTAGAAAAATTTATAACCACCATGTTAATATTCTCTTGTGTGGAGCTTTAAAAATAAATTCGATTCAAATCACATGATAACCAAGAATGTTACATTTCAGAGCTTTTCCGGGGGCTAATTTTCTAATATCGTTGAAATATGGGTCAAATGTTTTTTTGTACAGATCCTTGAAAATGAGTTGGAAATCGATTCGATCATAAACAAAAAAGTTTCACACAACAGTTTTCCGCGATTTTGCACGCTTGAAGGTGGAATTTTGCAAAACCTTGTCATATTGTGCACTTCCAGCTTCCTAGCTCTTTCGATTTGGCTGTGCAAGGAATCTATAATACTTAATATTATTCGGTCAATATACATATAAGTATTTTAAGAATTAATGTAAATTTTCACACAGTGAGAGTGTGGTCTCACTTAGTTTGGATAAAATATTTGTATAAACAAAAAGTTTGATATTGTGATATAGGGTCCGCTTTTGACCAAATTTGGCCAGATTGTATAAACTATCTAGAGACTCTGTTTGGGAAAGTTTGGTTAGGATACCTTCATAAACAAATAAGTTTTTCATACAAAAACATAGTTGTCGACCGATTGTTCCTATGGCAACTATATGAAATAGTGATCTGATCTGGCTGGTTTTCGTATATGTATTGCCTGCACCAAAAACAAATATCTGTGTGAAGTTTCATAATCATAGCTTTAAAATTGAGTGATAAGTTAGAATGCAAACAGACGGACTGGCCACATTTTCTCACTATGGCACATACAGGGGACCATAACATATCAATCGACGCGTTAAGAATAGCTCTACAATATGCTGGTAAATTATAAGATTATAAGCGATAAGTTAGAATGTAAGCAGACGGACTGGCAAGATTTTCTGACTTTGACTGCGTATTATTTAATATGTATGGCACAGAGAGGGTTTATAATAATACATCAATCGACGCGTTAAGAATATATCTACAATATGCTGGCAAGATTTTCAAAATCGGACTAGAATTACAGGCACACAAGCCGATTTTCAAAACAAAAAGTCAGTGATTTTCATACAAGTTCAAAAGCGGGCGCTGAGATTCATAACATGTGACGTCACACGCTCGCATCGCCGAATAACGGCGACTAACGGACATGCGCATGGCGTAACCTACTGTCTCTCATTCGTCAGCATAACCTACTGTCTCTCAACCATGTTTAAAGGCCGAGAGAGCGAGATATAGAGATATAGAGATGTTTTGTGTCTTTTGCACTTTCACGTTGTTATGCAGCAGCTGGCGCATACCGAGATTTTGATACAATTTTCACATACTTCCCGATATATATTTGACCATTTTTATCTTGGATCCAAAATAAACTTGACCTGCTTATGATATACAGGAACCTACATTTAAAATTTGGTGTCTCTAGCTATAGTTTGAAGACCTGTAGTAGACCTGTACGGGGAGCTTCTTAGTCGGGCTTGCTCGAGAGCATTCTTAATTGTTAAATATAGTTTTTTTACACGATCCAACACAATTTCTTTGTTTTCTAATCACAACTTTCAAACCATACGCTGTTCACGGAATCGAAATTAAAGCTTCACTTTATATCGATTTAATTAGCTTTATTCATTATCAGCTGCTTCTAGCGCCAAATATTAAAACTGCTGATCCTAAGTATTGGTTGATATACTTGACAAGACGAATGACATTTTACAACACTCTTAGAAACAAATCGCAATTATTTTGTTGCGACTGGAGATTGGCACAGGATAGAAAATACGATCCAGGACCCGCCCGTACCGAATGTTTTCCCTTCCTGATCTAGGACGCTCTCGAATCTTGCTTGAAGACCCAACAGGGAATTTTTTTCTGGCACGTAGATATCTGATGTGTACTCGCACAATACGATTTTTCTTAAAGTTAAATAAGGAAATGGATATATTGCACGAGTCTGTTGCACAAAATCGATTTCGTTGCATTTCATGATCATGGGAATAAATATATTCTCATTTTCAATACAGAAACTTCACAACCATGATTACAACCAAATATGTATGTATTTCTTGAATACCTCTAGTGATAGGTAAAGAGCCGTTGCTTTTTCCGATTTGTAGTTCTTCACAGCCACAGTCCTTGCCACATTTCTGACACATCGGGCCTATCCAATACAGCAAAGACTTATTTCCGACAAGCATACAGCGTGGCTGGTTAAAACATATGGACACCTCTAAATTGCCTGAAGTTCCAAATACACTACATTGAAATATTTACACGGAAAACTACGTATAACTAATTACCAGTGATTTTTTCATGATCAGGTACACATAAAGCCAAACGCGTATCAGGGCTTTCATCATCATCAAGATGATTAAGCAATTCAAAGTCATGATCATTCGCGACAACAGAATCCTTGGATCCTACGCAATCAGAAGGTAAATACCTAGCGCAGTCAAAACATACATTGTTTCCTTGTCCATTTGTCGCTGTAAAATATTGAATTGACTCACTTGCATTATACATTGGCTACACTATGTACGTTTCTGGAACTTACTTCTTATTAAATACCATTGAAGAAAACAGCAAATCAATTTTAAAATACCTATAGAATTTTTCATTTTGTTCTACTTTATCTGAAAGTAATAAAAGTTTTGAGCATGCTGCGATGAAATAAAACCAACTGATCTTATATCCTTGAAGGGCGAATTGTGTTAAGAAATGTTTAACGCATTGAAGAAGACGTTTCCGACCCCACAAAGTAGATACATATATTTTTGATCAACATCAATTGCCGTGTGGATATAACTAATCTCTATATTTTAGAGCTATTGTGAAGAAAATTGACAAGGTTTTTTTTGCTGCAGGCGTACTGCCTGCTGTATTGGACCACTATAACATATGAACCGGCCATTGCACAGATAGATTAACTCCATCACAACAAAATTTTAACATTACTGACGATATTTTTTGGCTATTCTATCTTATTCATTTTATATACGGATAGATGAAAACTATTGTTTATTTTATGTCGTGGCTGTGCTTCTCGCATTTCCTAACTATATTATATTACATTTTTGAAAATTGAGTATCACAATTTTTCCTCCCGTGGAAACTAAATAGTTGAGCCAAATGCTTAATGCTTTGCTGTGTAGGGCTATGGCAATGACTTTGAAGCCGAGCTAACTAAACAAATAATCTCACTCATATGACTTTAACCGCGACTGTGCCGACGGGTGGGCGTAGTCCTTTAAAATATTTTTGATGAAGTTGAAAGATAACCTTTCATTATATGGATGCACATGTGAATGTGTGTGCATGCTGCTGGGCCGCCTTAATATATTGTTTTATTAAATAATTGTGCAATGAAGTTGATCTCCGCCACAGCTACAATAAACATTTACCCTATTATTAATAAATTCAAATTTGTGCGGCTTTGTATATAACACTCTGGCAGCTCTGGTAATTGTTTGATATTTTCAAACACTAAGACGAACAACTATCGTGTCGATATATGCAGATCGGTCAACTTTTATTTGCATTCATTTTATTATTTCGACAATAGTCTTGTTCCGCCGACATTTGCCTTCTGATTTTGAGACGTTTTGTTTAAGACCATAGTCGGACCTTTGACGCAGTCTTTATACGGGGGCGCTATACCAAAGAATTACCATCAAAACACATGTCGAGCAGCAGCGCGCCATCCACCGTAGATCGATAGCAAAGCATAGGCAGAGTCCACGATTGAGAGAGCTCATAGGTTATGACAAGACGTCTGCAAGTTTTGGCTCTCACTGCGCATGTACGTCACATTACCCCAAGAATTGCGCGCGGGTTTAAAAATTGTATAAAAAGCACTGACGTTTTTTAGTATATCGGCTCGTGTGGCTGTAATTCCAGTCCGATTTTGAAAATCTTGCCAGCATATCGTAGATACATTCTTAACGCGTCGATTGATGTATTATAAGCCCTCTATGTGCCATACATATTAAATAATACGCAGTCAAAGTCAGAAAATCTTGCCAGTCCGTCTGCTTACATTCTAACTTATCGCTCAATTTTAAAGCTATGATTATGAAACTAAATTAGAGTTTATACAATCTGGCCAAATTTGGTCAAAATCAGATTACTGTATCACAATATCAATCATTTTGCTTATACAAATATTTCATCCAAGCTAAGTGAGAGTTTTATAATACTTCAAATAGTTTCCTATAATGTGATAAAAATCGGAACACATGGCTCCCATAGGAGCAATCAAAGAAAAATTAAGTTTTGTATAAAAAACATTGCTGCTAGGGTATACATTTTCGTCACCCGAAGATAGCCGTTCTTTCTTGTTTTATTTTAAATTAAACCCGAATATTCTTAAATTCAGTAGATTTTCCAAATTCGTTGAATTCACACCTGACAAAGTAATAAAATATTATTATTAGGAAGGAGTGTTCAGAAGAGAACACATGAAAAGATAATTTTATTGTGTCGGAAAACAGACGGACAGACAGACAGAAAAATTACGTCCCAAATAACCTAATCTTACCGGACTTGAAACAGAGTGTTCTGCAGTTGGGAACGTCAGATGCTGGATTTTTAAAATGAAAATATCTATCTATTTATTACGCGGCATATTAAGAAATTCAAATTCGGGGCATTTCATTTGCTACTCACAAAACTAATAATTATAAATGAAATGAGACAATCTAATCTATTTGGAGATGGATTATTCAGTTTAACAAATATATGCCAATGCTTATAATCAGTATAAGTCCTCCACATTTAACTGGTAAAGATCCACTGATAATCTCACAGCTGCAATAGCTGGCACAAAATCTACAGACCAAAGGATGCATATGATGTTTGTTTATAACATCTTTATTTTGAACTCCCTGACATCCAAGATTTGGCGACCAAAAACAAATGAAGGTTTCTATATCACCTGTAATCCTTAAATTCAGTATACAAAAATGTGAAATGTATATAATATAAGTAATTACCATCTATTTTATAGCCTTTATTTACGCAATTCGTTAAGGCTTTATCTTCGCCTTCTGCCTGTTCGAGTTTGACAACTAATTTATCGTCACTTACAGACATCCTAAAGGCAGCCCAACCAGAAGCATTCAAGTTACATCCGCCAGTATACGAACTGCAGTTGACACATTCATTGTTCGATGTACCAACTAGCTCTGAAACAGGTATGCAATCATAACATATGAATGTTACTACAAATCTATACTTACCACTTATTGAGTACCATGGTAAAAAACTAGAAAACAGTATTCCATAAAGGTTTACTTTGTTCATCTTTTTAATTATCGTAAAGTAAATATACTGAACTTAGATGAACTGCGCCGAACTAGAAGAGCTTTTAGAAAATACACGATATTATGAAGGAATAAACATTAGACCCTTAGATTTTTAAAAAGTTTCGTACTTTGAATTAGTAGTCAAAAACTGAAAACAAACAGTGCGGCTCTAAGTCTTCAATATAGTTGCTCAACGGGCATACCATCTTGAAGGTCCTCTTAGCCATAATTACTGCCAAAAGTTAGCCATGAATACAGAATCTAAACAATGTCGTATAAAGAAAGCGGGAAACCCGCAAAGTACAAAGCTCAACATAGCCGAGCGATAAGAGTGTAATCTACTATTTTTGGGACGTGCCTGAAATGGGAGGGCCAGAGGGTGATAGTATCAACAATCATCAGCGGGACCACCCAAAGCGGTCAAACGTGTCAAATATAATGATGAGGTAATCAGTTCACTAGTACTGAGCACCCTATGCGATAAGGTCTTCGGTAACAGATCCGATCAGGGGCGCACCAGTAGCGGCTGCAGATTTCGTAAATAGCCGACTCAAAAGTTAAGATCAAAACGGTAATCAATTAGTAAGCACAGACTGTAAATTAGCAAACGTTGACAGACAGTCCCAGGCCGCTTATCGCCCAGGGCCCAGATAGCCCATGCCCATGCCTGGCTCATGTCAAGGGCTATCTGCGCGCCCTGAGCCGGCATCAGCATCAGTATCGGCGTCGTCATCGTCATCGGCAGCGGTACCGACTGCAGTACCGGGTCTCTGATAGAAGTCGTTGTCATTATTCGCTCGCATCTCGGACGTCCAGCAACGGTCCAGCTGCTCAGCTGGTGCTCCCTAGTATTATGTTCCCGCTGCTAAATCACTCGGTCTTGGTTGTCTGCCGCTGCTGCCTGTTGGAGCAGCCGCCACTCTATCACAGCATTGGCGAAAACAACCATCTCAGCACCAAGCTGCTCGCCCTTGCACCCAATCTACAGATTGTTCCCAGCGATGTCATATGTGAGCTTTGCCTGCGTCTCCTCCACGGATCGCTCGAGTTCCGTCAACGTTGTGAGGAATCGGAGCGTATCCTACGCGCCAGGCACGACCAGGCCTTGGAGGATGCCCTCGAGTGCCTTGAACGTGAGGTGGGTTGCTTGGAACAGGCCAAATCAACGCCAGTTTCGTCATTAATGGAACCCGTGGATTTTGGTGAGTTCTATTATTAAAATTTGAATAAATTATGCGCTTCATCATTGCCTGGCTAAAGTACTCTCTTTGAGGGTATTCAAATATTGTTAAGTAATAATTTCCATGATAAGTAAATTCATAAGGCATAATATATGTATACAATTTCGTTATCTAAAAATTAATTGAATTAATTGAAGTGTTACTGAAATATAATCGAAAATGATTTGCGTCAATATTTATTTTATTACAAAATTAGTCGTACACACATACATATGTTGACGCCGCGCGGGTCGGATTACTATATCTTTTATACTTTCTATTGAAACGATCGGCCGAAAATTGATTTGTTAAACAAACAATTATTCTGCTCATACATATTGGAAGAAAATTGATACCCTTGTGCCGTATTTGATCGAAATCAAACGAATGCATCATTTAATTGCCATAGGATGGAACGGTTAGGCGTTTGAATTGCATGACTACGTCCTGGGTATCCAGATTATGGTTAAGATCAAATTCATTTATCGTTCATCTGTCATAGGAGTTTAACTTTAATTAACATGTCAAACCGGGGCAACTCGCCGCTAGATAAATTACTGTTCAATGATGAAAAACTAACTCCGTTTCCTTGACCTATATTCTTTAAAGTTCTACAGTTGACACTTGGATTGCATTGTTCTATTTTGTTGTAGATACCTTGGATTTGTCCGACATGTTTCAAGCCAGTTATGAGCAATCGAATACGGCGATTGCCGCTTGGGATGCTGGCACACTGAACACGCCCGTACATCTACCAGCCACGCTGGAGCAGCTCGAGGTCAATGCTCCGATGGAGCAGCAGAGCTGCAGGGCTGGAGTAAAGCCAGCGCTAATTGATAAGCCCAAGCGGAGGCAAGCACCACGTAAAAATAAACCGGCTGGCGCACCTCGATCAAGGACGCCCAAATCATTGCGCCCGTGCTCCGAGTGTGAAAAGAAGTTCACGCGCAACTTTCAGCTGAAGTTGCACATGATCTCGGTGCATGGATTGGGCGATGGGCTTCGCTATCAGTGTGAGGTGTGCTCTAAGAGCTTCGCCTCGCGTCATAGCCTGCGGTATCATTTCACGTCGCTGCACTCCACCGAGCGTCCATTCGCCTGCGAGCTCTGTGATCGGCGATTTGTGCTGCGAACCCAACTGATCTCGCATGCCCGCATGCACACGGGCGAGACGAAGCCGCGGATCTATGCCTGCAATGTATGCTCCAAAACCTGGCCAACGAAGTCGGATTTACGCACCCACATGCGCTCCCACGATCCCGACATGTCCAAGCGGCCATATAAGTGTGATAAGTGCGATAAAGCCTTCTTCACGCGTGGCCACCTAAACTCGCATCACTTGGTGCATACCGGGAGAAACCCTACGCCTGTACTTATTGTGACAAGTCCTATCAGAGCGTTGGAAATCTTAATAACCACACGGTGCGACAGCACGCGAATATCATCGAGGCGCAGCAGGACCTTAAATATTCAGGCTCCTTGGACATTGAAAGCTAGAAAACCCCAGGACAACATGTGCAATTCGGTATTAACACTTCTATAGTTTAGAGTCACTTTTAATTTAAGATAAGATAACTAGTTATACTCTGTTTCCAAATATTTTTTCTAGACGAGTACATTGGTATTTTGCAATGTCCGCCTGTGCGTATAGGCGCAATTTTTTTCGACACCGTTGAAGCCAGGCCATTCAAACTTGGTACACATATTGGTATAGTACCTTCAGCATATAAATTGTCGAGATCTCCCAAAAAAAACTAGCTTCAAGTGTGTGGAAAAAATTGAATTCATATGGACACTGTACAATTTTCACAATTCCTTCTTTTCCACAATTTTTTTTTGAGCAGAGTATAAATAAAATATATTAAATATACAAAGCAATATATAGAGCTCGTGCAAGAAATATATAATTAAAACTTTAGTTAGTACTCTTTAATCCTAATTTATGGAGAATATTGCATAACACACCTAAATGAATAAATAAGTAAATTTAGGTTATAAGTCAGCTGAATGTTTTGAATACCAATATTAAAACAATTAAAAAATGTGTAGAGATATATATACATAACAATAAATAATCTTAGTTTTAAAGTATGTATTTCTATTATCTGCAAGCTAATAAAAACTTAAGATAATAAAATTACATTTCTAAACTTTTCTATGAAAATTAGATAACATTAGCTCATATTGTCGATGAGATATGCAAGCATTTTTTGGTTTTCGACCAACCCTGAGACTATATAATCCAAATACATTTTCATATATATATGTATATATATGTATAATATACAAATATATAACATAAGTACTCGTATATACATACATACATACGTATATACGTAAATACTTTCTACAAAAGCACACGCTCAAATTCTTATGAAGCGGGGCTTATCATTTCATTTGACATGTATGTATGTATGTACATTGTACACATTTATATTCACTATGTTGCCTTTAATAGCACTCACTTAATACATACAGCAATAATATATATAAGTGAATTATTAATAAAAATTAAAAGTATACGTACTAATAGAAGAAACAACAACAGGAAAGTAAGCGAGAGAGAGAGAGAAAGTTAAAAAAAGCGCAAGTAATTCTTCCAGTATATTCATACTCAGTATACTAAGTATATAGTGGAAGAGAGGGAATACATGTTCAATGAAAACCGATTTGGACTCCTCACATTGACTACCATAAAATTCAGCATCCAGATATTAAAGAAATGTATGTTATGAAACTAAATCTTAGAGTATTACAAATATTTTTCTTACACTATATCTGCCGAGAGTTTATACTAACAAGTGTTTTAAATATTGTTGCTCTAGCTTTGAGGGCGTCGATAAAGCTGTGTTAACATGAAAAAATACACAATTTAGCTAAACCAATAGACACTTGATACCAAACATTTTTGGCATTACAGTATACTAATTATTAGACCTCGGAATTTTGCATATTTCGTAATTTTCATCAGATTGGTACCAAAATTTGTATGCAGACGTCTTATCGTTTAAATATAACAAATCTTAATGCATATCGAAAATATGCAAAACATGCAAATATGCAAAAAAAATTAAAATATGCATATCGTTTTCAACTCTATTTTCAGTGAAACGAATTTTGGTGTTATCAGAATTTACCTATCTTAATCCTTTAAAAATATGCAAATATGAAAAATCCGAGGTCTACTAATTATGTACAAAATAAAGTAACCTAGTTATAAACAAAATTGGGAAAACACTATTTATGTTTTTATACTATGTTCCCGAAGGGAAAAAGAGTATATTGGGTTTGCGAAATGTCCGTCTGTCCGTATGAACGCAATTTTTTTCCACACCCTTGAAGCTAGAGCAACCAAACTTGGTACACATGTTGGTGTATACCCTTGGTGTATACCCTCAATTTATATGTCGAGAAAAATATTTGACCACACAAATATTTGATTTGGAAACCTTCTTAGCTGTAACACCTTTGGTGATTTAATGCTAATTGATTTAATAAGGTTTAGGTTGTCTGCTTAAAGTCTACTGAAAAGAATCAGCAAAATGTCAAAGCAATGTACTCTATAACTATTTATATATGTATGTATGTGTTTAAATTGGAATAGGGCATATAGTATACGCCTTTCTCAGGCCCAGGTCCACGCTTTCGTTATTATGTACACGGTGCCACTATCAACGCCTTTAATCAAAACAAGTGCCCGACTGTCTGACCGCAAACAACCGAATGCGAAAGCAACCATATACACGTCCACAGATATATACATACATACATCCATCCAGAGCTACAGCCAGTAAAGACAATTTTGATTGTGGGCAGCATTTGTTTCAATTACAAAATGACCACAACAACGAGATATGTCATAATTACGGACTTGACTTGAGCCACAAAAAGTGTTAATCCAATTAACTTTGATTCAACACCGGGAAGTGACCGCGGCCTGGCCTAGGTCAGCGATTTGTTTGGCTGGCAACTCGGGCAGCAACACAGACAAAGTGAGTGGGGGAAAGAGCGAAAGAGAGGAGGAACAGAGATGGGCAGAGCTCTCTAACTGAGTCACAATCGTTGAGAATGCGACGTGATAACCTTGCCACCTTCAGACCCCGGGCAAATAATGTAACTCGCTGGGCATTTCTTTATAAGTACTAAGTAACAATACATACTTACTCATGCATACCTGTATGCATACTAGAGACCAAACATACTTATTCACACACAAAGACGTGTCTCCAAGCGAGGTAAATCGAGTGCCCAGACATTGACCCGACCCCACCTCAAGATATGTATAGTCTCAGCTCACAGCAGAGCCTTTGTGTCTGGACCATCACATCACATCGCATCACGCATGCGTCGTTGATATGGGTACGTGTTCTGGGTGTTGTAGTTGGGATCTGTTCATTGTTCTTAAAAGAACATGTGATAAAAATAAATGTCATTATGGTACCCAATTTTCCTTACCTTGCAAGTAAAAACAGTACCTTTAAACTTGCAGCTAGAATGTCATTCCTTAATAAGCACATACTTATCTGGAACTTCCCCATCTAATTTATGTAGTTCATGTAATATTTTCAATTAAAATCAAAAAAGCGCCTTTACAGTTCTCTTGCAGTCCAAATGTATAAGACGCTGAACTATTGTTTCTTGAGAAACTGTAAGGTCTAACGATCTATATATATAAAAGAGTTCGTCGTGACTAACTGATTGGCAATCATCGCACAGCCCAAGCCGTAAGATCTAGGACACTGAAATTTTCACAGTAGGTTCCATCTATGATGAAAGTGCACAAAAATTCATTTGTCGCACATTTTACCTATTTTGGAAAATCCCCCATGGGCGGAAAATGGGGTCTCAAGGTTGTATGGGCGAAAGTCTAATTCTATTCCGATCACCTTAATAATTTTCATGCGATTGACTTCAAACTCATTTTCAAGTTTCTACACAAAAACATAATAGGCGCGGTGCCCAAAGATTTTACAAAATTTACCCGCAAGGTCGGAAAATTCGCGGAAAACTTGTGTATGAAACTTTTTTGATTATCGTCCGATTGGCATCAAACTCATTTTCAAAGCTATTCACATAAAATAATTCGAAATGTGTATCACCAATTTCGGGAAATTCAACCCCATGGTCGAAAAATCGGTAGTCGACATAATAGGGGCTCAAAGATTTTGGAAAATCTACCCCAAGGTCGGTTATAATGGGTGAGTAAAAAATCTTGATATAAAAGTTATCTATCTATAAAAAAATTTAGATGTTGACCAATCGCATGGCAGCTATATAAAATTTTACAAAAAGGCAATTTCACACGTTTTTTTTTTTCAAAAAATGGTTGATCATAAATTGAGCGAAACTGATCACTACGAATCCGATACAACCTGTAGCAAGGTGTGAAATATATGTATACATACTCACATAAGTACAACTGAAACTTTTCAAAATGTTGCTTGTAAGAGCATCTGAAATTGAATATAAGCTCGACCTGCGTATGGTATACAGGAAAACATTTGGTTTGGTATCCCTAGTCTCTGAGATCCTTGATACATACGGACGGACAGACGGACAGGTCTACACTATATACACTTGCTGTTGTTACCGACTCACAAACATACCCACTTTGAGTCAAGAATGAATCGAGTGCCTCTTACGTACATTAATTTGCTAATTATTCTTCTTACCCCTTTACAATGTAATTAATTAATTAGGGTGTAAAAACATTGAGTTTGGTTTTGGGTTCGGCTTGCTCAGTTCAATACTCGGTTGAGAATTGAAAAAATTTAAGTTCCGGACTCGACCAAATTGCAGACTTGCTTTCAATATTATTCTTTCATTTATTTACATAGTAACAACAGTTGCACATTTGCAATTCTTTTCAGAATCAATTATCCAGATATCCGCCAGGACGCTGGTCAAACAGAAGACGGCCCAACTGAGATTGCTGCTGAGCATAGAAGCTGTTCGTCTGCTGGTCCAGCCCCGCCTCCGGGGTCACCGATTGTCGTACCAGCTCCCTGAGGCTGGCCGAGATCTTGGCAGTGCGAAATCGAGCCTCGTGGCGCCTCTGCCGACAGTCCACAAATCGTTGCGATTGCTGACGCTTCCTTTGAATATCGTGCTGCAGCTGATCACGCTTCAGGCGCTCCAACTGCTGGCGTTCGCGCCAATGTTCCTCGTGTTGCAGCTGCTCCACGTGATTGTCGTGGTGCAGCCGCTTCAAATAGCCCTCCATCAGCTGGGCACGCAGCTCGTCAGCTCGCTGCAGCCGTTGGGTAAGGCGCATACAAATGTCGCGCTTCCGTAGCGTAGCATCCAGTTGCTGTTCCTCCTGCTGCAAATTGACGGCCTCGCTGCGACGTGACTCCTCATAACGGCGCTTGCAGAGGGTCAAGTCACGCTCCAGACGCATAGCCTGTAGGCGCTGCTTGGCAGCCGCATCCTTGGCATCGAGTGCACCACGCAGCCGCCGCAGCTCGGCCAGATCGCGCTCGGCCAGCGCCTGCAGTCGCGCCTTGGTCAGCAGATAGTCCTGGAACTGTTTGTCGTGAACCGCACGCTTGTACTCCTCCAGCTGCTCGCACTTCAGCAGCTGACGTTCCAGGCGCTCATTCTCCCAGTATTTGCGTGCCAGCCAAGCGTGCTCTTTGTCTGCCGCCTGTTGGCTGCGTTTTACGGCCATGCGATTGAGTATCTTCTGGTCGTGACTGGGCACCTGGGCATAGGCAGCACGCACCGTTGGCGCCAGGCACAAATTGGCCATGGAGGCGCACAGCGAGTTGCCGGAACTCTTACTACGACCCATTGGTGACTGGCCAAGCGGCACGAGGGCCATGTGCTCCTGTGACTTAGATTTGGCCCTGCCGCAGATGGCCAGCGTAGAAGCATCGCCAGCCGCTAAAGAACCGAACACAGTCTGCAACAAAATCATGCATAATATTGAATCCAGGATCAATTTACTGGTGCATCTCTTACTCACCTGCAGCATTTGGCAGTCCCGTTGTCCGCCTGCGCGTCGCGACCGCTGCTTCGGCTGTGTTTCCACCTGGCACTGTGGCTCCTCCTGCCTGGAGTGACTGCGCTGACTGCCAGCGCTCTTGGAACGTCTGCTCCTGGCAGCTGTGGACTCGCGCACCTGGCACTCTGTTGGCTTCGCCTCTGTGGGCGATTTGGAAGCGCTGCGTTGCCGTTGCCTGCTGTGGCTTCTTTTCAGTGCGCTCTCGCTGCGCTGCAGTTGCTCCAAGACTCGGATTTCCTGCTCCAGTTGCTGCAGTTCCGACTCCGGCTGCCCGCGTCCACTCACATTGCTGCTGCTGTGTGAACTGTAGCAGTCGCAGTGGCAAATGTCGCAGCAACTATCCGCCAGCTCGATTGCCTCCAGCAGCTGATGGTGCTCTGCCTCCGCCTGGGCCCGAGTTTTGGTGCAGCTAATGCCACGTCGCTTCCTCTTTGGCGTCATAATGCGACGTTCAGCGGCCCATCGCTCCTCTGGATGCGGGTCAAACTTGAAACTGGCACAAATTTCTATGCATTCCAATTTAAAATTTTATTTTGGTGCTTCCATACGTCAGCTAGCTGCTCGTAAACCCAAATTCCTGCGCACCTGCAAAAACATTTGCTTCATTTTTAGTTTTGTTTACTTTTTTATTGATTGCCCGCTCGCCCGTTGCCCCGGGCAACACCCTGCAAAGCAGCAAATTGTTGAGTTATTTTTGTTTTGACTTTGGCTTTTGACAACTATTGGAGGTTCTCCGTGGGTATTTCTGGCATCCATTAATGCCGGAAATTAGCTGTGCCAATTAGACTTTGGAAAGTGAAAGGTGAAACGGTTCGAAGGACGGATGGAACTCTTATCAGGCATACTCGGATACGAAGCTGCCAAACTTCATACACGCTATTTATACTACGAGCATTGCATGCACTTTTATAGTTCTTCCACACATTAATGATTTTAATCGTACTCACAACTTGTGATCCAGTTTCTTGTTTCATTTTGCCAATAGATCTCACCATAAAAGGCATATTGTGTTTCATTTCCTTAACAAAATGTAATTCGTTTTGACTCAACTGAAGAACTATTTTTTAAAAAATTACATTTCTTCGTTCTTAACTTGCTATTTCCATTAAAATAACAAAGTAATATCCATTTAGTGTATATATGTATGCATATATATATTTGAATTAAATAATTAATTTGGTATACAGTTGTATATGTTTACGTATATATAAATAGTCGTAACATTATGCAATAAATAACATACGAAAACAATTAAATTCCATATTCCATAAATTCCAAAAACACAAGTCCAAGGTTTGACAATATTCCATAGATATATCGTATTTGTAGGTTGCGAAACGAAGGGGGAATTGTGTCTGACGGTTGCTTGAACTGTTTGATTATAATATGTATATATCTTAGATTAGTGGTTATACAATAAACATTTTTAATGGGGCTAGCTAATAATTTACACACTCAATTTACACCATTAATGCCTAATACTGACAATAATAACAGAAAATAAAACTATACGATTTATGTCTAGTAAGTAATATTGCTCGGTTCGTTTTGAGGTTAGTTGAGGTATACTACGGACAATAAACAAAAAAATGCATATTCTTATTAAGTGCCTATTCGAAAACCAAGGGTATCGAGGTAAACGGAAGCACCGGACATGATGGCTCCAGCTGCAGCGAGGTGGCAAAACAATCTGCGGAGGAACTGAAGTCTCCCAAAGTTTCCATAACTTGACCTAACGCAAACCTGTAAGCACGACAAGAGACCTTGGAGACATTATTGATTTAATGATTTATCAATAACACTTGCCATATCTTGGGACAATTGGGATCCAATTTGGCAGCATCCTTGAGCATTTTTTCCGCCAGTCTCGGCTCGCCCAGCATTAAATGTGTTTCGCCCAAAGCACGTAGCGCCTCCGTGTGATTCGGATTAGCGGCCACAGCATTGAGGAAACATTGCTTGGCATCCAGCCATTGCTCCAGATAGACGTGCACCTGGCCTCGCTGCGAAGGTAAGAGATCAACAGTTAAATATAGAAAACTGACCGCAATTTAATTGGTTACCATGAACATTATCTGATGTGAGAGCGGATAAATTTGCGTGGCTTCGTGTATGCAATTGAGAGCCTCATTGGGCTGATCGATCCGTATATAGACATCAGCCAGCAGTAGCCAAATCTGATTGTATATAAATTGAGTATTTTCTTGAGTTATGGCTGAGCACACTCCAGGGGTAATGCTCCCAAAACTCACCTCAATTTGAAGCATCCAGGGTCTTCGTGGTCCCGGCCGTTGTGTAAAGGAGCTTAGTGAGCTGGCAGCCTCGCTCAAGGCCTGTTCTACGCGGGAGACTGCAGCCAGCGAGGCAGCATAGACGGAATCTTTAAGAGGCAATAAGTTAAGAATTACAACCGAAGAAAATACAAATAACGAGAGCAAAAGTTAGTGAGATCAAGAGTGTACAAATAATCCACAACAAACAATCTTTAAAGTGAGAGAAATACATATTACTAAAGAGAAGCATGTGACAAGATGCAAAAGTTAGGAGCAGGCAAAACGGCATACGAAAGAGAGAATAGAGACTACAACAGAGAACACGTGGGAGAGTCATGAAAGTGACGCAAGGCGTAAGTTGAAATTAAATAATTTTATACACTTGCAAAGAAAATAGCTTATTTAAACCACATTTTAAACAGTCTATCATGGTTTTATCATTCTATTTCACTGTACAAATGGTTTTAATTCTCACATGGATCTTATATGCACATATATGTATATCTTACTACTTCGGGCTCTAATCTTTTGATATTAAATGTTAAATGAATTTGAATCCCTAAAAAGAGCTGCAAGGTTTTCGTTTGGATACCCATGTTAAGTTAAATCGCAATCTCTTTAGCACTCCTTGGTCTCCTCATTCCCGTGCACTACAAATATTATTTTACTGTCACATAAATTTATATATGCAGATATTTTATTGCATTTTTGATTCTTGCACTTTTAATTTGAATTCTTCCTATATTGTTGTAATATTATTTATTTAATCAACGTACAATGACGCGGATCCGCATCAGGCGTCAGCCAACTATGAGATTTTGTGCGTTTAGTGAAATTTTGTGGAAGGATTAATTGCAAGCTCCAAAATAAGTCGATCTCTAAAATAACACTTTGTGATTCGCTGTATGGCTTGCAAATATGCTTACGGCCAGGCATTGACGCAAATTGAAAACTGTGCCTTGACTAACTGGCCATTAACAGTATCACAACGGTACCCAAAGGACCTTCAAAGAGAAAAACACACCCCAAAACCCACTATAGTTGTACGACAGGATATTCTGCACTTTTAAGCGGGGAAGAGTCGTTGGCAGCAATGTTTCGAGTCTAAAAGAATCGAATCGTTTCTTAGAGTCTTCTCTCAATAACTTTCATATGTAGAGAGCTTTTGGATATCAACTGTTTTATCGATTTAGAAATATCTAAGTAATTAGTTTCTAAATTGGCCCAAGAATTCTAATTTCTCGCGAAACATTGTCTTTGCAAGAATATAAAAAATTCGGTGCGCCGAAGTTTTAATTAAATGTTGGTTAAATTTGCAGTTGAGACTTACAATTATTTGTATGGTTTTATGATTTGGTTTATAGACAGACACATTCCGCAGAAGTTGGGTAGTTACATAGATGTAATATATATGTGTGTTTATACAGAACATATAGGCATTATTAGAGTCATGTATGTTTCAGGGTAATCGAGATGCAATCGATGCAAACGATGCCCCAGGGGGGACGGCACTTACTTGAGTCCTTGTCGGACATCTGCGATGAGTGTACCAAATGGACGCCGCTCTTTGTGTCCGAGTGCTTCTCCTCCTCGCCGGCCAACTGCGCCTCATACACTTCCCGCCAGACGGCCAGCATATGCTGCACCGTGGACAGCGCCGTCTCTGCATCCTCCAGATTCAGCTGCAGATGAGCCTTTACATGCAGCAGTTGCAGATTATCGGGAAACTCATGCAGCGCATCCTCCACCACGCCCAGCGCCTCCCTCGGACGACGCGATGACGTCAACAGCAATGCAAACAGATGCAAACAAGGCGCATGCTCCATGCGTAGCGCCAACGCGAACCGTATGTGATTCAGTGCTTCGCCCAGCTGATTCAGCAGCGCATACTGCAGCGACAAATAGTACTCGGCCAGGTGATCGTTACCGTCTTGCTGCACCGCCCGCTCCAGGCTCTCCAGTGCCAGTTTGTTGTACGCGTCACGTTCGCTCTTCAATGTCGCCTGTATGGCCAACTGCTGGTGCCCAATGCCCACAAAGAGTTGGCTACGTGAAGGACGCAGACCTACAGGATACAAGTAAGAGCGTACAATCAATTAATCAATGGGTGATAAACCAATTTTGTAATCGGTATCACAAATATGTTTCATACTACAAATGTTATGATACTTTGTATTGATTCACACCTGTTTCCATTTCTGAGAGTTCGATCAAAACATTCAGAATCGAATCTGAATCAAAAAACTATTGAAAATAATGGTTTAATGGTTTAAAAAGCAAGTGGAATGAAAACTATTTAAGCTTGACTTTAATCTTGACTTTAAACTTGATTTCTTTTGAAAACTAGTACTCAAAATCGAAAACTGATTCGAAATGAAAAGTACTAGGAAGTTGGGACATGCTTAATAGTCCGCTGTTTGGAAATGTTTTTGCTTTAAATATCAAGTTGCAGAAATAATTTTGTTTCTATGAAATACTAATATTTGAGTGTTCTGCTGATTCTACTAAAAATGTATCATTGCATTCAGGAAAGTGAAAAAATTTATCAACAAAAATTCTGCTTGATGAGCTCATGAATCAAAAAACTGATCTGTGACGGTTCTCAATTATTGAAACTAATATCAAAGTGTAGCAGAGTGCAGTGAATCCTAGAAGTATTCAGTAATTAAAGCAGTATCACGGGTAATTTTAGCAGTTCATTGAAATGATTAGTGCCCGTTGTTTGCACTCACCTTTCACCTCACGCTTGAGCGCCTGCTGAGCATAGTCCAATCCCTGTTTAACAGTTTCCAGGCTCTCGTAGCAGAGCCGCGAAGCGAGCAGGCAGGGCAGCGGATCGCCGGGCGTTAGCTTCATGGACTCCTGCAGCACGCGCAGCGCATGGGAATGCTTCTCTGCGGCCATTAAACTGAGGCCGTACTGACGCCAGACATGCTGTTCACCGAAGCTAAACTTGAGCGCCTTCTCGAAGGACTCGTTGAGCAGCTGCACCAGGCCCCAGCGTATGGTGGCCAGTGTGAGCAAATCGTAGACAGCCGTCACATTGCCCATGGCATGTTGGCGCGCCTGCCGGAACTCCGGGCTCTGGGAGAGCACAGTGTCGCGCACGGCCAGAGCTTCTGCGATGAGGAGCAACAGAATGACCTCTTCCTGCTGATTGCGCGGTGTAAACTGCTGACGTGCCGCATATTTTCGTGGCTTCCACAGACGCTTGGTGGCGCCTCCGCCGCGCAAGGTGCTGCCACCTGACTTGGTGGTAAACGGCGGAGCATAAATCGTTCCCGAGACGCCGCGCAGCAGCACCTCCGCCAGCTGGCGGGTCAACGTGAGCCGCAGCGATTGCGTAGCCCGCGTCTCGATGGCATTCAACATAATGCGATAGCGTTCAACTGCCACCTGCAGCTTGCCGGTCTTGATTAGCACAATGGGCGCCCGCTGCAGCGCCGTCTCTAGTATGGCGCCCATGCGTCGGCTAACCTCCAGCGTGACGCTGCTGCTCGGTATGGTGCTGCTGATGGCAAAACTGCTGGACGACTGCTGCACACCTCCGCCAGCGTTAACATTCAACGTGGAGCCGGCGGTGGAGTTATTCGATGAGCTGCTGCCGCTTAAAATGTCGTATTCCTGCAGATACAGCAGGCCCAGATCGGAGGCGCGCTCAAAGCAACAGATCTGCAAGGAAAGGGATGTTTAATAGGAATATGACTTTTTGGTTAGATCAAAATCTATGCTGCAGTGTTGTAGGCCAAATTATTATAGTTCCCTTAGCTATCAAATTGATATATTTTGGACATATACATATCAAAAACCAACTGCAGAAAAGTGAAAGTTTGTAATAATAACTTCGTTACGCTTCCTGAAGGTTTTCATTCGATGCCTCATTGTGTATAATATTTATGCACAACTGTAGGTAACGGCACTTACCATTTCTGTGTCCTTTTCGGCCTTTTTGAACTTGGATGTAGGCTTCGAGGCCTGCTGCTCCAGGCACAGGCCCTTGATGGCATACGACTCGGCCAGAATCTTAAGACTGCGTCTGTTTGAAATGGGGAGAGTTTAGGTTACTATTTAGGTAGGGGGGTGGAGGGGCGTACTTACAGGGTTAGCTCCTTCTCGGCTAGGGTATTGAGCTCCGCTTTGACAAAGTTCTCAAGACTTTGCTCGTACTCGCCACAGGCGTAGCACAGTTTGGCCAGAAGCAGATAGGCGTCGAGCGCAATGCCCGCTTTTTGGCCGCTCTCGCCCAGTGCCAAATTTAGGTAACGTCTAGCCTCGGCCAGGCCGCTCTTGGCCCGTCCAAAGGTCGATTCGGCGGCCACCGCATTCTCCTCCAGATGGTTCTCTAAGCGTGCCTCGCCCACCAGAAAGTTGGCCAGGCATTCTATGAAAAGTTATTGGTGTTGTGGTTAAAACTCTTTGTCGAATGGCTGACCTTTACCGTTATGTGGTGAGCCTGTTTTCAGCTCATCCGTCAGTTCGATGACGCGCTGCCATTTGCCCTCGCTGCGGCAACTCTCAATCAGCGCCTCGACTTTGGTCGTATTGTTACGCGTGCGATTCGCCATCTCAATATCCTAGTGTCAGCAGCACGTGGCATGCACGTTTGTTGTGTTGTTACTGTGCTTCGCTTATAATTTAATTTGAAATTAATTAAAAATTTTCGCAACACGCACACAAACACACAGTTGTGGCCAACAACACAGAGTTGCCACACTATACGATATCAAGGTTGCTTATAGCGTTCTCTCTGTAGATTACGTCAGACGTTTACAACATTTAATTTGTTTATATGATGGAACCAATAAATAACATCTTATGTTCTTCTGTAATGCTAGCTTTGTAGAAGCTTGATTAAAAAATGCCATAATTATTTGCTGAAATTTGTTTTGTATAATCAATCTCTTGAACTGCAGCATTTTGAACTTATGATCTCATGCTTGCTCGCTATTGCTTGCGCAATGTGTTACCTTGCCACGGTGACCATGCCAATGCTTGCCACTGCCAAGCAGCTGATTGTGCATCGCTCGCCATTCTTAGGTATTTTTACTATATATCTGGTATATTTGTTGCTACTTTGTGGTATTTTTGAGCTTATAGAATACAAGTCACACAATTTGCAGTTCTAATTTTGTTGTTGTGCGACAAGCACGCTTTGTCCACGAATTTTCGCCAAGAATAAAATAAATGTAAATGCGGCATTTTAGTGAAAGAAAGAAAATCGTATTAGAGCCTGCAGCTTGCTAATTAATGAAACGAAGTAAACGCAAGATGAAGAAACAGTAAAGAATTGAATGCGTGTGGTTGTATTGAGGTGCACTTGAAGCTTATTTGCGCCTAATTATACCCATCAATTTATTGGCTGGCATTTGGAGGCATTAAGACATTAAACTAACGGTAAGCTGTTGTGTCTGTTTATATTTTGTAATTTAGCTAAAAGCACAAATACATGCGCACACACCCCAAAGGGGAGTGTGACCAAACTTGTATGTATGTACATACATACACATGTATGTGTGTCGCCGATTTGGCTAACGCTCAGCTGTTTAGTTAGCCAGAGTTGTTGTTGCGGACGCCGCTCATACACACACAGCCACACATACTTACATAGCTACATTTACACAAGCAATCACTTACAAATGTACATACATATGTACATATATGTACGCGCGTATGTGACTCGTGAGAAAGTGAGAGTATATTTGACATGCAATCAATTGCGTGTGCTTATTGCAGTTTATCAATTTTATTTACTGCATCAATGCCCCACCCTCCTCCCCCCCACCCACTCACACACACACACACATTCTAATTGGAAAGTTGTCCCACACACGGTTCAACATTTGAATTGCATTTACGCTCGCTGACAAACTTTACCAAGTTCAATTGCAGCTATATGTAACTGCTGTAATTTTTATTTTCTGCCAATTTTACGCTCCATTTGAGCGGTAAAAAAATCGCTATGCTCTTGTCAGCTTTTATCGCGTGCCTTGTCAGACGTCAAGTTAATTGCCTGAGCTTTTTGCATGTCAAACGGCCAAATGGGTGCCTCACATTAGCAATTCATGGCATGTTCTAACAATAAAAATAACAAATTATTACGTAAAACAAACATTTAAATGCACATTAAAATAAGATATAAAACAAAAGTCATCCACGTTGCCACTAGTCCAAGAATTCTTGGTAGAACGCGCCAAATTTAAATCTACATCTCAACAAAAACGAGAAATAAAATCGAAAAAGACGTTGGCAGAGCGCAGCGCAGTCGATTTGGAAGCCAGCGTGAGTGTGTGTGTGCGTGTGGTTGAGCGGAGGAGATCGCATTTAACAGTGCGCAACTTTCGGCGACGGCGGCGTCGGTTTTGCATGATTATGACGTAATGACAATAATTACAAGCCAAGTGTCAGCGTGAGAGTGAGAGCAACACCAAAAGAAGAAGTATCATCATGACAAATAAAGCAGTGCACAGTAGGGCGCGGATATGCAAAATGTGCATGAAAATTTTTTAGTGTTCTTTATATTTAGTGGACTATTTAAATAAAAAAAAACTACTCAGTTAAAATCTGATGATTAAGATCAGTTTGGTAACAATAATAATAATTTTTTTTTTTTTTTAATAATAATAACACAAGAAAAGTTAATTAGGCTACTTGTTTTTCACTTTTAACGTTACTGACTTAACAGTGTTTACTGCTAAGCTCAGGACAAAACAAACATTTTGTTAACTACGTACACAGTAAATTTAAGATGCTAAAATGTCAAGTTATAAACTACATACATACATACATATATTCATAATTTACAAGTCAGGGAGACAGAAGCTCTGAATGCACATGTAACAAAGCACCTAACATGAAAGTTATGAACCAAACGAAACTGAAAAATGAGAAATGCAGTCGCACTGTGCAACCAGGAGCACGCCTTAGTTGGTGTGATTGCTGAGTGCAGAGCTAGCAGGTGGCTGCGGTGTGTATGTATGTTTGCCGGGTAGGGGGTGGGCGGCACAACTGCTTGGTGCTTAGGGGCGCCATAGTCGGTTGCCGCCATTACAGAAAACATGCACGCTGTGCTTAACGGTATAAGTCGAAGTCGACGTCGCCTTCAAGCGCAGCCAGCCGATGCCAAAGATGTGGGGCACAGACAAAGTGGAAGAACTGATGTGGGGCAAGCAGTCGACTAAATCGCGCTAAAACGTTTGCGAATTGAAACATGGCCGCCCGCTCATTTTTTCTTTCCTCCTCTCTATCGTGTTGAATGTGAGTGAAACATTTTGGCATGTGAAACGAACATTTGCTGCCCTGTTAATGTTGTTGCAGCTGTGCTTGTTCTTCTTGTTACCGTTTTTACCCTTGCCGATCGTATTATAATTTTGTCACGAAGTGTGTAACGCAGCAAATGAGGCACATACTACATACATATGTACATACATATGTATGTACGTCTGTGCATATCGCACATGCACTATAAAATTGTAATACATACACACGTAACTTAAAATTTATAACTTTGCAGAAAACGAAAAACATATGTACATATTGAACATTACAGTGGTTTGTTGTCGAATTTTGGGACAGCCCAATTTTAAAAGTTTTCAGAGAAAACTGAATTTTGGATTAAATGTAAAGATAGTTTTTAAAAACTATTCAAAATATCGATGTTGTTTTGTGAGGTCGATACCAATTTCTTAGTTTTTTGTAACGTACGTACATATGTATGATACATACATACATACATACAAATGTAAGTATGTTTGTAGGGAAAAAAATTAGTTTTCTTTTGTGTAGGGAAAATAATAAAAGAATAATAATTCGTACTTTTCGTTTTACCATATTTTCTTTTTCCGCAACCGTTACTACTCCCAAGTACAAATAATAGTACCATCGATGTACATACATATGTATGTATATATGTATGTATTATTGATAGTTTTTCTTTAAACTATCGCAACAATTTGGTATAAGCAAGCAACTTAGCTTTAAGCCCAGTATGAAGCTGAAACATGTCGCAACTGGACAGAGTTTTTCTATGCTTCATGCTTTATGTGTGCAAGGGTATCCAATCTTCTAGAATCTAGACCCCTAATTGTTTTTTCTTTTTTTCGTAAATTGTGCGAGTTTTTATTGCGCCTACATTTTGACTTCTGTGCTTGTGTGTTATCCCGCTTTGTTCCTCTGTTTGCTCTTCTTGTTTTGGCGTCACGTTTTGTTATTGTTATTGTTGCGTACAACGCTTTTATTTGCATGTGACGCTTTTACTTTGCCTACTTGTGTTTATTTGCTTGTTGCTTTTTTGGCAGGTGCCAGCCCCACATACATTCATACATTCATATGTACATATGTCGTACATACATACATACATATTTATGTACATACCTTTGCCTCCCCTTGGAAGGCCACTCATTAAGTTGCGCACAGTGGGGCGAGACGAGAAATTAAGCAAATTTTTGGTAACATGCTTATGGCAATATTGAAGTAACAGTCGCAGTCACAATAACCCTCACAGTTCAGATACCAGCCCCAATCACCATAACAGTCACAGTCTTGATATGAACAGTCACAGTCCAGCAAGTTAACCTTGATATTTTCAATAACAACGCTCTTTCGATCAGAAAACTAAAATGTAGTTCTAAGTAATGCTCGGCTTCCATTGACAGCCCGATTTTCCCGCCCGCATGGGTAGACTTTTCTAAATAGTGGAGCTACATACATGCCTAATGGTTTTTTGTGTGGGGCTATGAAAATGAGTGATCTAACTAAACAAATAATCTCACTCATTTTACCTTTATCCCCCAGTGACGACGGGTGGGGGTAGATTTTCCAAACTTGGTTAGCACTCTCTTAAAAAATTAGAGTTTTCCACCACTTTTCCAACCGTAGGCGCCTGTTTTCCAAAATCGGTGACATATGTGCCAATAAACCGAAAAGTTACATACCACAGTTTTCCGGGAGTTTTTCGACCGTGGGGCTATTTTTCTAAAATCTTTGTGCAGCGAAAGCCTATTGCACGAAAAATGAATGCTAGAGATTTCCACCAAAATTTACGACCGTGAGAATTTTTAATTTAATTATTTCCGATTTTTACGAATTGGGTGAAATATGTGTAAAATGATTTTTTTTGTATAGATATTTGAAAATGGGTTTGAAGCCGATTCAACAGCTTTTCAGCTTGTGGGTGGAATTTTTGAAAACCCCGTCTTAGTGTGCATTGTCATCATAATTAGAACCTACTGTACAAATTTCAGCAACCTGTGACTGATTGTAAACCCTCAGTCATGACCAACTCTTGTGAATTCTAAACAACAATGTACTTTACTACATCGAATTTCCCCACTTTTTGTTTTAAGACGTTAATCGAGATGTGCACTGAACAGCTCATAGATAATTGTTTCTTTGTCATAAAATTACAAAGTCTGATGTTTCTAGTTTTGAATGAAAACTTTTTTTTTGGGTTAAAGATATTTTTACTCACTGTACTCATAAAATGGGTGAAAGGGGGTATTATATCTGTGAAAATGTATGTAATAACAGATTGAGACACCTCCAACCCTATAAAGTATATAAAAACATTCTTGAGTCCGTGCATTAACATTTGTTTAAATGTTGATTAATAAAGAGCTTGATTCTGACATCTCAGACCGGGACTTCTCAACCCTTATATATTTTAACTCCCTGTACCCATAAAATGGGTAAAAAGGGGATACTAAATCTGTGCAAATGTATGTAACAGGCAGAAGGAGACATCTCTGACCCTATAAAGAATATATATTCTTGATCAGTATCATAAGAGATTTCGATTTGGCCATGTCCGTCTTTCCGATGAACGCGTCGATCTCAGGAACTATAAGAGCTAGAGACACCAAATTTGGAATGTAGGTTCCTGTAGGTATACAAAAATACGCAGATTAAGATTGTTTTCCAGATATCCAGATATCTCACCCCGTTCCCCCGCATATGTAACTCGCAATAAAACAATCGGACGAAAAATGAGTTTTTGTATAAAAAACATTGCTGGAAGGGTATATAGCCAAAGATAACCGTTCTATCCTGTTAGTATTCCCCTCACACCCCCGCAAATAATTTCTTTGACAGCAATCAATTACATTTAGTTATAGGATAGCATTTAACAATTAAAGCCAAGCTTGCAAACTAAGAAAAAATTTATATAGACAATTTAAAAGATATACATGTTTTGACTTTTGTCATGCATAATAATTGGATCTTTCTTGATCTGTTGCGCAAGTCAATCGGATAATAAAGAGAGAAAATATTCAAGAAACTAGTTTCGTTACTGCATACACGGCCGCATGTGTGTATGTAAGTGTACGAAGATGTGGTTCAGAGTCTTAGACTTGTGGAACGAGGAGTCTCGTAGTCGGGTATACTCGACTGCAGCACTCATACTTGTTGTCATACGAATTTATCTGTTCTATCACCATTTTGCATTTGAAAATTTGAAACCAAGTTGATCGCTCGTTTCGCCCACTGTGCGCCGCACTCTTTGTCGTCATTATAGCTATGTGTGTATGTGTGGTGTGTGTCTTTGTGTGTATAAGTGCGCCAGCCCCTCTTTGGCTTTGCTGGCGCTTTGAGCTTTATTTTATTTTATTTTTTTGTTTGTGTGCCTCTACTTGCATTTGCCTTCAAGTCACGCGCTCTCTGCTCGGGCTTTGGCACGTAACTCTTTTTTATATTTTTGCGACGCGTCCTCACCCCGCACTCATAGCAGTCGCATGTTCTTTAGGCATTTTGATAGAACATCTCTCTCTCTCTTTCCCCCGCTGTCTCTTTGCCTCTCATTCTCTTTGCCCCGCTTAGCAAATTACGAGATGTCAAAGGCTTTAGATTC
Organism: Hirtodrosophila confusa; assembly: GCA_035043065.1. NCBI lineage: Eukaryota > Metazoa > Arthropoda > Insecta > Diptera > Drosophilidae > Hirtodrosophila > Hirtodrosophila confusa. The sequence continues at coordinate 778,857 of JAWNNI010000170.1, forward strand.
GTTTTTTCTTCTTTTGCTTTTTGCTCTTTAATGGCCTTTTTAAGCTCAAGTTTTGCTGACCTCTTTTTTGTGACATCTAACGAATGCGCGCCCCTTCACCCCGTCTCACAAACAGAAACCAAAACTTTGATGCCAAGAGATAACGAATGCTCTGTGCTGACTTTGTCTTAAATTTCATAGGACTTTTGTATTCTTTTTTGCTTGTTTGTTTCTCCTATTGTTGTTGTCGTGTGTTTCGTCGTCTGCTTTTGCCTGTTTCTTGGCCATAAGCAAGTGCCAAACATAAACATGGCATACATTTTGCTAACACACACAAAGACACACACACATGGCCATACACATTTCTGTCAGCATCTTGCGTTCAGTCTGTAACGCCCCCACCCACAGCAGCGTACGTCTCTTCTCCTACACTTTTTATTGCCACAGCGCGACTATCAATAAAGTTCGATTTCTCTGTGTGCAAGTGTATGTGTGTGTGTGCAAGGCTCATAAATCAAGTTAAACTAAACAAAAAAACAAGAATAATATAAAGCAGCAGCAAGCAAACAAATAAATTTATGTTTGGGCCACGCTTCTTACTACGCTTTATGCCAATATTTCTTCTAGCAGCAACTACTTCCACTCCACCTTCCTCTTTCTATGATCCTCCGTACCCCGCAGCAGCGAAGAAATGCTGGCACAGCATAGACAACAAAATGATGGCGTCGCTGACGTTGACGTCGACGTAGCCAGCTCTGCTACCTTTTCTACTACTTTTACAAGCATCTGCAACTATCAGCTATTCCACTCATTACAGTTGCATCGAATCGTTGCGAATAAAGTCAAGCAACTCGCAGAAACTGAACGAATGTTCGTTAAGTGCGTTTCGGTCCCATTTCATTCGTTCGGTTCATTTGAGTTCGATTATTGTAAGTTTTCTTCATTACACTCTACAGTTCATTTTGCAATCCCTTTTCTGCTATTTGTCCACAAATTCGGAGATGTGTGAGTAAATTGAAATGTCACCAAAAAGAAAGCATTCCAAATTGTCAAATCACTTGATTGTTTAAGAAATCGGAATTGAAATTCAAACCGAATTGTTGTTCCTTGTTTTGGCTGCAATTAATTAATAAATCAATTAATATGATATATCATTAATGTAAGGAAGGAAAACGAAACAAACGAACGAAAACGGAATGCAAAAGAGTCAAATAAACAAAACAAAAGATCGTACCTATAACAAAGTCTGGAAGTTCGTTAAAAAAAATTGAACCACTGAACGTATTCCTTCTTTGGAACTGCAATGTACACCTCCAATAAACATACATATGTACATACATGCATACATACATCAGCAGCCACATACATACATAGTATATATGAATGTACATGTCTGTGTGTGTGTTACACTTGAAGTTGCAAACTTTTTTTGTGCTTTATTGCTTAATATTTCATAGTGCCCCGACGCTTTCTGTTGCCAATAAAAAAAGTTATGACACGCCTTTGACTCGCCCCAGCCCCTTTTACATTAAATTTGCTGCAATTCTTAGCCCAAGTTCATTTTTCCGTTGAGTTAAAGTTGGCCTCTTATTTGAGTACAAAAGCCGGGAGAGTTCTTACTGAGCTTGCATAAAAGTTTAAGGCTTATACATAAAGTTCCAAATTCAATGCTTTTGATGCATTTAACTTAAATGTAAGTTAAAACAACGAACACGGCTATCTACGGCGTGCCGAAGATATTTACATATATATTTATTTATATTGCAACACTGATTATATAATAATGTGATCCAATTTTGATAAGGTTATAGGAATCTATATAAAGTATAACAAAAATCGCAATTGCTGAGTTTGGATGTAACACTATTTGTATAAACAGAAAAGTTTTTTGTACAAAAACTTAGCTTTCATCCGATTGTTCCTTTGGCACCTATAGAAGTTCGATTTGTACCAAATTTAGTCACCCTGTACAACAATTAATGTTCTTTTTACTCCCTGTACCCATAAAATGGGTAAAAAGGGGAAACTAAATCTGTGCAAATGTATGTAACAGGCAGAAGGAGACATCTTCGACCCTATAAAGTATATATATATATATATATATATATTCTTGATCAGTATCAAAAGAGATTTTGATTTGGCCATGTCCGTCTGTCTGTCCATCCGTATGTATGAACGCAAGGATCTCAGCAACTATAAGAGCTAGAGACACCAAATTTGGAATATAGGTTCCTGTATAGCGGAAGCAGGTCAAGTTTATTTTAGATTCCCCCGCTATTCGATAAAAACCGTTTTACAGGAACAATTTTCAATATATAGATTTGGAATTTGGCATGTACAATACTTCAGTCACTCTTAATCTACTGTCAAAATTTCAAGTCGATCGGATAACAAACACGGAAGTTATTCATCAAACAAGATTCAGTGCTGGAGCGCGGGGGGAAGAAGCACAGCCACCACTTAAAATGACTCGCTTGCGCTGCCCACGAGGCGTCGCTCGTGTGTGTGCGTCTTTTGTGTATGTGTGTGTGTATGTGTAAGTGTACGTAGATGTGATCGGAAATTTTTGACCTGGGTACAGGGAGTTTTGTAGTCGGGTATACTCGACTAAAGCATTCTTTCTTGTTTTGTATGACATTTAACTTAATTAACAGCGAACACCTTATACAAAAGACATTATATGCTCGTAAGCGGACATTAATTACAAATTATTAGTGTCGGCCGTGTCCCCAGAATACAGGAGAGGTTACCAAATATATATATTTTTTTCAAATCTGTCAAGGTAGTCAACAGAAGTCTGTGCGCAAAATTTGGGCGGGGTAAACAATTTTTTTTTTTTTGTTGCAGATCTGTCAAAGAGTTCAACATATGTAAGTCTGTATGCCAAGTTTGGTGACTAGCTTCAAATAAAATTTTGATTATATAGGTTACCGCCAAATTGCGGGGGAGGAGGTGGGCGTGAGGCCGACCTTGACACCTTATAAACTGAGGGTATATACCAACATGTGTCCAAGTTTGGTTGCTCTAGCTTCAAGGGAGTGGAAAAAAGTATAAAAATCCTCGTGCTTATTATTCAACTGGCTCAAGGGCGATTTGAAGACGAATAATACAATCGATTTTCGGAAACGAGAACAGTCAACCATTTCGATTCCGAAACATTGAACGGAAACGGGAACAGGCCTGAATATATTTTAATAATACATAAATACATATTTACTGGAATCAAAACATTTGCATACACCTCTCCTGGTAAAGTTTTCCATTTCATTTCAAAATGACATCAACAACATTTTGTACATAATTTATAAGAACAACAACAAGCAGTGTGTGAGTCAAATGGGTAAAGCGCTAAAAGAAAACAAAACAAAAGAACAACACCAACAACTACAACTACAAAAAACATGAATGAAAAGCAGCGCAGCGGCTGCGCTGCGACGTTGCCACTTTGTGCGGGGGAAGCGCAAAACTAAAAATACGAATTTATATGCAAAACATTTTAACTTGCTTGAATTTCAAACATTTTTCGCCAGCTTCATTCCTGTGTCATGCCTATTAATGTGCTTGTGTGTGTCATATACATTTGTATGTGTGTATGTATGTATATACATACGTATCAGTGTATGCGTGCATGTAGCTCAAAGCTTTAACTGAGCGAGCCTGCAACGACAAATGTCATTTTACTGCGTTGGCGGACGACGTGTGTGTGTGTGTGTGTGCTCAACGCTCAGTACCTCCCATCTCCCATCTCCAATTTATCCCATTCAGACCACAGTCGTCGCCCCACTTAGCGCTCTCCCACATAGCCGCGCTTTTTATTTCTCGAATACCCTGTACGCCCAAAATGGATAAGAGGGTGTAGTAAAACTTCTTGATCAGCATCCAAAGTCGAGACGATATAACGATGTTTTATGATTCAGACCTATAAAGGAAAAATTTATTTATGATGAATCTGTGAATAATTCAGAAATTAATTTGGATGATTCTTTAATTTATTCAACTAACAAACAAATTAAAATAAAAAAAAAACTAAAATTTTAACTCATTTATGATTTATGTATATTTTAACCACACACTTAACGAATTGCTGTACATTTCCTTCTTTTATACCGTTCCCGGGGGTTGTCAAGAAATGCGTAACATATTTGAATTAATATTTATTTGTAAATAAAATCAATTTTTAAACATTTTTGCAAGCACCTATTTAAGATATCAATTTAAAACAAGTAAGAATGCTATAGTCGAGTATACCCGACTACGAAACTCCCTGTACCCAGGTCAAGAATTTCCGATCGCATCTTCGTTAACTTACACATACATACACAGATACGCACACGCACGAGCCACAGCGCAAGCCAGGCATTTTAAGTTGTGACTGTGCTTCTTCTTCCCCTTGCTGCAGCACTGAATCTTCTTTCGTGAATAACTTAGGTGTTTATTATCCGATCGACTTAAAATTTGGACAGTAGCTTAAGAGTGACTAAAGTATTGTACATGCCAAATCTTAAAGCTATATCTTGAAAATTGTAACTGTAAAACGGTTTTTATCGAATAGCGGGGGAACGGGGGGAGATATCTCAAATCTAAAATAAACTTGACCTGCTCCCGCTATACACGAACCTACATTCCAAATTTGGTGTCTCTAGCTCTTATAGTTGCTGAGATCCTTGCGTTCATACATACGGACAGACAGACGGACAGACGGACAGACGGACAGACAGACGGACATGGCCAAATCGAAATCTCTTTTGATACTGATCAAGAATATATATACTTTATAGGGTCGGAGATGTCTCCTTCTGCCTGTTACATACTTTTGCACAAATCCAATACCCCCTTTTTACCCATTTTATGGGTACAGGGAGTAAAAATAGATTTTGCTCTTTAACAAATTTACAATAAATTTGTGAAAAGTTTCAATGGTGTTTACCTCAAGAGGGGTTAAAGTAAATAATTTTAAGGTAGTACCGCCTTACTACATATAATAAAAAAAACTCCCGTCCTTTATAATTTTGAAATAAATTCATAAATTTAAGTTTCAATTTAATTCATTTTATTAGTCAAGGTCGAAAATGTTTGATTGAATTCAAATTTTAATTCATCAACGTGTATTTTCATTACAAAGGATCTTTTTAGTTTAATACAGGGTATCTGTAGGCGAGTATTACCGACTTGAGCAAGCTTACTTGTTTATTTCGTTGGTTTGTTTTTGTACACTTATACTCATTTGCATTTTTATGCGTAGACGTCGGCATCGTTGTTGGAATTTCATTTACATTTAATATTTTTGTGTATTTGTGTAGACTTTTTGATATAGTTTCTTGTTTTTTATGCAATATGTAATGTTACAACTCAATTATAGTATTATCACTGGCTAAAAACAAGGTTTATACTCATATGCTCATGTATTTTGTGAATTTTTGCATCTTGGCATCATCATTTTGGCGACCTAGTGCACACATTTAATTAATCTTAATTAATTTAAAATTGTTTTGAAATGTAGGATAATATTTAAAAAAAAATACATTTCCAGACCAGATTGCTAAAGTATGCGTAGAAGAAGAAACGTTTCACATAAAATTGAAATCGAAATGGGCAATGAGAAATGGAAGTGAAAATGCGAATGAGAATGGGTAAACCAAATTTGTGGAACATTATGGAACTGGCACGCTGGAATTAAAATTGTGCACATTTCATTTTACTTTGTTCAGTAAAATAAAGTTATCACTTTGATGCGTTGTTTATACATATGAAAGGTCACCTACAATTCAACTATGGTATTGTACGAACTTATCTGATATTTTTTACAGTGTATATTTGTCACAATTAATGAAAACAGCTGTCTGAGTTTCTGAAATGATGGAGTTTGCTGTTTCATATGCCAATTGTGTAGACTGGTGTCTGAAAATTTGAGTACGTGTGCTAATTGTAAAATAAATTAAATTTGGACGTGGCTTAACATCGATGGAAATATCGATAATATCGATAACCTTAAATTCTCTTCAGTGAAGATGGTTTCTCTCTATATACCAATAGTATAATTTTCATCGTTTTTTGTTTCTGTTTCCAAACAGATGTCTTGATTTTGACATATCTTATTTCACTTTTTTGTTCGAAAAATTTGGTTTTAATTATATTTAGTTTTTATTGTAGTATGGATATTTTTAACTGTCATTATCGTATGTTGCCACGCCCAATTTAAATTTCATATTTAGATGATAGGCCGAGTTTATCGTTGAGCTGCGTTACCATCTTTGTTGGTTTGCTACTCTATCTGTTAATGTTTATAATTTTCTTCACTTGGATACTAATAATTAGATCCCGCCAATCAAAAACAATTGATTTGTGGGGAATTCAAGATTCTGGACTTTTTTTTTATCAAAAAATTAAAACTGTATATAAGCAGTATTGTGCAGTTTACTTAATCTTAATAGGGCATTATTGTTATAAATAGTAATGTTTGTTGCTGTGCTAACTTTTATCAGGACAGCTGGGTATCGACTATATTAACATTATATTGAAACTTGGCACAATAGAACAAAAATAGCCATAATAATTGTCTGCCGATTTTTCCTATGGCAGCTACATATTTTTGACAGTGGTCCGTTTTCAGTCATATTTGGCTAACTGGTATATACATATATATGTACATATGTATGTATCTGTTATCCCAAAAATTCAATATTAAGCAACAAATTTTTTTACCGATTGTGTTCCTATGGCATCCGATCTTAACTCTGACTTTGGTTAACATGGGAGAGGGAAGAATGGCAATGTCAGTGTGTCTGTTCGTCTGTCTGGACCTCAGTTTATAAAGTACCGAGATATCGCTTCTTTGGGGTCGGAAAAGTTTGTCCAAGCTGTTATTATTTTGTGACAAATTTATACAACCGTTGGCAAGGATATATAAAGACGTTGGGTTCATTGTCTCTGTATTATTTTGTTTTTACCTCCCTATTTACCGAGCAGCTGATTTAATTACTGTTTAGCGGGTATTATGCGCTCAAAGGCTAATTAATTCTACATGCAATCAATACTTACATGCGTACGTATGTATGTACATATGTATATACATACGTATTACACATTGGTGAATAGTGCTATCCATATCTGTACAAGTACATATGTAAATACATATGTTTGTATGTATGTGTGTGCATTCAGTAGTATGTATGTAAGTACTTAAAACTCACCTTTGTCAATTTCGTTCTATCTATGCACATAATTTTGCTTTAAATTTCTGCTTACTATACGAAATTTACCGCTGTTCCATTTCCTTTTCATTTTCATTGTGGGACACAGACAGCGCTATTGAAAGAGAGCTAGATTATTTGTGAGAGGGAGTAACAGCGACAACTTACTGCTGGCTGGCATTGTTTTTGTTGCTGCTGCTGTCTGGGCTGGTCTGCCGCTGCTTTTGTTTGTGCCGCTGTCTTTTGTGTTGTCATTTGCACATTTTTAATCCACGTTAGTGCATCTGTCACTGCCGGCATCGCTGCGCCCATTAGCGAGAGGAGCTTTTGCTCTGCGTTCTGTTGGTTTTAATTTGTTCGCAGATATGCCAAAAGAGACAGATGGATGACCTTGACGAGACTAAAGCAACTGAAATAAATAAATGCACATACAAACATACATACATATGTACATATGTATATTTACTAGACGTTGCAAAATATTGATAGCACTATCGATAATCAATGCTCCAATGCGTTACACATTTCGTGAAATGCGCTTAATTTCACGTCATATTTTAAGCAAATATAATAAGTTCAAATAAGTTATACTCGTATTACATAACTTCCAAATATGTACTTATGTACATACATACATACATATTTTAATTATATTTCAAATAACGATGAATACTTCAAAACGACATCAACCGCTTGTTTTTCAAAGCATTTTATAACCGATCGCATGTCCCAGCTGTTGCCTGGTCAACGAACCTGCTGGCGTCGCTTTGCTAACAACAAATAAAACTACAAGTTGTTAGTTTTTATTATCTGAACAAATTGACAACAACAAAAACAACTACGACTTCATTGTGGGCAGGGGTATGCTGAGTTGGGGTGCAATCGTTCGGGAAATATGAACAAAGTATCGCAGAAAGACGCCTACTTTTGCTCGCGAGCAGGGGGGTTAGATGGGACTAGTTGGGGCAGTCCGCAAGGCAGGCGAGTCGATTAACACACGTTACACGCATTTTCAATTTCAACGAAAAAAGTAAAACCAAAAACCAAAAGCAAATGCAGACACACACAGAGACGGAAACACTCACACATGCTTATGCACCAACTAGAAATACGCAGGCAAAAGAAACCGCAAAACGGTCGACGACGATTGTGAAGTTGGAGTCCAACAACACACAGTGGGTACAGCATATCAAATATGTGACATACTCTCTTGTATTGGCAAGGTATGGGAATCTTATCACTCAATTCGGTGATGCTTAATGTAAAAGAATAATTTGAATTATTGACATTTATAATAAAAATTGAAAAATTATATATTACAAAAACACAGTCTCGGCTTACAAGTCCAAGCATTTCAGTGTTATTGCATAGGTTTTTATCCACTGTGCGACGCCGCCACCCAACTTCGTCGATGCCCCGCCAATTCGACTGCCTCAACGTGAACGACGACATCGTCGAGTGTGTGTGCGATAACTTTGACAACGATAAATTGTGTTATGCTGGCTGCCGTCGTCGTCGTCGTCGTTCGTTTGTCTAAGCGTCAGAAAGAGATGAACTGAGAGAGGTGCAGTCATAGTAGAATGGGAGGTGGGAGAGCCAAAACGCTTTGTCGCCGCTCGCATCAAATTCGTTTACATTGCATTGTGCGTTGTTGTTCTCTCTCGCTCTCTGCACTTGTCGTTGGTTGTTGTTGCTGCTGCTGCGGCTGCTGGTGCACCTAAACCGAACTCTCCATGTGGCAATGCGACTAACTGAGCGCCGTTCAATGTGCGCTTATCACATTATTTTGCTATTTATGGTTTGGCTTGCAATATTTCCTTTTTTCTCACTTTTCGCTGTATGATAACATTCTAGTATGTATTATATACATTCATATGTACATGTGTACATACGGTACATACAGCTGCGGTTATTGTTATTATTTGCTGCGTTAAACAGTGATTCGGGTTCCACAAATTTTAAATCACAATATTTATAGTTCCAAAACGAATGTACATAGTACATAAATGATTCAAAAACACCAAATAACCCATACGAAATAGGATCATATTCCTATTATTTTCAAATCAATCGTTTTCCATGGTTTGATTTGTTTGTATTTAAATATTTGTTTAGTTTTGAAAACACAATTTCACACTGAAATCATTACTCACGTTCACCAGCATAGCTGTCTCCCTGAGCAAGTACCACTAAAATAATAATGGCTTTACTCTTTCTGGTGAACGCTATGATACAATTTTTAATTTTGCCAACACCGAGGTCGACTGTATCAGCCTTGAAGTGTTGGCACCTAGATATATATATATGTATGTATACACAATGTAGATATGTACATACATATGTACATATGTACGTACATACGAATGTATGCACATTTATCAGTGTTCATAGTAGGGATGTAAAAAAATATATCGATGCTATTGATATTTGTATAAAAAAATATTGATTGTGATGTATCGCAGCTGTATCGATATCGAGTTTGATATTTCGGAGTTTTCCATCTCCTTTTATTGATGGAATGGAGAGAAATGTAAGTTGACTTGATATTCGTACAAAATTCACCAGCATAACTAATCCCTGATCAATCAATGATCGATAAGTATGATACAAATTTTGGTTGCTCTAGCGTCAAGGTTGTGGTAGAAAGTTGCGTTCATACAGACGGACATATCACAAACCCAATATACTCGTCTTCAAACAATTTTTTTTAAACATATACTTTATTCTATCAATAAGGGACGGCACGCCCATTCATTATGACAAACTAACTTCATTGTATCAACCTCATATTGAAACAAAAACCAACTGACTGACCTGCATAGATCAGCTAGTACCGAACTTACACTTGGTTGCTTTGCTTTTACAAAAGTGGTAAGAAGTTCAATACAAGTGGTTCTAATAATAATAAATAGAACTGTAAGGGTAAGAAACTTAAATAAAGGGATTAAGCTTTGGTGCAGACTTAGAATTTTAAATGGACTTGTTGATGACAGTAATTAGTTCAAGGCGGGATCGGACAGCAACTGGGTCAGAGGTTAAGGCATCCGCCTTACAGACGGGAGCAGTCGGGTTCGAATCTAGCCGACTACTACTCATATACAGACAAGTTTGGACAAAAATTTCTAACAATAAGGTCACTGATGAGGATGCTTGGCAGCATCCGAAATAGCGCTATATGACCAGCCAATACTTTTCATATCTACCTTTCTATATTCACCCTGTATTGTGGACTCAAGCCTGTTAAATATTTCATATACTTTTATGTTTATAGGTATATACATATGTAGGTATACTAGCTTATACCCCCAGCGGCTTTGCTCGCGCTTCCTAACTCTATTTGTTTTTAAATTAAACTAACTAGTGTTTGGATTGAGCATCTTAATATTAATTTGATAGCCATCTTCCCTTTGCGAAACAAAATCTGGTATTGCAAAGCATCATAAGAGAGATGAAGTTCAGAGACACATTATAGTTGATCATTTCTAAGATGCATAACGATATCGGATTTATTAAAATCTTCTCCAACGATTACTACTGCTATATCGTCTATTGTTGGTACATTGTATCTTGTGGTATGCTGTCCTGCGGGCGTTTTTTCAGATCTTAGGACAATTCTACGATTATTATTCGGACGTTGATGTACTAAACGGGCAGTACATTCAAGTGGCCCAAACGACACCAAGCACGGGCTTGTTAACGCGCGGACCCAAGCAAAATGCAATCCCACCTCCCGCCCAACCGACCGAGGGGCGCGCCGCATAACGTGCGGTAACGAAGATCGCGAAACATATAAAAACGAACAGACTAAATAAAAGTTCTACATAAATTAAACAATATACAAAAAACTATAGATTACACAGATAACATAAAATTGAAGTTCTAAGTACAGAAATAGAACTAGCATTATCCGAAGGCATTCGGCGTAATGCTGTTTTGAACAAAGCCACCAATTCGTTGTGATGAAAATAATATTTCTCTTCGGACATTTCATTGCCTGCAATTTGACTTTTTCAGTGCTGAACTTGAGTGCCTTGCAATGCCCACAAACCTTGAACATTGGATCAATAGTCCCTGATTTGTATGAACTATAATCCAGTTGACTATCATAGCATGATTGAAATATATACGTGCTTCTTGTAACCGAGAACTTGACCGCGCACTGTGTTCTCATTCTATTGTCTTCGCTGTGTACGCTCTTCATGCCTTTTGGCATCAGTAGACTAAATTTTCTTGGCATGAGTCTTAAAAATAAAATAAATAATTATGATTTCAATATGCACACACATATACAACACCACAAAAAATGCACAACTTCGAGTTAAGTTTAAGTATTTCAAACGAAGCCAAACAATTTGTTCGGAGTATTGAGAAACACATAATAAGAAAAAAACAAGTAAGAATGCTATAGTCGAGTATACCCTACTACGAAACTCACTGTACCCAGGTCAAAAATTTCCGATCGCATCTTCGTAAACTTACACATACACAAGGACGCACACACACGAGCCACAGCGTAAGCGACAGCGCAAGCGAGACATTTCTTCTTCCCTCGCTGCAGCACTGAATCTTCTTTCGTGAATAACTTCCGTGTTTATTATCCGATCGACTTGAAATTTCGACAGTAGATTAAGAGTGGCTAAAGTATTATACATGCCAAATCTATATCTTGAAAATTGTTACTGTAAGACGTTTTTATCGATTAGCGGGGGAACTGGGGGAGATATCTGAAATATGAAACAAACTTGATCTGCGTATGGTATACAGGAATCTACATTCCAAATTTGGTGTCTCAAGCTCTTGTAGTTGCTGAGATCAACGCGTTCATACGGACAGACAGACGGACATGCCCAAATCGAAATCTCTTTTGATACTGATCAAGAATATATATACCTTATAGGGTCGGAGATGTCTCCTGCCTGTTACATACATTTGCACAGAATTAGTACCAGCTTTTTACCCATTTTATGGGTACAGGGAGTAAAAACCAACTAAAGGCAGCAGAGGGGGGACATGCGTTTTTTGTGACTTTGTTTTTTATATTTTGCACCACTGTGCGTGTAATGCTGCTTTCGCTTATCGCTTGTCAATAATGCAATCAATTGTATAGTTTGATTAAGAAATATTATTATTATTATTATTTGTGTCATGCCTTGTGCATGTGTGTGTGTGTGTGTGCTTCTATTACATTTATCGTTTATTGACGTTGCAGTTTGTGGCAGCAATACGAGCGCGGGGAGTGAGAAGTTGGGCGTGGTTTGAACGGACGTACGTATGTCTGCATCACTGCCAAGGACTTCGTAGCTGAAATAACTACCATTTCTTTTGTGACTGCATAAATTTGGTTTGAAATACACAAATACGATACACAACTTGCAAAATCGAAAAGCACGGAAAATGTTTGCCTCCTTGCAGCACTCAGAATCTCCTCAAACGGGGTGGATATCGGAGAGTTACGTTTGTGCCGTTATTTATTGAGTGCTCCTCATTGAGTTTGCAAGGTTGCCAATTTGCACTGTCAGTTTGATTTGCATTGTGTTGAAATTGCGTTTAATTATCCCATAAATTACTTGGGGTCCAACAAATCTTAAAAGTTTTGAAAAACATCAAAACACACTAAGTTAGATTTTATAGCGCTTGTTAAGGTCATTGCTTTGTTAATGTTGCCTCAGTAGTGGCAGACACAGGGGAATCATTAAGACTAGTTCATCTGCAATGAACAATACAAACATTGTATTTCTTTGAATGAAGTTTGCTGTTGATTAAAATAAACTTAGCAACTAAATTTCTTTCTTTGAAAATTGTGAATCACAAGACTTGTAGCGTCTTATTTTATAATTTTTGTAAGATTGTTGAGCTGTAAAACAATTATTACCACTATCGATGTTATCGATTGTTTTAATTAGCGATAGTTCGATAGTTTTTCTTACTATTGTCATAGCTTAGCATAACAGGAAGCTAAAATAAGTTAAATTTATATGGGAAAATCAAATTTTTGTTTGTTTAAAATGTTTTATACATATATATTTATGAAACGAGTTTTCTGCTACCTATCGTGGTAGCTTAAGCAAGTTGTTCGAAGAAACCACTGGTTTTTTGTTGGTAATTTTTAATGAAATTTAAAACGGAAAGCTTATTATTATTTTTGGTTTAATATTCTTTAATATTTGTGATCTACTATTGATACCTAAGATTAGGCCTTATGGCAGAGTTTCCCAAAAGTGGGTCGCGAGCCGAAAAACAATTCTTAAATAATATATTTGTACATCAGTTAATCCAAAAACTACAATACTACAAGATTTGCAAAGCAGTAAACAATAATGGCTAGGGGCAATAAAGGTAAAATAGGGATCGCTCGAAGTAGGCACGCTTTCGGTCCACAACTTTGAGAGCGTGTATTCGACGCACACGATCTCTTTCATTGTTCCTCTGGCTTACTCTAAAATCTAATTTACTTCAAGTACTATCCTTCTATGCCTCTCTTAGAGAACAAGAGGTTTATCATTTACCAAGCGATATAACTCTTAAAGCCTTGTGTCACCACTTATACGTGGTATCGTAAGTATTAACACATAATTTAAGAATATAATTCATATCGTTACTTCCTGATTTGAAATTATTTTGTGATGACAAACAACATCCTTCGCACTAAGGACAAAATATGTGAAAACAAAGTTGACTTCATCTACTCATTCAGATCGATGAAATTTTGTTCGACACCGAAAGTTCCATACAAAATGACGGCTGACGAACATTTTAGCCACCATCATTTCTACTACATCACAAGAAATAGACCTGCAAAATCTACAAAGTGCTGCCAATAACAATGACCCATCTAAAGATTGGATTGTGTTAAACAGCTGTTTTGTATTTTGTGTATGCCATCTAAAAACAGATTATCATCTGCAGGCTTTCTCCTCAGTGTTCGAGTTCCTACCTACGCCAAAATAGAGAAAAAAGCTCTTATTTTTTTTAATATTTTTTTTATATAATTTTGGACGTTGATGTACTAAACGGGCAGTACATTCAAGTGGCCCAAAAGACACCAAGCACGGGCTTGTTAACGCGCGGACCCAGGGAAAATGCAACCCACCTCCCGCCCAACCAACCGAGGGGCTCGCCGCATAACGTGCGGTAACGAAGATCGCGGAACAGATGCATAGGTTCAAACTAAATAAAAGCTCTACATAAATTAAACAAAAGACAAAAACTAACTATAGATTACGCAGATAACATAAAAGTGAAGTCCTGAGTAAGGAAATAGAGCTAGCACTAGATATTAAATGATAAAGGTTGTTATAATTAGAACATAGAATACGAAAAGGGTTATGGATAGCATAGTTAGTATTACAAGCTTGAAGAGAAAGAGGAAGAAAGTTTCTAGAATTTCTGATCGGAACTGCAAAACTAATTTGGCTAATCAACTCAGAAGAATCAATTTCTCCATTAATTAGTTTGTGTAAAAAAATTACACCAAGCATGGTTCTACGATCAGAAAGAGAAGGAAGATTTATTAATAAAAGTCTACTACGATAAGAAGGCAAGCGAGCATTAGGATTCCAGTTAAGGCCACGAAGTGCAAAGAGCAGATATTGTTTTTGTACCGATTCTATTCTATCCTGATGAACCTTGTACTGGGGACACCAAATACAAGACCCATATTCAAGAATAGGTCGAACAAGAGAAGTATAAAGAGTTTTAGTAATGTAGGGATCGTTAAATTCTTTAGACCAGCGCTTTATGAAACCCAGGACACCAAAGGCACGATTAGCGGTGGAAGAGATATGAAGACCAGTTTGTGGGACCTCGCAAATGAAAATCATTTCAATTGTGAAGATTGCTTGGGTGAACATAGGAGCAGGCTAAAAGAGATAAAGCTTGCTTATTTTTAGGAACTCATTTAATTAAATATATTATTATTGTAGTGCTGGGGACCTTATGCTAAATTTCTTCTGCGGATTTGCTGGTTTGGTATGGTTTTTCAAATTTGAAAAACTCAATTGATTTTAAACAGCTGATAATCAATGTGACCATGTGCGATCTCCTCAAACATCAATGTAAAGTCCAAACAATACCAAATTGTCACAATCTGCTCTGATCAGGTATTTTATTTACGATCCACATTAAGCATCGTAATCTTCATAATCTTCTACTAGCACAAATTTTCATCGATCTGAATAGTTTAAAAGAGTCTCGTTAATTTTTATACCCCAAAGTGGGTATTATATTTTGTCTCGAAATGTGTAATGGACTGAAGGAGATGTTTCCGACCCAACAAAGTATATATATTCTGAATCAGCATGAATAGCCGAGACGATATAGCGATGTCCGTCTGTCCGTAAATTTCTATGCAAGTCTCTTAGTCTCTTAGTTTTAAAGCTATCCTAATGAAACTTGGCACAGACGAAGGGTCTGTAGGCTGCAGGCAGTACATATATCGGAACCGGCCAGATCGGACCACTATATCACATAGCTGCCATAGGATCGGGTGAAAAATGAGTTTTTGTATGAAAAGTGAAAGTTTTATTATACTTCGTATACTTCCTATAATTTGATCAAAATCGGAGCACATTATTGTACATGTAACAATCGGACGAAAATTGAGTTTTTGTATAAAAAACATTGCTGTATAGAGCTTCGGTACACCGAAGTTAACCGTTCTTTCTTGTATTAATTACTTACATATACTTTTTTTCATATAATTATTTTGTAATATTTTTTTATGAAAAAAAACAAACAACTTCAGTTTTATTAATAAATAATTTTTTTGTTAAAAAATCGGTTTTTCATAAGGTGGTTCGGGAAAAATTTTAAAACCTCATATCGGGCCTCGGTCAAATAAGTTTGGGAGACGCTGCCTTATGTTATTATGAACATAAGAATAAAACTTTGACTAAAACGGAAGGAATGTTTATTTTATTATTAATGAATTTATTTTTTGCCAACAATTGTTTGATATTTGTTAATTTTTTATTATTAACAAGTAAGAATGCTATAGTCGAGTAAACCCGACTACAAAACTCCCTGTACCCAGGTCAAAAATTTCCAATCACATCTTCGTACACATACACACACACACACAGACACATATACACACACATACACAAAAGACGCACACACACGAGCGACAGCTCGTGCGTAGTGCAAGCGAGGCATTTAAAGTGGTGGCTGTGCTTCTTCTTCCCCTTGCGCTGAAGCACTAAATCTTCTTTCGTTAATAACTTCCGTGTTTATTATCCGAACGACTTGAAATTTGGACAGTAGATTATGAGTGACTAAAGTATTGCACATGCCAAATCCCAAAGCTATATCTTAAAAATTGTTCCTGTAAAACGGTTTTTATCGAATTGCAGGGGAACGGGGGGAGATATCTCAAATCTAAAATAAACTTGACCTGCTCCCGCTATACACCAACCTACATTTCAAATTTGGTGTCTCTAGCTCTTATAGTTGCTGAAATCCTTGCATTCATACATACGGACGGACAGACGGACATGGCCAAATCGAAATCTCTTTTGATACTGATCAAGAATATATATACTTTATAGGGTCGGAGATGTCTCCTTCTGCCTGTTGCATACATTTGCACAGATTTAGTACCCCCTTTTTACCCATTTTATGGGTACAGGGAGTAAAAATCAATTAATTTGTCACGGCACTATCGCGATACTATCAAAACTTTGGGAGAACATTATCGAAACCATCGAGTAGGCATAACGAGAACTGAATTCTAGCCATTTAAATCCTACTTAACTGAAATAATGCGTAGATCCACTTGTGAAGAGAACATCACGGCTACGCGTAGCAAGTAACGGTAATAACTTTACGCTTTATGAGACGTCTAACGAAATTAGATGAAGCCCAATTAACTTAATACGTTGTTTATGGGCGCCCGAGTGAAATGTGCGGCGTCCATGGGTTAAGTGTATGTACACGCAAATCGGACTGTGCAGCGAGTGTGGGGTAGGAGGGGGGCTTTGAGAACTCGAAACCTAATCAAAAAACTTTGCTCCATTACCACACGCCACCCCCCTCCGTCCAGATAATCCAATTAGCTGTCACACGGCAAAGACAAATAACCAAATATTAAAAGCAACACGTAGCACGGAGGGGAATTATGCATGAAGTTGTAGTTGTAGTTGTAGTTGTGATTGTGTGTGGCCACAACTTATAATAAATTTTCATACGCCCAAAATGCAACAACAAGAAGTAACGCAACAACAACAACAACAACTGGAATAACAGTCATGTGTGGTGTCCTGGGGACAAGAGAAACAACAATGTGGATAAAACCACCGCTGCGACACTTTTGGCACACAAATCTCAATTTAAAACAATCAAATGCAATGAAAAACATAAACCAACTGAAAAAAATACGAGAACATCGACAACAAATATAGCAGCAACAACAACGACAACTACAGCAACAGAAAATAACGCAAAACTGTAAACAAACGAAATATGCACAACTACAGGCGCACAGCGAAGTGGTGGCATACACACATACGGGGGCTGTGAGAGCAGAGCAACTGCCATGGCGATGGCGCAATACCCACACACACAGAGACTCATTCCCTTACTCATTCGCTCTCATGCGCCTGTTTGTTCACCACACTTGGAGCGTTGGTCGCACCGACATGTCTCACCGTTGCGTCGTGCTCGTCAGTCAGTCAGTCAGACGGGCAGACAATGCGCGCCGACGTTTCGTTGTGTTCATGCGTTCCATAGCTGCTACAATGCAACGCCTTGGCAATGAAACGTTTCAGTTGGTGTAAAAACGCGAACGCGTGTGGAACGTTAAAGGCGGCGTGTTTTGTTGAAACATTTTAGTTGTACCTGCGAACGGTAAACACGAACACAGCGCGCAGCTGTAAAAAGACCGACGGCAAAACAAGTAAAAAGAAGAAGAACATTATTTGTGCGTGACAGAGTGGCTAAACAGCAAGGCAGGGCAAGGCTAATAAAAGTAAATAAACAAAAGCGCAGGCTGCGACAATTGGCGACTGGCCAGGCCAGGCCAGCCAGATTTATATTGTCTTTACATATTTATTTGTAAGTATATTTATAAATATGTGCATACGCACATAAAAGTTTTAGTGCAAGTGTCAAACAGCAAACCAGTAACGCTCTGAGTTTAAATCGCGCGCAGCAACAACAATTATAGATATTTAGTTTAGTATGAGCTTCTTCGTTTTGCAACGATGTCGCGACTTGCGACGTCTTCAACGATATACATACATACATACATATGCACGCATAGTTAACAATGCGCACTGTGTGAAGAGAGCTACTAAATATACATTGAAATTGCTATGTCGCCATGTAGTGCGCTGTTGTACGCTTCTGACCCACTGTGCGAGAGCAAATAAAACGTATGGAAATGAAACGAACGGGCTAACGAGCGGCAGCAACAACAAAAAAGGAAATCCTATAAATAAGAGCAAGAATTATTTATCAATAAGTAAACTCTCCCCCCCTACACACACGCGGCCTGAAAAAATAATTAAGGCAGAAAATTAAAGAATTTTAAAATGAAATGCGCATAATTCCCGTTTACCCACTCAACTGATTGATTAAATCTGCAATGCTTATAATTAAACTGGCAACCCAACACCTCGCAGTGTGTGTATATGTGCAAGTGTATATAGTATGTGTGTGTGTGTGTGTGTGTGCGTGTGTTTGCTGTGTTTGACAAGCCCCTCCAAAAGTGTAGTGAAATAATTGCGAATTTTGAACAAGTTTAAGTGATAGTTGAGATAGAAGCTGGTTAACAAACCATTTGAAAACAAAACTAAAAATAAATATTGTGTGCCGTGAAAATGAATTTGATGAACTTTAAAATGTGGTTTAAAATTTATGGCATAGTTAAGTGATTATTTGCATACGTAGTATATCGACGCGATTTGCATGCATCACTGTGCACTTTCCAATTGTGTAGATTTGTGTAGACTTAGCGCTAATTCTACAATATTGAGGAGTCTTCGTTGGCAACGTTGCACAAATCTTTTGTGACTTCATTGCGGAGAAGCAGGAATTAACTTATTGGAAAATGGCTTATTTTAGAGATTGGAGTAGTAAATGTATACAAAATTCATGCCACACATCCCGAAAAAACTCCGAACTATCCCGCAGGTTCCGAATATGAAAGCACTGAAAGAGCTCTTATGACAATATACAAATTTTCAGTTGCCACAAAAATACTACATATTAACATACAAAATTTGGAGTAAAAAAAGATATGTGCATATATATGTGCATATATTGCAGGACCCGAGAGGAATTTCGAACATCCGTTCGGAATTGACACGATCCCGCCCAAACCAAACCAAAACAATTCCGGGTACGGTGGGATTCCTTTCACTATTCCATCTCTAGTTTAAACGAAATTTTTTTTAGGTTGGATGCTTTTTTCGTACGATATTTTAAAATAATCAAGATAGTTTCATATCATTGTAAATTCCTCTTTCTCTCCGTGTATGTTTGAACCATAATGTAATTAAATTTCTCCCCGTGTTCAATAATTTATGTAATAATTCTAAACCAACAAAACAATTTTCATAATTTATTTGTGCATAATTAAATCAACTGAGCTAAAAATGAAAATATTGCACAAAATTGAAAACATGGATAATATTTCAGCATCAGGATAGAAAATGCCCACAACGCCCCCGCCGCTGGCGCTGCCTCCGGCTCGGTCATGTTTCAATATCATTAAAAAGTCTGTCGGCAATTAAATTTGCATAAATTAGACATGGAGAGCGCATTTAACGCACGCGTGTGCAATAAAACAATTGTTAAAAAAATATAAAAAGAAAAAAACAAATGAAATAACGTTCGTTGCCTTTAATTAATCACAACAAATGGCCAAGCAACGGCAATTTGCACATTGCCGAGCGAAAGCAATTTTAATGAAGTAGAACTAATTTCTAATTAAAAGCAACATTAAAGCGCATAACAAAATAAGGCAAACTAAATGCAGACCGAGAGAGACCCCAAATACACAAGCATCATCCAAAAGCCAACGCAATGGACCGAGATATAGGAGAACACAGACAGAGAATGGGAGAGGGAGAGAGAGCCACACTAGAAGCTGCTTAGCGGCAGCGCTGCCGCTGTCAGCGGCATCAGCGTACAATAACGAGTTTAAAGCTCCGCTAGCTTCAGCTGAAGCATTTACAAACACACAGAGAGACAGCGAGGCGAACAGACAAACAGGCAGACAGACGGAGAGGCAGATACTCACATGCCACGGTGTAAAAGTTCTATACTCTTCTCTGCTTTTATTTTTTGCCAGCCCAAAAATAATCGCATTATGATAAGAAAAAAGCACAAGCGTTCCATCGTGCGCTCTGCTTACCTTTCTCGCTCTCACTACATACGTGCGGAAAAAGGTAAAAAGAACGCGGCGGAACAGCACAACGTCAGAGCAAAAACAGAGGTAGAGCTGCGCTGCAACAGAGCCGCAGCAGCGACGCATTCAATTTATATTTGCTTTTAATGCTTGTTGCTGCTTTTTGCTTGCAAACAAATAAAACTGGTTTTCAAGTCAATTAAACAAACCAAAAAAAAAAAACAGCAACAACAAACGGAACACTAAGAAGAAAATTTTGGACGTTTGCTTTTGCCTCGAAGTAGAGAAAAAGTCAATGCGACAATGGAACAACTTTTAGATGCGAACAGCTGTGCAGGGCGGAGAGTCGGGATTCTTGGAGTAGGGATATAAGAAACACATCCACGATTTTTATTTAACACGATGCATGGATCTTTTACGTTCTATGTATTATAATATCGCCACGAAATATAAGAAACGTTTGCGACCCAACAATTTATTAGCGCTATATATGTACATTTATGTTCTTAATCGGCTTAAACAACCGAGGCAATCTAACAATGTCCTCAGATATACATATATGTATCATTGGAACAATCGGCCAAAAATTTAATTTTTGGTATGAAGAACTTTGACTTTTGTCGGACTTTGACAGGTATCGGGACTGTGACTGGTACCTGGACTCTGACTATTAATATTAGGGCTATGAAATGTTACTTGCGACATGACATTTATCAGTCACAGCAAGTCTGTCACAAGTACGACAATATTACTCGTACCTACAACTCAGAAATATCAATGGAAGGCCATATAACAATAACTGAAGACGATATTATATATTATATGAACGCGATGGCTACCGATTTCGACATTCTCCTTGAACTTTATATCCATCAAAATTATTATTTTGGATGCATCAATCCATAGACATGGATGTTTATATCCTGACATCTCGTACCTGGATGATTGTGATAAAAGACGCATCATATCGAAGTAGGGAAGAGCTGAATATTTTACACAAGTTTTCATTTCAACGCAATAATGACAAACTGTATGTAACTGCACATGTGAAAAAGCAAAACATATTATATCCCATAAAACATGCAGCCTTTTATCACATATCAAATAAAATGCAGTTTCAACGCAAGCGGTTGAAAAATGCATGTAATTTTAAGCCAGAAAGTCGACAAAATGCTCTCTATGTAATTATATGGCTTACCATAAATCTGGTATGATTTGCCTGGTAATATTATTTGTCGCACAAACTGACTTTTCAGACGCACTGGCAACAAGATAATTTATCTCAGACATACATAGATATGCGATAAATAAATGAAAATTAAATTCGACACAGGGGACGAGCACAAAATGTCTGTTGCAAAAATATGAAAATAGAAACAAGTTTTTACAGGTTTTAAGTCAATGCCGAATGCGAAATTGAGAAACTGAAAGCCATTGGCAAATATCTGAAGTAAACAATGGAAATTTTAAATATTAAAGGGGTTGTTCTTGGGCTTGTTAGTTGACACCCATGTGGCGCTCTACTACATGAGGAATACATAAAATCAAAAGTGTATGTATGTAGATACTTCAGTCCGAGAGTGGTTCAAAAAGTATTCGCTTTTTGAATTTAACTAGTACCATAACTAAGAAAGGGGAATTTATGGACAATAAATCATGAAATGCAAAATACTTCCACTGAAGTCGTACACATACCTGACAAAATTATGTACATTTACTTATAATATGAAATAGAAACAACCAGCACGTGGAAGAAAAACAACGATGTGACATCGGTCGATACTATCTTCTAGTTACAAATCTATCGAGACTTCCTTAAAAATGCATTGTTACCTTTTATAAAAGAAGTCTCAAATGATATTTGAACTTTATCTCAAAAAATAAAAAATAAATATATAAAATAATTTCATCATCCACTTGCTGGATTCGTACCGCTGTTAACGGTTAAACATAACCTATGAAGAGTAATGCTATGCAGAGGTCCAGATCTAAATTTGTGAATAACTTAGTCATAAATTTAGCATAACATATCCTTCTGTGAGTCTATAAGGATAAAATATACATAGTTGAAATTTAGTTTTTGTTTTTTTTTACTGTGTTCCCAATTAAATTTGTACAATATGTTATTTCGATTGCGAGTACTTATTGAACCGCAGCTTGTACACATATACATATATGCAATGCGTAAGCCTTCTGTATGTGTGTGTGAAAATCGATTCAAGGATCCATTGTTTAATTGAATACCTCAAAATACTCGAATGTCAATAAATTCCAGGAGCAAACGCAAATGTTGAGTCTCAATTTAAACTATTTGATAATTTGCACATTTGAGCCGATGCTTGCCAGCTTTATAATAGGCATAACAAACAAGGACACAATGCAACAAACAGAACTCAGCTCGGCAAACATTCAAAGGGGGTAAAGCTAGCAGGAGAGAACGGAGACATTGTTTGCACGCGTTTAAACATTTCAAATGCCCAACAGAAAATTGTACACGCTGCATAAAATAATTTGCTTAAAAGCAAAAGGAAATGAAAAAGGCATAAATTGGAAAAGTGAAAAGCAGAACAAAAATATAATCTGTGGGATAAACGGAAAGCCCCAAAAACGTTAGCATTTTGAGGTGGTCAAGATTGTGGAATTTGTGGGGCGTTTTAGGCTTAATTGTAAAGTCAACATGAGTTAAGGCAATTAACTCGGTTCAGAGACAATTTAAGTGGAAAGTTTATTTCGTTTAAAAACTGTATTATATTAAAGTCTAATGAGTATCTATGTACAAACAGCTTGCTTTTGATCTCTAGCTCATCGTTCAGTGTTATATACATACAAACTATGTGTTAACTGATTCGATAAATGTAGATGTTTTAAATGTTACTAAATGTACAGTACAGTTGTGTAACTGTTATTAGTTATGCTGCTATGCACTCACGCCAAGCTAGTAATGTTTTTCACTAAAGTCCTTTAAGTACCCATGTCCTCTTTTGGCTTAAATATAAATACCGCCCATCCTTTTTCGACCACTTCCTTGTTATTTTTAACCACACCAGACAAACCTGGCCATCAAAAAAGACCAGCCAATTTATTTTCCATAATAACTGCGCTGCTTCCAAAAAACAGAAAAGAAATACACAAATTTGTTGTGCGGCTGCTGCTGGTGCCCTTCAACTACAACTACAGAAAAAACAAAAACAACGGCAACCCTGCCAAATTGGCACAGCAAGTCAACGCGCCAGACGCCTGCCCCCGTCCCACTTGTCCCAACGCTCGATGACTGCCTCCTGTTACCATAGCCAGAGTGGCCCGATTGCGATGTGCATTACATTCATGTATGTAGCTCGTCCATTGTTCACAGGCCTACTCTGAAATATTGTATAACAGACACAACAGCCAACTAAATTAAGTACGGCCCTAGACCAGACCAGTCACAATCTGAAAATGTCGACCCATGCAAATTTTGAGGTCGGTTTTTACTTTGGGATGAAAAATGAAGATGAGAAAATTTTTTTCCTGTGCTCACTTTATTTTCTCTCTTTTTTCTCCCTTATTTTTCTTTGAGGTGGCATATTGAAATTAATGTAAATTTTTTCATACACTTGCGCTTTATTGGTTTGTGTGTTTTATGGGAGCAAGAGGGAATCAGGGTGGGTCGGAGGCTAAACGTGTTGTTATTGATTACGATGATGGACGTTGTCGAGAGTTTATATGATAATGAAATGCCATCGTCAGTTCGTATAAGACGACATTGGCCCAGGTGAACGAAGTAGATTTCGCATAGCTAGATAAACAAGAAAAAGTTAATTTCGACCTGCCAAAGATTAAATTCCATCGTAGACAGACTTAATATATTGCCCATAAGGCAGGGATACGATGTGAAAACTAAATGTATAAAATTTGTGTTATGATTTGATGGAGTTCAGCCAAATTGATTAAATCACAATTAAACTTGTATTCAGCTTGTGATTCGAAATTTTTTAATATAGTATCGATCCACTGTGTACTATCCACATCCTGACTGAGTAATAGACTCATAATCAATCCACTGCCCAAGACTTGAAGGATGCATATTTAACAGTAGTTTTTATTTATAACGAAAAAAGTTGATCTGTACACTTTAAAAACACTATACACCAAGTTTGGTTATTCTGGCATTAGGGTTTGGAAAAAAATTGACAGACATTGCACAAAACCAATATTTTTTTTTAAAAGTATAATGCAAATGCAGCGTATGTATGTTAAGGGAAGGGATACGAGTAGATGGATGCATAGATAGCCTATATCAAGTGGAATTTCCCAAATAGGATTTGTTTCATTGTGGGATTGTCTTGGGTGCGTAATGTGCTAATTTAACATCCATTTGGTCCCATAGCTAAATTAAAAGGAAAACAATTTAAAATTGCACAGATCGATATAATGTTAATATTATAAGCACTCTGCTTTTGGCCCCAAACTCATTAATTGGTTTCGCTCTCCGAAAATATATCAAATTAAATAAACAGAAAACGACGCCGTTGGCCGTGTTCAAATTACGTCAAGGATAAAAAGGACTCTCATACACACACACAGGAGCATAAAACACGCAATTAACGGTACGCAAGGAAGGGAGCAACGCACAGCAACAAAAAGTGCGTAACAAAGTTGACGTCGTACATTTTGCGGAAATTGTTGGTTTGTAATTTGAATTTGCGCCATTTGCATTCAATGTGCGGCTCAAATGAGACACAATGAATGTGTCCTGTGTACCAATACCACTATATGCAAACATAAATATTTATGTGTGTGTGTGTGTTTGCGTGTGTGTGTGTGTGTGTGTGTGTGTGTGTGTGTGTGTGTATGTTTATTAGCCTTTCTAGCGGTCCCCGGGCGCCGTCTCCTCACACGCAACGCGTCTAAAAACGGAAACGGATGTCGGCAAGTGTAGACATATTTTCTTAGCAACTTTTGCGCAACTCCCTACACCCTACTGCTCCTCCCTCTAATTATTTGCCTCTCGCTCTTTCTCTGCCCCTCCTCAATGCTCGCCCCACATCCATAACATTTATACTGCTGCTGTCCCATCTCATTCCCGCTCTCGCTCAACTAGTTTCAAACTTGCTGGCAAAGTTTTGTTGTAACGTCAACTCAATGAGCGGGAGCTTTTTTGAGGGCTCTACGCGGCCTGTGCAAGTACGGGCAGAGGGGTGTGGGGTGGGGTGGCAAGAACTTTGTTTACTGCCTTTTGCTTCTGCTTCTGTGCGAAAATGAAGTAGCTTGACTTTTGCTTTTCCTACAGATTTGGATTCTTAAGGCCCAACAGTATATTAAGCTGTGTTGCTTGGGATGGGGGGTAGCGGTGGGGGGTTATGCTTGAGGAATGTGCGCATAGGAATAGGGGTCTTGCATTTGTGTCGCTTTAAGCGGATTTCGCTGAAGTGTTGACCATGATATAAATAGTTGAACGAATTTCCAAGTCTGTCGCTCTACAAGAAGAAGGGATTGCAGTTTCGGAATGTAGGCCAGCTCCAATTGGTGGGCTGATCAAGAGTAATTGTTGTAATTGTTTGGTACTTAAATCATAACCAAAAACAAGTTGGCAGCCCAAAAAGTTTACAATTTGAGCAGCAGTTTGGGCCTTCACAAACCTGTTAAAAACTAAGCGGTCTTGGCTTATTAAGTTCCAAACACATTCGGTTACTTAGTGGCTGATCAAATAAGTTGGCAGCACCACTTGCCACACTTTATGCGCTAAGCGGCTACAAATCTGCACCCAAAGCGCCATTACAGTGCTTTATTAGCCCCCGGGAAACACAAAGACACGCACAAACTCGCCTACATGGCCAATAAATTTTGGGCATAAATATGAACTACACAGAGGGCGGCCCAGGGTGGGGTGGGGTGAAGCGCATGTGAAGTGTAGGCGGAGCCTCGCATTCGATAGAATAACAAACAAAATGGGTATGGAAACCAAATGGCGTGTCATTAATGAGGCGTTGCCTCCCAACCAGAAACTGACCCGACCCCACCCTCCACACATAAACGCACCTCTTTGCCCCTATATTCCCACCCTTTGATTACAATTCGTGCATTTAATATGCCGTTAGTTTAATGAACAGAATTAATAGTTAATACTCGTACCGGCCAAGAAAGTGGAGGGAAATACATACATATGTATGCATTTATACGACTAGCTCCTCCTAAAATCCAGAATTGATACCGAGTCGGCCGTGACATGGACAGAAGTTGGTATCTCTAGCCTTGGTTTTTTACGCACCCGGGGCAGTTTGGGGGGAGACGGTGGGGAGTGTTATTTCGGCCACATGTGTAACATTTTGTCAACTTGATGACGCCGACAATTTTCCTTAGTTCGTTTCATTTTATTTGCTCTGGTCTAGTTTGTGTGCGGGCTTGGCTTTGGTCTGCGGTTGCCTTAAACGTTCACCACACGCTGATAAACTATAAAACTTCCGCACTTATCCGTAGAAATAGCAGCTATAGCTGGGCAAGTTCTGTGTCGTTGTGGTTTTAAAATGCAATATGCTCTGAAATAAATTCAAATTTGTTTGGCTTAGTTTTGTTTTTATATGGAACACAATTTCCAAGAATTTAAACATTTTTATTTGAGGTTATGTTTTTGCATATCGTAGTTCAAATCTTCTTAAATGGACGCAAATTATGTTTAAGAATTTTTATTAAATATCAAACACCTTACAACTTGATCATACTTCCAAAAGTTCAGAATGCTTACATGTTGTTACTCAATGTAGATTATCAAGGCTTTTCTTTAAGTATTTTGCATGATCCTTAAAACAAGTCCGATATTCGGCTAGGTTTTGACTGAAATCTTTCGAGCTACACGTTTCTAGATAACTATCCACAAGGACCTCCGACAATCCCCCCATAAGGCACTGTCAATTGAGTACCTGTTGAGCTGTGGAGATACTCTCTGAAAAGATCAGCTGTAATGTGTGCTTTTATCCCTCTTTTACGAGTATTTTTTGTTTTTGTTTTGTTTTTATTATTATAACGTTACTATTTGAAGTATACGTACATATGTATATACATATATGTATATATTTTGTTGTTGTTACAATTTTAATTTTTGTTGATCTGTTCGATGGAAGTCACTCATTTTGTTTTCCATAATCGATAAACCCGCACATATAGTAAAAATAATCGATTATTTTTCGTCTAACACTTTTACCAATTTAACTCAAAATTTTAAATCGCTTGTGGGGCTGTGGGGTCAAGTTGAAAATGAAAGCCGATAACATGAACATCTTATAATCAAACGACAATTTATTACCACCATTTTGTACTAAATTATTATGTTAAGTGTGATAAAATTTCAGTAACTTACAATAAATTACTCACGCGTTGCCAATATTTTACTTATAAATTGTTTGTATCTTTTCAGAAACGGAAGCAATTGATTGTCGTGCCGTTATTTACTTAGATCTGCAAAATAACTAAAAAGTTAAGATCATCGAAGCCTTGTCAACGTTGAATCTTTAATATGAGAATTGGAAATCTGAGAACCGAACAGAACCTTTCAGAGATCACGTACGTATTCTTAGAGGGTTAACCCAGCCGAAATCAATGAATTGTCCAAGAAATAAGTTTATAAACTACTTCTGCAATATTTATAACTGCGTTATTTCTGGCTATCAGACTACATTCAACCAGGCATAAAGCGAAACAAATCAAATTAATGAACTCTATCACAAAAAAGGGCAACAGTTTTCATCTCTGCAACGCTATCTGTGGGCGTTTTTCTTTTTGCCTGTGCAGATGATTAACAACTTTAATGATAATCGCAACCAAGACGAGAAAATAGCCATAGTAAGCGTGTGTGGAACTGGTACAATGGGATGCTCCCGTAGATGGGGATGATTTATTGCTTCATTGTAACGGATCCATTAGAAAGGGCGCTACTACCATGGAATATGTTTGTATTTCAATTAAACTTCATCTTTCATCACGCTTGTGATAAAATTAACTTAAGAAGCAAATCAGTTTGCTGCTGCTTTTTGTGGGTTGTTTGGGTGCGGATTGCAAAGTCTTGAAAAGTTTTCCCTGTCGTCGCTCTGGACAGCCATAAGTTTTCATTTACACAAAAGTTTATCTATTACTGTCCAGTTAACGCCCCGCGATGCCGTCTGAAACTGCCGGCTGCATAATTAGGCAACAACTCAGAAGTCATGGACTCGGACTTAGGAGTATATGTATATGTATGTATGTACATGCGAGTATAGTTTACGAGTGTATCTATGCATATTATCCATTGGAGGTGCTCATATACTCTTTGCCTGTTAATTATTTCCCATTCTCCCTCGGCAAAGCGGCAATGTGTTGCGGTTATTGCGGTTACTGTTTTGTGTTTTTGCCATTTACATATTATTTTATATTATTCGCAGCGCTAATTAAAGTTGGTCAACAGCAAGTGCAATTTAGGTTTGTTGTTGGTTGGACCGGGTTCCAGGCCAGCGTCCAATTATCGAAAAGGAAAATGGATGCAACGCTTTTGAGCGGAAAACTAGTTATAGTATATGTACTATAGTAACAGTTATAGAATTCAAATATTTCAACTTTTCCGCCTTTCCACATTCACAAATTATTTGTGTTAAAGTACGACAATTATATGAACGTAAATCATTACGAAATAGATTGACAAAGAGTTTTATAAATGATAAATGCTTATCGATGTTGCGTGAAAGATTATCCACTTCAAAATTATAGTCTTTATTGTCGAATATTCAAAATATTTAATCACTTTAAAATATTTCCACCAAACTAGAAAACTTTGCCTTATGCTGTACCAAATCAACCGAAAATGGCAAAATTTGAAACTCGATTCATTTTCACAATGGCCAATCACTCAACACACAAATTCGAATTCGCGAAATTTCATCTCCGTTTTTCCGACAAGGGTAAGAACAACATGCAAAATGCATATCAGTGGCGCGCAAACCGAAATCATCAGAAGAGAATCATCAATAGCCCCTCAATGCACTACTAACTCGCCACCCTCGCCCCCTCCTAATCGAAATGTTTTGGGTTGCATTTAAAAGCCACTTTCCCGACTGACAACCCCAGTGCTGGGGGGAAACGCATCAAGGTCAGTACGGAATAGCGTCGCTGCACAAACACAAAGTGCACAATGTGGTGTGCATTCGCGTGTACTGAAGTGCCCTCCTCCCACCCTACCCTATCATACACAGCTACTGGTTGCGACCCTATAACAACTCATCAACACTTTTCCAATGTTTCCCCACTAAAAAGTTAAACGCTTTTCCCGATTTGCAAAACTTTTGCTCACTTGTTTTGTACAACAAAAAAATGCTGTGGAAAATCAACAATAGAGGTTTGTTAATCTTCGGATTAACAAATCGTGGATACTCTCTGTGAAACTCAGTTAACCAGCTCTGTTGCCATTGAAATGTTTTGAGTATTTGAGCAGGAAAAGTGATAATACATATCGAAATTTGGCACTACAATTATGGTGCCAAGCATATCTCATTCAAAGATTTTGTTCTCCAAATAAGGATCACAAAGAATGCGTGTAGTAAAAGTTGTACTGTAAAATATATAAATGGAGCGGATATTATTTTTGATTCGATCCCTTCCCCTCCGAAACCTTTTTTCTGCGATCTTGTAAGACTCGAAGTGCTTTTTTAAATTTTCTGAGCTCTCTTGAATTCCAACCATCTATTTCTATATATTTTGTGTGTAATTTGGATTGTAACAAAACTTGTTACAAATTTAAAATACCATATTCAAGCGAGGTGCTCCATTTTTGCCAATGCGAATTTCTCGTGCGTTTTTCTAGTTTTGTGTGTAATGGCATTTGTTGCTGTTTTTGTTTGTTGCGAGACTTTTTGATTGGAAAACTTGTGCATGATATTTTTATTTTGTTTTTTGCCCCTGCTTTTCTGTTTTTTCATTTTCCTGTCGTTACAGAGCTAATTAAAATGCTGCCATGTGTTTGAGGGTTAAAGTTCACAGACGTGTGAATATTGACAGTTTCCATTGGCCAACAAATTCCCGGAATATGGCAAAAGAGTGGGTGTAAATCTGTGTGTGAGAGTGTGTGTATGCCTGTATGTGTGAGATGAACCTTTGGGCTTAGACACCGAAAGCCAATCCATTTCACTCCACTCCAATGGTATCATCCAATTCAATTCAATTTCCAGTCGTTCAAGTTTGTTGACGCAGTTTTGTTTGCTTGCGTGTCCAAGGCGAGGTCCCGTCTGATATCCTTGACGTGGTTCGGCCTTGTTTGGCTCGTCTCTCTAAAATTGTATCCTTGTATCATTAATTAAGATGCACACACAAGCACACACACAGATACACTTCTGGCGTTAGAGAGACAGAGCCAGACAGAGACAAAGCAATGCCATGTAGGTTGTGTTTACTTCTGCTGCTTCCCCCTCCTGCCTTGGTTCTGTGCGTGTGCTTTTGTGATTACTATTTGCCACACAAAATGCTCCGCCAGACGCACACACAGACACACACACTAAAATTACAATGGTCGCATTAAATTTGCAATCAAAGTGTCTTATGGTATGCCACCACCCTCACCCTCCCTCCCCACTTTGGTGGGTGTGTGCGTGTGTCGTTCTCTCTAGCCAACTTAATTTAATTTAATCAGCTTAGTAATTAGTTAGTTCGTTTCTGTGCTGTTGCTGTTGTTGCTCTTGTTCTTGTTCTTGTTCTTGTTTTTTGGCTGCAGCTTTGATAAACATTTAGAAACTGTGCCTCCCTGCAGCCCCTGTAAATAGCTAATGCAATTATGTGCCGATCTGAGCGAACCATTCAGATAAATACATAATTACAAAACAGTCATCGTGACTTGTAGCTGTTACTTTGAATATTAATTAATCACTACACTAAATCAAAACTTTTCCTTACACGATTGTCTACTTACAAATAGTTCAGAGTTGAAGCGTAGATTCTTACTTAAATAATGGTTGTCAAATGAGATTCACAAAAAGTTTGATAATAAAAAGTTGAAAAGTTTTGTAAGTCTTATGTTTTATGTCCTGTATCAACTTTAAGTGTAATGTTTTCGCAGGAATACTTTATACTTAGAAGCTTGTTATTCTTATTTTAGAAACAGTGTCTTACAATATATAGAAATATACTAAAAATGGCATAAGTTCACGATCCATCAAAAAATTTGACTTGTTTATAAATAAAACAGATATATTGCAATTAGATTAAACAAATATAGAATTTTTGAATTATATTAGTAGAACTAATAAGTGTACAAAGATATGTTAGGAATCTGTAGACCTGGGTAC
The DNA here is from genome assembly GCA_035043065.1 of Hirtodrosophila confusa. Lineage (NCBI taxonomy): Eukaryota > Metazoa > Arthropoda > Insecta > Diptera > Drosophilidae > Hirtodrosophila > Hirtodrosophila confusa. The sequence continues at coordinate 810,650 of JAWNNI010000170.1, forward strand.
TATTTGTTCTACTCTTATTTGTTATACTCTGTTTTTAAAATTTAGTTTTGAAAAAGAGAATGTTTAAATAAATATTATTAGATTGGTTAACGTCATGTGGACCCTCCTCTAATATTGCATTATATATGTATTATCGAATATACCAATACAAGGCACAAGGCTTAGAACTAGTCGCCACCCAACCTGAAATATTTTATATTTTTCAGGGCCGAGTCGATTCACGATTCGAATTCTTGCAAAAGCTATGACTGTATTTTGTGATTCGAATTGCCAGTCATTAGAATACACAGTTTTGGTATTAATTACGATTAATAGAGATGAATTCATTCATTTGTTGAATTCGACATTTTATCAGGGCGATTAGATTGTCAACATTAAAGACGAACCCAACCACAAATTGTCAGCCAATAGCTGTCAGTGGGTCTATTATAGTGATTATCCACTGTAGCTTATGATAATTGTATGCATATTGCAGTGTTCAAGTCAATTATGAGATTTTAGCATTCGACTGAACAGCAAAATATGTGTTTTTAATTGCAATTGACGCAAGTGAATGCAAATGGTACATAAACAAATCAATAATTTATTCAAATGATGCTGTTATTTTGAAGCGGCATTAAGATATTAACTACATTTCAGCACTGTTCGCTTGGTGTGGCGACCCTCGCACAACAGCATGAAATGCTCGTATGAAATGGCAAGCGGCAATCAAAATAATAACCGAAATCAACAAATTTATGCTCAGAAGGAATACCAGGCAATCAATGAAAGAGCAGAACAGATGCGGCCCAAAGATAACGGCCAACAAAATAAAAAACAATAACAATTCCTATAGGCCAAGCACACAAAATGTTCCAGCCTGGCTAAATGTGGGAGGTGTTTTCAAGTGATTTTATTTGTTTTTCTTCTTCTCGCTGCCTTTTTTGACAATCGAGTTGTCTGAGTTTTTGTTGCCCAAGGAGATTGTGAGCCATCACCCAGAGCAACAACAACATGGGCAACTGTAGCATAATAGATTAATGATAACTAAAGTTAATTGGCTAAAATGTGTTGAAATTGCCAAGAACTAAGCGGCACAGGCAAACAGCAAGAACATACAGAAACATATACATATTTATTTTTGTATATACTTATATAGCCATTGTAAGAAGTGACAGGTTCTCTGTAACCCATTGACCCCGATAGTACGTTTGTGTGAGCAGCTAGTAGATTGTGTGAAATTCATTTAGCAAAGTCGGAGTTGAGAGTGCTGAAAGTTGAATGAATTGTTGTTAATCGTTCAACTCATAAAATGACAGCAGGATGGACTATAAATTGTAGTCCACAGTCTGACGTTTTGATTGCTTAGTAAAATGCTGAGCGAATTACACCTAAATCCTTAAAAGTTGTATCACTGAATTTTAGATTGAAACAGAAGACTGAGTTAAACTTTGCTCTCTTGCAATCATTAAGTTGAAATTATCAGGACTGTTCCCATTTCAGATCCATGAAATCTTTCGTATTGAATATCAATTGAATATTAGGTTTTCTTTTCAAACTGACACTAATAGTATATGCAGTGCAGTGATTTACATTATCATTGAGATTATTGAATTGTAAGCAAACAAGGATATTAGAAAATATTAAGAAAGCTACAGCATTGCATCTACTTTAAATATAATTATATAATGATTTTTTCTTCCTCGAAATAAACTCTGCTCCTATACATATGTGTCTGAAAAGCCAGAAGAGTTCTGAGCCATCAGCTCTATTTAACTGGCCCAGTTCGTCAAACATTTCTTTCTCTATATGCTGTCTTTTCGCTGTCCTTCGCATTCAGCTGGCCTTTGTTCCCAAACTTCTAGAAAGCCACTTCTAACCATCAGGCTATTTTTAGCCGTGCTTATTACCCATTTCTGGGTGTAATATCTAATTATATTTATTTGTATATGGGTGTATAGATTATATGTATCAATTTTCCTCAATTCAATTAATTGTTGCTCAGGTTACTGGAGATGACAATAATAACTCAACTGGGAAAAAAATAAATAACAAAATAATGAGATGCCATAAAATGTCATCAAAATAGGAACAAACACAGAAATCTTTTGCAAGATTTAAGATTGACAAATAAAATTCCCTAAAATTGAACAAATTTCAATAAATTTAAGCTTCCATTTCACTTGACTTTTATGGTGATTTCTGGGAGAACTCTGGGGTAATCTCGATGTCTTAAAATAATTAATTTTTAATTTGAGTAACAATATTTAAGAGCTGTAAATATATCCCGTTTCACTTGTATCGAGAGTGGTTTCAAAGTTGCCACCAACACGTCTAACTTTTGAGTAGTTTTCGTCAGTAATTGTTATTGGACTGGAAACTAAAGCATAAATTTGCTGGCCCCTGGCTCTTTTGATGGTTCATTTTGACTGCATAAATACATTTTGCGAACTTTCCAAACCCTCACGAGCTGCCCTTTGGGCTTGCAAAAATGTTCGCTTGCGGCGCGATCAACAATTTCAAATAATTTTCAACATTTTCAATTGGATGTTGTTTTTTTTTATCTATCTCCCTTAGCGACTGAGGACGGAAAATGCCACGCCCAATGCGAAGTGCTGCCCATTTGTAGCCAGCCCATGCAATTTTCATGTGCACAATAAATTTAAGGGAATTCATTTGTTGGCGAAACGTGTGGGGACAGACGCTTGAAAAACATTAACAGCGACAATAACAACAACAACAACAACAACAACAACATAAGCAGCATGTGCTGCTTGCCATTTGCAACCAATGTATGTTGTTGTTGTTGTTGACACAATTGAGCTTCATATTTATTATGCCAACGGCTTCTCAGTCTCTATTTTGTTGTTTGTCGCCTTGGGCAAGGGCATGATAACTTTGTCATCGAGTTGATATTTACAATTTAAAATATTCCTCGAAAATTTCGTGTGAAGGTTTCATAAAATATTAAAAATAATTAAGTTTTTATTTAAGTATGTCTATAAAATCTGTGAAAACTCCATTAAGGAGAAGATTGTTTCTTCTCACTCCCATGACTCATAGTTAAATTGTAGTTTTTCTTTGTGCGACATACTTAAACGTCTGGGTTGCAGCGCTTTTCTTCCAAGTTGCGGGACGCAAATCTGTATTCAATTTACCTACTATCACCTGCGTGGTCTGTGGCGAGAGTATCTTGACTTCGTTGTGGGAAAAAGATACCTGCGCCTCTTTTTTTGTGCTAGTCGAAAATTCGCATTGCTCGTATTTATTTACACGAAATTGTTTCTATGTTTTGCATCGCTTGTCGTTGAGGCCAGGCCAAAAAATAAACATTTTTAACATATTGTTGAACATATTCTAAATATCTTTTTTACTTAGTTTTGTATTTATTTCATCTGCGAGCCTCGTTGGAATTTGGCGTGCTGCAAATATTTCATTATCAGCTTTTGGTGCGCTGAGAATTTGTACAGCAAAATTCATTGAAATATGTACAACATAACCTCTCGACGGAGGAAAGCCATTGAAAACACGCACATGTCCTTTCCACTCATACACACACACACACACACGCACACACAGCTACGTGCACCTGTGCACGGTCCAATTTGTGGGCTGCACGGGCAATTTTACAGAGCACAACATAATGCACGCATATCAGTCGATTTTCCTGGAATTTTCTCTTCTTGCGCTACTTATTCTTCCACCTATTTGGCTTCTGACAATGGCTCAACGTTGTATGTAAGCCCCTTAGAAATCAGTTGAGTAGAAAAGAAACAAGCGAGAAAGTTATTGCTCTGTAAATTATTCGACTGATAGATGCCCTATAAGTGGTTATAAAGAAAGTAAAGTACACATCAGACTAAAGCCTAAACCTAATCCTTAACTTTGGGTTTAATTGTAGATATGTGGAAGCATCAATAGCATCGATAGCAGTTTGCTTTATATATCGAAACAAGGTCTTAGTTTAGTTCAAGGACAAGGAATTCCGGGTTAGAGCTGGCTCAATGTGTTTTTCAGCACCAGCATAACGAAATTATACACCCGTTATCTGCTTTGCATACAGGGTATATCAAATTTACATGAAACCAATTTGCAATGTTGCGGCATTTTCATTTCGGTTCGACCTTCAGCACAAGCCAAGCTGCTTTTAGCCATACTTATTGCGAAAACAAGCAAATAGACGAGTGAAAGCCCAATGAGATTTTGTTTGTTATTCTGTGGAGTGCTTCTCGAAATTCTTGAGTTAGCGCAACGTGGAAAGTCGAAGCATTAATAATAGATTTGTGATTTGCATATTTCAGTGTATTTTCCAGTTTCGCACATCTAGTATTCAATTGATATATTTATTGTTTTTAGGAATCTCTTGATTACATTTCATATTTCTTTCAATGATCAAGTTTACGCGGATATTATTAAATTACCATTCAGGTTTTTATTTAATCATGTGATTAATAAATGCACTTTTAACAAGATATTTATTACTAACGATTCATAATAATTCTATAATATGAGAACGCAGTTATTTCATAGGAAAATATACAATCGATACTCATTATGACAAGCTCATGAGAGATTTTGTGCAAAACAAAACTTGTATACAACCTATTTTAACATTTTTTGGATAAAACAATTAGTTATTCATTGTTTTTCATGGGTATTATTGTTTGTAGATTTCAGTTTGAGTATCAAAGTTAGATTTTCTGAATTTACCCTTGGATGTTCTAAAAATTATCAAAAATTCTAATGTACTGCCGTTCAAAAATTAAATTGGTATGTATACTGGTATTAATTTATCATAAATACAATTTCTCAAATTGGAATTTTGTGTAATTTAGAGCCTGGAAGCAAAGCGTGCTAATTTGGGAGTGACCACTTTGTGATTAAGAAATTTCTCCGACTAAAAACATTGCCAACAGATTTCTGGCAATCAATTATTCAGGGCGCGTACCCACGACATGAAAAAGCATTATGCGGTCATTTATCTAGAGTTCTGAGGCTTTTGAGATAACCATGGTAACTTCAGTTGCCGCTATGATACTAGAAACGAATGCCCCCAAACGGCAATCGGTCAATTTCAGAATTGCACAGCACAAATAGTCGCAATACTCGACACCCAAAGTGCTTTTTCCGCTTGGCAATGACAGAAGTCCCAGCCGGTGGTGGAGCGTTGAGAGGCGGTGGGCGGTGGGGCGTTGGGGGTTGGATGGGAAAAACAACAAACTGCCGCCAAACTGTTGTTAAAACAAAAACTTGACTAGTCGCCATCGTCAATGCCTTCGCTTCGTGCTGGTATAGAAAGCAGAAAGTCCGTGGCATGTTTTGCCGTTGTTGGCCTCAAATGTTGAAGCAACCAGAACAACACGAGAGAGAAAGGAACCGTTTGGAAAATATAATCAAATTTCTGCCTCTCGCTTGCTCAGAAATCCGCCTGCTCCATGGGCTGACTCCATTCAGATTATTACGTATTCCATGCATATTTATAACGATAACTTGCATTTTGGTTTCGAATACCCCGTATCCATAAGAAAGGGTAAAAATGGGGTAAGAAGAAAGTAAGGCAAAATTATTTGCATATATATACATATGCATGTATTCTTGATTGTTATCAATCGAAGTCTGGTATATGACCTGTGGCATTGCATAGATGATGTGATCATGTATTTTATTTAAATATATGTTCACGTATCGAAATTAACCTAATTTAATTAAATTTCATCCGTTAGAAAGTGTTCGAATGTTTCTTGGGATATTGTGTTCAGTAGTTAGGATACTGTGTAAGCGGTATCTCCAGGTCGAGCATACTCGCCTTGGGTTTTTTACCTCTTTTTACTCCCTGTACCCACAAAATGGGTAAAAACGGGGTATTAAATCTGGGCAAATGTTGTAACAGGCAGAAGGAGACATCTCCGACCCTAGTATATATATTCTTGATCAGTATCAAAAGAAATTTCGTTCGCAGATCAAGTTTATTTCGGATCTCCCGCAATCCGATAAAATCGTTTTACAGAAAGAACTTTACCGGGGTCATTCCTAATCTACTGTAATTCAAGTCGATAAGATCATAAACACGGATGACATTCACGAAATAAGATTCAGTACTGCAGTGCGGGGGAAGAAGAAGCGTTGGCGCCACTAAAAATGCCTGTGGGTGGTGAAGGTGTGTTTGGAAGTTTTAGACGTGGGTACAGAGAGTCTCGTAGTCGGGTATACTCGACTATAGCATGCTTACATGTTTGTTATTTATTTCCCTCTTTTTTTTGCTGTCCCACATTGGATGACTGAGGAGCAGTCGGGCGGGCAACGTGTGAAGCGATTCGCTCTGCAAACTAAACTCAAGTGGCATTGAAAAGTTTTTGCCCCTTAGCTGTTTTACCTCCGCCCGCGGCGGCTGCCATTTGATGTAAACAAGCGATGACGTTGGGGCCTCACGTCCGCACCGATTAGCCGAGGCTATAACGCCAGCCATTGGGCTGGGGCCCGGGGTTGCTGTGGGTGGGCGGGGGCCTCAACCTGCACCTGGAACTTATTGCAATTCATTAACAAACATTAACAAACTTTGCACAGTAAGGCCGTCAAAAATAAAAAGGTCAGCTTGCCCTCTAAATGCTTTCGAATCCTGTTGTGCTTATTATTCATTTAAAATATTTTGTATAAATTTGCGCAAGGATAACGCAGGACTCGAACCCGAACAAAATCCTAAACACCCAGTTATACAATACGCCGGCAATTAAATTATACAAAGCTTTTTGAGGCACTGAAAGGTCCTGGGTATGTTGAGGAACAAGGAAAAAAGTGTCAGTTGGCTACTGAAAATTTACAGTTGAGGGCATTTTAGGGTTGCCCTCCCCTGCCCCCTGTGTGTGTGCTACAGTGTTGATGCGCTTTGTGGAAACAGTTCGGACGCACAAGGCATGAATGATATACGGACCGAGATGGAAACTTGTGAAAGCTTTTCAAATTGAGATGCTAACTGGTTCCAACAAACGAGTTTCTTTGTGTCGTCTTATGACATTAATAACAGACGTATTTTGTGGATGGAACTTGTAGTTTGTTGACGAATAAGTGACGCAGCGTGAAACTCGAGTAATCGGAAAACATGCGAACTAAATAAAGTGTTCCTATTGTCTCTATTAGTGCTAAGCTGTCTATCATTGTGACGATAGTTAATAGTTTTGCTACTGCCGATTCCTACAAAAATAATTTAATTTTGAAATCTCTTTTGAAGTATCAAAAAATAGTACGAATAGAAAATCTCTGGAAAGGTATAAACAGTCTATACGGACAACAGAGAGGCTGCGATAGGTGTATAGCAATAGTGTCTTACATAGTTATACTATTAAAGGTACAAGAATCTCAAGAAACACTCAATACCTTATAGAATACCACCATTTAAACCTTTAAAAATGTTGGCCAAAGTGGTGTTGAGGGAGGGAGTGAAATGGGAAGGAAGAGAGGTGATTAAAATCAAGATAAAGGTGAGTAGTGGACACGTAACATTCCCACTTAGTTAGGGTGTGTCTTTTATTGCATGAAAAGCCCCAAGATAGTCAGAAAACGGATAGAATTATAATACAATAACGACTTTTTTTTGGAAGGGGTATTTAAGATATCGATTAGCTACTTATGCAATTTATAGTAAGGGCAATTAAGATTTATTGCTGAAAAAAGTCCCACTTAGAAATTATAAAACTAAGCAAGCAATAAAGATTTGAATACTCCATTTCCAAACTGGTGATAAGCTTTGCTGTAGATAAGGCACATTCTAACTATAATTATTAGTACTATCTGTACGCCATACCTGAGTCTCTACTGTAGTTGTCTAATTCGAATCGTGCAAATTTGCTACCTTTTCTGTTTTTTCTTTTCGCTTGACCATTTTCATAATTTTCCAGACGCCGTCGTTGCTCATTTTCATTAATTTGTCACCGTAATTTGATTTCGCGTGCCGTTGCCAACGTTTCTTCATCAACTCCCTCCGTTCCTACCTTTCTCCCTTCCTTCTGTGCATAAATCATCAACGACCAGTGAAGCGCTCATAATCATTCAATGTTCCGTGCAAAATTATGCAGCAACCGGCAACAACAGTTCGCTGCCTTATCTCCGTCTCTGTCCCCGTCCCCGTCCCCGTCCCCGTCTCTGTCACCGCCTCTGTCTCTATCTCCTCCAGTTTATCCTCCGTCTTTGCTGTATTTCTTTTGCTCATTGCACTTTATTTTGTTTTATTGCTGTGACTAGCGAGTTCCGCATTTCTTTGTTGATTTTTACATAATTGATTATCGGCCTGTGCCTAGAGTTGTCCCTTTCTGTGTCAGCTGGCTGAAGCATACCCTGTCTATGTGTTTTGTGGGGTATCTTAACATATATTACATACAAAATGTACCGTCTCCGTCTGTAAACTCTTTAATAATCATCCGTGTTCCCATTTCCGATTCCGATTAAATCATTGTTAGCGGTTCTGCAATCCGAATTGCTTGGATATTCGGCTTGAAAACTTTCCCTTCAATTCAGTTGTTACAACATTTACGTATTGTCGACAGAGTATACATTTTAATTATCAATGCATTAAAGATGATGACTTAAGTAAAGAGAACAGGCCTGATTATCTAAATAATCAGATAATCCCATTTCAAAGTACGTTTAATTCGTAATTGTTTTTGAATTTGTCTTGCCGTTCTGCATGAAATAACAATTGTTTTTGGTTACTAACGTTATGTTCGAATAGTTTAGTGGCACAAAGGGAAAGATTTTCAGCCGAATAAATCAATCGTTTTTCTGTTTCTTTATGCTTTGATTGGAATAGTTCTTACACCTGTATCCACTGTTGCAATTAATGTTACATCTAGAATTGTATTTGAGTTGTTCATTGTCCGGATTGAAATTTAAGAAGCAATTTTAGATTTTACGGCAATAGCAAGCTGCATTTGACAATGACTGTAATTTTCTTCAACTGAAAACTGAGAAAACTCTCGTGCAAGGCAGAGAGATGAGAAAACCAGTAGCAAACAGTGGGGGGAATGAAGAGGCAACAAACTTTTCCCTGAACTTAACCGAACAACTGACAAAAACTGACAAAGTGCAGTCGGCAAATAGTTTTTCTTTCTATTTTTGCAAAAGTTTGCTTCTTATTCTATTTTCGCTTATTCTCGGCTCCCTTTTGCACAATGTTCGTTGTAATTTAATGTTGTCCATGGCAAATGTGTTAAATTTAAATTACAAGCAACGGATTCATAGAACACCCACCAAATGGAACACTGCGTGCATTTACTGCCAAGACACACTGTGCATATTGACAGTCAAAGTTTGGTTTTTGCTTTTCTTTGATTGTTTGTTGGTATTCATCAGTTGACTTGAAAGCTTTTGGGTGATGGGTGGTGGGTGGTGGGTGTGCTGGATGGGGATTATGGCTCTGTGGGGCTGCCCGGCCGCAGACTGAGGCGCTGTTCAGCGGCGCATGTTCCACTTATGGCTTATTAATGTACCTGCCATACGAGACGCTGGCAAGGACGACAACGTTGATGATGACCTGACGGGGGGACGACTGGCAGATAAGTGCCAGTTGGTGTTGGCATTTTGACAGCTCGAGTGTGGGAGATACAGGGCAAGAGGTGGGGGTTGCAGTGGGAGTGGGCACTGCCAAGTGGGGCATCTCAAATGGTTGAGTACAACATTTAAGGATTTCAAGTATCTCGGGACGTTGCAAGGAAATACTGTCAGAAATAATAATGCATAAGTATCGAAATAAGAATCGAAAATCCTATTTTGTGAGTTTTTGTTCAATTATATCCCACAGAATACCCACTAGCTAGAAAAAATTCTTTAAAGAACACTCAAATAGATACATACTTATGTAAAACCGAGTTGATAAAGAACAAAAGCCGTATGTTTTAAATCATAAAACAGCCGAGTCTAAATATAAACCATAAGCAACAATGCGTTTGGATTCCTCGACCAACTTGAGTATATGGCATGGTATTAATCCTTTTGTGACAACATACTACGTATGTTTAAGACGCCCCTGTTGGGATCTGCACAGTTGGGTCATTGTAGTTATAAAGGAGCATAATCGAGACATATATTTTCTGCGTACATATTTAAAACGCGACATGCTGCAGGCGACTCATGTGGCGCCCCAGCTTCAACCTGGGCTTTGCTCATTGTCCTGGCGCGCATTGTCATCATCCTGTGAAAGTCCCGCAAGGACCCGGCATTAAATTACACACGGTCGGCAGCCTCCTACCTCCTACCTCCTCCCTTCTACCTCCCACCTGCCGCCAGGTGTTAAGCTGTGCTTAATAATGACGCACATTACATATGCAATGCGAATAACTGCTTTTGCCAGGACATGGCATCCTCTAACCCCTTGTCCACGGCCTCTGCCAGCGAGCCCGGCGAACAGACAAATGTGTTGCCATTTGTTTTTCTGTGCCATGTGGTCCCCCTTTGCCTCCCTCTCTATGTTAGCCTCATGCCTGCCCGTATCTGTCTCTATATATGGCATCAAATTTGTTGCACTCCCAAAGGACTCAATTTCACATTTAAAACACCTGTGCCGTGTTTCAATACCCCATAAACAGAATGTACAATGGGTATAGTCGGCTTAGCCGTACATATGACTCCTTCAAAGTGGAAACTTTACAAATAGAATCAATCAGATGACAGTAATTGTAAAGTTTACAGCTGTGGCACACAGTTACTCACGAATGTAAGTCTACAGTTACGCAGATCGAGAGTTAACATAGAACTCTGTTGCGCAACTTTCAGCTTTGTATGCAATGTTAAGCTAGTTGGTGAAAATTTAACGACTCAAGTCAGGTTTGCAGATTCATTATGGTTCCTTTGTTTCCTATAGTATTTTCAATATAGTCAACAGTTTAATTTTCAACTTAAGATGATAGTTGACATTTGAAGGCAGTCTTTGTGCACATTTGAAAGATAATTACTTTAATTTACACTAATTTGTAAAATTGCATTTTCTCTTGCTTTTTGTTTGTAGTTTTTCATTGGAAAATGAAACAGAGCAGAGCACATTCTAAATTCATGCCCAGCCCTAGCAAACACTGAAACACAAATATTCGCAAACACCGATCCTATCAACTGCCTATCCAACCCCAACCCAGAAGACATTAAAAGAAACAATACGATTTCTTAAAGACGCCAACACTTACTATCTAATCTAACACACCATACTACCTCTTACACACATAATTATAAGTTCCCAATGTACATATATATTCACACTATAAATTTAAGAACAACAAAATCTCACAAACACTGTGATAACCGAAGGCCCTAGCAGCCAGTGCTAAATTAAACGAGTTAGATATAGTTTTCATAATTGTATCTAGATCTAAATCAATAAATAAATAAAGGTAAGGTTTACGTTGACGTCACAAAAACAGCTGATTCGTTAACAGGGATAACCTTTAAAAATTGATTCAACAATTGTTAATAATTGTAGTTATTTGTGTGATTGTTAAGTTTGCATGTTATGTTAACATGAATTTGTAATAATTGCAAATGTATTTCAATTTACCACCTTATCAAAAGAGTGAATTACGTGACAAATGGTATACAGGGTATCCCGGGTATCAACAAACTCGACTCTTGTGGCTCAAATTGGCAACGCCAACAGCTTGGCAAGAGCCACAGCTTCATCATCATCGTAATTTCTGTTGAGGGGCTTTTCGGGCGGCGCTTAGCAAGTTGCCACTTGTGGCAAGCTCTCCTGGCTTGGGGCGGGGGCGGGGGCGGTGGCGAGGGCGGTGGCGGTGGAGGGCGACAAATGAACTAATTTGATTTACATGCAAATTACATTTGGGGCTAACTAAAAAACAACTTTCGCCGGCTTGCCGTGGACGCCATTATTAAAATGTTTACAAAATTAACAAAATTGACAATATCCGTTGGCCAAGCAAAGCCACTGAAAAAAGTGAAGAGCGGAAAGGCCACGGCGGGAACTCACACGCAATTCTTTTTGCCCTGGTCCCCCCTAGCCCGGCTGCTCTCTAAGCAATTGCTTTGGCCCACATTTCGCTGCCTTGTTTAGCAGGGGTGTTCTGTGCAAAGGGTGCCCGTGTTGCCAGCGGCAACCTCTTGGCACGACAACGCGACGCATATTTAAATTTTAATTAAAATTTAGCTTGTGCGGCACGCCCGCTACCCCACCACACGCCCTACCCCCGACGCATTTCCATTTCGCGCACTCGCGCGCCTAAAAATATGCAAATAAAAATTGCCTTTGTTTTGTGGCAACGTGTAGGATCTTGGTCTGATTTTTTGATAGCTTTTCGCTGGGCTTGTGAGCTTTGGGGCGAGTAGCGAACCAAGAAAGCAGCTTTGTGGGATTACTTTTGTTGAGGTTAAAAGCTCTAAGCGCGTTTAACTGAGTTTATATTAATCCTTCATGGTCCTTGGTTTCGGGACTCTTACCTTCGCTTGCAGCCAAGCGTCCTTCATGACCACTGGCCCTGCATAAGTGAGCAACCATACATACTATACCCCAAGGACACTTGCTCCATGTTCACGTAATTAAAAGTAAATGCTGTATAAATTAAGTCAAATTAAGCCACTTTCTACTGTTCACCTTCCACCTACATATTAGAGTATACCTAACTTAAGCTCTTGTATATTTTATTCTCTCCTCAAGTATTTTCATTCGTCTTATGATACTTGTAAAAATTTTGATTTAAAATATAGTGTAATTCTTTTGTCAGACTTTCGTTGGCTTTCAGCCGTTGAGCTTCTGTCGGGTTGATATACTTCAAGTTGTGCCAGCTTTAAATAGAAGATACACTTAGTTATGTGCTTAGAATTTTACTCCGGGTCCTTTGTGGAAATGTTTTTTGCTTGGCTTAGCTTCCATCAGCATTTGCACGAAAATCTGTTTTCGACTGTTGGAATTTTCAGTTAAGTTTTTCGTGGCTTTTCAGTAGATGGATGCGTGTTGTGGGAGCTCTGTCCTCTCGATTGTTGTTGCTTTTGCTTTGCTTGGTGCAATCCACAAAACCGCCACGGATGGATAGGTAAGGAGAGAGCTTTAGCCAGCCACAACCTGTCGTGTAAATATTAATGCACTCGCCGCACAGACTCTTAGCGATGGGCGTGTGACTTTTGGCTCTTGGGAGTGGCTTTTGGCCGTAAGAGCAGACAAAACTCTTCCTGTTAGCACAAAATAGAAAGGAGTTTTAATTTATGAGCTCGATAGTTTATTATTAATATCGCTGTCATTGTTTTTATATTCGATAACCAGAAACAAATGCAAATCAACTAGAACAGGTCCACCGTCTCAACAAAAGTATACAATCAGCCTCTTCCAAATTCACTTTCGAGTAAATTACTCATAAATATCTTTAAGGATCGTTGTACAGATAAATAAATGAATATTTAGCAGACAAGGATAAGGGAATCTATGGGGAATATTAAATAATGTGACAAGTCTTTGCTTTGACTTGCCTGATAACGCCTTTTTGGATGTGTCCATCCATCCTGATCAGTGATATGTTTTTGATCAATTTAGTTTTACACAAACTGTCTGTATATAAATGGCAACAGAACTGAGGTTTTCAATTCGTGGAATTAGTGGAATATAATATATCCTAGAATTTGAAAGCTATGTACATATATATGACGACTGAGTACATCGAAAAATGATTAATTGAATTATTTTGAAACATTATTAAGATGAGCGCAGAATATACATATAGCAGTCGGGAGCTTCCAACTTTTGTAATTAGATCCCTTCTCATATGGCCGCCACAAAAACTTAAATGAGCATAAGATTCGATAACTGTTAAGTCGATAACATAATATATCGATAACAATATACCGCTCAAAAGCAAAATAGGTTCTCCGTTGCAAGCGATAACTGAATATCCTGACGCGTAACCATCTCTAGCACAGAGAATCAGTTTGGGCTGGGTTCGTTGGGAGGGTTTGCAGTGAGGGCAGCGGCGGTGGTGGTGGGTAGCGCAGGGGTGTGAGGGAAACGTCTGTGCTCAATTTTTCAAAGCTCGTTTGTGTCGTTCGTTCGTTGCCTGACTATGCAAATAATGAATGCAAAATATTGCTGAAGTGTGTCTGAGGCGAATAACAGAGTTGGGCGCAGGGAAAGCAAGTAAGGTGGCAGGGGTGTCGGAAAATGGTGCTAGGGAATCTGCTTTAGAAGTTTGCAGTTTTCTATTAAGTTTTGTGTGTGTGTGTGTGTGTGTGTATGTGTGTATATGTGTGTATGTGTGTATATGTGTGTATGTGTGCTTATTGAAAGCTCTGCGCTTAAATTACTATCACTAATTAAATTTTTTCCACTCTTTTGTCTGTATCTTGCAGTTCGACACATAAACGGAAGTAGCTGCTCCAAGCGGAAGAGTAAACGTGCAGCGGAAGTATAAAGTTGGCAACAGGAAGAAAAAGAACAGAATCAACACAGACACAAAACTTTAAAGTGAATCCAACAGGGCGTATGATTGAAAGCGCCAAAAAGTATGCAAAAGTTTTCAAATTTAAGGAATTGAATTGTGTGTGCGAGTGACAAAGAAGAAACCCGTTTAATATGTTGAAGTACGTGTATATTGATGAATTGAAACATGTCTACGATGACTTCGGACTCAACTTGCACCCTGCAACCGTTGCTGGATAATCTAATGAACAAGAACCCAAATTAAACCAAATCAAACCGTTTTTAATGTAATGTGTCAAAGTAGAACAATCTTAAGGGCTTATAAATTAAGTATTTTGTACATAATTTGTGTATAAGTACAAAGTGAATCAAAAGTGTAATAATCAAAACTGCAAGTGAATATTAAAGCTAACTAAATAATTGTGAGATCCATAAAAAAAACGTCCCTGCTCGGGCGCCATGAAACTAGATAATAACAATCAAGGCAAACTAAATGCTAACTAAAAGTGCATAAGAACTAATAGAATTGAAACTCTAACAACAGTAAATGTATTAGATATATAGTTTTAGGTGTATACAGTTTTCGACGAAAGCTTGAAACCGAACGTAAAACCAAGGAAAAGTTATGGATAAACCGAATAGCGTCAGTCCTAGTGAGTGTCGCGTTACCAGATCAAGCATGACGCCCACGCTGCGACTGCAGCAGAGCCCCAGGCGGCAGCAGCAGCAGCAGCAACAACAGCACCACCAGACAGAACAACAACAACATCAACATCAGCCAATCGATGAACAACAACAAATCAAATCGAAGTCGCCAAC
The DNA here is from genome assembly GCA_035043065.1 of Hirtodrosophila confusa. NCBI lineage: Eukaryota > Metazoa > Arthropoda > Insecta > Diptera > Drosophilidae > Hirtodrosophila > Hirtodrosophila confusa. The sequence goes on from JAWNNI010000170.1 coordinate 825,843, forward strand.
TCCGCCGCTAGGCGGCGGCAAACTAAAGTCAGCCACTGTGCAGCAGCACCAGCAGATGATGACGTCGACGCCATTGCATCAGTTCCGAGCGCCTGCACAGCAGCAGCAAGGATCTAAGCAAAAGAGCAACAACAACAACAACGGCAACAAGGCCTGGAGCAAGCGGCAGCACAAGACGAGCGGCAAATACAACGCCAGCGCCTGCGTCGGCGCCAGCGCTCAACAGCAACATCACCATCATCATCATCATCATCAGCATCCTCATCATCATCCCAACGGCAGCGGGCTTAGCGGCGCTGCTCAAGCAGCTGCCGGCGCCGGCGTCGGCTCGCTGCCACCAGCAGCAGCAGCAGCTACCGCCGCAGCGGCCGCCCACAAAGCGGATCTCGAGAACATACAAAACGTCAAGAACCAGATTGCTGGACATGCACATGGAGGCACCCATCACGGTGGCCTCTCACATCACAGTGCAGGTGGCGGCGGCGGCGCCGCCGTTGGCGTCGCTGCTGGCAGCGGCAGTCATCATCATCATCATCACAGCCACAACACGCGGCTGGCGCAGACTGCAGCGGCCACAGTGGGCAATGGCGGCCAGCCTATGGCCACAATGGATGCCAAACTTGGACACGGCCATGGGTTAAAGAGCCAACAGCAGCTGTACAAAAAGACACACAGGTAACGTAGCGTACCGTAACGTTAAAGTATATTAACATAACGTAAGGGCTCGTACACATATTACGTAATCACTTTTCGCCCATCATTTAGCTGAATCCCCCTCCCCCATCTATGATTGCGTAATCATCCAAGTTTTATTACTTCAGAGAAAAAGAAAAAAGGAGATATTTTGGAGCAACAGTAATTTGTAATCATATTATAAGGAATCTTTCTTCAAATCGAGAGCTCGGCATGTCACAAAGTAAATTTTCTAGGACCCTCCCCCCCAAGAACTCAAGCGTAATCATGGTTGACTCCCCCACCTCTTGATAATGACGTAATATGTGTACGAACCCTAACGTAATGAGTTATGTTAGGGAACGTATTGGCAAGTCATTTCATGAATCGGAGTCGAAACGCGTGCAAAAAACCCTTCCAAGAATTTGGCTTTTACTGCAACCTATAGGACCTAGTGTACCTCCTAACTGAGCCTAAAACTCGCCCGTCATTCGATTTATTGACTAAATGCAATAATTTCCATTGGGTTGAGAGTTCCTATGACTTCTGTTGTGTAGGATAGGCATGCCAAGAACCCTACTTCTTCTAGCCTGGGAAACACTTCCTGCTAGAATATGTTGTGAAGGTTCCTCCTCAAGATCATAGGATCGGCATGTTCCGCTGTGGATTATGACCGGACTGCTTAGGTCACCGAAGCCTACAGTGTCGTGTCAGAAGTCGCAATAGTTCCTGATTGAGTTCTTTTCTACGCATGAAAATTGAATATGAATTCAGCGCATAGTATCGCGTTGCCAACTTAACTTCTAACTTTTAATCTTCATCATTCCTCTGTCGTTCATTCTCTGATTTTGTAACAAGTACATTTCAAACTGAAGAAATTAAGATAGCAAAAAGTCGCTGTAGTGCTGGGCTGTTTCACCAACTGATCAAATATCCCAAAAAATGATAGCTTTGATAGTTGCTGGTAAACGATATGATAAAATATTCGCCAGCACAATCATCATGTCGTTTATATACTCCGCAGAGTCTTTGCCTATTAGCAAGGGTTATAAAAAAAGGGGAAAAATAAAGTGTTGCAAAAGTATTTTAACAGGTAATAATATACTTTATGTATGTCACTCTAATTAATTAATAGAGCAAATTATTAGGTGGCATTTAGCAATTAGGAGAGAAATCTTAAGGTACATGGAAATATTCCTAATCAGCATTAACAGCGATCAAGCCATTTCTGTTCGTTTAAATTAAGTTAATTGACCTCAGAGAATCGACTAGCTAGAAACACCAAATTTGGTATGTGTATTCTCGTACATCTTACACAGGTCATGTGAAATATCTTTGGGCTCGGAAAAAAAGCTGATAATGTAAATGTACTTGTTCATTTGTTATCAACAGCGTTTTTGTCGTATAGGCAAGACAGATTCTCACATTATCAGCCCTGCCCACTATTTGTTTATATACACTCTCTGCCTGAAAAGATGACTATTAAATACATATATTGTATAAGTTGTGGAAATCTATATATAGTACTATTATAACAGGCTGTAAATGTATTTTCTGTGACATTACTGAAGCTAGATCAACTGAATTTTGTATCATCGGCATGTAGGGATATAGATTTTCCATAGGGCCCTCACAATTCGAGAACATATACATGTATACTATTGATATGTACTTGTTTAAGGACTACTAATAACCTCCTTGAAAGATTTTACTCCTTCCGCCCTCACAAATTAAATATAAAAAACAGGTTTTTATGAATCAGCTTTTTAACCAATTAGATTTAGTAACGTTCCTCCCTTGCTCACTAGCTCATATCTTCTATTCTCTGTCTCTCTTTCAGGGGTCATCATCCCCACGTGCTGTGCGCTGGCAACAATGCGAATCACACGTGCTGCCTGGTCACGGGCTGCAACGGCAGCGTCGGCGCCGCCGGCAAGGATTCGCAGAGCAACAAGGACACCAGTTCGTTAAGCGGCAACAGCAGCATCATTTCGAACAGCGCTGCTGCTGCGGCGAATGCCGTGCACTATTGCTGCGGCCGCTCAAAGTTCTTTCTGCCGGAGAAGCGGCTGCGCAAGGAGGTGATTGTGCCGCCCACGAAGTTTTGCTCGGCGGCAACATCTCGGATCCGCTCAATCTCAACTCGCTGCAGCACGAAAACACGTCGAATGCGTCGTCCAGCAATAATACGCCGGCGACGACGCCACGTCAGTCGCCGATTACAACGCCGCCGAAGGTGGAGGTGATTATACCCCCGAATATACACGATCCGCTGCACTTGCTCGATCCGGTGGACTCGATGGAGTATGAGAAGCAGCTGACGTCGCCGATGAAGCGGGGTGGCATGCTCACCCGCGGCAGCCACTTGAAGCTGCAGCAGCAGCAGCAGACGCATCATCGGCAGCACAGGACGCGCAAGAATCGCAAGCGGCGTCGTTTCGATTCCAATAACACATCGTATGCAGGCGACGACAGCACCGCCATGGAGAGCGTTGGTGAGACGTCGACGCTTTCGATTTCACTGGACAATGCACCAACGGCAGCGGCAGCAGCAGGAACAATGGCAACAACAGCTGCAGCGGCTGCATTAATAACAACAACAGCGACGTCGCCTATAGCTGCATTGAGCGCCACCCTGCTTAGTGAGGCAGCAGCGTCGGCGTCAGTTGAAACATCGGAATTGGCACAGCTGCAAGCGCATGTGCGCTCTCGCTCTCCACAAGCAGCGTCCACCGCCATGGAGGAGACAAGAACACCAGCTCTTGCAGCCGGTGCACAAACGTTGTCACCACTACAACAAATGGAATGCAACATGATGCCGGCAGCGTCGTCAACGTCATCACCAATACAGCCACAACAGCAACATGTGGCCACAATAGCTGAGGCAACAAGCAGCGGCAACGGCACGATGGCAGCTGCAGGCATCAGCTCAGCCGATGTGATGGTCAGCGCAGCTACAGCCCCTTCGACATCGACGTTAGCCGCGGCGCTGGCCGTGGCTTCCACACTGGCTGATCGTCGTGCAGCGGCCAGCCGTGATTTGCGCTTAGATTTGGACAGCACGTGCTACGGAGTAGGCGGCACGGGTCTGAGCTTTGGCACTAACAGCGCCGCCAGTGCTGGCAGCGGCAGCAGGAAACGCAAAATAAGCGAGAGCAACAACTCGCAAAAGAGCAAGGTGAGTACGTCTGGAATTGAAAATGAAATGACTTGGAATTGGGCAATCGCGTATGTGTGACTAAGTGGGAAAGAGAACATAGGCTTTAAGTGCCGTTCTTGCCATGGTGGGAGCAAGTCAATCGCCTGCTTTGTTTTGATTGCCTTTGACTTTGTTGTTGTTGTTGATTGTTGTATTCTCAAGCGTTGCTTAGATTGAGGTTAAGGGGTCAGGGGCGAAACATAAAAAACTTTTGGGGTAGGCAACGCGATTAAAACGGAAACAAACCGGGTTTCAAGGCTTTCAGTAGACATTGGATATTTGCAGTTATAAAATAAGTATGTGTGTGCTCGTATTAGAATCTAAATTCGATAAATTTGTTTTACTTGAAAACTATCGCTATTTTTATAATCAGCCGTGTATTTTCCGAATTGTGTAGCAATATCTGTTCAGATAAGTGAAAATAAGGATCAAGCATAATTGACTTGAACTTAACTATAGAGCCCGATCTTATATTCGAATAGGGTGGATTTAAAAACAAGCTTAAAAATGAGTAAACTGAATTCTCAAACGGCCTTGTTCAAGTTCGACTGGACTCATGTGGAGGAGTGTTGGCCTCAATATAATACGATCTAAACACCCATTTTCTGCCCTTAGGTGTAGATTTTTCCAAAATCGATTAGCGCACGTTTAATTATTTTTGTATGGAACTTTAAAATAAGCCAAGTGCACGTTGGTCAAGGAAGTTTGGCACAATTTCCACCCATTTTTAACAGTGGCTGGATTTTGGAAATTAACTGAAAACAAATCAAAATACTTTTTGTGAAGGGATTATATTTGATAGGTCTAAAATAAACTATGTGTATATACTAGACCTGTGTTTCCTACCCAGGGATATTCCAAAATCGATTAAACAAGTTCCAAATAATTTTCTCCTATACACCCTTATTTCTTCAACCAAATGGAAACTACTGTAAAAACCAACCAATCACTCGATTAATCAGTTAGGTCAAGCTGTATTAAATATAAAAATGACTATATACATACATATGTATATAAATAACTGATTAAATGGATTAAACGAAGAAAATGGTTGACAATTTTCCATAAATTAGTAAACTGTTTTTATACCCTAGCAGAGGGTATTATAATTTTGTCTCGAAATGTTTAATGGACTGAAGGAGACGTTTCCAACTCAACAAAGTATATATTCTGAATCAGCATAAATAGCCGAGTCGATATAGCGATGTCCGTCTGTCCGTCCGTCCGTCCGTCCGTCCGTCCGTCCGTCCGTCTGTCCGACTGTTTTCATGCGAACTAGTCGCTCAGTTTTAAAGCTATCGTAATGAAACTTGGCACAGACCCTTCTTTTTGCTGCAAGCAGTACATACATATGTCGGAACCGGCCTGATCAGCACACTATATCATATAGCTGCCATAGGTATGATTGGTCGACAAATATGTTTTTGTATGAAAAACTTTTTGTTTATTAAGGTATCCTTACCAAACTTTCCCAAACAGAGTCTATAGAGAGTTTTTACAATCTGACCAAATTTGGTCAAAACCAGACCACTATATCACTATATCAAACTTTTTGTTTATACAAATATTTCATCCAAACTAAGTGAGAGTTTTATTATACTTCAAATTGTGTCCTATAATTTATAATTTCCCTTAGGAGCAATCAGACAAAAATTAGGTTTTGTATAAAAATTAATTCCTGCTAGGGCATATAGCTTCGGCACTCCGAAGATAGCCGTCCTTTCTTGTTATAATGAAAATGCGAGGAGATGAATATAATAACAGACTTATCCCATGCTCAAGGAACTCTCAGCCTAAACCTGTTACTAATCAAACTCTGTATGTTATAGAAATTTCATCGCAATGATGCCATGGATAAAATTGTCAGTCCAGTGGTGCCACAGCCCGGCGCCTGGAAGCGTCCACCGCGGCTGCTACAACCGATGGGGGCCCGCAAGTCTAACACGCGACGTTCCACATCCTTCAGCGAAACGGAGCAGCTGAGTCCTGTCGAGGAATTGCCGCCCAAGCCGCTAATTGAAGGTGAGTGTGAAAATACGACAACTCTTTGCTCATTTGAACTTTTCATCCTGCAACCTATTTTTGTTCTATGCAGCGGTGGACATAGCACGCGATGACACGCCGGATCGGTCGGAGCACGGCCTGGGCAGTCCGCTGAGCACGGTATCCGCAGCCACCTCCAAGATGGCTGGTGAACCCGATGCCCCCGCAGCGGATGAGGCGGTAGCCACAACTCCCTCCCAGCCAGTGGTCGGCCTGATGTTGGAGCCGGCGCTTATTCCGCCACTCAGCAAACTGCCCAAGTTCCGCCCCGATGGGCTGAAGTATCGCTATGGCAACTTTGATCGCTATGTGGACTTCCGCCAGCTGAACGAGTTTCGGGACGTGCGACTGCAGGTGTTTGAACGGCATGCGGAGCTGTTTGAGAACAAGGACATACTCGATATTGGGTGCAATGTGGGTCACATGACCATCACCGTGGCGCGCCACTTGGCGCCCAAGAGCATTATCGGCATTGATATAGATCGAGAGCTGGTGGCGCGTGCACGACGCAATCTTTCCATATTTGTGCGTATTCCCAAGGACGAGCGACCGCTGGAGCCCAAACAGGAGTCGATGGAGTTGTCAGCCTCCGATCAGTTGGAGCTGAGCGACAGTAATGCGTTTAAGAAGACGCGACGTGGCAAGAAGCGACGCAAGGCACAGCAGCAGCAACAACAACAGCTACAGCAGCAGGCACTGCTGCAGCTGCAAGCCCACGCCCACGCCCATGCCCATGCCCACCATCCTCACCATCATCATCACCATCACCACCACCACCATCATCATAATCATCTCGATCTGCAGCAGCAGCAGAAACTAGATGCTCTGCTTGTCAAGCCACACGAATTCTTCCCCATCTCCTTTCCGCTCACCTATGGCGGAGTACCCCACCTGCCGCCCTCGGGCAAGTCGCCATTCAGCAGTTTCGCTGGCAGAAATCAATTCCCCCAAAATGTATTCTTTCGCCACACCAACTATGTGCTGAAGGATGAGGCGCTCATGTCGAATGACACACAGCAATACGATCTCATATTGTGTCTATCGGTGACAAAGTGGATGCATCTCAATTTCGGCGACGCCGGCCTCAAGCTGGCCTTTAAGCGCATCTTTAATCAGCTGCGACCCGGCGGCAAGCTCATACTGGAGGCTCAGAATTGGGCCAGCTACAAGAAGAAGAAGAACCTAACGGTATGCTCCAGTCAAAATAGTCCTCGATTTATATAATATATAACTTATGCAACTATTATCTCACTTCGCAGCCGGATATCTACAACAACTACAAGCAAATTGAGTTCTTCCCCAACAAGTTCCACGAGTATTTGCTTAGCCCCGAGGTGGGATTCAGTCACAGCTATACGCTGGGCGTGCCGCGACACATGAACAAGGGATTTTGCCGCCCCATACAGGTAAGAAAATCCTTGAAATCCCCTAATGTCAAGCCTTGTAATGCATATTTGCATACAGTAGGATCGTCAGAGGTTACCGTTTATTTAAAAAAAAAACAGATACCCAATTACCCGAGGTCGATTGGGAACACAGAACAGCTTTCTTCTGGCCAGACAGCTAACCCCAAACTATAAACTAGCTTGCTTTAAATAGCATGGTTTTGAATATTTAGGTTAACTTTTGTGCATTTAATTTCTTTTGGAAATACATTTTTTGGCTCTTTACTCATCAAATGCGTAAAGAGGGTACTAAAACTGTACAAATCTCCTTCTCTAAAGTATATATATTCTTCATCAGTATCAATAACCGAGTCGATCTGGCCCTGTCCATCCGTATGTATGAACACATCGATCTCTGGAACTATAATAGCAAGAGACGCCAAATTTGAAATGACGGTTCGGGATTAGGTCAAGTTTATTTCAAATTTTGAACAGGAAGTCTCGTAGACTAGGGCATTCATACTTGTTTTTTTTCTTTTTTTTTTTTTCAATAATGTTGGGAAACAGCATAGAAAAGTAATGCAAATTTGAACGTATTGATAAATTCGCAAGAAACACAAAATACTAAACGAACCTCAGTATATAGGCCAATTGTCAGATGTAAGATTGTGAGTCCTAAGCACACTCACCGCCAAAAGGATAGTAAATCTTCCCACTTCGTCCTTCTATGTACAATTTATATAAATTTAACTAACTGTGATTCCCTTGCACCTTTGCAGTTGTACGCCAAAGGCGACTACACACCGAACCACGTGCGCTGGAGCGATGCCTACTATCCGCAGACACCGTACGAGGCGTATCGCGGAATTTACGCCACTTTGCCCGCCCATCGCACGGGCGGGGGCAGCAGCAGCGCCGGCGGCAGCCACAGCGGACACGCCCAGCTGCACCTATTGAGCAGCTCGTCGCGTTCGCAGAACTACGACACGCCGCAATACGCCGGCAGCGCCTCGGGCTCGGCCAGCTGCAGGCAGACGCCCAGGTACCAGCACACGTACAATCCGCTGGAGACGGACTCGTACCAGCCTAGCTATGACATGGAGTATCTCAACCACATGTACGTGTTCGCCTCGCCGCTCTACCAGACCGTCTGGTCGCCGCCCGCCTCGCTGCGCAAGAGCTCCTCACATACGCCCGTGTTTGGCAGCGTGCGGGAAGCGGAGTTGGATGGCGATGGCAGCATTGGGGGCGGCGGCAGCGGGGGCGGCAGCTACCATCGGCACGTTTATCCGCCCAACGATGACACCTGCTCGCCCAACGCCAATGCCTGCAACGCCTTCAACTCCATACGGGATGCGGACACGGATGATTCCAATCAGCTGCCCGGCGGCAGCAGGCGCCACGTCTATGCCACCAACTGTGGCGAGAGCTCCTCTTCGCCGCAGGTAAACCACCACGAGGCTGCCGCAGAGTTTGTCGATGCACTCATGGACGATGAGCAGAAGACCTTGACTGCGGGCAGCGGGGCCGCCTTCAGTGATCTGTCGGATGCCTAGAGAGAGGTGGGGTTAGGAGGAAATTAATTGTGTCAAAAAGCAGAATATTAAAATTATAAACAAAAGAAAAAATTGAAAAATATAATAGGTTCTGTTACACTTGCCCATTCTACCCATTCTATTCGCGATTGGTGAGACTTTTCATAGCACACGTTTGGGATAGTCAAAAATGTAAACTCCATTAAAATACAAAATGAAGCTGGGCAGTGGAACAGTTCTAAATGTAAACGCAAACGCAAACGAGACGCTTATGATTTTTGTAATGTGAACTGGCTTATATATATTTTTTATATGTAGTAATTTAATGGGAGTTCATACAATACATATACATACATATATACTGTAGCCTTTACATAGAAATTAACCCTCAAAAATATTTGCTAAATTGTTAATTTGCTTAATGATGAATACTTTAATTTTCGGATTACTCTCTTGTTGGCAGTTCAAATGTAACTTTAGGTTTACATGTTAATTCTTTAAGCAATACACACAGAATATGCTGTAGCTTTATAAGCAAATTATATGTGCTATATATAGAATATACGTATATAATATATATACATGAATATGAATATGAATATGAATATGAATATTAACTGGAAACAAAAGAAAAATCGTATGAAATGCAACTATTTTTGATTAACATATTTGGAAAACGCTGCAAGGGATCGCTGTAAAAACAAAAATCATTCAAAATTCAAAAATGTCGTAGCATACAAAATACAATTTACTACATTTATAAATAATATATGCTTAAAGAAATGAAAAAACAATATATATATATATATATATAATACATAATGTATGTAGTTTAAAGATTAGAACATTAAATAATTATTTTTCTGAGAAAATGAAGCAATTTATAAAGCTATAAATGTAACAAAACAAAAATCCTTAAAATAAACATCATATTATATGAAGCAATATCTGAAATTGTCTGCCTAATGTTGGAAAGTATAAAGTGCAAGTCTATCAACAAAATTGATATCTTTGTTTTTGTATATTATCTTATCGCAAATTTCTTTATGTTATAGTAATTACTCCCTGTACCCCCATAAAATGGGTAAAAGGGGTATTAAATCTGTGCAAATGTGTGTAACAGGCATAAGGACACATCTCCGACCTTATAAAGTATATATGTTCTTGATCAGTGTCAAAAGAGATTTCGATTTGGCCATGTACATATGTACGTCCGTCGGATGAACGCGTCGATTTCAGCAACTATAAGAGCTAGAGACACAAAATTCAAAATGTAGGTTCCTGCATACCATAAGCAGTTCAAGTTTTTTCCGATTGCAGATATCTTTTCCCGCACCCACGCCATTCGATAAAAACGTTGTACTGCAACAATTTGAAATATAATTAAAATGCCGTGCGTCTTTGTGTATGTGTGTGTGATTTGGAAGTTTTAGACATGGGTACAGGGAGTTTCGTAGTCGGGTATACTCGACTAGAGCATTCTTACTTGTTTTCTTAATCTGATTTATAAGCCCTTGTCAAGTGAGTTTCATTCTAGACGTCATCGCAAATTTATAAGGATGTTTGATCTGAAACTAGAGAAATATAGAAAATGTGATGTGTATGTGAAAATTGGCATGTCAACTTAACGGAAGAATAGCCAAAACGTTGGCAACCTGTACGCTAATTTTATAAGTTGCTTCCGATGGAAACAAATTACACTATCAAATATTAATACAGTAACGATTTTTTTAATATATAATTTAAAAATAACAATATTATTTATCCATCCCATATAATTTTACAGAAGACATTTCCATTTTTATTCAAAGTAATTGATATCTTGAAACCCTTTAAAAAATCATTAGATTAGATTTTTACAAATAAAAGTGTAAGCGTAAGTAAGTAAATTTGACTAGACAAAAAATCATACGATTGTAGTATTAAATTTAAATGTAGCGGAAATGGTTAATCAATTTTCTTTGGTAGGAATTGAATTTTTTTCTTATCTATTTATTTATTACGTGTTCCTATGCATTATAAAAATGACATACGAAGTGATACTAAAGCTATTGTGTAGGCCTTAAGCTAAGTTTATTTACAATTATTTACAGTTTAGGTTAATTACTTATTATTACTTAGTTCTTGTGGGTGGGTGTGTAGTGTATTGGCGTATAAAATGGTTACTGTATTGTAATTATTTTTGGTTTACTTTGGTTGTTGATGAAAGTATATATATGTTGGGTGTCCACTGTCTTATGGATTATATGGGGGATAGAGGTTCGTTTCTTTGAGGAGTTTGATGAGGGATGGAATGTTGGATATGGCAGGGGTACATAAAAGGATGAGTGCGTTGGTGTTAGGGAAAGTACTTTGTTCGTGCATTGAAAAAGTAGGTGCAATCAGCAAGGAATTGAAAAAATATTTTTTGTTTTCGGACACCAACATACTGATTTTTCTACACCCTACAGCCATTAAATGGGCGATAGGTGTAACTGTATTAGGCAAAAAAAGATTTCCATATAAAGTACATAAGTTCCAATTCGGTTTTTCCCCAGCAACAATTTTGAGAATATGAATTTTTGCTGACATTATTTCAGTAAATTACAGGAAACTTCGTACCACGGTGCCGTCACTCAGCTGTGTGATTGTCATTTCGATCACTCTCTTGGCGCTCACAAAGCTTCGCTTCCAGTCAAAAGCTCACGCTGAAGCGTGTCGACGCTCGTTGTCGTCTCTGTTCGGGAAAATACCGCCGCGACGATAAGAAAAGGCAAAGCTTGAATTAAAAAGAATGCTGAATAATAAATTATTGAGTTACAAAGTGTCTAATATGATTAATTAAAAGAAATAAAGACTGAATGTAGTATATATAGGTAGTATAGGGAGAGACACACGTCCGCTTTTGCTGTTTGTTATGCTCTCGCTTGGCTTCACATTCGCAGTGCTGTTTCTGCCTTCCAGTGTTCAATTCCAGTTCTCCCAGTCACAGCAAACAAAAGACGTGTTTTCTCAGTTATAAATTTGACGGCGACGGCTGCGGCGGTGGCGGCTGCGCTCTTCAAGCACAATCAACAAGTTTCCAAGTTGTGCCGTGAAAGTTTCAAATCCTCCAACAACAACGTGACTGCGTCGCTCAGTGCTTGGCTGTTGTGTGCATGTGTTTGTGTGTCTGTTCGTACATGTTGTGTGGCGTCAAAACAATTTAAAGCGCTGATATCGAAATTGATTTTTACATATTATAAATATTTCGTGATAATTTGGCGCCTTCGACTTCATGCCCCAATTGCAGTGCACTTGCTAGCAATTTTAACGCAATCTTCAATTAAAGAGCTAGACTCGAGATGTACACTGGATGTACATACATATACATATGTAGTGTGTTTTATGTATGCGTGCATTGTGCTTGTAAAGTTGTCTGTGTGTGAGTGCCGCGTGCATTATAAAGGAATTGTGAAGAATCAAAGTGAACCAATCCAACCACAACTGACTGATCGCTGAACTCAAATTGTGGATGTTGCAGTTTATTCAACTTTAACGTAAGCCTATTTTGTGAATACTTCTTTTGCGAATAAACATACACACATACATATGAACATTTGTACATACATACGTTAAGTTCTCTTGTTATCGATGCATGGGTGGGTTGAATAGTTCGTTCATCGAAAGGTATTGTAATTGCGTATAATACACATATTAAATCTAATAAAATAAAATCAATATTTTTTTTTTTGAACTAAACATTTCATTGAACAAAACAATGGGCTTAGGTTCAACTCGAAGTTGTACTTTCTAGTTAGTGAATTAGTTCAGTAGTCATGTTCTACTGAACGAACTAATCTTTTCTTTCAGTACAATTATCGTTCATATAGCTCATTTGAGTCCCATTGTCGTTCAACTCATTTCAATCCCAAAATGGTTCAGTCTTTAATTAATTTTAATTTAAGTCCCATTTTATTAAATTGATTTCAGATTTTCGGTTTAAATTATCTTTTAAAACAGTTTTTAAAGTCACATATTTTTACCTTACACCTGTTATGTCTTATAAAATATCTTTATAAAACCTTGGTAGCTCCTCATTTAGACCGACCCTACTGAAAAATTCGAACGGAAAAATCTTATGAACTACTGAACTATTTTGGGATTCAAATCAGTTGAACGATAATGGGGCTCAGAAAACTAGATAGAATTCAAATGACTTGAATGAACGATAGTAAGGGATTTAGCTCATTCGTTCAGTATAAAGATTAGTTTAACTGGAACTAAGTCTGTACGATTCGGTACAACGAGCGGCTCTTTCTAGGACAACCCATTAAGAAATGAGAGAATGTGCTTCCACGTTGAATGCCTTCTCAGTTAATAATTTGTTCACCCGAAATATGAAGTACAACGACGTTTATACATACATAACTAGCTGGTAAAACGCCAGCGTTGCCCAGCGGAATATTTAGTTTAAAATGCATATGTTGGATTTGACTACTTTCGTCAACCGTAAAAATACACAAAACTAACGTATCACAGTTTTCCCTTCCGTGGGGTTAGGAAACTATATAGTTAAGCCACGTGACTAATGTTTTTTGTGTAGGGCTATGAAAATGTCTTTGAAGCCGATCTAACTAATCAAATAATCCTACTCATTTGTCCTTGACTTCAATTTCCCGCCCGTGGTGACGCGGAGAAGATTTTCCAAAATAATTTGGCATTTGAAAACCAATTCAACGAATAATACTAAAAATCCAGGCTAAAGCTTTCCGCTCGTTGTATTGCCCACAAAGTACCGAGGTTTTTATACTATGTTCCCGAAGGAATGAACGCATTTTTCCACACCCTTGAAGCTAGAGCAACCATACTTGGTGCACATGATGGTGTATCCCATCATGAAGGTGATCGGATTAAAATTAGCCATTCGCCAATACAACCTTGAGACCCCCATTTTCCGCCCATGGGGGTAGATTTTCCAAAATCGGTGAAATATGTGTCAAATGAATTTTTGTGTAGATCTTTGAAAATGAGTTTGAAGCCGATTGGATGGTAAACAAAAAAGTTTCATGCAACAGTTCACAGTTCACAGTTCAACAGTTCACTTCGCACTATTTTGGAAGGCTCCTCAAAGTAATTTCTGCATGCAATGCCAACGTGAAAATAAATACGAAGTAACGCTCGTAAGATTTTCTGCATGCAAAGCCGGCAGCATTTGCCTGCACCTTTAATTACTTCAGTTCGCACTATTTTGGAAGGCTAAGCCCGAGCAAATCATGAAACTTCCTCCGCGCTTACGAGTAATTTTAGAAGGATTTTGTCTTCGCGTAGATAAATTCGAAGCGATCGTTCAGAATCGAACATGTCGATAAAAAACCGAGATGAATGGAAATAACGTCCGTTTTTGTCTAACTTCGATTTTCGTCGACGACTTTTTGTTTGCCATCAGTTATAATTTTCAGTTCGGGTGTCACTGAAGTATACTAGAAGGAGTGATTCGATTTGTGTAAGACCGTGTAAGTATTAAATTATTATTTAAAGTGATTAATTGCTGAAAGCAAATCATTTTTTCCTATTTTGCATAAGTTGATTAAACTTCGCCGAAGCTGCAATTGAATAACTTAAAATTATTTGAAGATCAGATTGCGTTCATAATGTAACTACACACTACTAATAAATATTTATGTCTGTATACTTTTTGATAAATAAACAAGTAGGAATGCTCTAGACGAGTATACCCGACTACGAAGCTCCCTGTACTCAGGTCTACAACTTCCTAACATATCTTCGTACACTTAGACATACCCATACACATAAACAAATACGCACGCACACAAGCGACAACGAAAGCGAGGCGCTTCTTCCCCCACTGCTCTACAGTACTGAATCTTGTTTGTTGAATAACTTTCGTGCTTATTATCCGATCGACTTGAAATTTAATCAGTAGATTAAGAATGGCTAAAGTATTATACATGCCAAATCTATATCTTGAAAATTGTTACTGTAAAACGTTTTTATCGAATAGCGGGGGTATGGGGGAGAATCTCTCGGATCCAAAATGGGTCAAAAATTTTTTGATGCAGATTTGTCCAGGTGGTCAACATTAGTCTGTATGCCAAATTTGGTGAGGGGGTGAGGGTGGGGGTCCGATCTCGACACTTCATAAATTGATGGTATACACAACATGTGTACCAAGTTTGGTTGCTCTAGCTTCAAGGGTGTGGAAAAAATGCATACGAACAGACGGACATTTCGCAAACCCAATATACCCTTTTTCTCTTCGGGAACAGAGTAAATATACAACAAATGGCTGATGACAACAACAACGATGCATGAAGACCATTACAACTTTTTATGTTATATTGTAAAAATCAGAATAAAAGTTAATAAAAATAAAATTATGAACCTATGATCATTTCCTTTGGAACGCCATAAAATTGAATATATGCAGCATGGCATATAGCACAACCGTTAGAATGCCTTCTGGCATGATATATTGCGAAACAAACGCTGCTTGGCATATAGAAATTGCAACCGCGGGAATGCCTTCTGGCATTCATGTATTGAGCAGCGAAAGCCGCATTACATTCAGTTATGCCTTCTCTACGTCAAATTCGGAAATGGAACCTTGAAACGGAACCCGAGCGTTTCCGGAAGGTGAAATTACAACAAAAAACACATGATTTCAGTGTTTAGTTCCTCAATAATAGTGAATGAAAGAACGCAGGTTTTTGAAAGTAATTCGATGTGAAAAATTAGGTATACAAGAAGTACTTCTGGTAAGCAACCCACTGCCAACTGGGAACTGGTTCGGTTCACAGCAGCCTTTATAGCTACATATACATTTTTGATCAGGAGAATGAGCTGGGCCGTGATGTTCCGTTTCCTTCCCTCCACTTGTATGTTTCTCTTTAGTAACTGTACAGTTCGTCCCTCACTATTAGAACTGTGTACTTTGTTGATAAAACTGGATCAATAAATACTGGTTATCGCCTGAACAATAATTTTATATTTTTAGATATCTTGTACTGGAGAATAAGAACAATTTAGCTGACGAAATCAAAAATTAACACAGCTCGGGCAATTATTTTTATCAGCGCTTTTTATTAAAGAAAAAACTTGTATTTCGATTTGTAGGCATGTATAACAAGTATAATATAATAATTACAGTTGGGAAATCCGCCGGCTCAAATTTTTTAAATACCGGGCTGATGCTGGCGGATGGACTGCAGGGAAGTTTCTATCTCGATTTCATCTACAGTAAGAACTAAGCTGATTGGTTGAAACTACTTTTCATAGACAAAACACGTAACGTTGTATAGATCTACGAGTGCTTAATTAATTCATTGTAAGATTGTAAAACTATGGATATTATAAGTTATATGATTTCTAAAACATCCTATATACCTATTTTTTTTACTGCACTTAAGCTATGCTCGTTTTGCAAAATCACTTAATGGAACGGGGTCAAAAATGCGTGCATAAACAGGATTTCATGAATTTGACTTACACACGTAAGTTGCGTACGAATTCGGAGTCATTTCATGGAATGACTCATAGCCAAATCTACACACAACGTACAACGCCCGTACAATTGTTAATTTAGGCATTTCTTAGCTCATAGTTTTTGAATTTACAAAATTAAATGATATGTTATTATTATTTTTTTGTGGTTTTTACAATTTCCCATTCGGAAAATTTAATGAAAATGTATTTCAGATCAAAGCATGTTCGCATACACACATATGGGCAAACAAATAAGCACACATTGGATATATTTTCATTCAAGCCAAGATTTACTTTTAGCTATGGCAAACTTCATGGTTTTCTAAAATCATTACAAAAGTTGCTTTGAAATAAAAGTGCATTTGCTGAAGTATTAGTTAATTAAAAATTTCGGGGGCATTTTGTTTAATATTATGGTGAGCCAATGTACTGCGACCTCTCAGATCTATTGTATTTTGTATTGTAGTTTTCAAAAAATTTTCAAAATTGATCTGTCTGACGCCGGCTTCACCGTCTCAAGTCGTACTACTCTATCCCCTTGTGTTACCGTGCAATGTGTCTCCCTGGCCCTACCAGATACTACTTTGCTCCCATTCTAGCTAAGTTACCCGCAGCCTCGTTCCCGGCTATATTCTTACGATCTGGTACCCATCTCAAAGCATGTCTCTTATTGACCAAACTAATGCACTAATTGCAACAAAGTTTTGATATTTAATACAATTGTAGAATATATTTTAATTCATATCTTTTCATTACCAATGTATTAACCATATTTAGAAAACCAACGTGAACGTAAAACTGTATATAAATATAATTTTAACTATATTTTTTTATTGAACACAATATATACCAGCTTACATTTTCTAATACACATAACTTTGTCAATTTCTATTATTGTTGAAATGTGAACTTTCGTAATCACAATTGAATAATAATTAATTAAGAAAAAAATTAGTGCAAACCCAAGTTTGTTATCAAATGACGCTTAAAGACAGAAAATTGTGAGGAACAAATATCAGATTGATGAGCTTATCAAGCCTGATCCCAATTCGAATTTCCATAACATTTTTCGGAATCAATGTATTGTATGTATTGTATCAATGAAAAAATTCGAATATACATAGATTCAAGAAGTAAAACCGCCTTAGTGTAATCGGAAAAATTGGATTCTTAGTGAAACTACTCGTAAAGGGACACAAGCCTGTATCTTCTTATCTTTGTGTATACCATTTCTTCGGTTAGCACGTATTCTATAATATAGGACTAACACATATTATAGAATACGTGCTAACCGAAGAAATGGTATCCACAAAGATACGAATATACAAGAGTTATTGTGCCCTAACCTATTGAAATGGCAGAAGTACGGACTTGTAGGCCCACAAAGTGCACCGGATCATTTCAAAAGTACAAGACTGTAAGACTGTGTAATTTTCAGTAATTACTATATTAACTTAACAGCTCAATGAGTGCACGTGTCGGTGAATGCAACATCGCAGTGCACAGCTACACGACTTAAGTGGATTTGTAAATTTGATTTGATATACGCTAGAGACGCCAGAAATTTGCATACCATGACAAAGTCCAGACGGGAGCGCGATATGGTGTTCATGGTTCATGAAATTAACCTATGATTAGGTATGGTGAATATGTCATAGGCGCAACTATGGAAACGGAGAAATACCGATATAACAATGGGCTACTGCATTATTTATTATCTTATCTAAATAAACATTGACTGAAAAATGTTTACATTTGCTTAAATTTTAAAGTAAATAATTGAAGGAATGCTGAGACTGAACAACCCTTTTCTTAATTGGATTATATTTTTTGGTTTATTGCTTCAGATACCTTATGCCTTTGAGTTTTTAACTCCCTGCACCCATAAAATGGGTAAGAAGGGGGTACTAATTCTGTGCAAATGTATGTAACAGGCAGAAGGAGACATCTCCGACCCTATAAAGTATATATATTCTTGATCAGCATCAAAAGAGATTTTGATTTGGCCATGTCCGTCTGTCTGTCCGTCTGTCAGTCCGTATGTATGAACACAAGGATCTCAGCAACTATATAGCTAGAGACACCAAATTTGGAATATAGGTTCGTGTATAGCGGGAGCAGGTCAAGTTTATTTTAGATTTGAGATATCTCCCCGTTCCCCGCAAATCGATAAAAATCGTTTTACAGTGACAATTATCAAGATATATATTTGGGATTTGGCATTTACAATACTTTATTCACTCTTAATCCACTGTCCAAATTTCAAGTCGATCGGATAACAAACACGGAAGTTATTCAACAAACAAGATTCAGTGCTGGAGCGCGGGGGGAAGAAGCAGCACAGCCACAACTTAAAATGCCTCGCTTGTGCTGTTACTTTTGCCACCTGTGTATGTGCGTCTTTGTATATGTGTGTGTGTATGTGTAAGTGGACGTAGATGTGATTGGATGTTTCAGACCTGGGTACAGGGAGTTTTGTAGTCGGGTATACTCGACTATAGCATTCTTACTTGTTTATTCTGCAAGTTTACTAGCTTACTGATACGATTTTTGGAAGAGAAGCAACAAAACCTATTCCAATCCAATAAGATACTCGCATAATAGATAATGTAAATATAAATCAATATATTAATATGCAAATATAAATCTTATGGTCCCTTTTACGCCATTAGTATTGGACCACTATTGATCATATCCATAAGTACATACAAATATTTTCGATCGCGTCTTCGTATACTTACATGTATACACACACATACACAAAGATGAACACACACGAGCGACAGCGCAAGCAAGGCATTTTAAATGGTGGCTGTGCTTCTTCTTCCCCCCCCCCCCAGCCTACAGCACAGAATCTTGTTTGTTGAATAACTTCCGTGTTTATTATCCGATCGCTTTGAAATTTAAACAGTAGTTTAAGAGTGACTAAAGAATAGTACATGCCAAATCCTAATGCTATATCTTTAAATTTATTCCCGTAAAACGGTTTTTATCGAGCTGCGGGTGAACGGGGTGAGATATCCGAAATCGGAAACAATCTTAATCTGCGTATTCTTGTACACCTACAGGAACCTACATTCCAAATTCGGTGTCTCTAGCTCTTATAGTTCCTGAGATCGACGCGTTCATCGGATAGACGGACATGGCCAAATCGAAATCTCTTTTTGTACTGATCAAGAATATATATTCTTTATAGGGTCAGAAATGTCTCCTTCTGCCTGTTACATACATTTGCACAGATTGAGTACCCCTTTTTACCCATTTTTGCGTTAAGCGAGGGCATACTGTATAATTAGAATTGGTGAGTCTAGATACGATTATTTTAAAATACAAACAAGTTTCTCATTCAATTTGATCGAAGCTGTAGTGGTCAGATTTTGATCAAGTTTGAATAACTTGTATTGAACATAATAAAACTTTGGTAAGTTAGATCGAGATACCAATCTACATATATCACCAAATGAAATAGGTCTCCTATCCTATCCTATTCCTTCAAGAAAAACATATGTACCATATGTACACATATGCAATTGTTTCTGGGCATTAAAAACTGTAATATTGTTATGTATGTTTGTTTGGCTGTTAGTTTAGTTTATTGGTTTGGTGGGTGTGCCAACTAAACATTTATCTAAATCAATACCATTTGAGCCTTATATTTTTGTAATGCGCGACATTTCCGATGTCGAAATGCAAATGTTTTGTATCTTATCACAAATGTAATTATAATTTGCTTTTCGCACCTCATGGGAACCCACGGAACTAGACTGTTATTTTCCGTGTAAGACTCAAAGTGAATAACGAGTGGTGATTACAGCAATTGCGCTGGCTTTTATTTGTTATCGTTATAGATAAGATATGCGGACAGATAAAGACAAATGTGCGTATGTAGATAGGAGGTGTCAGAAGAGTAACCAATGTTCTGCAAGCGACTTGTGGGACATGAATCATCAACATCTTTAACTGTAAATTGAGGCAATACACTGAGCAACAAATGGAAAGTAAAGAGAACTTAACTTTTTCATAACAATCTCAGCTGCAGCTGCAGCTGCAGATCTTTTAGAGCTTACAAGCTGGTTTATTCCTCAATGACTAACTCTCTCAGTTTGTTTACTCCAACATCAACTTTATGCGCTAAACTTGTTCAGCTGCTCTCTGATCTTGCGACCTTGTAGCCATATAGCGAACCTCTTAAAACCACCCGAGCTACTTACCTGCTCGACATGCTTTATAAGCTTTATTTGTCTATTGAAATTGCGGGTCTTTACCCGCAACATTGACGATTGAAGAACGCACCTCCTCACACTCCATACCCTTGCGCACTTCCAGTGACTTGCAAAATTGATAAAAGCTTTTAACAGCTGATTTACTTGCTTGTGTGCTGCAGGCAACTCCACAATCTTCTCTCGCTCTCTTTGTTTTGTGGATTTCATTGATGGGTAAGCTCTCTCTCTCTTCAATCGGTTAACTTAAAATTTAACCGTTTTGCGTGCTTCTTTGGCAAAAGCTTCGACCATCGTAGCAAAGTTACTATTATTAGGCAAAGTGACGGCAACGTTGACGCAACATTTTGGCTCTGCGGTCGCGCTCGCAACTCATTCGATCGTTGATCGGCGAACCGGGTTGGGGGGCTCGTGTCTCGTCTGTGCAAGTGTGTGTGTGTGTGTGTCTTCATTTCTGCGCGCTGTCTTCGGCTGACGTTCGTGTTGTTGTCACAGGTAGAAAGAAGCAGCAAAAGCAAAACGAGAACAACGACAGCGGCGTGGCAGCTTTTTAATGCGACGGCGCGCTAAATTTTTGTCTTTGGCTTCCAACGGCTTTTAAAAGCTGTAACTTCCGTTAGTCGTTGGCAAAAGTAAACAATGAGAGTTTATTATTATTATCGCACGCGAAATGCAGACGTGGTATTTGCATAAAACATCTTCGCAGAGTCAGCGGAATTGTGCATCTCATGCGTGCAGTTATCTCAAAGATACAAAGATACACCGCAAATTATATCAAACATTTTCTCCTATGTGCCCCACTGCAACAGTATGTTCAACAACACACACGCGCACGTATAATTGAACACACGAGTAGTTGTTGATCATTTTTATATTTTGTATTTCAAAATTTTCTTTTGTGCCGAAATTTACATTGTTTGTTGTGTAAACTTTTATGGGAGCCATATACCATATATCATCGCAAAACGTTTTTAATAATAATTAAAATATACGGGGGTTTCGCGAGATTCCAACGAAAATATGATTTTAATATTTGTGATATAAAAATGTATTGAATAAAGTTGATAATAAATAAATATCTTAAATATCTTGTAATAGTGCCTTATAAATAGAAAATAAATATGATTTGTTTAAAAAAGTGCTAGCCGCTAATAACAAAAAGCATTCAAAAAATTTAAATAATTTAAATAAGCATAAGAAAGTTAATTTCCAGCATAAAAGCTGACTATAAATAAATCAACACATTTATAAAAATTGTCCTGTGATTTCAAAATTACATAGTGAACTTATACTGAATTTGGACGGTTTAGTTTCTTCGCTAATTGTTTGTTTGTTGGGAAGGGGTAGGTGACCTATCTGCCCTTGCCCCCTACAAACAAAAACGAAGGAAATGCACGAAGTAAACTTCATCGCCCTGATCCAGCCTTAAACGTGCTTTGTACGATAAAGTTCCCTTATAAAAAGAATTTTACCTCAAGCAAAAACTTAACGAATAATATGGCAAGCTTTATCGTCTAAATTCAGCCTATGGTGGAATGATGATCTCAAAAGCTCTTTACCGAGTATTTTTAAAATTTTGCATCAACTTTCTGTAATTAAAGCAACTTCAAAGTTTACTTCTGCTGAAAAGTATCGTCATTAATCAAATCAATATCAAACTGCATTACGCAGCTTAAGAAATATATCATAAATAAATTAAATAAAGTATACAAAAAATAATATAAATAATAAAATAATTATTGAAAATAGTGCTAAATTTATGTTACGCCATAAAAATATTACAATTAAAAATAATACGTGACGGAGCTGTTAATATTAGTATTTATTATGAATGAATTCAATGTTTTGTGTGTAATTAATAAATATTGCCATGAGCCAGTTCTTCGGCCATTGCAATCAGTCAGTGACGCCATCAATAAGCAAATACAAATTTTAATATTTATACGCGTGTTTGTTGTTTAATTAGCTGCTCTGAAGCGAACAACAACATCGGAAAACCCGCTCGCAAAAAATGCAATAAAATGCGCGAAATATAAAAAATGGATTTTCATCACAACCTACAAAAAACACCAAAAATTGCATACCAAAAATACCAAATAATTAAGCAAAAGTGGCAACAACAACCGTAAAAATGTCCCAGCCAAATATCCCAAATGTCCCAGCTAGGACCAACAATGAGGCGCAGCAGCTGCAGGACGCGACGAATGCGACGCTGGCGTCGAACCTGGAGAGTATGCAGGTGCGACGGCATCGGCGCAGCATCTCTCAGCTGATGGCCAGCATGGGTAATTGTCTCGCCTCCCCCCGCAGTCACAGCTGTCCCACAACCCATTAAGCTTGCTTTGCCTCTATTTCTCATGGCCCGTCGGATGACATTAGTCGGTTGTATCTCAGTTTCTCATGGCTGGCAGCTCTATGATCCAAGTATATTTTTGTGCTCTGCGTCATGCGAAACCTGCGCTCCACAATGTTGGACCAGTTTTTTGAAGCACTGTTGCGGCTCTTGTTCAATTTCTAGAATTGTTTTTCTGTTTATGACCGGTTTCTTTAGCCGGTTTGCTTGAGAAAGTGAAAAAGAATTTGACTTGATTTGGCACAGACTCAAATCAGTGTGGGCGTTGGGAAGTTGAAAGATTCCAGAGTTGTTCCATAATATTACTAACAGAGGGTTGAATTTTACCCACATAAGCTACCGCATGGTAATGATCACTGCTTATTTATATAAATAAGTCTATTTATTTATTTAACAAATCAGAAAAAGTGCTTATTATGCTTTTCCTGTAAGCCGACACATATTGATAAACATTTGTTATTCTAATGATAATAAACATGGGATTTCATGTGTTACAAAAATATATATGCATTAAGCATTTGTACTCCCTGAAACTGTTCAAATGTATGTAAGAGGCAGTAGGAGACATCCCCGACCATAAATTGTGTATACATTCTTGATAAGTATCAATAGCCCTGTCCGTCTGTCGGTCCGTATGTGTGAACACTAGGATCTCGGAAATAAAAGAGCTAGAGACACCAAATTTGGAATGTAGCTTCGTGTACCTTTTCATAATATTGAATATTTCCCTATAAGAAACGATTTATAAGGACAAACTAAAAGATATAGCTCTAAATATTGGTATGCTTTATAAATGGGTCACTATTCATATGTTTCACAAATTTCAAGTCAATCGGATAATAAACGCAGAAGTTTTTCAAGAAACAAGGTTCAGTACTGCAGAGGGGAGAAGCAGCAGCCCAGCCGCCGTTTGAAATGCCTTGCTGGTACTGTGGGTGGTATGTGTGCGTATCTGTGAATGTGTGTAAGTATGTATGAGTATTCTTAAGAGTACGTGGAATTTCGGGTACAGGAAGTCTCGTAGTCGGTTATACTCGACTAGCGCATGCTGACTTGTTAGACATCGAATATTTGATTAGGAAATTGCTGTTCAATTCATCATTATACCGCTTTCTTGCTGCAGTGCAAAGTTTGCTACGTACTCAGTTCGTAAAAACAGTTAAGAGTGCGCCATTAAAGTTATCAACAATTATCAACGATTGTACTTACATAAAATACTGATAGCCTAGACGGAGCAATATTGATATATTTTTTTAGAATATTGCGTAGTCTATTTAGCGCTTTTGCCAACTAAAAGAAATCAAATTAAAAGTACTCTTAATCCTTCAAAAATAAAGATGTAGAAAAACATGACAGAACAGGTAATGTGAGTAGTGTATAGTATCGATAGGTTATTATTTTGAAGTTTATCAATACTCATTCTAAATTATACTTGAAATCATCGAAATATTCGGGATTTTTAAAACTTTCGACCAGAAGTGTCGAAAATTGGTGGAATAATGTTCTTAATCTTCGTTTATCATCCAATCGGCCTGATTCTATTGTGCAAAGATTTATACCTAAAATCATTCGACACACGCTTCACCAATTCATACATATGGCATAGAACATATTCCAAGAAGCGAAATTTGCATAAACTCCGCCTTAAATTGGTATTATATGGCTAACGGATTTTGTAAAAGTATACCCCTTCGGGCGAAAAAATGTATATATGTAGTATGTATTCGTGCGAATAGCATCTACAAAATTCGTTTGTCCCCTAGCCACCGTCGGAAATTGGTGGAATACTGTGTAGCTCCCCTACAAGTTCACTGGGAGTAATCTCAATGTGAGAGGTGAATTCCATGCAAGAAGATGGAATTGTATGAAATAAATTACAAGAAAGTGTTTCATAAAACTTAGTTTTCAACCGATCATTTTCATGTCAGCTATGTTATTTACTCATCTGACAAAAAGACACAGATTGGCATGACTGTAGCGACTCAGCTTATCGATTATTTGCCTTTTACAAAATATTTTAAAAGCAAATATTACAGGAATATAAAACTCCTTTTTAGATTTTTAATGATCTGATATTATAGGTAATAGGGATCAATTATTCCATATATTCAAATAACTTTAACGCTATCTAACTCTTAGAGTAAAGCAATATTTTGACTTTAATGACATTTTTATTGGATTCCTGTAAGTAATCGTGGCAAGGATTTAATTTTTTAATTTTTATGTGTTACTAGATACTAGAATATTAACTTCCGACTTATTAAGCGCTCTATATTTTCCAATACACGGCCAATTTACAATGTAAGCATTGGGGCCTAGTCATATAATTGGCTAGTGAAGCTCCACATTTCTAATTATTATATAACCCTGGAATTTGGCAGCTGCTTTCGCCTCACGTGTCTAAGTTACTTTGCGTGTTGTTAGAGGCCCTCGCTCCCCTAACCCCCACTAACACCATTTGCAATTATTAATAACGCTCCAAGTCCAATTGAAAATTCATGGCACGGCTTAAACGTTTGCTTATGATTTTCAACTGCTTCACACAATGGTGAAACAGGAAGTTTCGATTTCTTTGCCACTTTGTGTAGGTCACATCCTGATTTAAAAATTTGTGAGTTAGCGGTTGCTGCAAACCAAGACATTTACTTCAGTTAAAAATATATTCGAAAATCAAAAGATCCCACAACAATGCCAATTTGTGTTATCGGCTTGAGTCATGTACCCAAAGTTGAATTCCCTTGCGTAAATGAAAGTACATAGTATCTTAAAACAGAGCGTTTTGTGTGTAAACCCCGAACCCTTGACGTTGAATTTTTCGCTCATTACGATACCACAAATTCACGTTCCCGCCTTGCGGGGTGCCATTAAGTTATATTTTTGTAAGACATTACACGCTAATTGTTTGCTTTCCATTGTTCTTCTCATTATAATTATTTTTGGGAAAATCGACATTTTCCGGAGTTTTGCTACTTATACTTCTTCCACTTTAGTACTTTTTACAGCCTGTACACATAAAATGGGTAAACTGTGTACTAAAACTGTGCAAACCTCCGACCCCATAAAGTATACGCATATTATATTCTATATTAGCATCAACAGCCAGGTAGATAGATATATTCATCTCCCGTCTGTCTGTTTCCATGCAAACTAGTTTCTCAGCTTAATGTCTTGATAAATATCGGATCACTTTATCATATAGCTTTTGGGAACTGGGGTTTATTATAATCTAGGGTATTTTAATTTTGTCTCGAAATGTGTAATGGACAGAAGGAGACGTTTCCGACCCAACAATATAGCGATCCAACGATATAGCGATGTTCGTCTGTCCGTTTCTTTCTATGCAAACTAGTCTCTCAGTTTTAAAGCTATCGTAATGAAACTTTGCACAGACCCTTCTTTTTGCTACAGGAACATATGTCGGAACCGGTCGGATCGGACCACTTTAACATATAGCTGCCATAGGAATGACCGGTCAACAACTATGTTCTTGTATCCTTACCAAAATCACTCGAACCGAATATCTGAAGAGTTTATACAATCTGACCGATTATCACATAGCTGCCATAGGGTCGGGTGAAAAATTAGTTTTTGGATGAAAAACTTTTTGTATTACATTCAAACTAAGTGAGAGTTTTATTATACTTCAAATAGTTTCCTATAATTTCCATCAATATCGGACCACATAGGAGCAATAAGACGAATATTGATATTTGTATAAAAACATTGATGCTAGGGTATATAGCTTCGGCACTGCGAACTTACTTCTTACTTGTTTTTAATACTTTTTGTTTGTCTTGGCATCTCTGCAAGATATTAAATTTTTGGTATCCCAAGATAGCTTTTCCATCTTGTTACAATTCTTTTTGTGTGGGGGAAAACTCTCAAAAGAGCTCTGCGTGCTTCAGCAATTTGTACCAACTTTTAAGACTCTTAGACACCCTAGTTCAGTATCTGTGTCTATAATATTCAAAGGTGTGAATGAATTCGGCAACTGTTTGAGCAATGAAAGTGAACAAATCCCTCACTAAGAGCTGTTTAAATATTTATTTGATTGGCAGTTAGGTTTTTTTTAGCAACCTATTAAGTCAACTGTTTGCTAGGGTAATTCAGACGGGGCTACAGAATATCTAGTAGTCGAGCACACTCAGCTAGATAGTTTCTTTTTTGTTTTATATACGTTGAAATATCACAACTCAATATGTTAAGACGATAAATATTTCTTACTTTGCAGCGTTCTCTTGCGCTCTTAGGTAAACGCTTACGTAATAAGTTATTCTAAGCGGTCTTGGTTCATTTTTATTATTATAACTTGACTAGTCTCTTATGCCAAATCAGCTATATAAAGTCAACAGTTAAAATATAAACAAAAATTATTTTGTTCGAGTGTTGACATACTGTATTGTTTACATTTTTGGGATCATTGAACTTAAATATGAGTAAATAATAATATATTTATCCCTTACCTCCAGATAAATATAGAATGTACATTTTGCTGTTAATTATAAGTGATAAGTTATTTCATAAATTTTGTACCCAAGCCTTCACTTTAAACGCAGTCACCAACTTTGATAGGTATCTCTGACCGCCCAGACACGTGATCCCAATTAAACTTGACAACATTACAAGATCTCTTATAATATTTTATGGCCCATAATGGGGCTCAATGCTACAATAGAGCCTCCACAAAACTGGCACATACTGCCTGAGATTTACTAGCTCGATTTTGTTTATAACTCAGACGAACTTGACATAGGAACCCAAAGTAGCCTCGAGTCTATTTTGAGCAAAGTAATCTTCTATTAGAGGAATTCGCAACGTACGCTGATAAGATACTTACTTATGTGTGTTACGTTATGATGTCTGACTAATATCTATTTACGTGGGTACCCCAAGGAACTAAGTCTGTGTGTTAAAAGATAAAATTCATTAGTTTATTGTGGTTGTTATAAGAAAATATGAGATGTGTAATTAGATTTGTGTCACTGTAGACATTGCTGAATGTGGTTGGAATATCAAAAGACAAAATAAGAAAATAAGTATGTTTAAGCCCATAAACTATTTGTAATAAATTTCTGAGTAAACGTGTTCAATATAATAATATTTGCATCTGCCGGGATGTATCACATAGTACTATATCAAATTGTACTATACCATTCAGAATTCTTAAAAGTTTGTGTATTTTTACTCCCTGTACCCATAAAATGGGTAAAAAGGGGGTATTGGATTTGTGCAAAAGTATGTAACAGGCAGAAGGAGACATCTCCGACCCTATAAAGTATATATATTCTTGATCAGTATCAAAAGAGATTTTGATTTGGCCATGTCCGTCTGTCTGTCCGTCTGTCCGTCCGTCCGTCTGTCCGTCTGTCCGGATGAACGCGTCGATCTCAGCAACTATAAAAGCTAGAGACACCAAATTTGGAATGTAGGTTCCTGTATACCATACGCAGATCAAGTTTGTTTCCAATTTCAAATATCTCCCCCCGTTCCCCCGCAAATCGATAAAAACCGTTTTACAGTAACATTTTTCAAGATACAGCTTTAAGATTTGGCATGTACAATACTTTAGTCTCTCTTGATCTACTGTCCAAATTTCAAGTCGATCGGATAATAAACACGGAAGTTATTCACGAAAGAATATTCAGAAATGCAGCGAGAGGGGGGAAGGGGAAGCACAGCCACCAATTAAAATGCCTCGCTTGCGCTGTCGTTTTTGCCGCCTGTGTGTGTGCGTCTTTGTGTATGTGTGTGTGTATGTGTAAGTGGACGTAGATGTGATTGAATGTTTTAGACCTGGGTACAGGGAGTTTCGTAGTCGGGTATACTCGACTATAGCATTCTTACTTGTTAAACATAGATTAGTTGGGTTTTTCTATTGTATCTGAGATCTGAGCTACTGAAAAATAGATGTACAAATTCCCATTTCAAATTCAATTAATGGAACACTCGTACGAAAAACGCAAAT
The DNA here is from genome assembly GCA_035043065.1 of Hirtodrosophila confusa. Classification (NCBI taxonomy): domain Eukaryota; kingdom Metazoa; phylum Arthropoda; class Insecta; order Diptera; family Drosophilidae; genus Hirtodrosophila; species Hirtodrosophila confusa. The sequence goes on from JAWNNI010000170.1 coordinate 854,679, forward strand.
AAAATACATATTCTTTGTGGAATTTATGTATATCTATAAATATTTCCTCCTGTGTATAATCTCTCTTGTCAGTTTTAATGTAATTCTATTTACCTGTTATCTAAACTTTAACAAATACTACTAGTCAGCTTTATTTATGTGCACCATAAGTCGTTTCCAGGGCTTGTTATCATTCGAACTAATAGATTTCAGAGCCCCACATTAGTTGTTTTGTCAGTTGGCTCCCTGTATCTATAGGCCATATAGAAAAGTACGTATTACTATCAAACATTATAGTATATATCAGTATCTATCACATATAAATCATAATTAAGTCGAGCACTTTGATTAGCGGCTAATAACAGGTGTCCTCTATGTAGATCCCATCCATCAGTAACAATAGTTCATATCAGTTCATTCAGTCCAATCTGTAAGAGCTAACACTCTGAAATTTGTATAGTACTAGTTTAGTGCAGATGAAAGTGCACAATTAGACGTGTTTTTAGAAAATTCCACTCACAAGTGTGGAAACTGTTGTATCAGACTTTTTTGTGCACCAGCCGGCAACAACACATAACACAAGTAAGAACGTTGCGGTCGAACGTATCCGACAGCAAAATACTCTGTTTCAAGTCCGGTGTAATTTGATTATTTATGGATTCGAAAAGGGACGTGAAAAAAAATGCTCTAGCTTCACGGCTGTTGAAAAAAATGCGTTCATACGGACACACGGACACAATATAGTATATACTTTTTTCTTTCAAATAAAAAAAATTGTTTTGATACCGATCTTCCCTGGGCAATAGCTTCACACTCATTTTTAAGGTTCTTTACATTTAATTATTCGAGAGAATAATGAGATATTTTTGTTAGATCGGCCTTTAAGTCATTTTTAAACAATAAATGATTATATATAAATTTTATAGATCTACGCAAGAAATTATTAAGCGTGTGGCTGAACGATTTGAAAAAGAACCCCCTACGGACGGAAAAGTGTGGTGTGCTATTCTTGTTTGTTTCTAAGGATTGACGCAAGTAGGCAGATTCAACATAATTATTTACTTCCTGAGCCCAAAAAATGGGTAAAACAGTGTAACAGGCAGGAGGCATCTCCGACCCTATAAAGTATATAGTATATTCTTGATAAGTATAAATATAAATCGATCTGGCCATGTCCGTCCGTCTATGTACCTGTATACCGTACACAGTTCAAGTTTGTTTCAAATTTCAGATATTCCCCCCGCACCATCGCAAATCGATAAAAACGTCACACAATAAACTCAGATTTATTCAATAAACAAAATTAAGTACTGCAGATCGGGGGAAGAGCAGCGCAGCCGCAACTTGAAATGCCTTGCTTGCACTGCAGTGCGCTGGCGCTTGTATTTGTGTGTGTGTGTAAGTGTACGAAGATGGGTGTGGAAACCTTTGACCTGGGTACAGGGATTCTTGTAGGCGGGTAAACTCTACTATAGCATTCTTAATTGTTTTTTTTGGAACAGAGTATAAAAGACTAGGCTTCCAAGTATTTTAATCTCTAGTAACGCCTCTGTGAAGGTTTCTTGCACGAAGAATTACGTTTCGATCAAAACAAAGCATTTTTTACGGCCTGCGCCTGGCCGCCTTATCACAAGACCCACTTTTATCAGCCTGAAATTTATTGTTCTTTTGGGTGTTCGGGTGAAGGGGACCTTGAATTTTTTAGTTGTACGATAAAAGTCGGAGCAATGTGTTGAGACCTCTTTATAACACGAGTCGGCATTATTTATTCGTGCCACCCTTATAAATTGCTCTATTTGGCATATCCAAGTAATATACTGTATATCGTATCGTATAGACGAAAAAGCTTAAAAAAGTTTAAAGTAATACAAGTTTTATGATCGTTGTTTTGTAGTACTCTTAAAAACGGCTATGGAAATTATGGAAAGTATTACATAAATTTGAATAAAGTTTTCCTTTAATACTGGAAAAGACATTATGGCAAAACATTGGGCCTATAATCTATATTAGCTCATAAATTTCCCGTAGTAGATGTTTTGAAACTGGTTGAACAGTCCTGAAGCACAAATTGTATATTTGGTACCCATTAAAAATTAGTAAATATGGGAAAATTAAGTTGTGCAATAGTCGATTTATCGCTGTGGGGCTGTTTCCCGTCCGTTTGTACTTTTAAGAGACTGTAATGGGTAGAGACACTAATTTTGGTATACCAATACATATGGTATACATACATGTATACATACATATGTAGGGTCTCGTACTTTGTACGCATTTTGAACTTTTTTGTAAAATATAATAAGCTGATATTTCTTGAGAAGAATGAAGAGCTCTTTAAACATGGCCTATAACTACTTAACTACATATGTATATGTATTGTTAAATTGAACAAGATTCCAGTAAAAATGTAAGCCGTTGTCAAACAGAACTTTGCACATACAATTGTCGCTATCAGTAGCAAAAAACACGTTCCACTCTTTATTAAGTATACTGAAAGGTAGATAGATACTCGTACATAGACATACTGCAATTCATATATACTTAAAACCCGAAATGTCAATACATTTAGTTGAAACAACAAACTCAATTTTAGCTAATTAAAAGTGGGCAAATTACTTTACCTATGTATTCGTATATATGGCGGAGAACCAAAACTCTGAACAACCGAGTAAATACAAGATAAGGCATGAAATATGGGGGCTAAAGTGGGTCGTTTAGATTTGTCGCTTGATTCAAAGTTACATTGCCATATGGTAAGTTACATGCCGTGTTTCAGAGTGTATCTATAAAATTTTTTAAATAAAACAGAACCGAAAGAAATTGATTAGTTGGAGCTGAGGAACAATATTATTTATGTTTGTTTCCATATGTGTACTGAGCTGAAAGATATTACCCATTTTACTTTAGAGAAAAGATTATATCCATTCTTGAATATTCAGATATTTTCAACTGATCTTTCTCCGTCTTATTCTCCCTGTTTTATAGCTGAACATCCGTCTGATGATGCCTATAGACCCAGTCACTATGTCGGCTATATCAATCGCGGCTATGATGATTTAGATAGTTCCTACCTCTTTGCACAATACGAGGCCATGACGGATGTTAGAAACGGAACGGCGCTGCCGCCCTATACGCCGGATCCCGATGAGGATGAGAACCTGGACGACGATGTGTTTAAGGACTGCACTGATGAAGCAGTTGCCGAGGACAATGAGACAACGCACCACAATCGCTGTCTGCCCGAATTTCAGTTTTCGATGGTCGACTCGGAGTACGATGAGACGCTGGCGTTTCCTGATTCCGTGACCATACTGTCCACTCTGGGCGACAAACCGGTGCTTGTGGAGCGCAAGGAGACCGACGATGATGACGAGGAGTTCGATGATGAGAACAGTGTGCTGATGCGCCAGGAGATACCCTTTACTAGCATCTATGGACCCAGTGTAAAGTTTAACTCGTTCCAACGCAAGGTGTTCATACCGGGTCGTGAAATCCATGTGCGCATCGTGGAAAATGAACGCAGTGTGACAACGCATCTGTTGAATCCGAATTTGTGAGTAGCCAGGACATCTTACGCTTTATAGGTCTTCTAAGTCTAATTCCATTTCCATGTTCTAGGTACACCATTGAGCTCACACATGGCCCGCTTAAGTGGACCATCAAGCGACGCTATAAGCACTTTAACTCTCTACACCAACAGCTCAGTTTTTTCCGCACATCCCTAAACATTCCTTTCCCCAGCCGGGCACATAAGGAGAAGCGCACCACCCTAAAAGCGGTCGCCAGCCAGATGGCCGACGAGTCCACCTTAAAGGACTTGCCTGCGCATACCAAAGTCAAGCACTCCAGCACTCCAATCAGTAATCAACATCGCACTAACAACAATAACAACAACCATACCAGCAGTGCTGAAAGAAACGGTACTGTTGCCACAATCATAAGTCCGCAACACAGTTCTATCTTGTCGAGTCTGACGCCTCGGCGCAGTCAAAGAAAGCGCAAGAAAAAGAAACGAAAGCTGCCACGATTCCCCAATCGACCGGAGAGTCTGATCACTGTGGAGCATCTGCCTGTGCGCATCAAGCAACTTGAGGACTACCTGTACAATCTGTTGAATATCAGCTTATATCGATATCATCACGAAACGGTGAGTAAGCTAAACAAGATAGTGTACAATATTTACGTTTATTTCAATATTCTGGGGAAGGAACTTAGCCAAGAAGGCTCCCCTCTGCGTATACCACTTGTCTAAGAAATCCCAAGTCAACTGAGGTCTTTTTCCCCTTGCAGCTCAACTTTGTGGAGGTCTCAAACGTGTCGTTTGTCTCTGGCCTGGGCATTAAGGGCAAGGAGGGTATCATACTCAAACGCACCGGTTCCACGCGACCTGGCCAGGCGGGTTGCAATTTCTTTGGATGCTTTCAACGCAATTGCTGCGTGCGATGCAACTACTTCTGTTCGGACGTGGTGTGCGGCACGTGGCGCAGTCGCTGGTTCTTCGTGAAGGAGACGTGCTTTGGATATGTACGACCCACTGATGGTAGCATACGGGCTGTGATACTCTTTGACCAGGGCTTCGATGTCTCCACGGGCATTTATCAGACGGGTATGCGGAAGGGTCTCCAGGTGCTGACCAACAATCGCCACATTGTGCTCAAGTGCTGGACAAAACGCAAGTGCAAGGAATGGATGCAGTACCTCAAGAATACTGCCCACACCTATGCTCGCGACTTCACCTGCCCCAATCCACACATGTCCTATGCACCGATGCGTGCCAACACACAGGCTGTATGGTATGTGGATGGAGCACAGTACATGGCTGCCGTTGCGGATGGCCTAGAGGCGGCCACTGAGGAGATATATATAGCCGATTGGTGGCTTAGTCCTGAGATTTACATGAAACGCCCGGCTCTGGACGGTGACTACTGGCGGCTGGACAAGATCCTTCTGCGTAAGGCTGTGCAGGGCGTGCGCGTCTTTGTGCTGCTGTACAAGGAGGTGGAAATGGCGCTCGGCATCAACAGCTACTACAGCAAATCGACGCTGGCCAAGCACGAGAACATTAAGGTGCGTTGCGGTCTCATGTTTAATAAAAACCAAGTCGCAGGCTAAAAATATTTAATGCTTTCAGGTCATGCGGCACCCGGACCATGCGCGTGGTGGCATTCTGCTCTGGGCGCACCACGAGAAGATCGTGGTTATTGACCAGGCTTATGCGTTTATTGGAGGGCTGGATCTGTGTTATGGTCGCTGGGATGATCGCTCGCATCGCCTAACCGATTTGGGAAGCATTTCTACGGCCTCAGTTTCGGGTAGCTCGCGTCGCACGCCGAGCGGTTACTTTAACAAGGATGACGTGGACTCGGCTTTCGGTTCGCGCAAGTCCTCGCGCAATGCACACTATGAGTCCTCAGCTAAGGAGCCGGAAACTTCATCGCCAACTAACGAAGAACCTAGCACGGCGGGCATACAGTTGCGCACACTGAAACCCGGCGATCGTCTGCTTATACCGGAGCTACTATCATCCGCCTCCAGTGAGCAGGCGGTCGAAACAACAGCCCTGGAGGGCATGAAGCTGAACACGCCCGAGCTGGAGCGCAAGAATGTGCTGGATCGGCTCAAGAACAATGCCATGAAGGGCGCACGCATTGGCAAAGACTTTGTGCAACGTCTGACCACTAGCGAGTTGCCGGACATCACGCTGGATAAGTGTACTGAGAACGAAGATGTGATGGACTCGCCTGGGGCCAAAGACACACAAGATGCGCACAGTGAGGATGTAGACGTGGCAATGAGCTCCAGTTCAGCGGCGAATGCCACGGCCAGTACGCAAATAGTCAGTGAATTTTATGGACAGGCCAAGTACTGGTTTGGCAAGGACTATTCCAATTTTATACTCAAGGACTGGATGAACCTAAATGCGCCCTTTGTGGACATCATCGATCGAACGACCACACCCCGCATGCCCTGGCATGATGTGGGCATATGTGTGGTGGGCGCCTCAGCCCGCGACGTGGCACGGCATTTCATACAGCGGTGGAACGCCATGAAGCTGGAGAAGCTACGCGACAATGTCCGCTTTCCCTACCTCATGCCCAAGAGCTATCATCAGATTAGACTGAATGCGCATCTGCAGCAGCTGCAGCATAGACGACAGCAGAGCGTTACATGCCAGCTGCTGCGCAGCGTCTCTGCCTGGAGCTGTGGCTTCATGGAGGCGGATCTTGTGGAGCAGAGCATTCACGATGCCTACATCGAGACCATTACCAAGGCTCAGCACTATATATACATTGAGAACCAGTTCTTTATCACCATGCAGCTGGGCATGGGCGTCTCCGGTGCCTATAATAATGTCCGAAATCAGATTGGCGAGACACTCTTCAAACGCATCGTGCGTGCCCACAAGTAAGCCAATAATTTGAGAACTTGGCTCCTTGGGCCTAATCCAAACCTTTAACCTAAATATTCTAGGGAACGCAAGCACTTTCGTGTATATGTGATAATGCCTTTGTTGCCTGGCTTTGAGGGTGATGTGGGTGACAATACGGGTATTGCCGTGCGGGCCATAACCCACTGGAACTACGCATCCATATCCAGGTATATGCTGACCCAACTTCCTTTTAATAGAGTAAAGCTAAAGTTATCTTTTACTTCTCACCATTTAGGGGTCGAACAGCGATTCTAACACGCCTGCAGGAGGCGGGTATTACAGAACCGCAGAATTATATATCATTTCACAGTCTTCGCAATCATTCGTATCTGAACAACATGCCCATCACCGAACTGATCTATGTACATTCCAAGCTGCTCATCGCCGACGATCGTGTTGTCATCTGTGGCTCGGCCAACATCAACGATCGTTCAATGATTGGCAAACGTGATTCAGAAATAGCTGCTATTATAATGGATGAGGAGTACGAGGATGGACGAATGAATGGTAAAAAGTATCCAAGTGGCATATTTGCCGGAAGACTGCGAAAGTATCTATTCAAGGAACATTTGGGTGCGTCTTTAGAGGGATCTTTGCCGCCTTAACTGCCCTGGCATCTCACAGTGTATCTCTTGCAGGTTTGCTGGATATGGATGGATCGTCGCGCTGCGACCTGAACATAAGTGATCCGGTCTGTGATCAATTCTGGCACGGCACCTGGCGACGCATCGCCACTAGAAATACGGAGATCTACGATGAGGTGTTTAAGTGCATACCCACGGATTTTGTTAAGACATTTGCCAGTCTGCGCAAGTATCAGGAGGAGCCGCCGCTATCCAAAACTGAACCTGAATTGGCCGCCAAGCGTGCCACGGAAATTCAAGTACGTGTTGGGTATTTAGAGGAACCTCATGGCGCAAAGTTTTTAAAGAGCTTATAGATAAATTTATATGAATAGTCTAAGGACCGTAATGAAGTCGAATTACATGTGAAAGTTTGTTGAAATCAAACAAAAGTATTGATCAAAGCATGTTTGCACTTAAATTGTTTGACCTTAAAGCCTTAAATGTATGATATAAATTGGTTATTATTTTTACAGGGCTATCTGGTGAATCTACCGCTGGAGTTCCTGAACAAGGAAGTTCTCACGCCGCCCGGCACGAGCAAGGAAGGGCTCATACCTACCTCTGTATGGACATAGTCTGCCAAAGTCTTTAAGACGCCAATAGATTAAGGAAGCCACCAGTCTCGTTGGTGATTGTTTAAGTTTTTCTATATGCAACCCACCAAATGCGCTTAATCTTATCAAGTTTCTATTGCCAAGTCAAGAATAATTTGTATATATATAAATATTTTAATAGTAGGTACTGTAAACTGTTTGCCTTACAGCTAGTTAATTTATTATACGGTATGTCGACGTCCCTCTATTAAAACTAAGATTTTATTGTTAATTTTTATAGTGTTAAACAGTATTCTAGACAATCTAAAGCGCAATTCTATATTTTAATAAATGTTCATTAAAGTGATGTAAAGTAAAACGCAAGACTAATCCTTATCGATATTATTTGATTAACCTAACGGTTGAAGACTACAATCTAAAGGCCATCTTTCCGACTCTGACGCTAGCTTAATATTCGCCGGGCTTGGCATAAGATTACACCCAGGCTTGCACAGTCGAATATTTAAATAGGCTTGTCTTTTATCGTTTTAAAATTGTCCAAATATTTAACTCAACTGTGTTGCTTCTTGACTTCGCAACACTGGCACTGAACACTTAGCCAAATAATGTAAAAACATTCTGTGGTAGGCATCCGACAGAAGTTTTATTTTTGTGTGTACAAAGGCTTGTAGAACTGCACTATGGTCTCAAGTCCAAAAATTCGTCGTAAAATTTAAGAACCTTTCCAACCGAAGTCAAATTTTAGTACGGGGCGTTTTTGAGGTCTTTTATTCCGAAATTGAAAATAGATTTTTATAAAACAACATGGACCATTCTCAATCTAAAATTCGATTGCTATATGACTAAAACCAGTGATAACAGGTCTATAATCGAAAGCTAAATATAAATTTAATAGAAACTAATAAGTAACCCTTTGCAAGTTGCAAGAGTGTTTAATGTTTCCTTAAAAAGCTTCGATGAAAATGAGTGATTGATTTTATTTTAATTACACAGGCCCAGGCGGCAGTTTAAAGCTCTCCTTGATGTTAAAGTGTTAACACTCTGATTCCAAATCATTTTTTAAACAATCAATGCTCGCCTGTTTGGCCATCCGTATTAATCTAAAACCTGTGTTGTTGCGAGGTGTGCTAATCTAATGACGCGATATCTGAAAAACAAAAAGTCTTTATATAAAATCTCATTTCTCATCTACCGATTGTTACTATGGCTGTTCGGTTTTGATAAAATGTTGTCAACTTGGATTAAACATATCGACACTGTGATTTGGTGAGTTTGGCTAGGACGTCTTGAAAACCACAAAAGTTTTCATATAAAAACTCAATTATCAACATATCATTGCTATGGCAGCTATATGATATACTGACCTGAGTCGGCTGGTTCCAACATACATACATATGTACATATATGTATGTATGTAGGTATATGTCCGCAGCAAAAACAAGCTTCTAAGCCCAGTTTTATTAAGATAACTCTAAACCTGAGAGACTAGTTTGCATAGAAACAACAACTCTATTGAAGCTGATCATGAGGACTTTACTAAAGAATTAAGTTGTGGAGAGAAAATTTGTGCAAGTTGAGAAATTAAATTATGCCCATACACGTGAATGGTAGCAAATGTGGTTAAACATTCGGTGTGCTGTAAGTTTATATATATTAGTAAAAACCCCAAAAATCCCAAAGAAAAAGTACCAAATGATCTTAACAAAGAAAATCCCAGTCGCTCTCAAGAGCTCGTTGTTTTAGCTCGGGCAAAAGCTGAATGCTGCGAGATCTGCGCTGTTAAAAGATGAAGTACATTTTTAAAAAAAATAAAACATAAAATAAAAACAAAATACGAGCCAGAAGGAGACCGGTTTCCTTCGATTTTCGTTGCTTTCCACCTGTGGGGGCTTTTCGCTCCGTTTTCAAGTATCAAAAGCATCCGCTTATGACCCGCTGTAGAATTTTGTTCTCATTTTCACACATTAAATAATATTGCACTGGTAGATTTTTGCTTGGAAAAATCGGTCACACTGGATAAAATATTTCTAATAGCCGATTTCCACTGCAGTACATTTGTCATCGAATCTAAGCTGCGTCTGAGTTTGCGTCGAAAAAAAGCTGATTTTGTTTGTTGACGCACAAAAATTAAATTGAGAAATATTAAAATGAATGGTTTAATAATTGCTGCTTTACTGACTGCAATATTTTATGAGGGAGTGTAGAAGTGCAGTTTTATGAAACGACACTGGAGTTCTTGGGCTTGTGCGCTGGCACCAAGTGCTAAATGACTTCGGACTTTTTGCTACCTGTTACTGCCTGACAGAGGACAAAGTGAAGGGATGGGTGGAGGGGTTTTAGAAGGTTGAGAAATGTAGACGAGGTGGCTCAAGCCATTCTTCACGATGTAGCAGCTTACCTATTCAAAGTTTGACAATTTTATTTTAAATTTGAATTTCTTGAAGTCTAGTGTTAGTTAGACATAGGGCGAAACAGGGGCTTAATAATGTTGCTAGTTGTCTCTGAGAGCGAATTCGCCCCGTTTAAGCCCCTTAGCTTAAGCTATAGTTAAGTGAAATGGAATGAAATTGAAATTTATTATAATCGCATTTACATTTAAATGAATCGCATCTTTTTTCGTTGTACACCAAATTCACTTAACAGCTCTGTAATTGCTCTGCAATCGACCAATAATCGAGTATTTTGCAGGCAATCGGAGTGTCAAAACCTGCGTTCATTTCGAACTCAGGTTTAACAGCTACTTAACAGCCCATGCATTTCTTATGAGATATGGACGTGCGTTAGCAGGCTTAGACGCAAACTGAGCCGCACTTTAGGTGGAAACGGTCTATTAGTATATGTATGTACATACATATATTGTACTAGCTGGTAGAAGCCCAGGGCTGCGCAGCGAAATATTTGTATTAAAAAAATGCATTATGTTGAATTTGACTACTCTCGTCAATCGTAAGAAATACACAAAAATAGCGCACCACGACTTTCCCGACGCGGGGGTTGACATTCCTATGACTAATGACTTTCTGTGTAGGGCTATGAAAATGTCGTTAAAAAAGATCTAACTAAAAAAATAATCCCATTCATTTGTCCTTGACTTCCATTTCCCGTCCGTGGGGACGGGTAGGGGTAGATGTTCAAAAATCATTTGGCATTTTTTTTACTTCCTGTACCAAATAAAATGGGTAAAAAGGGGGTATTACATCTGTGCAAATGTATGTAACAGACAGAAGGAGACATCTCCGACCCTATAAAGTATATATATTCTTCATCAGTATCAAAAGAGATTTCGATTTGGCCATGTCCGTCTGTCCGTCTGTCCGTATGAACGCGTCGATCTCAGCAACTACAAGAGCTAGAGACACCAAATTTTGAATGTAGGTTAATGTATACCATACGCAGATCAAGTTTGTTTCATATTTCAGATATCTCCCCCGGTTTCCCCGCAAATCGATTAAAACCATTTTACAGCAACAATTTTCAAGATATAGCTTTAAGATTTGTCATGTACAATACTTTAGTCTCTCTTAATCTATCCAAATTTCAAGACGATTGGATAATAAACACGGAAGTTATTCACGAAAGAAGATTCAGTGATGCATCGAGAGGGGGAAGAAGAAGCACAGACACCAATTAAATTGCCTCGCTTGCGCTGTCGTTTTGCCGTATGTGTGTGTGCGTCTTTGTGTATGTGTGTATGTATGTGTAAGTGGACGTAGATGTGATTGGATGTTTTAGACCTGGGTACAGGGAGTTTCGTAGTCGGGTATACTCGACTATAGCATTCTTACTTGTTTTTAAATAATTTTTGGTGTAGTTTTGAAAATAAGTTTGACGCGAATAGCAAGAAAAATACTAAAATTCCAGACAAAAGGTTTCAAACTTTTTCCACTGTTGTGTTGCCCGAGGCGCTTTTCCGATCGTGTGAGTACATTTTCCAAAATCGGGGAGTCACCGCTTGCTCCACGGCAAGTGAATTCAATCCGCAATTTCTTGAAGAAAGTGAATACCACAATCGCGGAATCTTGCCGAAAGTGAAAATGAGAACCGGCCTGTTGATACACACAAATAGTACAATGGTTGAAAAGAAACGTTCTGTGAGATTGCTCGAAGATCAGGCGAGGTGAAGTAATCTGTCAATGATGAGAGCCAAAATCAGAGCTTTAGAATGCAAAGCTTTCCAATCACATCAAAAAGTCCGCGCTTGAATCGCCGCGATTTGCTCAGCGCTCAGTCTATCTCTCTCTTCCCTCTCTCTTTAACATTGCATTTGCAATTGGATTTGCCAATGCAGTGCGTTTTCTTTGCTCGTTCAGTGCAGTCGCGTTTTGTAGCTTTTCGTGGACGTGTGTGTAGAATTAGTTTATACTTTGTAGTTGGAAATTGGAAAAGTTAAAAAGTTCTGCAAAACTTGTGCAAAGAGTCCCGTAACATTTTTAGTGCTTGGTAATTTTGTGCACTTGGCAACAACATTTACTTGCATTGGTCTGTTTGTTGTTTGGCTCTCTATGAGAAATAAGCGATTGTAGCACAAAATACAAAAACAAACAACAGCAACAATGAGCAGAGCAAACGGCTAGCAAAGCTAGAAAACAAGTTCTGCTGCTCACAAATACACATACACGCTGCTAGCTTTCGGTCTCTCTCGCTTGCTCTCTGTCACGCACGCTCTTTCACAGAACAGTTGCATCACAAAGGCCGACAGAGGAGCAGCAGCAGCCACACACACATACACACATATGCACAAACACACACTTCTCATATAACGTAATAAAAGCACGTGTTGGCTTTGATTTTTTTGCCTGCCCTACTGCTTGTTGTTGTTGTGATTGCTGTTGACTTTGTTTTTTCTTACTTTTCATAACTACATTTTGTATTCATGACGTGATTTGGTGTGCTGGTGAATGAGAGTGTGTGTGTGCGGGTGTGTTTGATAACAACAGTTGCTCTGCCTGTGTTTGTGTACCCGCTGCTCTCGCTTGACTTTGCTTTTGTTTGCATTTTTGGCTTTTTGGTTTTGTGGCTTTGTGCTTTTGAATTGACTTTACTTAATTATTGCAGCGAATTTTGTATGCGTGGGCAACTGAAGCTGCAACCCAAAAGCGTGGGCCTTTTTAGTACATGATTGAGGAAGTGTTGCATTAGGTGCTATAGAAGCAGTGATAAGTCCCAGAGCTGCCTGCTAATGCATTGCGAATGTTTGCCAAGTGGATACACAGCTGGCGATTACACTCTGTCTAAGTAAATACAACAACAACTTCTTAGATTGTTAGCGCCGTTCACGCATAACTAACTGCATTGCAGATGAATCATTGCACTGTTTGACTTCTTAAAAGTACTCAGCTGTCAAGGATCTGTGTTGAGGGGTGACAGTGACGCACCAAGGAAAAATATAGATCTGGAAAGATAAATGAGAAGATATATGTCATATGTATGTAGATGTAAAGAATACATAACATACAAAAATGGCAAGAAATTTAAAAATAAGGGAAGCCGGATTGGAAAAAAAGAGATCTTGAAGAAAATTGGAAAATTCAAGCTAGGTAAATATATGTATGTAAGATATGTGTACGTACATACATATGTAAGTAAACAGAACTAAGTGCAAAGTGGAAAGTATGACAATGAAACCGGGAAAGTAAATAATGCATAAAAAGTTAAGAAAGTGTACTTCGAAGATATGGTTACCTGTATGCAGTAGGTATAAAAGTTTTTTGTTATTATTGTACATCCATTTTTGGGCCAACTGTGTGGATCAAAATATCAATATGTACTGTATGCATGTACATAAGTAACTATAAGATAAAATATCAATTCGCATATTCCTAATCATATTACCTAGAACTCAATTTTGCTCTAATGAATCCAAAATGTTTTATAATAGCTATTTCGCCTCGAAACCGGTTCTCTTTCCTATTATGAGTAGTCGAGCCCAGATTGATAGACTCTTCACACGCATATCAACAGGTACCGAGTGGCATTAGCATGCAACATCAAAGTTCACGTAGTTGCCACCCACTCGAGCAGCAGAATATCTACTGCGTACCCCGAAGTAACTATTGAACTTCCCCCTTGGAGTCCCAAAAAAGAAATAAAACAAAAGCGTGTGGGCTTGTGGCGCAAGAAGCAGCCGCACAACCGGCTTCCCTGTAGACCCAGCCCTGCCCCTCCTTCTGCTCACGCAGAGTATGCCAAACCTGCTGCCGCTGCACAGAAATCAAAAGTGAACATCGCATCGCTTGCATGTTGCCATCGTCTGTCCTTCTCCGCACTCTCCCACTCCATCGCTCTGACCGCTGGGGGAAAGAAAACATTATTGGCGTCGTCGTCGTCGTCGTTGTCGCTGTTGCTGTCGTTGTCATCGTCGTCTGTCGTTTGGCGTTCGGGCCCCCAAACGAAGTTGCGGTCGTTGCTCGTTCGCACGCTCGTTCTTGTTGGTTTGCTCGTTTCTTGCTTGCTGCTCGGTTCTAGTTGGTTAAGCTCTTCGTGTGGCGCTCGCTCGGCTCGCCGGCCTCTCAGCCCCACACCAAACAGCGGTCGGCGCGACAGTCAGTCGCAGGCAGAGGCCAGCAGCCAAAGCAACGAGCAGCGAGAGAGGCAACGCGCAGTTTTTGAGCTTTTGCACTTTACAGTTCGCAAGTTCGACTTACATTTACATGGCAATTTGCGGCAATTAAACAACAGCAACAATAACAAAAACAAATGTGTGCTCTTACATTAAGGTATAATAGCTGCAGATCGTTAGACAAGGCGGCCACGGCTAACGCAGCATTGATAACGTGTATATGTACTACAAACACGCATTCATAGTATGTATGTATGTGTGTATGTGTGTACGTGTGTGTGTGAGTGAGTGTGTATTGGAATGCATTTGATTAGATTTGTTTGATTTGACTCTTTGGCTGCCTTTGTTGTTAAACAAATGCCTGATTTGTGACTTGTTCCTCTGTTTCTGTTTCTGTTTCTGTTTCGACAAACAAAAGCTAAAGAGACGCGAGAACCGGTTAACTGTTTGCAAAGCTTGCAAAAAGTTTTTTGTGTGTGCACTGCAAATGCAAAGGCAAAAACAACAGCAACAACAACAACAACAGCAACAGCAACAGCTAAGGCAACAAAAAGCGCCGGAAACGAATAAAACACATAAGAAGAAAATTAGCTGCCATTCATAATGCCATACGCATACATTCAGTAAATTATTGATAACCGGCAGTCGGGCAAACTTTTAATTTACGTAAATTTCAAAAGTTCAGCCAAACACAACAAATTGCTGATCAAGTGCAAAAGTTGAAGTGAAATTGTGTCACATTTAGCGAAAAAATAATATAATAATTGCAAAAAAATGCCTAAAAATGATTTTTAGCAATTTGTGTTAAATTTGCACAAAATAAAGTGGTCGGCTGTAATTTGAGTGAAGTGCAATAAAATAAATTCGCGAAATATTTCTGCAACGTGGTACAAACAACTAAATATTGTGAATTCCCCATGCCCAATTAAATGCTGCACAGTGAAACGTGTCTAGTGTGATATTTAAAAGCCGAATCAATTTCAACACTGAATGGTTTGCAATTTTCTTAATGCTTATTTAAGTGTACAAATGTAGAATAATATTTGAAAAGAAATTTTGTTTGAGAATCATTTTGATTACCAAGAGTTCTTATGATCACTTTAGGTTTCTTCAATACGGGAGCTTAACAAATATGTATATGGGCTTTCTGGGGAAGAAAACTGAGCCAAAACACGAAAAAAGAAGGATGTGGTTAAATAATTAGTGTACTTACATATTTGAATATATTGAAAATAAACTGTTTCTAATCTCCATGGCATTGCATTATTGTTAGATAAGTACTGAAGGATAGTTTGCTTTACTTACAAAATACATATTTTGGAAATGCCTTTTAACTTCCAAAGTAAGCATTTGACGATAGCATATAAGTGACGCAGCAAGAGCAAATAGAGCCAGAGTAAAACGCTTAAGGATGGAAGATAAAACGCGACAAAACGGCGATATCGCTAACGAACTACTTAAAGAATTGCATTCTCATCTTCCGGGATGCAATATTTTAGCTGGGATAATCGCAACAACGAATGTGCTCATAGACTTCTCATAATAGGCGTTTCCAATAGTGGAATCAAAGTTATTCTCAGCAGTGTTTTGATCTTGTTTCGCCCCAGCCTTAATACTTAGGTATTTGGCAATTCCACAGAACCTATATATCCATTTCAAGGAATTTAATCAATTTTCACTCCCAAATATCAACAGTCCGAATACCAAAACAAAGAACAGTGCGAAGCCTTTAAGTAAATACCCAATTCAAGCCTCAATAAAACCGACTTATAATACTTGGCATCAATAACAAGTAAAAGTAAAAGGCTTACACAAAACAAATACTAAAAGAGCTCAAAGCAAACGCGGAGTAGAAACTGTCCAGAGGAAAGAAAACAAAATGTGCGGTACACAATCGGAGAGCAAAGCCAAAGAAATGGCCACAACAACGACAACCTAAGAAATCAATTGCAAAGAAGGTTGCAAAACAGTTGCAACATCGGAGATAAACAACAAAACAGAATTCGAAAAGTGCATCAATACAAGTTTCAAACACAAGCAAAGAAAATGTCCGGCATGCAGTCAAAGGACACAGCGCCAAAGACTAAAGAAACGGCTAACGAGGCAGCGACAACAACCCCCCCCACAACAACAACAACAACAGCAAAAACAATAACAACAACTACAGCAGCAACAGCAACAACAATAGCAAAGAAAACTTTAACCTCGAATGCGGCTTTGTCATTGTTTGATCAGCTGAAAAACGGCGTCAATTTAAACAGTTTGACAGTTGGCGCCGGCGCCGGCATCGCAACCGTCGCAGTCGCTGCTAACGCCGCAGCCGCAATGCTGGCACCGTCCGCCGCCCCACCAAATATTGACTTAAAACCACCGCTGAAACCGCCCAAGCCGTCGGCGGCATCGCGCACCTTCAGCACGCCCAATCTGCTGCCGCCCACAAGCAGCGTTGGCGTCGTGCATGGCACCAAACGGGGCAGGGAGTCAACGGCTGCGTCGTCGTCGGCAGCGGCAGCGGCAGCTGCCAAATTGGATATCAATGCATTGCGATCTCAGCTCTACCAGGGCGCCAGAAAGACTGCAACAACGAGCACAACAAGAACAGGAATAACCACAACAGCAACCGCTAGAGGAGAGAGAGTGCGGGGTGCTGCGAACGGCACAAAGAAGCGCTGCCTGGATCGCTACGATTCATCAGAGTCATCAGACAGGTGAGTAAATAGCTGCAAAGAATCGCAAGTGGATTACGACTATATAGACACTTTGTTAAATGAAAAACTCTGTCTACTGTGTTGAAGGCCGATAATAAGTCCTAAAAACAATATTCTAACCAAACTGAACTGACTGAATCGCACCTGGTCAGCCTTATCGCTTAATTATATGGAAGATCTAAAAAACTTTTTGAGCTAAATTATCCATAGTTTTTGGAACAGCAAATAAAATTAATCCCGAAAGTTTTCATCAAAATCGGATAAAAAATATATTTGACGCGTAGTGTACTACTTTTATTACGTGAAACACTTTGTCAATTGTGGTTAAGGTTACCTATCTAAATCTGTTTAAAATCCACTTCCGCAAGAGTTTGCGAAACTCTCAGGCCTGTTAGCAATTCCTCTGTTTTCAATAAGTAAAATCGATTGATTCCGAACGTTTTACGAATTTCTGTTCCAAATTCCGTTTTCACTTTTTCGAAACCGTGTCTAATAAATAGTTATTTGATCAAGTGGCGACGTATTCGTATTCTACTATATTCTGAACTCCGCTCTCTGAGTGTCGTCTTGGGTTAGCTAGTTTTTGCCTAGCAGTCATTTACACATTGCAAAACAATAAAACCTTTTTCTTTCACAAAATATATCCAACAACAACAAAACTAAGGCAATATATTGTTTAAACCCTATTAACTGTTTGTGCCTTCGCCCATTTATATATTAAAATGGGGTTTGAATAAGAATCACACTTCAGGACAGTAAAAACGAAAAAATACATGTTCTTAACTTTTTTTATTTCCTTGATAAAAGCTGGAATACGCCTATTAGCAAATTATCTGTTTCGGGCTTAAGATTATACTAAAAGTAGTACCAAGGAAATTCCTCTCGGAATTTAGAACACGAGAATGAAACAGTTTTGAAGTGGATGCAAAGTGGAATTGAGAACATGCTGAATTCGTTACTAAAATCGTTTTTTTTATAAAGATCCGGGCTACTAGAACTTCAGTAATTACTTTCTCGACCCTTTTAAATAGAATTTCATTTGCTTGGGACAATCACAATTCAGAACCTGTTAATGTGATTACTGAGATGTACCAATCAGTGCTTGGTATAAAAATTAAGTTAATATACTTGAATGTGTTTTAGACAAGGCTTAACTTAGTTCTTAAATTATGTTTCTAATGTGTGATTAGACATCTAATCAGCAAATGCGATAAACGTGATATGTGGGTAGATGACCTTAGAAGTCTTGAACGTAGCTGATAAATAGTTTAGATGCAAGATAAACTATCATTTTCTAAAGTGACGCAGACTTTTATTCAGATATTCTTTCGCAAAAACTGAGTTAAAAACGGAATTCTTAAATGTAGCTATGAGTTGCTTTGCCAAAATTGAGCTAAAAACAGAAATACTAAATATATCTTTGAGATACTTGCCAAGAAATGCACTACAAATGGCCATGTATTTTTTTTACCATAAAATACTTGAGATAACTACGCGTACAATGCGATTTCTGTAACGAGTTCAAGTATATGCTATAAAAGTGCGCTATTAAACAATTTTGATAATCTATCAGACAGATAACTGTGCCAAAGTGTGCTAAAAGGTGATTTAATAAATGTATCTTTCAGCCACAAGTTAACAAACAAAGCGAGGCAAGGCAAGGCAAGGCAAGGCAAGGCAAGGCAAGGCACGGCACGGCACGCGCGCTGAGAAATTACTAGCTCGTCAGCTGTGAATTTATGGCTTACAGATACATTTGAATGTTGTATCTACTGGCTTGTTACTGCGAGAACATCTTGCTGCCGCACAATGCCAACTAATTTCCGCTCATTAAAAATGCGCAACAGCAGTGTTCATGAAAGTGCATTTGTATCTTAAATATACGTACGCAAAACATGCGTTCATTTATCAGCGTTCGCTGCTGAGACACAGCAGCAGTGGCTGCGACAGCGACAGCGGCAGCGGCAGCGATTGTGAATTTATGGCGCGTGGGCGAACAAGCTTCCTGCATGCGCAACCCTCAGATACACCCAGACCGACAGATCCGACAGATGTATCTGCGTGCTCAACTTGAAAGTTGCCTGCTTGGCTATTTGCTTTTTTGGCTGCAGCATAAGCAAACATTTTCAGCATTTGCTGGTCCCCTTGCATTCTAATTAATAGTTGTTGTGTTTGTTGTTGTTGTTGTTGTTGTTGTTGCTATTGTTGCATGGCAAATCATGCATAAATTTACGAGTCGTCGTTGTCGTTGTCGTCACCATCGATAAGCCTGGGCAAAGTTCTACAGTTCAGTAAGATACGTTTTCGTTTCCACACGCAACACACGCATATCAAAGCCCATCTATCTGCTATATAAAGTATTGTATCTCTTAGTACGCTTTGCTGGCCAACAGCTCTGTTATATCCCTCTCCATCTCTCTCTCTTTATAGCTCTCTCTCGCTTCGGCTGTCTTCGGCTGCGCTCGTGAGTTGTCGCCGTTGGTTCGGGCGTCGCTCGTCGCTGTCGGAAATATTTTCAACTTTTGGTCGTTGAACTCTTTTTGATTTATTTTTTTGTTTCCCGTCGCTCACAAAACATGAAAACAAATTTTTTCTATCTCTTCTGTTTTTTTTTGCTAATTTTTTTAAACTTTTGCGCTGCATTTAATTTTATTGGCAACTAAATTGCTGCTTTCATGTATTAGGATGCAGTTTTCCTATATTAAATATTTAAATGCTTGAAGTAAATATTTTAGCCCGCTTAACGTCAACAGTTAGCGGTTAATATTTTACGCCAGTTTTTTAAAGTTATTTTTGAACAAATACTTTAACAAATTTATAAAATTATTCATATTTTCTATTCTGTATTAATAAATATCAGGTATATTTAATTGTTGCAATAATTGTTCTGGGAATTCTTGCTCCGAAAGTCTAAACATGATCATTTTTCACTACATTTCGTTAACTACTTTTTTGTAGGTAGTTATCTCCCAGCTATTGTTCACTGAAATGTAGCCCGCTGTGTCTAATGAAAGCCAGATACAATAGAAATTAAGCATTTGAATTGCTCACCGGATTTCATTTAAAATTCATCATTACCTCAATCTAAGTGGGCAATTCAACAATAGATTGAAGTGTAAATAATTGGGCTGAGATTAGATTTTGTGGAATTTCAGGCTTTTAATGTATTCTCAATACAAAATTGGGCATAAAGTTGCAACTTAAGATTAGTTTTCGAGGTATTTAAGGAGCTGTCTTAAATGCATAAATGGCATTAGGGAATGTGTAACGTATTCATAAGGAACTCTTATTTACTTTATATACAAAAGCTTAAGAAACGTTTAGAGTTGTGTCTATATTTATAAAGTGCGAACCTTTTCTAATATAATACCGACTAAGTTAAGATTATCTGGGATAGTTTGCAGTTTCAACTTTCTGACGTCTTTGGATCATTGAAGAACTTTTGATGACAACATTTTTGAACATCAACTTTAACGTTTGTGACCTCAATTGGCTGTCTGGCCTTGGCTGCTGGAGTTGCCAAGAACTTCAGTGGCACACAGAGTCATTAAAATTTAATTTTTCTTATAATAAACACAAGAAAACAACAACAATGTTGGCAATCTTTGAGCTGCGGCATCTTTAGCGTCTCTCATTTGTTGTAGATACATCGCATCCGCGGCTTCGTCGTACAAAACATTTAACTTTAATTATCGCTCATATAGCCAACCACAATTACAACTCAACTGCAGTTTGCATGTAGTCATCATTTTGTTTTTTTGTCTTTTGTTTGTTTTTATTTTTTGTTGTTTATTTTCCATACACTGCGATAATCAACGTCTTGCATTTGTTTTTCTGTGTGCTATTGACTTGGTACGCTTTTTACAGGTTTTTCCACATTTTCCATGCCACAAGACCCAAGTGCGACCCGACCCCCACTTACCAATCCAAGTGCGACCCACTGCTCCAATGGCTCGAGCGCCTTTTGCAGTTGTGCAGTTTTCCAGTTGCCGCCAAAGTCTTTTTCTGCAGTTGTGGTTGAAGTTGTTACTCTTTTTGCCCAGTCATGCCAGCACGCCTCAATTGTCGACACACAGATACAGTGCAGATGCAGATACAGATGCAGATACACACCAACACAGCAGTACTGACAATGCGATATTGTGTAATCGCCCACGTTGATTTATCTCGTTTAAGTGACTCCAAACGATGCAACGTCGACGTCGAATTCAACGTCTGATGACGTTGAAAGTGTAATGTAATAATTCGCAATTGAAATTGCTTGTTATACCCTGTAACTTACAGTAGAGAACTATGGCAGTATCTTAACAGAGGTATAGATAACATAGTTTGCCGTCTGAATACTATTGATATTAATGTTAGCGTAAAAAGGAAACTTATTTACTTTGCTTTATTCAAGTCTTGTTTCTTAACATTAATGCAAAAGCTTAAACTTCAAAGTAACTTGAAACCCCTACTAATATCATGCTTTTAGAAAAGACAGAAAAAGAAAGTCTCTAGAGGTTGTGGCCACTTCACACCTCGAATCTCCCAACTTGATCAATTTTATATGCAACACAACTTCCCAAATTTTTGTTCATAAAACACATTTGTTAGACGTAAACATCCAGTGTTTTTATATCGCCATACCTCTTAATTACCACCCCAGGCCTAACTCCCGGGATACATCGCACAGATTGTCCTGTGCGCAGTGCTCTTCTAATGGAAACAACAATACGATTCATCTCTTCTCTGCTCGTTTCCTCCAGATATTTTGTTTCCATTATAATGATTGGCGGCCCCACTCCAGAGGTTTTGCCATCAGTACGATTTTCAACTGGCCCCTGCGCGCCATCGACTTCAGTTTCACTTCCATCATGTTCCAAATCAGAGTCCGCCCAGTCAGGAAGATTCATAACTGCACCCTGCGCGCTTTCGATATCAAGCTCACTGTTATCATGTTCTGATCCAGAGTCCGTGCAGTTGGCAGAATTATTGACTACACCCTGCGCGCTTTTGATATCAAGCTCCCTCTCATCATGTTCCGAATCAAAGTCCGTGAAGTCGGCAGAATTCATAACTACACCCTGTCCGTTGTCGATATCAAGCTCCCTCTCATCATGTTCGGAATCAGAGTCCGTGCAGTCCGGACAATTCATAACTGCACCCTGCGTGCTGTCGATATCAAGCTCCCTCTCATCATGTTCTGAATCAGAGTCTGTGCAGTCCGGAAGATTCATAACTGCACCCTGCGCGCTTTCGATATCAAGCTCCCTCTCATCATGTTCGGAATCAGAGTCCGTGCAGTCAGGACAATTCATAACTGCACCCTGCGCGCTTTCGATATCAAGCTCACTGTTATCATGTTCTGATCCAGAGTCCGTGCAGTCCGGAAGATTCATAACTGCACCCTGCGCGTTTTCGATATCAAGCTCACTATTATCATGTTCTGATCCAGAGTCCGTGCAGTTGGCAGAATTATTGACTACACCCTGCGCGCTTTCGATATCAAGCTCCCTCTCATCATGTTCCGAATCAAAGTCCGTGAAGTCGGCAGAATTCATAACTACACCCTGCCCGTTGTCGATATCAAGCTCCCTCTCATCATGTTCGGAATCAGAGTCCGTGCAGTCAGGACAATTCATAACTGCACCCTGCGCGCTGTCGATATCAAGGTCACTCCCATCATGTTCCGAATCAGAGTCCGTGCAGTCAGGAAGATTCATAACTGCACCCTGCGTGCTGTCGATATGAAGCTCCCTCTTACCATGTTCTGATCCAGAGTCCGTGCAGTCGGCAGAATTCATAACTACACCCTGCGCGCTGTCGATATCAAGGTCACTCCCATCATTTTCGGAATCACAGTCCGTCCAGTCAGAAGAATTGCTAACTGCAGCCTGTGCGCTGCCGATATCAACGTCACTCCCATCATGTTCCGATCCAGAGTCCGTCCCGTCAGCAGAATTCATAACTACACCCTGCGTGCTGTCTTTATCATCATGTTCCAAATCAGAATCCGTCCAGGCAGCTGGATTCATAACTGCACCGTGCGCTGTGCCTATATTATGTTCACTACCATCAACGTGTGCCGATCCAGAGTCCTCGCAGTCGGAACTGTCATCTGTTTTCTGGTCACCGCCGAATTCAATATCACTCGAATCGCCATGTCCCTCTCGCAAATTGAAAGCCTCGCAGTCGAAAGCATTCAAATCGAAGTCTTTGGAAGACTTCAAGCCATCATCGGAAGCATCTGCATTGAATTTATTGGAGGACATCACAAGAGGTTTTTTTCAAATCTGCTTAGTTTAAAAAAGAATTAATATTTGAATGTATTTTAAATTTTAGAAAACTTTACAAAAAGAGAATTTGGGTTGCTGCTCGCTTGAATGTTTTAGTCCGACTTATTAAGTTCCAAATTTGTCTCTCCACGACGAAATTTGAAATGTCAATGTGCTTGTTACTCAGCTGTTAAATTTGTTTGTTTGTTAAATTTTATTTGATACAATCGTTTTAGCAAATTCAACGTTTTTAGTAAAGTCAAGTTATGCGTCTATTATTCGAATAAAAAACTGCCGTGCAGACAAACAAAAAATCAAAGTAGTTGTTCTCAATTTATCATATGGTTTGCTTATCGATAGCAAACTCAAGAGTCGATATGTGCTTCAGTTTGCTTAAAAGCAACATGTACATTGTGGACCACAAATGAAATACAAATGGGGTAAACAGCGCAGGAGAGGAGAATATTCTCTTGGATTATTGCAATGTTTATTCATTTTCAATACGCAAATTCGCTAAGTCTATTCTTATTTTGTGAAACAGCTGACACCATCGACTACCTATTGCTATCGAAAGTCGGTTTCGAACTCGGGTTCGAAAAAGAGATAACGAAATCAATCCGAGCGGAATTTGGAAATTGTTGTAAGTTCAATCGATTTTACTTTATAAAATGAGCGGAATTGGGAAGCCTGATAACCTAGAATTCTGAGGGAGCTCCTATATTATTAAACAAGCTAGTGATATAATTAACAAATGAGATACAACACAATTCAAAATTTCTCATACTCCCGACTTTATCAAGTTGTATTGCCGCCGACTGTTTTAAATTGTTCTGCAACTGACAAAGGGGTATCTCGCAGTCGGGTTCTTGCGTTCTCACTTGGAGTTTTAGTTACTTGCTATTTGCAGTAGCTTCTGCTCGCACTCGTGTATATTTAGTCGTGCCGCAGTTCGCTTCTTAATGTTATTTGCAATTTTGGCATTGTATTTGGCATTGTTTTCATTGCAGTTGCGTTGTTTGGCATACCTCCAACTTGAATTGAACTTTTGTTGTTGTCGATTTTGTCAACATGCAGCTGCAAAATGTTGTAAAGTTTTTAAGTTTAAACTTAACTTTGGAGCTGAGTTTGACTTTGTGTTTGTGTTTGTCTTTGTGGTCATGATCATGACTCATGGAGACTTGCACATGAGTAGATTATGTATGCAATTTCCCAATAGAGCAACTGAGTAAGAAATATCTATCCTAGTTGATAACGGCAATGTGCACTTTGAATTATGTGTTTTGGTGAAAGTTTCCTTTTATTCATATTTCAATTTAAATACTTTGCATTCATTTCAGAGCCCAAAAGTCAAATATCGAGTATTATTAAGAATTATTATTATTGTCCTTGAAAAATACTTTTGGCGGTTTCTGATCAAACTAATATCAAATGTAGTTGTCTGAAACTTTCCCAGTTAATTACCTGACTAAGTAATACGTTCGGTAACTTTTATCTATGTATATTCCTAAGCGTCCAACTAAGGTCTTAATCCGCCTTCACTTTTCTCTATCTCTATCTGCGCTTTATCTCTATTTCCTGCCCTGTTCTATTTTACACACACATATTTTGCAGCTGATTGCCCTGCGGGCAACTTAAAGCTGCCTGCTTCATTGCCACGCCCACCGTGCTGCGCTGAAAGCGATTACACTCGATTACCAAAATGAATATGTTGAGTGGCCAACTAATTTGGTGCAACTACAGGCACTAGAACAGCAACAACAACAACAACAACAACTACAACTACAACTGCAACTGCAACTGCAACAACCAACCAGCCAACTAAGTAGCCAAAATGCAAACGCCTCGAAATATCCAGCCGCAAGTTTTCTGCTCTTTGCCCCCCTTTTTCCACTACGCGGCTAGAAAATTTGCTCCGCTATGCAAGGAACTTGCAACATGCCACCGCGCTGCCAAACTGCCTGCCACGCCTGCAGGCGGGACACCGTCGCCCCCACAGCAGAGAGCACCAGCCGCCAAAGTTGGCCACGTTTAAAATGGGTCTTTTAGAAATCCTTGCAATTTATCATGGTATTTGCAACGGATTGAAGATTGCAACTCAGAGGCTTTAGTGACATAGTACATATGTATGTATATATAATGGATATAGACATTAAAGTCGAATAAGCCCAAT
Organism: Hirtodrosophila confusa; assembly: GCA_035043065.1. Classification (NCBI taxonomy): domain Eukaryota; kingdom Metazoa; phylum Arthropoda; class Insecta; order Diptera; family Drosophilidae; genus Hirtodrosophila; species Hirtodrosophila confusa. The sequence continues at coordinate 879,959 of JAWNNI010000170.1, forward strand.
TTTATATATATTTAGATGTAGCTAAAGCTGCTCGTTTGTTGATCAAATTGTTCACACCATCTCATATTTACGTGCAATATTCTGCCGCTTCTGATGTCATAACATAATATTTACATGCAATATTTTGACAGTTGCGCAAAAATCAATTAAACAGGCTATAAGTAAGTCAAAGCCGGGCGCATCATGTATTATAATACATAATATAGTTCATACATATGTATCGATATCTTTGTGTTTATAATTTCGACCGAAACTATTTCGATTTATTTTTCAGAACAGATTTTTAAAATGTTTCTGAAGCAAGGGAGTGGATAAAGTATAAGAAGTTTTGCTTACGTTCTTCTGTTTTTGGTGTGATATTATCTAGATTTCTTTCAGTTAAGATCTCGAAACAACAATCCACATTTTTAAAATGTGTAAGGCAGAAATACTTTTTAATTCCGTCGACTAAAATACAATACTTTTAAACAGGGAAAATTCTGGCGTTCTGCGGATTTCGGGCAGGATCGAAATTCGGTGGACGCCTGTTAGTTTTTAACTGAGTTCGTTGGTTTTGTTTAAAATGGGATTAGGACAATACGAGTATAGTATTAGCTGGGCTAGAGTATTTAATCAGCGGCATGCCGAAAATAGATTTCATCTGGTCTTTTGCCTCTTTATTGTTTTTGTATGCTTTTCTTTTTCTTTTTCTTTTTCATTGTAGTTTTTTATAGTCTGCAGTCTTGTTTTTGTTGTTGTTGTCGTGCAAGTGTTGGCCAGCCCTGTGCACAGTCTCTTCCCCCCCCTCCCCTTGCCGGTGCCAGCCTTGTCTCGTCGTGCTTTTGGGCTGGTTGCGCCTCCTGCTGTCAGCCCTTTGCTTTGGGTTTGGTTTTTTCCACTTGTTTCAACTGCGCCGCATTCTTTGCTTGTTTTTTTTTTATTATTATTATGAACACAACAACAAAAACCCAGCTGCTGGCACATGTGTGTAGCTGTATCTGTATCTGTAGCGCTGTGTATCTGTATCTGTGTGAAAAGCAGTTTAAACACGAAATTAGAGCCTCTCCTGGCAAACTGCAGCTCTTCTGTGGTCCCCCGTCCGCCGCTCTTCCCCTCCCTCTTCTGAGGCCCTCGAGGAGCGCATTAAGTCGTAATAAATGCTGCCTGCCTCTGTTTTGTACATTGACCTCAAAAAGCTGTACAGCCTCCGCTGCCTCCTCTCCCCATTCCCCTGCCCCTGCTGTGGCATGCCACGCCTCTTATTATACCGTTGGGCTGTTGTATCTTCTGTTGTTTGGGATGCTGTTTCTGCCGCTGGCACTGCCTCTGCCTCTGCTTCTGCCTCTGCCTCCGTCACTGTCGCCGCTGCCTCTGCTGCTGTTGTTGTTTCATGTTATTGTTGTTGTAGTTGCTTTCCGTGCACATTTTACTAAATAGCTTCTATTTACGTTCCATGGAAAATGCATTCGCAATTGTAAAGTGCAGAAATTTGTTTTTGTTTTCTTACTCGCGCTCACTACTTTGTCTCCGCTGCAACAAAGTGCAAACAATGCCCGATACAGAGGGGGGTGGGGGGTTGGAGAGTTGGGGCGCGGAGACTTTGGTAGCTAGGGGGAAAACGTGCACGACTTTGGGGCCATAAATCAAATAGGCAACACTCCACAGTGCCGTGCCACGGATTTATGCAAAAGTTTTTTATTTATGTTATTTGGTTTTGGGGAATTTGATTTCGAGTGGAGCATCCACACCACTTTTGGGGTCGGGGGAGATGAATTCCTAGAAAAGTGTTAAACAAACAACTTACAAGTTCTTCAAGGCACGTGGACTAACATTTTCAGTAATAATACTCGTAATATTTGCTACATTTAAATACGAAAACTATTCACACAAATTAGGTGCGAATTCCTATCAAAACTTACAGACAAAAAGAATCTTTATATTAAGCAATTAATAAATTAAATGTTGATTCCCAAATGAGTAGGGATCATTCAGCAGAACTAATCGCTGTCTGATTTCCGCTGCTTTGACTTTTCTGAATAATTTATTTCACACTCTCGAGTAGATTTTTGTGCTTTGTTGACATTTTTATATTCAAGTCCGCTGACTAACGAAACCCATTTTTTACACCCTGCACCCATAAAATGGGAAAAAGGGGAGTCGCATGGGTAACAGACAGAAGGAGACATATGTGGACCTATAAAGTATATATACTTAATATACTTGATCAGTATCAATAGCCAAGTCGATTTGATGCACGTTACTGCGTAGATTTCTCTGAATATTTCAGACAATGTATGATTGATACTTAGTCACATCACAATATTGTGAGTGCCATTTTGAAAACATTTCGCAATTCCAAAAGACAACAAGTAAGAACGTTGTAGTCGGACGCACCCGACTGCAGAATACTATGTTCCCAGTCCTATATAATTTGGTTATTTGTGGGTTCGGAAAGAGACGCGAAAAAAACAGAAGTCTGTATGCCAAATTTGGTGGCTACCTGTGCAGTTGTGGGAGATTTAGATTTTGCTCCCCCACGAGGGGGTGGGGGATCCAAAAATTTTTGATGCAAATTTGTCCAGGGCGTCAGCATTAGTCTGTTTGCCAAATTCGGTAACTCTATCTTTGAAACTGTAGGAGATATACCCCTTGAAAAACGTGTTTTGGGGATATCATATGCCAATTTGTGGTGGTTGGGGTGGTGGGGTCAAAATTTTTTTGATGCAGATCTGTCAGGAATCTCAACATTAGTCTGTATGCCAAATTTGGTGACTATAGCTTTAAAAATGTGGAAGATACAGGTTTTCCCCAAATTCCGCGGGAGGGGGTGGGGGTGGGTGGTGATCTCGACACTTCATAAATTGAGGGCATACACCAACATGTGTACCAAGTTTGGTTGCTCTAGCTTCAAGGGTGTGTAAAAAATTGCGTTCATACGGACAGACGGACATTTCGCAACCCAATATACTATTTTCCCTTCGGGAACATAGTATAACAAGTAAGAATGCTATAGTCGAGTATACCCGACTACAAAACTCTCTGTACCCAGGTCAAAAATTCCCGATCGCATCTACACAAAAGACGCACACACACGAACGACAGCTCAAGCGCAGCGCAAGCGAGGCATTTTAAGTTGTGGCTGTGCTTCTTCTTCCCCGCGCTGAAGCAATGAATCTTCTTTCGTGAATAACTTCCGTGTTTATTATCCGATCGACTTGAAATTTGGACAGTAGATTAAGAGTGACCAAAGTATTATACATGCCAAATTCCATTCAATCTATATCTTTAAAGATGTTGGTATAAAACGTTTTTATCGAATTGCGGGGGAACGGGGGAGTTATCTCAAATCCAAAATAAACTTGACCCGCTCCCGCTATACACGAACCTACATTACAAATTTGGTGTCTCTAGCTCTTATAGTTGCTGAGATCCTTGCGTTCATACATACGGACGGACAGACGGACGGACGGACAGACGGAAAGACAGAGGGACAGACGGACATGGCCAAATCAAGATCTCTTTTGATACTGATCAAGAATATATATACTTAATAGGGTCGGAGATGTCTCCTTCTGCCTGTTACATACATTTGCACAGAATTAGTACCCCCTTTTTACCCATTTTATGGGTACAGGGAGTAAAAAGCAGCCGAAGTCAGTTAGCGATTTGTTCTGCTGAACGCGCACCAAGCATGTCCAAAAGCCGAATATCTAAAAATGTCTAAAGTAATAGGGACAAACCTAGCATAAACATTCCTTGTTGAAAACAGTTGAGTTTATCCAAACTTGTGAGAGTGGAAATGGTATTTCATTGACTTTTAAATAACTAAACCATTAATCATTTCTTGCTATGTTTTACCCATATAATTTTATTGAATTGCTCTATATGCTACAGCTATTTTTCTGTTGTATATTTTTCATCCTTTGGTATTTAACTTCACATTGAAATGCGCTCTTTCAAGTTGATTGCTGGCAATTAAAACTGTGTCTCTGGCGCCGTTGTTGGCCAATTGGTTTAACATAATCTAATTAGAACCCACAAAACGCACCTCAAAGTGTTGCACAAATGACATCAAATGAAAAAATCTCACATGGAAAATCTCACGTGATTCATTTGCAGCAGGAAGCTGAAAGAGAAAACGAACGTGTCCCTGCCAATTTGCTCCCTTTACGAGCAACATGCTGAGGGGAGCGGCTAGCAAGCTAGATAATAAATTGAAAATTGAATTCCCGAATCCACAGGGAAATGTGCTGTGGATGCAATGAAAGAAACTCAATGAAACTTATACGAATTTCCCGAATTAAATGGGGTGAAAAAACATAAAGTGACATTTGAAAGAGAATTGATTTGATGACGAGAATACCTTCGCATTTCCATAATATACTTTAATAGAACATTTAGGAAAACATAAAGCAACTTTAAAACCCCACCTACGTCTCATCCACAGGGCTATAAGGTCTGCTTTGTGGCACTGATTAAAACTGTGATTTAAACTCTTGATTTCTGGCAATTTGCCAATATTTAGACGCATAATTTATGCACCGCTGCGATTTATGCAAATTGCCAACCAAATGCTCATCAAAAGTGCCTGGCCAAAAACCTAATGGCATTCTAATGTTGGCCACCAAAATCAAAATCATATTAGCCAACTTATGTGTGCTGCTGTCCTGGCCATGTTTTGCTTTTGGCTTTGCATATGGAAACAGCAACATCAACGGCAAACGCTGGAAATTTTTCATTAATTATAACGTCAGTTCGCGGGCCTTGCATTGCATTTTCACCAGGCAGACAGTTGCCCGCCCCGTCTCCCCCACTACCACACTCCTCCTACCACTGTGGTCGACCATGACGTGCAGCTGAAACAACAACAAGGCATTGGCCAATGCAGCGGTAGAGCCAACACACACCCCGCCCCCTTGACCTGGACCGGCTATGTTGTGTGGCCAGACATGCGTTCCGAACAAGTGACGGCAGTTGCCAGGCTCTCATTTGGTATACCCTGTAATAAACTGGACTTAAGGGGTAAACCACTTAATGTAACAGACGCTATTAGTAATTGCTTGAGTGTACGGAAAAGCAAACTCAAAGCAGCTAAAGGTTGCTTCAAATTGTGTGTTTAGCAGGCTCTACATCATCATTGGTAAGAGAAACATTGATACGAAAAGATCGCTTCAAATATTACCCTAGTATCACTCGTAGTATCTCCAAGTCGAGCATCTGTGACTAGATCACTCTTGATTGTTTTTTGATGCAGTGTGGGAAAACCTTAAAAGAAATGTTCTCTAAATCAAATGTTTTTGTATACTTCATTATTTAATACAGGGTGTCTTCTGCTCCAGCACTCTCGACTAGATCACTCTTTTGGTTTTTTATGTGCCAGCGAAAATTAGTCATTAACTTTTTAAGCATCGACTGGACAAACATGGCGCATGAGTGATGTGCATGACGGTCGCACTCTGTAACCCCTTCCGTACTCCGCACACCCCATCTGACTGTCCATCTATCCCCGTGTGTGTGTGCAGTTACGATAAGGCCCGACAGTCGAACTCAAATTCGCGGGCATGTGGCAATTATGTTTGCCGCTATGTCAAGTGGATCTGAAGCTGCAGCCGATTGCAGTTGGTCGCAATTGCAGTGAGTTAGACTCACATTTGCTCGTTGGCAGGCCATGGATACGCGTAGTGCTTGGGGCTATCATTAGGTTTATTACATGAAAACGACCCAAAGTTGATAATAGAGCTTGTGCACAGGTGAACTGGGGAACGTCGCTTGTCTTAATTGCACCCAAACTACACATTTCAACAAAGTTGAAAACTTAAGATTCAAGACTTCGTTCGAATTATATATGTTTATGAATATAAAACTGCCTGTCCAGAGTGAATTTAATAGAGTTTCTAGTTGGCAGAAAGAAGTGATTTTTAATATTCCCCCCGGGGTGAAAAATGGGTTATAGTTTTCTTTTCGACCGATCGCCTGGAAACTCATAGATTTTAGAAATTTTCCCCCCACCGTAACTGTTCCTCTTCCTGCTTTTTAATCTGCCACAACATAAAAAGAGAAAACCCAATTATTTCATCTACTATTACTTTTTACTTACAATCAAATCTACTTTTCTTAGTTTTGATCTTATCTCATTTGCCGTCAGATTAACGATCCCTGTATCCTGCAATGTTACTTACTTGGCGTACATTTCGGTCCTGCATGATTTACTTCAGCTCATCCTCCTTATATATATATATTCTCCTTACTACATGTGTATAAACTTTCCATAAAACCCATAAAATAGGGGATGGATAAGGGATACCTTTCATGAGCAGTTTAAATGGTAATTCTCTTTGTTCTTGCCATATCCGCCTCCTAACCCAAATATAGACTTGTGCAGTTTGTCCCTCGACATAATCTTTGTTAACCTACTATTCCAATTTTTTTTCCTCCTTTGGACTTCTTTTACTTTTGCTTTTCATTTCCGTTGGCTGCTTTGAAAAGCACAAGAGATTTTATTGTTTGTTTCGCACATTTCTAATTCTATTTCAATTTCTAGAGGCCGTTGTTACCCAATTTGTTTTGGCCGCTTTCAAAAGGTATTGACATTGACCTTGGCTCTCTATGTGTTCTACTTAGCCGCCCAACCGAGACACACACTTACACACACACACATACTAAGCAGATTTCAAAATCAAAAGTGTTACTGAAAAACTAAATCGAATTGCAAAAGCAAAAAGCCAAAAGAAAAGCACAATTCACACAGTTAATTTGTGTAAAATGGGAATGAAAATAAGACGAACCAAGAAAGAACAGCTTTTTTCCGATGCCGAATATTAAATACTCTTGAATATGCATATGCCAAATAAAACAACTTGATATAGCATAAAGTCAAAAGAGGTCCTATGGTACCTGCAAGGTATAGTGGATATAGGGATCCGATCTGGCCGGTTTCTCCAACACTGCAAACGACTGCCTGCAGCAAAAAGGAACATCTGTGCCAAGTTTCATTATTACCCTTTAATGTATATTTACAATTTTTATTTTATGTCTGGGTTTTTAATTTTTCATTTCAACCGCTTGTTCCAGACCTACAGAACATTTGTTAAACATTTCAAAGTAAAGTCTAAATAGCTTGAAGTTTTAATTAGTGGCTTATTTTTACAAAAAATCCAATTTATATATTTATTTACATTTTGCAATTTGAGATTTCGGGAGCACAAGCTTTTTGCAATTTAATAGTGAGCACGGGGATTACAGTAATTTTATTAACTTACTATATCAACCTATCTGTCCTATATAATATAATAAGTAAATCAAACGATTTTAATCAACTTCATATAGTCCCAATTACTTTGTTCGCATAGAGCATACTATAATAATGATACCCTTCAAAGCCCTGAGAAAGGCAGTGGCTAAGAAGGCAAAAAAGCACACACATACACCATGTAATGAAGACAATGAAGAACTCGGTTAACAACAGAGCTTGCCAGATGGGCGATGGTGAGTGGGGTGGGGTATAGGCCATTATAATCGGCTTAAAAAGCGTCAGTTTGACATTTGCTCAAAATTGAATTGTCAATTGAAATGTTGTTGTTGTTGGTGTTACCAGGCACAGCATTGTTGTTATGGTCGTTGTTGTTGCCTTTTGTGTGTTGTCCATTGATTAGAAATAAATTGTGTTTAAATGTTTAGTTGCCCATGCGACTGAAAAGGTTTGAAATTTATTATATTTGCGCGTGAAATTAGTTTGTGGTTTGCGGAAACCATGCGGGCTGCAGTGTGACGATGCCAAAATTATAATTACCAACATAAAACAATCGAGTTAATTGCATAAATAAAATATACAAATTGCTTATTGATAGCTATTTTCTAAGCTAGATTTTAAAGTTCTGTTTAAAATATTGACTAATGAATCCTCCGAATTAGTAATCCCAGCAATTACTTAGCCAAAGTCTGGTCACTCTAGTGATCACAAATCCCAAGTGTTTTTATAATCCAACGCCCCCTAGACTGTAACACCGCGTACTATATTTGCACGTAATCTACAGGCTCTGCCTTTTTCACACGCTCTGCGATTGCGCCGTCGTAAAAACAGCAATTTGCTTGAGAAATGGCAATAGGAGCTCTATCAGTAGCATAATTACTATAATATAGACGATTCCAAACGTCGCCGATGCACACTGGGCTACAACTGATGAAACTGGGCATCAAATTCAGCTGGTTCTTGTTTTCCGATTTTATTTAGATTTGCAGAGTAGTATCATATCAAGGGAGCGCCCTGCGGTTCAACAGCCAAACAACAATCAAGAGAATATGTTGTGCTTAACGCTTAGATACCATAGCGTGCTCTGAAATTCCAATTTCTTAACCAGCAGTGAATATGATTATAATCTAATTTTCAACCGCAGTACGTTGCTGTTAGTTGCTTTTTAAACCTTTGCAGAACGCACTAATTATGACTTTTCAAAATTTGATCGAAATAAGACCATTATAACTTCTGTATAGGTTGATAAATTAGTTTTTGTATGAACAACTTTTATGTTTTACTAAGTTCTAGTCTTTGGATGTTCACTAAATTTGATCAAAGCCGGATCTCTATATCATATGGCTGCCATAGTTTAGTTTTTGTCTAAAAAGTTTACTGCAAGTGCATGTTACTATGTAATTTTAAATTTTGCCACTTGATAAAGTCTAACATTATCTTGAACCACTGTGTTGTTTTAAAATGTACACTTAATGTACACAGATACATACATACAAATTCGTATATATATAGTTTATATATTGATCGAGTCATTCATTGATTGAGTAATTGACATCGACGACGGCGCTGCTTATGATTACATATTATCTTCTTACACATTTTTTCCTCGCTTTTTTACGCTTTTCATTGAAATGTTTTCTGTTTTTTGTTCTCAAGCACAGACACTTGGAACGTTCACTGTCTGCCCACTTGTTCTCAATAGAGTTCTCGAGCCGGGTGCTTTAATTGCTCGGCATCGAAATGTAATTAACGTTAAGCCATGTGCCAAAGCCAGGCAGTTAAGTGAGTTGCCCGGTTGGGTAGTAAACCAGTCAACCATTCAATCAGTCGACTAGTCAACCTGGCAACCTCTCGAAACATTTGTAAATTAGCGTAGCGAATTTGCTAATTAGCTTTGAGCTTGAATGTATCTTAGCAAGGAGTTTCAAGTATTCCAAGGACCTCGAAAATGAATAATACCAATCTGAGTAATGAGATTGTTTAGAAAACGAGAAGAAATTTTATATTTAATTTTGGAGCACTTTCTCAATGTCTAGTTAAGGTGGAGCTTAGCTTCACATAGAGTTTTGAATATGGCAAAGGATTGTGATAAAAGAAGAACAGGAGAACATTTTAGTAAACCTAGAGGAACAACAGGACGGTATTGATAATACAAATACCTGGGATCGCTGAAAACTATTTTCCGAAATTTGCGTCCCGAAACTCAACGAATAAATCTCCCTCTTCGTTCATTATTTGTTTGCAAACTTGTCAGGTCCTCTGAATACCCATGATTATATAAAACATTATTTTTATCTATTTCAATAAATTCTTAGTATAATGCAATTTTCACACTAATCAAATAATCCAGCTGTTAAACTGTGAACGAAAGCAAAACAGATGTTCGCCTGTAATGCCGAAATGTAATATGAAAGTTTTTGGCTTGAGTAAATTTCATTGTCGGCTAAAAGCCAGTTATATCTCGACTTAAGCATGGACTAGCAAAAAGGTTTAGAATTGTGTTCAATTTTATCTTAAGCCTATTTTATTTAGTCCAGAAAAAGTGTAAGAAAACGAGATAGGTTTTTGGTTTTTTATACCCTAGCAGAGAGTATTATAATTTTGACTCGAAATGTGTACTGGACCGAAGGAGACGTTTCCGACCCAACAAAGTATATATATTCTGAATCACCATGAATAGTCGAGTCGATATTGCGATGTCCGTCTGTCCGTCTTTTTCTATGCAAACGAGGCTCTCAGTTTTAAAGCTATCGTAATGAAACTTGGCACAGACCATTCTTTTGCTGCAGGCAGTACATACATATGTCGAAACCGGCAAGATCGGACCACTACAACATATAGCTACCATAGGAATGATCGTTCGACAACTATGTTTTTGTTTGAAAAACCTTTTTGCTTATAAAGGTATTCTTACCAAACTTTTTCAAACAGGCTATATCACATAGCTGCCATAGGATCGGGTAAAAAATGAAAAACTTTTTGTATTACATCCAAACTAAGTGAGAGTCTTATTATACTTCAAATAGTTTTCAAGCGCTTAAAAACTTTGAAATTACAGTTATTTACAATGTAGATAATCGGACGGTAACTTCTGCCAGGCAAATTTAGGACAAATTTCGACCGAAAGGTAAACAAAGGATTTTCCCTATGAACAATAATAATCTACGAATATTCTTATGACTTCTCTGTGTAAATGTGGAATGCATATTAGGTTTACTCATAGTTCAAAGATTGTTCAAGACAGGTTTTTTGTAAGTCTTAGCAGAATATAGAGGTAGTCACGTAAAATATTGTTATTAAATTCCATAATGCAGCTTTTGAAATATTATGGACATACTTTCAGTTGGCCGCTTAAATTCACCACTTAATTATTTTCTGCTTCATTTCTTTGGTTCGGTATAGCAATTTAAGTAAATTAATTTATCCATTTATACGCTGGCCCGTTGAACGACTACCACAATAGTTTTTTTATATAATATTCATTTTTATACACAGACAGCTGCTCTTAATGCAAATTGCCGCAAACATTTTGCTCAATTACGCGAAAATATCAAATTTGAAATACGAGTAATTACGCCGCCTGTGGCAGCCGCAAACAAATACACAACTTTCATATAATTGTGTTTAAAATGGTTTGTATATGATTGATAAATATTATTACCCCGCCGATAGAAGCTGTGTGGCCCCCACAGGGGATTCCAAATGCACATTACGTGTAATTGATATGATAGGGTATTCGTAAGAGCTATCAGTTGGATAAAGAACCATTTCAAAATAGCCCTATGAACTGAGACCTATCAGTTAGATAGAGAACCATTTGAAAATAGCCCAATGAACTGAGTTGTGTGGAGACCTTTCCATAGGGTATTTTCGGCTTTGTTATTGCCCTTTGTTGTATTTATTTCAGTTAAAGTCTGGTAAAATAAAAACCGATCAAAATATGGCTAAAATGTGTTTGAACAGTTACAAATTTGCATTTGTTGCTGCCTGCCACCGCGTTAAGTGCATTTTAATTAAATTTTCATGTTTAGTTCATTAGCAATTCAATTTGCTGTTACCAGCAAAAACACAACAATCGAGAGCCATAAAAAGGTTGCATAATTGTTAGCGAGGCGTGCAACCTGCAATGGCAAGCAACAACAACAATAGCCACAAAAATACTAAGAAAAAACAATAAAACTATTGAGCATTAAAAGTTTGTAATAATAATTGCAATCAAATAATTGTTCAAGCATTCTATGCTTTTTATGCAAGTCTTAAATGATTAGTTACCGTTAATGATTGGATGGTTATTGTTGTTGTTGTTGTTCCAAGAGCAGTAAAACAACTAATTATGAAAATTGCCAGCGAAATTGAAAGTGAGGAACTGTGTACTTAAGGCCATCCCAAGTACTTAGAAACCAGCAAGGCAAGAAAATATGGCATAAATACAATGAAACAGAATATTGATTTGGAATTAAGATATTCTCTGTTTTCATAGTGTTTGTAAAAAGGGCATAGTATATGAGGAGAGCAATGTATGTTATAGGAACACAAATCAAAACTCAGTACTTCAGTTTAAATACGTTGAACTTAGAGACTGTACACGTTTGAGTTATGAAATTTGGTATGTAGGTGCTATATAGATGTATCTATTCAATTTTAATTTTGTTTTAAGAATTTCCATTAATTTAAAATAAGAAAATTGCAGTCAATATTACTAGGATAAAGCTACAAAAAAGCTTCAAAATCATCCTAAAAACAACTAAGACAAAGCTACAAATATCGAACTAATAACTAAATACCCTAATACTTATATTACCATATGAGCATATATTGAATTCACAAGAAGGCTTCAATAAAATGATGTATAGGAAGTGATTGAAGGAAGTCTAGTACTTACAGATGCATACAAAGTATGCTTAGAAGGAATACACATGTATGTACAAGTAAGATAACACAAATTTGCATTTATGTGACTCGTAAAACATTATGAATGCTGAAAATGTTTAATATGCGCCATAAAAACGCGCTCAAAGCTAATCAAAGCGTCTATAGCTGCCTGTTGCATCTTAAAGTCTTCAAAATTGAATTCCAAGGACTGGGGTTTGCCTTTAACAATTATCTTAGGGCTGCTGCTACTCTGGCCAAAACAACTAAGCAACCAAATGCCAACAAAACTTGACGCGCTGTTATCAACATGCGATTTTTGGCACTTTTTTATGACATCGTCGCTGGCGTTGCCGACGCCATCAACCGAAACCGAAGCCCGGAGATGGGGATGGGGTTGGGGATGGGGATGGTGACGGGAGACGGAAGGTGGGGACGGCGACTATCACGCTGGGTTCTTGTCCTTGTCTGTCCTGGCTGTTTGTTGCCTTCGTTGTTGCCGTTGCCGTTGTCGTTGTTGTGGTTGTTCTATACATTTTTGTCTCATTTTCATGGGCCATTTACGTAGACAAAGACGTGCGGCATGTTTATGTATCCGTAAGATACATTTTAGGTTGACGGTCTGCATCCGCGACGTTGTCTCCCGCTTCGTTTGCGTCTGGCTGTCTGTATGTCCGTCTGACTGCATTTGGCTATATACTTATAAGTATTTATATAGAAATACCGGTTCCTTGCAAAAGTTGCAAAGTTTTATTTCTTTTATTTTTGAAGTTTTTGCTTTTATATTTTTTTTTGTATTTAGTTTTTATTGCAAATGCCTTAAAATTTATCAAAATGCCTTACAACTGTTGGGCAGCATATAAAGTTGAAGTTCTCTTATAAGACGCGTCGACTTCAACCGCTGATGAGCCGTAGATGGTTCTGGAGCTGGGCCAGAAAAGGACAGCTCTGCGCTGCATATGCCGCATATGCCCTTGGTTCTGGCCGGAATTAAGGAAATGCTGCCAATTTGATTTAATTAAAGACACACTTTAAGGATTTTGAGCGTCGAGGCGTGCAGATATTTCATTTTTTTTTTCATTTTAATTTGAGTTTCTCTCTGTGTTTGGGGCGTGTCTCGACTAAACGTAAATGTCTAGCGTAAATCAAACTATGAAACGCCCCACAACAAATTCACCATTTACCATTCGTCGTTTGTCAGAGGTGTCAAGAGTTGTCGCCGCCTTCGACTTGGCAAAGTTTTCTGAGGTTTTTGTTACAATGTTTTTCTTCTTTAAGTATAACAACGCTCGTTAAATTTGACACACAAATGACGAAAAGTTCAACGCGCCCAGAAACTGTCAAGCGCAAAAGAAATAATCAACAAATATTTATATGTTTATTTAACTTTTACTCACTTAATATTTGTTTATTTGGCTTGTTTATCAAATGTTTGCCAAGACATAAAACTAAAGCACACACAGTCAGACACAGTCACACACAGCCATACACAGACACACACAGGAAGTCGTAGGCCCTACAGTCCCCCAAAAGTTGCATAAGGTCCCCTTCGGGGTTCCAAGCGCAATCCGTCGGAAAATTCTTATCACTGCTGCACTGGCTCGTTCACAAAAAACCGTATATATTTGTTTTTTTTATATATACAAGTATTCACTCGTATATTTATAATTTCTGAGAATTTCGTGTGTGCTAATCCCTAATATGTGGAGCAGAGTTATCAATGGCTGCTTGGGGCGGGAGTTGGTTGGGCAACTGATGACGCATTGGCATCAAATGACAAGTCAGCAATGAAATACCCATGCGACCTGATAACCCCGTTTGGGGAGATACTTAACTATTCACCTAGGATACATTTGTCGACTTACTGATAATATAGTTTGTCTGTGTGTGTATAGGAAAGGGTCTTCTTATCACAGACAACAGGTTAAGAGCTATGCTTATATAAAACGTCTATTCAATAATCTATTTCGATATTTCTAATGCTTTCACCTTATGCCGAATTTCCACGTTTAGACAGAAATAAGAGAGAAAATAATAAAAATAATAAAATGAATCCTAACTTAAAGCTAAGGCCTTAGTAAAATATTAACAATATAATATATGAAATACGTAATACTTCGTAGAATTTAATTGAATTTTGTATAGAAACTTGAAAACCATTTAACAATTTATTAAGGTCTATTTAAGCGAATTAAGCTTTATCAACTTAAGAATTAGCAACAAATGTTACATCCAGTAATGCAGCTTTTATAATGCTTATAATTCATAACTAGTTCAAGCGCTATACAGCTGAAATCATTATTCAAACGTCCACATATTAGCATTTGTGTATATATACACAAGTATGTATCAATAACTGAACATTATATATAATTAATTCTTTTTCACATTTTTCAATGTTTCTATATTAACCAATAACTGTGACCAGCCAGATATTTATAATTTATTCAGTATTTATAACCCATTAAATTTCAATTAATGTAGAAAAGGGTTTAGCTAAACAAGTTATGGATTTTGTTTCCAAATTTATGTATACAAATTAACATAATGCATATGATTACGACTAATAAGCTCGTTTCCTCCATTTGTCTTTTTCTTTCATCGAAACTTTATTATGAGCTCTAATCTGTTCAACATTTCTTGTAATTGAAGAGATATCCCCAGTTTCTTGTGAATTGAAAATGTATATGGAAGCTCATGGAATTACAGTCACTAAAGTCGGTATCGCAACATTTGTATCATCCGGTACAAAAACTTATTTTTGTTGCAGGGAATATGTATGTTGAAACCGGCTGGATCAGTTCACTATATCAAATAGCTACAATAGGAACGATCGGTCGTCAATTGAAAAACTTTTTTGGTTATAAAAATATCATAACCAAACTCACCAAATCGAAGTTCAATTATGTTTACTAACTAACTATTATTCTTTATATAGGTTTCTTAAATTTTATCCAAGTCAGACGACTATAAATACAAAGCTTTCATAGCTTGCGTAGTGCATTTTTTAAAAATGTTTTATAAATTAAAAAAAATTTTTTTAAATTTAAAAAACATTTTTAAAAATCTTTTTAAAATCTTGAATTGTTTTTCCTTAATTTGCTGTATCGCAACAAAAAAATAGTTCTTTAAAGAAGCCCATTATTGATATGAGTGAATTATCCAAAAAACACATTTTTAAAGTTATGAAGTCATTAGGTATTTGATTTAAATATCTGTTATATTTGATTTTATTGTTATTCTTTATTCTGTATTTATAAGCTTGTTAGGTACTGAAGGATTGAATAAGTGTTGTTTGGGCTTGTAAATATTGTGAACTAATGCTATATGATGTATATTTCATTTTAATAATAGTAACATATTTTCTTTATACTTTCAGGTATGTTGGAATTTTACTAATTTAAACTGGCGAGTTTTCCGATTTATATGCGAGTAAGTTATTCTGAAAATCATATATTATTCATATGTGCCCCACTTTATTCCTTCGTGCCATCTTTCAATTTGCTATGACTTTCTAGTCACTCAGAAGTTATTTAATCTGAACACCCGACATCAAAACATGGCTGAAAAAAGCCAGCCTATTACATATAAGCCTGCAATTACAGGACATACCCGTACTCATATCCCGGCTAACCCTTTGTAAGCCTTTTTGTTTGACACAGGGGCGCTCATTAGCGCCTCAATTAAAAAAGCACCAAAACAATAACAACAGCTTAGGCATACATATATTTAATTTTTTTGTGTTTTGCTGGGGTCCTGCCAGATATCCTTGCCACATGTGCGTGTTTGTGCGACAATTGTTTTTGACACAAAATGATTTTAATCATAATGTCATTAAACACGCAACTGTCAACTGAAATATTCAGTGAACATGGCGCGAGTGTCCCTTTATGACTCCCCTAACCTCACAACGAGTTTTAAAGACAACGGCGACAACAAACGAGCCGGCAACAATGGCAGAGACGTACGAGGTTGCCACATGTGAAGATCTCACACAGTTGATAATTTCTGTCACTTAATTGCCGGGGCTTAAACATTACAAAACTTTTTTGTGGCCATTGTTAACATAATAAATTAATTTTTAGCCCCCACTTGTTGGAGGGGGTCGTTTCGGTCTGGTTTTTGGAATCGTAAAAAAGTCAAAACACGAGAAATATGAGGAATTATTTCATGTCTCTGGGCACGCACCAAATATGCCAACTTCCGCTGCGTTCTGACTTGAGAATTTTGGCGGTTCTTCCTCATTTTGGTTTTTTGGTTCACTTTAAAAGAGTCGTAAAGGTAACTGCCGATACTTTGGCAGCCAGTGAGAGATCATTGAAGGCGGTGCCACGGTAGTTTCCGCCTGCCGAGTCACGTGATACAAAGGAAAATAAAATCAAGAAGCCTCACAACAACAGAAATGGCGTTTAGGATGTTCTTCACTCAGTTGTGTCCAGTTTCGGAGGGCGTTGACCAATGCAATTGAAGCGAAGACGATGACAACGAATATTATGTTGAAGTTGGAGTTGAAGTTAAAGTTGAGTCGATGATGACGCTGTAAAAAGTTGACTATAATGTAGAGTTGGAATAGTCAGTTCCAGGCTCAGACTGCTGTAAGTATCTGCGTGCTTGAAGGGTTGTGCCCTTGCCCTCTGGGGGTTCCTCAATTTGCTCAACTCGCCGGAGTGGCAACGCCCACGTTACGCTTGATTAAAAATGTGCAGCAACAACAACAACAAAACAATAACAATAACAGTAGCAAAAAGGGCAGTCAATTGTTGTTTTTGGAGGGTTGCAGACACGTTTTCCTGTCGCGCTATTTTCACTGATGAGGGTGCTACAAGGAGATAGGCAATTGGTCTAGGGGTTTAGGGCATTGCTAGTGCGCCAGCCTGTTCATAGATGGCGCCAGTTGTACTGTGGCGTGATATTTTCGTTTTTTAGATGGTATGGCGAGCCAGATGAAGGGAATACTGTAAGAAAGTAAAAGAAAACTATTTAAAATGAAGTATTTGAATAGTGGTTTCAACTAGTCATAAATAATTCTTGAACTGATTAAATTTCAGCTCATAAATTAACCTTTAACTGATTGAATTTTGTCTCTATTCACTTAATGTTTAATATTTGCCAAAATATTTTATTGATTTATGCATATTTCTATGTGATTTATTTGGTATTCTGTGATTGGGAAAGAATTTATCTATAGTACTACTTCTGAATTGTCTTTTACCGCATAATATCCAGATAACTGCTGCATACGAGCTTAGGATCAATTTCAGAAATATACAACAACATATGTATAACTGATTTGAATTTGAGTTTCATATTATGGTAAGCTATTTTTCCGCTTAAGGTTCCTTAGCTCTGACAATACTTCAAAGTTGTGTATGGGATTGTAAAATCCCGAACTGTGTTTGGGACTACAAAGAACTATACAGATTTCATTATTTGAGTTAGGGAATATTGAAATATATAAATATATAAAGGTACATGTTACTTTAGATTACATTTGAAGTGAACTTTTTAAATAAACATATAATACAATGTATGTATTTGGGTGTGTATATACTTACCTTAGGCGACATATGATGAAAAACCTTTGATATAATTTTCTTTCTTTTCATAAAAGTCACATTAGTTGCTCATACTTTCAATTTCAACAGATGACCGACCAAATATGAATTGTGACTTTAAATGGCGCTCTAGACACTTCTGCAATCCGCAGTCCATAGCAACACCTCCACACACACACAAACACACACACACACTTGGTGAAGGAAGACACATACGAGTACCTAAAAATTGGTGTCATAAAGATGCAGTAGTAAATGTATCTCATGGCTGCGCTCGCCTTGGCATCCTATAAATGTTTCAAGACTGCGACGACGGCTGCGCATCTTAATCCCTCATCATCATAATCAACTGAGCCAAAAAAGTGTGAAATTCGTGGAAACAGCGTGAAGAGTAGCCGACGACCGAGTCCGACTTGGAGTTGGAGTTGGAGTTGAAGTTGAAGAATGAAGAGCTGAGTCGTGTGGTGTTGGGTTTATGCGAGTTGTATACAGATACATTACCAGGCTCTGGCATATGTGCTGTGTGCACCGCCTGTGTGTGGCTGCGGGGTGTGTGTGTGTGTGGGTCTGAGTGTGCCTCTTATTTCGGGCAGTTCTTGAACTTTGCCAATGTCATGGCAGCAACAGCAGCGGCAGCGCCGCCACTTTTGGGGGCCATTGCAGTTGGTCAGGTATTTTAGCGGCAGATACATTTGTATCTGTATCTTTTTACCTGTATCTTTGGCACGTCTACAAAGCCAACAACAACAACAACAACAACAAACACAGCAGCAACAGAAACATCAACGATGACGACGTCTACATGTGTTTGCTGTTGTATTTTGTATATTTCATGGCGTTTTTATGTAGTCGCCGTCTCAGTTGCTGTTGTGTGGTTTTAGGTTTTGAGTCTCTCAGCCCGTTTGCACGTCTGCAACGCCCTACTACCTACCTGAACCTGAACCTGAACCTGGGACCTGGGGACCTGGCAGCGAGCCCTGAATCTTTGCCTGCAGATTGCCCATATGCCTTTTAAACTTGTTTCAAATAATTTCAGACTAGACGTGCATAAATCTACTTAACAACAAAACGGAGAAAAAAAAAAATAAAATAAAATATACTTAAGCGCACAAAGGCAAAGCTAAAACCCAAGAAGAAAATAAAAACGTAAACTTCAAGTTCGCGACTGAAAGATTTTGGCCAGGGCTTTTCTTTGTTGCCAACTTGCTCAAGTTGCCATGCTAAATAATTAAGTTAGCACTTTTGTGTGCTGCGGATTTACAACTGACGGCGGGACGCCTCAATGGACAGACAGCTAGACAGACAGCCGGCCAGGGCGGGGGTTGTGCTGCAGGGTGGAGGGCGCAGAGCGGGGGCAGGTCGCAAATGTTGTATGCATGTTGACAGTTTCTTGGTAGAACTTTGCTTTACATATGTCGCCTTGTCTTTATCTTCGCCTGTCTTCTGGCTCATCTCTTGTCTTTCCTACGAAAATACATACTTACTAGCATACAAATGTATGTAAGGCTTTTTGAACAAGGTCTCGAAAAAGCTAAAGCCACACAACTTGTTGTTGTTGTTGTTCTTGTTTCTGTTGAAGTTTTGAGCGCACATTACAAATTCACCGGAATCCAATTTATTGTTGCAGCCATCAGAAAAGCCAAAACGTCGTCTGCGAGGCTTTCATCTACGGCTATCAAATTTGTCGAGTGTGGTAAAAATGCTTTGGCCAGGCTCTTAGCTGGGATTTGTTCCACATAGTGTACTAAGTACGAGTATGTGGAGTTGTGACAGTTGGCGTGCTTGGCTGCCCATGAAATGGAGAGTTCAACAATTGCCATTGACAGAGAGAGTGTGCTTAAAGATACGTACTTTGTAGGTAGTAGAGTATCTGATATGAGGTATATTTCAATTGCTTTAAACTATACTTGTGTGTATTCAATGGTACATAATATCAGGATTAACACATGCCAATGATATACGAAACAGGAGGAGTGAAATCATATACGCTTATTTATTGGAGTGGTAAGAAAGCATTTAGTCCTTCGATTAAAAAGGGAAGCAGAGAGCACAATATGAGCTAGTCAATCTGGAGATGTAGACACCAGGTCTTAGACAGGCCAAGAAACTTATAGCAAACTATAATTTGTAAAGATTCGACTTGGCGAATTGTGGTGCAGTTTCAAACACTTATTTTAAGATATGTGTCGCATGAAATTTCATTGAAATGATCAACCTCTTGTTATCTAAGAAAGGGAATAAAACTTGGACAAATCGTTCGAAGTGTCACCGAATTGTAGAGAAAGAATGCTCTAGTCGTGTATACGCGACTACGAAACTCCCTGTACCCAGGTCAAAAATTTCTAATCACATCTACGTCCACTTACACATACATACACACATACACAAAGACGCACACACACATACGGCAAAACGACAGCGCAAGCGAGGCAATTTAATTGGTGTCTGTGCTTCTTCTTCCCCCTCTCGATGCATCACTGAATCTTCTTTCGTGAATAACTTCCGTGTTTATTATCCAATCGTCTTGAAATTTGGATAGATTAAGAGAGAGAGAGAGCTTTGGGGAACTGCCTGCCGAAGCAATAGAAGGCTAATCCAAACGTTTGAGAATAAAGCTCTGCGCATTGTCACTAACGCGCATATCTACCACGATAACGCCACAATCCACAATGTTCTCGGGATCCCGTGGGTCTCGGAACTGATCGCCCAAAGCAGCTCCACCTACATCGAGCGCTTGCATCAACATATAAATTGTTTAGCGATTGGACTGCTGGATAACAGCACCGCAACCAGGAGACTCCGAAGAGTTCATCCGCTGGACCTGCCCTGGAACTAAGCTGAATGAAATTTAAAACTTTGTAAACACAGATGAAATTCTAAAAACTTATTGTAACACTTGTTAATGATAGAGATAGTACCCCAAGATCAAATTTAATTATTGTCCATGAAGGACAGATCTTAAATAAAGTTTAAAAGACAGTTAAAAAAAAAACAAAAAAAAAAAAAAAAAAAACATCTTCATACACTTACACATATACAAATAAGCACACACACAGGCGGTAGTGCGCTGAAGCGCACCCATTTAAGGATATATCCGATCCACTTGAAACTTATTACAGCACATTGAGAATATCCCAAGTCAAATCTCAAGGCTATATCTTTAAAATTGACCTTTTAAATCGTTTTTATCGATTTCTGAGGAAACAAAATTGATCTGCGTATGGTAAACAGAAACCTACATTCCAAATTTGGTGTCTCTAGCTCTTATAGTTGCGGAAATCGACGCGTTTATCCGGACAGACAGACGAACAAACAGACGGACATGGCCAAATCGAAATCTATTTTGATACTGATCGAGAATATATATACTTTATAGGGTCGAAGATGTCTTCTTCTGCCTGTTGCAGATGCACAGATTTAATACGCCCTTTTTACCCATTTTATTTGAGGATATAATAAAAAAACTGCTTTGGTACCAAACAGTTTTTCGATTATTCTACATTTTGCGACTTTGGATCGTTGCGGACGTTACGGCTGTCTTACTCATGCCAAAAAAAAAACAACCTTTTTATACCAATTAATAGGGTATTGATGGAGGCGGTACCGACCCTAATCAGTATATTGTTGATCAGTCTGTCAGGTACTATGTAAACTAATCTTGAAGTTATAGCACTGAATAAACATTTTCGCTTGATTTTTGTGAGAGGACACATACATACGTATAATTTTGGCATAATTTGTTGAAAGAAGTTTGCAATTTTTACCCTTGGGTACCTTTTTTCGGATTAGCCCATATTTAATATTTATATCGAGATCTGACAATAGCTTAGTTCGATTTGTTTAGCTTTGACCTCCATTGATTTTTGATATAGTTTTATTTGCTTGGTATTTGTTGTATTGTTTTGTGGTTCAATTTTTACAAGCTGGTTGAAGTCTTGCGTCTTATCTCCGCCCCGTCTATCATAAGTAGTTATAACAATCTATAACAATTACTTATGCATATGTTGTATGTGTTTGTTGGCTGTTGTTGGCGGCACTTCGCCTTTGAAGCTTCATTCCAAAAATATGCAAAATCAGCAACGTATTTCAGCTCTTACAACAGGCCAATGAATGCACCCATGCAAATTTCTGCCTTTCAGCTCTTGGAACCGCTATAATTCACGCTGGCAGCCAGTTGGCTTAGCCCGGAGTCAGCCGCGGGTTTACAGCCCCGTGAGTCCAATGTGGCAATCGTCGATACCTGTTTCGATATGTGATATACAGAAATCTGGCTTAATGCACAACACTTAAGCAGAAGTTTATGACAATCAGCCAAGGGGCGCATAACAAAGGGAGCCTTGTGTCGAGCCCCGAACCAAGGGTTCTCACTGCCCAGCTGGTGAGTCATCTGAAGAATGCAATTCCCATGTATCGGGTTGATAAACTGATGGAGCCGTTTTCGAACTGGGTAGGGCTCCAGCTCAAGATTGATACAGTCTAAAGTTGCACCCAGAGACACACATCTACGTTTATATAATGCTATATACACATGGTATATCAAGTGAGATCAGCCAGCCGCCAAGTAAGCAAATACTTGGTAAAAAATACACTAATTAAACAACCTAACTTCAAAGTTTTAGTTAGTCACTTCAGACACTTCACTTTCTGAATGTTAATAGAAATGTAAATAAAATCAAGTAAGAATACTCTAGTCGAGTGGGTTCGACCAGGAGATATCCTGCACCCACATGTAAAGTATCCAAACAAAAGTTTGCAAGCTTGACCGTTTCAGCCGAATACACAAAAATGTATATAATCTATATAGTCGAAGATGAATAGTTATGCTTGTTTTGTTTATTATACTTAGTTTAGGCAACCATATAAGAGCACATAATCTAGTGATTTCCTGAAGGACTTTATAACTAATTTTAACCTATAATGGTAATATTCCTAATCTTGTTTCCGAATAGAAAGTTCCTAGTTGTCGCTTTATTTTATAAGTAAATCTATTTAGTTACAAAAAAATAGAGAACAGAGTTATTGCCAATTTCATATCGGTTCAGTTCTAAAGTCTCAACAGATGGAAAATATTTATAACAAACTTATAAATGAATTTTTCGACTAATATCAACAATTATTTTACAAATCATTATTTTCTTGATCATTTTAAATATTTCTTACAATGGATTTTGAAATTAAAAATAAATATTTCTTGTTAAATCGTAGTTACTATAATATACAAGTTAAGCCCTAACTGCAAAGAAGAAGTCGAATTTCTCTACAGTCCGTGAAAATGCTTAAGTTCCAAGCTAAGTTCAATGTTCATAGACTGAGGCATGCACCTCAACATATCAGCTCTTCAGTTGTTCTGCTTTTCAGTTTTTCAGTTTTTCCTCCCAATTATCTATGAACTCATGTTGGCGACCCTTTTCCACCGTAGCTCGTACAGTCGACATTTAACGCTCGGCGAAGCAAGAAAGCCGAGGGCCGAAAGCTGAAAGCTGAAAGCCGAAAGCCGAAAGCCGAAAGCCGAAAGCCGATCCACATGCCTTCAACGGGTAATTAACGGCCATAGAAATGTACCTACCCGATAGATACCTGGCCTGGGACGTGGCATGCCTCTATAATTTATGACAAGTACAAGTTTACAGCTCTTTGGCTTTGGTTTGGCTTGCTGAGTTGCTAAGCTTTTGCAACATTTAAAACTAATTCAAAAGCGCATGGCGTGCTGTAATTAAACATAACGCAGCCGAGCCAAGGCGAGCTGAGGCGGGCTGGGCCGGGAGGGGCAAAAGTATCTACCAGATACATGACCGAGTGTGTGTGTCAGTATGTGTGCCTGTGTGTGTTGGCCCGAGGCGCACAAAACCTATTAAAAAGCAAAACGTTAGGCTCCACCAGGCCGAAGACGTAGCCAGTCCTCCGCCTCTGTTCGCATGTTTGTCTGACATCGCGACGGCTGCTGAAGTTGCCTTCTGCTTAGATACAGATACGTAGATACTTACTCGCGCACAGATACAGTCGCAGACGGCGGCGACACTTAAATGCACGCTGTGCGGTAGTTAGCGTGGCGAAATGAAAAAATTACTAAAACTAACGTAAAATATGGCACATGGAGTATTCGCCCCTCGGACTCGGTGGAAACCTGTTGAACGCATGAAATTAACATGAGCAACGAACGGCAACTGGGACTGGAATAGAGTTCGCATTTTGGCCAGCTTAAAAGCTACTACTTCCTGGTCTTAGCACCAGATCTCTCTTTCTCTCTCTCTATCTATCTATCTATTTACATATGTATCTCTGGCCAAGCTTGTTCTGCATAACCATTAACATTCATAATTGATTGTTTTTACTCAAATAGTATTTACGACGTTTTGTTTCTGATGCCCTTTGGTTTGCGGGCAAACAAAAGCGTATCTTTTGGTAATATACTCGCATGTATATCTAATGTTCATGTTTTGTCGCCCCTGCAGCCATTTGAAACTATTCACATAATGTTTATTCCTGAATATTTTACAACTGCTGTTGGTCATTAGATTAAATGATGTTGAATAGTCAAAATAGCCTGCAGTACATTTTTCATTCAACAACATTTATACGGGCTGGATTTGGTATACTATGCAGCGAAATTTAACTAAAACCATTTTCAGTTTAATTTTAACAAAAGTACTTTCTATTAATTTTAAATGAAGTATATTACACATTTTTGTTTCTGTATTATACTTTGTTTATGATTGAATATAGTATTTTTGGTAGATCATAGAAAGTAGAGACCTTCCGACTACCCAGAGCTGCCATAGGAAAATATAGAGTTGAGCTCTACTATTCGCTCTACAGGTTCCCATTTGACTTTCCCATAGTGAAGTTTTGAGTGAGTGTTTAAACATCAACACAATTGGCTAACAAAAAGTTGCATACATATTTTAATGGTAAAATATTATGCACTTTACCGTAGTAAACTAATAAATACTTTTTGCTGCTGTAGAGCTCTACCGAATGTCAAAAATGGGTGTTTTTGCAGAAAAAACTAAAGTACAGATCCTAAAGTACTCTACTTCAGAGTTCTTAATGATGGTTTCACTACTCTAAGCATATGTACAGTAGAGCTTTCTACCAAAAAACCTCTGTTTGGACTTTACCTAGTCGAGTCCATTTCTATCTCAAAGTCAACAAGTAAGAATGTTGCAGTCGGACGCACCCGACTGCAGAATACTATGTTCCCAGTCCTATATAATTTGGTTATTTGTGTGTTCGGAAAGAGACGCGAAATAAACTGCACAGGTGTGGGAGATATAGATAATGCTCAATTGTGGGGGAGGGGGTTGGGGGTCCTAAAATTTTTGATGCAGATTTGTCCAATGGGTCAACATTAGTATGTATGCCAAATTTGGTGACTCTACCTGTACAGGTGTGGGAGATATAGATTTTGCTCCTTTGTGGGGGAGGAGGTAGGGGGTCCAAAAATTTGTTGATGCAGAATTGTCCAGGGGGTAAACATTAGTCTCTATTTCAAGTTTGGTGACTCTTACCTGTACAGGTGTGGCGATCTTGACACTTTATAAGCATGTGTACCAAGTTTGGTTGCTCTAGCTTCAAGGGTGTGGAGAAAATTGCGTTCATACGGACAGACTTTTTCCCTTGTGGAACAGAGTATAACTAGAGAGGTCAATATTGGTATGTGGTGTTTTATATGCCATAAGCATATAAGTTTATATCATATTTTGGGTTTTATTTAGTACTTCCGACAGCGCCCGCAATATTTGGAATTTGTCTATAACAGCAAATTATTAATTGATTGAATTGTGATCCGCAGAAAAAAACATTTATTAAATCATATACACGTAAATTACTTTTGATTGAAACATTTTATGGGGATAACTCACGCTCTGCAAAATACTAAATCAACAAAATATCCCCAATAACAATATTCACACATCGCTTCTTCAATGTCTCGTGTCGAGTGCAATAATTCGCAGTTTCATTAATTCAATGAAATTGCTTTCAGCATCGCAATTCGGATCCCCAAGTTCATTGCCCAAATGCAGCCAGTAGAACCTTCAGCTGTCAAACAGATTTTGCAAATAGTCGGCAACCTTCAACCAAATTGACAACTCATGCACAAGGCGGGGTCCGCACACCCCAAACCCCACAACTGCCCCCAAAATGCACCAAATTTCGCTGAACTTCCTCTGCCATCTCACCGCTCACCTCGAGGCGGTGCAGCCACCCACAATAAATCTTAATTTCTTGCTCACACACCAGGGGGAGTCCCATTCCCCGGCCCTGGCATGTCAACAATTTGAAATGACACATCAAATTAAATATGTATAAACAAAAATACAAATACAAATCCGAAGCGAAACAGGCCCGCGTCACAAAACAACAACAAAAATTAGCCAAAACAAATTTATAATACAATAATATTTGCCATACATTTTGCTGGCGGGCTTTGCATGTGGGTGGAAGTGAGAGGGGGCTGGGAACGGGGAGGTGTGCTTTTGCTACTTATGTGAGGAGGCGTCAGATACTGAATGTTATTCACCTTGAATTTGTCAAGCTCTCTCTGGGCGATGGCTTTGTAATTTTTCTAACTTTTTGTTAATACTTTAATTCACATTTAATCCACATTTAATCGCGTTAAATTAAATACTTTTAGCTTGTTTTATATACATATATTGGCAATGCTATTCCTGTTGGATATCTTCTCAGTCCTTCCACATCTGAGGATTCATGGACCATGCCGTTTTTTAAATCACAGACTAAAACGCTAGAGCTATTAAATTCGTTACTCACTACTAAAGATATATCATGATAATCCAGAAAAATATAAGGATGCAACTTCTGAATTGAGTTAGGCATACCTCATATTACCTTATTGAATTTACATGGAGAATTGGCAGGTTTTGCCCGGCGTCGCCAGATTCATAATAATATTTCTTTGTTTGTTAATTGTATCTTACAATAGCCACTCGAGGACGGCTACCACCGAAATATATCGAAAAAGAAATGCAATTTTGGTTTTTGATTGAAACTTAACCTCGAGCTGGCTAGACTCCCCATCTAATCATCTTTCCTGTTATGTAGAGATCCATCATATTATATTAATCTCACTCCCAGTACAGTTACGCAGAAATTACCTAGATTACTAAAAATTTTCCTCCTATTTGTGCAGATTGTCCAATAACGGTGAAGTACTTGCCAATTAATTTATTGTGTAGAACCTCAAAACCGATTTTGAAGACGATCTCATAAAAAAATAATTTCGCTCAATTGACCCTGACTTCCATTTTTCGCGTGTGGTTGCGGTTTCTTAGTAGTCTGGAGGCATCAAGTTCAGTGACTTTTGATAAAGAGCTTTAAAAATGAGTTTACTGTTTTCTTGGGGGTAGATTTTCCTACATCAACAAAAAAGTTGTATACAATAGTTTTTCGCGAATTTTGTGTACTTGTGGGTGGAGTTTGTCCAAATCCCATCTTAGTGTCCACTTACAACCTATTCGGAAAAGTTCACTCTTCCGTCTCTTACAGATTGCACTGTGGGTTGACTCTCAATCAGTCAGTCAGTCAATCAGTCAATAGTCAGTCAGTAGAATTCATTGAATAGAATTCTTCAGTTGCAGGTGTTCATATTGGTGCATAAAGTTCTACCAACGAGCATATTTAAGTTGTTCCACAAACTAGTTTCATAAAAAGTAAATACATTTCTTGATTGTTATCTGTGAGGTATAAGATGGAACTATTCAGGTGTTAATTGGCAGTGTCATTTCCTAAATTTATTGTACACTTTTGGTTGCAAAAAATCACGAAAAATGAAAAAAGAATTCTCTCGCTCCCACATTAATTAATAACAAAGAACGTTGAACGTTTAGAAAATTAAGTAAGCTAATTATAAATTCACTTTCAAAACGCACACACACAAATAGAGAACAAACAAAATGAAGAAGACTATGGAATAATAGAACAACATCAACAATAAACCCATCGTAAACTTTCATTGAGGCAGCGCTGTGACAATTGTGGACCGCAAGGGTGGGGAGTGGGCAAAGGGGGGAACTACTGTATTCAGAGTGGAACCGGCACTGACAAGTGCTAATGAACTACAACAAACCCACAACAACTACAACAACAGCAACAGCAACAGCGACAACTACAACAACACAGGCATTTCGTAATAATTGAGCGAGTCTCAGATAAGCGCAGGTGTGTATCTGTATCTGCATATACAGATGTATCTGTATCTGTATCTGTATTTGTATCTGTATTTGTAGTTGAGTGTGTGTTGTTGTTTTTGTTCCTCTCTCATTCTCACCATTGTCGAAATATGCTAAAATATGCTAAACGATTCTTTGCTGCCCTCCCTCTCCCTGTGTACCTCTCCACTCGCTTGTTGTACCCGCTGCCCCGTCGA
This sequence comes from Hirtodrosophila confusa, assembly GCA_035043065.1. Classification (NCBI taxonomy): domain Eukaryota; kingdom Metazoa; phylum Arthropoda; class Insecta; order Diptera; family Drosophilidae; genus Hirtodrosophila; species Hirtodrosophila confusa. Next base: position 907,998 of record JAWNNI010000170.1, read on the forward strand.
CCTCCGCTCAGCCCAACTCCTCTGCCGCTGTGTTGGCTCATTTAGGCAACGAAACTCGTATTGAGGTAGTCTTGAATATTTAGCGCGAATAGCGCCAATGGAGGAACCTCGAAATAGAAATGGAAATTGTTTGAGCCACACGAGGAGAGCTGCAACAACTACAACTACAACAACAACAGCAGCTATACCAAAACTATAACAACAACACCAATTGCTATAAATTTATGTATTTCCTTCAAGATTTATTGATAGACAGCAGAGCAAATTTATGTAAGCGGTTGACAGTTTTTGTCTTATTATTTTTATGGTGTCCGTGGACGCCTGAAAACGTGTGAAATAATTTAAAATGCTGTGCAAAATCTTTTTTTACTCCCTGTACCCATAAAATGGGTAAAAAGGGGGTATTGGATTTGTGCAAAAGTATGTAACAGGCAGAAGGAGACATCTCCGACCCTATAAAGTATATATATTCTTGATCAGTGTCAAAAGAGATTTCGATTTGGCCATGTCCGTCTGTCTGTCCGTCTGTCCGTCTGTCCGTCCGTCCGTCTGTCCGTCTGTCCGGATGAACGCGTCGATCTCAGCAACTACAAAAGCTAGAGACACCAAATTTGGAATGTAGGTTCCTGTATACCATACACAGATCAAGTTTGTTTCATATTTCAGATATCTCCCCCCGTTCCCCGCAAATCGATTAAAACCGTTTTACAGTAACAATTTTCAAGATACAGCTTTAAGATTTGACATGTACAATACTTTAGTGTTTCTTAATCTACTGTCCAAATTTCAAGTCGATCGGATAATAAACACGGAAGTTATTCACGAAAGAAGATTCAGTAATGCAGCGAGAGGGGGAAGGAGAAGCACATCCACCAATTAAAATGCCTCGCTTGCGCTGTCGTTTTTGCCGCCTGTGTGTGTGCGTCTTTGTGTATGTGTGTGTGTAAGGGTAAGTGGACTTAGATGTGATTGGATGTTTTAGACCTGGGTACAGGGAGTTTCGTAGTCGGGTATACTCGACTATAGCATTCTTACTTGTTTCTTATTGGTTTTTCGACTTATTTTTGTGTGAAATGTGCAACAATTTTTGTTACTTTTATTTTGTTTACTTGACACATGCCATAAATACGACAATATTGAGGATGCAATATAGCTAGAGATAGAATCAAAGATGGGTTTTAAATGATATTTGTTTCATTGATCACAGAATTTATAAATATTCTTACCGTGTATATAGTTAAGTTTAAAATTGAGCGACTTACATATTTACAAGGTAGAATGATCGATAAATGACTGACTGACTGATTCATAATCAACGCACAGCCCAAACCGGAAGAGCTAGAATGCAGAAATTTTCACAGTAGAATCCATCTGTGAAAGTGCACAAAAAGGCGGGGCTTTTGGAAAATTCCACCCACAAGCATGGAAAACCGTGGAAGCTGTCGAATGAAACTTTTTTTGTTTACCATCCAATCGGCTTCAAGCTCATTTTCAAAGATCTACCCACGTATTTTACCGTATTTGGAAAATCCACCCCATCCATCGGCAGAAAATGGGTATCTCAAAGTTGTATGGGCGAAAGTCTAATTTAGTCCGATCACCTTCAAGCTAATTTTTAAAACACTTCACGTAAAATAATTCGATACATCCCGATTTTGGAAAATTCATCCCGGTCGTAAAACTGGCGGGAAAACTCTGGCATTCGGCTATTTAATTTTTGTGCGATTGGCATCAAACTCATTTTCAAGGTTCTACACGAATACATAATGCTTAAAGTGCTTAAAGATTGTAAAAAATCAACCCCCACCCGCCGTCACGGGCTTGCAATGGAAGGGCAAATGATTGGGATTATTTGTTTAGTTAGTTAGTCCCCCACGGGAGAGAAAATTTCGATTGACGAAATAGTCAAATTCAACATAATGTATTTTAATCTAAATATTTCGCCGGGTAATGCTGGGGTTTTACCAGCTAGTTTATTATATATGAACTTTTAAGTATATAATTAGTTTTAAAATAAAATAAAGTAAAATATAGAATATCGTTTTTACTCGTGACTCGCTTGCCTGTTTTCGCATTTGTTTATTTTATTTCATTTTTACCTCCATGGTTACTTAAAACTGGCTAGTTTATTATCCCTTCAATATTTAAGACGTATATGCATATATTATCGATGGGACTATCGATAGTATCCCCAACGAAACCTTGATTGTGTTGACCACTTTCGATAATTAATAATCCTACTGGTTGTGTTTTGATTAAATATTATCTAATATTTGTGGAAATGTGTGTCCCTCACAAGTGATTGAATTTAATAGCTATAAAGATATATTAAATTTTGATATGAATGTGTTGTTCACACTTTACATTTTAAAGTTCAATATGAAAATGTATTTAGACCATCGATAGTATCGATTGTGTTGACTATCGACTGTTAAAGTTGTCGATCTGATTACTTAAATGCAAATTTGTTGTAGAATCAATTTATTCACTGTGTCCTCGGCACCCAGAAGTTAGCCTATTTGTCTTGTAAGTTGACTGAATGTAGTATGTATATATAGCTCAGCTTCAAATGAAATCTATTGCATCCGCTAATTAGCCGAAGATTGCGCTAAATTATGCAGAGAGGGCAATACACACGAAGTGCACAGGAAGCTATTAGTCATTTGTGCAGAACATTCTTCACCTAAACATTTTCAAATGTTTAACGAATGTGTCCGTTGGAGTGCACACATACTTCACACACACACACACAGACACACATAAATATTGTGTGTAAATAAATGATAAGTAAGTAGCGCAAAAGCATAACAAACGTTTGCATTTCCGGCTAATAAAAACGGAATGCGTCAAGCGCCGTTAATGGCCAAAGTGAAAGAGCTCCCCAGGTCTTCAGGTCTTCAGGTCTCCAGGTCCCCCCCAGGTTCCCAGTTCTCCGTTGCCAGATGCCACAAAATTCACTACTCCCCTCCCCGCCAACTGAGGTTCTCCTGGGCATTGGCTGCACTTATAAATATGCATAAGCTGGCCGCGCGGGTCGAGGGATGCGGCTCATAAAAATATAAACTGAAATGAAATCAAATGAAATTAGATAGCGCAGAATATGAGAGACAGCAGCAGCAGCTGAAATTTATAACGACAACTCAACTAGGCTAAATTAAATTAATGGAGAGCAGCGCAGCTAAGTAGAAAATTTTACGTCTTTCCATAGGCTGAATTTCTAGTTAGTTGCTTCCTAGTTGTGCTCGACGGTGTGAGGGGTGTGCACGGTGTGAGGGGTGACCACACGATGCTCTGGCTAATTATTCATTCATGACATGTTGAATGCACACAGGCCGGACAAGCGGGACAGGCGGGACAGGTGGGACTGGCGGAGTTACCTCGTGCATGCACTCACTCATACACGCACATACTCACACACACACACTGTCTCCGGCATTATTTACAAACTTTTGCAGCACTTGAGTGTGTGCTAAAGTATCTGACAGATACGCATGCACACATGTGTAGCTACAGTAGCCCGTTCAAACTTGGCAGCAGTTGCTGTTTCTGTTGGAAAGAGCATTAAAGCGTCAAGCGGCGTATGCAGGTCATAACCTTTGTCTGCTCTAAAGTTTGGAGCAAGTGTCTATTGCTATGCAAGCCAAGGTGTGACCGTCTCCACTCTGCAGACTATTAAGCAAGAATGTGACCGTATTGTGACAGCAGTAAATAACATTTAGCTGGGCTTAAGAAATGTTCTATTCTATCTATCCTATTGAAGACGCAGTGTGCCCGTATTTATCTATATTGCTATTACCGTACTGTGCCAGTGTGCCCACAATTCAGCATTATGTCTTCTTTAGGTATGCTGAATCAAGTTTAATAAATCATAATACTTCGAATATTTGCAGTTATTAATTGTTTTAGGCCATACTATGGCTAATTTATATGGCTTGATAAGAAGCACTGTAAACGCATTTAAAGTTTTCATTCTACTTTATCCAGAAAGAAGGTTTTATAGTTTGCTACAAGTTGCATCATATGTATAGAGTTTCTCATTCTGACTATGGTCCCATATATGATCAGACTTCCATTGTTTAATGGAGAGGAAAATAAAGAAGAGAAGAAAATCTCAAACATTAGGTTCTTTTTAGTATGACAAGTGCAGAATTTTATTGTGTACCAAATTGCAGCTCATAGGTTTCGTTATATTTATTGTAAATTCCTATATATCATATCACTACAGTTCTAACTGTTATAATAATGTAATATTTTTGTATGGTCTTTGGTATAACCATTAACTACTGAATATATATATATAGTTCGGCTTTTTTGCCGAAATACTCTGGGGTTCTGCGGTCAGCAAAGCATCTGGCCTCAGAAAAATGCTTGTTTGACGCATCTATGCATATTCAGTAGTTAATGGTATAACTTTGTCGTTAGTCCGTCCGATTCAAATTGAAAATAGATTGAAAATTATTGTGGAAGAACTTTAAGGCAAAGTATTCTGCAGCAGTTGATAACTAGATCATTGGGTTTCTCTGTCTATAATTTCCCGGCCGACAATCAAAATACCGACTTATCTACATTAGCATAATTCTCGGGATTTGATAATTTGATCCTGACCTGTTTGTGTTTTTGGTTTTCCATGCTGAATTTGGCTTTGCCTGGCATTATGCGTGACCAGCGTACTAGCCTTCAACCTGTACACGTTCATCAGCAGAGCAAACAAAGCCTCAAAGGCCTGGCCAGCTTAAAACGAGTTGTGGCTGCCCAGAAGGAACGACGACCTGATGCTCTTGCCCCTCCCCGCTGCAGCAGTCCCCACCCCGCCCGCTCGCAGTGCTCGTCCCGCTTGGAGCCTGCTAATAGCTTGTGTTGCCGTCGCTACAAATTAACTTTGGCTCCGTGTTGCGTTTTTGAGCTGCGACGTTGCTGCGCTGCAAATTACACTATTTTTCACTTGGCTGCCGTGTGAAATATGCAAAAAAAATGAAAAAACAAGAAGAGGAGAAGAAAACGGATGTTGCATGCGACTCGTTTTGGCTTTGCCTCAGCGCTGGGAAAAACTCTCACACACAGCGCGCTGTGGGGAAACGCGGCCAGGAAATTTTGCGAGCAGGAAGCAGCCGACAAAAAACAAAAAGGAAAAAACACAGAAACAGTCGCCTCTTGTGAGTGTCTCTGCCAAGGATAAGAGCGCTTAAAATCGCACATTTAGTGACAGTTTGTTGGATTTGCATGGAACGACAACGCGACACTGCGACATTGCGACATTGCAACGTTGACATGGCAAAGTTGTCATGATTAATGCGTGCCACAAGCTGCAGCTGAAGTGGCAGCAGATTTCAGACGGCCGGACGAACGGACCAACGGACGGACTCCGGCTTTGTAGAGCTGCCGTAAATTGGGTCAAAGCTGTTGAAATTTGAAATGCAGTTAGCCGGAGTCAGCGCTTGGCTTAGTTTGAGTACTCACTTCTGATGAGCTACTATGATGAATCTTGAGTTAAAGGTTAAGGGAAAACAAAGAAGTGAAAGACCAAAAATGTAGAGATTTATCTAAAAAATTAAAGGACGATATTCTTTTCTTCTACAGCTAAGTTAGATTTTATGTTAGTAAAACAAAAAACCAGGTACTTCTTATTCCCTTGTGATTTTATGTTTCCGTTTTCAAATGAAATAGCAATTGTTTTTCGTTGTTAAAGTTATGTATCAATCATAAGAATTGTGGCTCATTCTATACACAATAGAAGCTTAAGAAGGCTCAAGCAATCTTCCCGGATTCTCTTCCCAAGCGTACACTTTTTTATAAGCGCACACGTCATCGTTTCTTATCTATCGATTAAAAAAGTCTATTATGATTCTCTCTTACTCTGTCACAGAGCCTTCACTGGCGATGTAGCCGATTTTTACTCCCCGTTTTCGAATAGGTAACACTTTAATCAATTCAACGCGCATCAATAATGTATGGATGATCTCAAATCCTATACTTTGATATAAGTCATTGCCCAATCCCGATTACACACAATCTGGCAAATCCTATTTATTTTTATGGACATGACGGATCTAAATTACGTTTTTAGCTACAGTTTTATAACTAAAGTCACCAAAACTTAACACACAAACTATTGTTTTTTTCTCTCTAAATTTGAACTCTGTCAACGGTTCGTCATACATGAGATTTATTTTGTCTCAAACCAAAAAGCTATGTTCCCAGTGGCTGAAAATCAAATCTGTTCTAATCTTATATTCAATCATTTTTTGAAGCTCAAAATTATTAAGAATTTCGAATGTTTTAATCGTGATTGCAAATGGGAACACACCCAATAATTTCTAAAGCAATTATAAGTTGACTAGCTGGTAAACCGCCACCGTTGCACAGCGAAATATTTAGACTGAATGCATTATGTTGAATTTGACTACTTTCGTCAACCGTAAGATATACACAAAAATAGGGTATCGCAATTTTCCCTTCCGTAGGAGTAGACTTTCCTAAATAGTTGGGCCACATGCTTAATGACTTTTGTGCAGGGCTATGATAATGACTTTGAAACCGATCTAATTAAACATATAATCTCACTCATTTGACTTTGACACCATTTCCAGTCCGTGGCGACGGGTGGGCGTAGATTTTCCAAAATCGGTAAGCAGTCCTCGAAAATAGCTTTGATGGATTTAGAAGAATAATACCAAAATCTATTGAATAGCGGAAGGGTGAGAAATAGTTTGTACTTAATTCAAGTGAACATTTTTAAAACAATTATTCCCATTGTTCAAAATCGTCGCATCGAAAACCGATTAATATATCGATGCGAATGTGAATGTGTAAATCGTCCCAGCAGCATTCACATTATATTAACTAAAATCCTACATTAATAAAGTGAAATGATTAAAAATAACTAATCGTGGTTTCACAAAAATATATAACTTCAGCAGCATCTCGCTATCTACCGTAGATCTAAAGCAAGGGAAGCAAAAGGCTGAGAGACATAAGAAGCAGCTGGCGCATACCGGGATTTTTATACAATTTTCAAAAATATTGAAAAATAATGTTACCGTGTGACTCTTCACGATGTTATAAGAAGCTACTGTAAAAATTGCAGGTTTCTAGCTTCTACCGAAAGTCGCCATTCAGTCTATTTAAAGAATTTCATATATATAGATTGGTCTTAGCATTAAGGTAGACTAAATTTATTCCAATGGCATTTTAATACAGGCTCCCTGAAATTATATGGGACCAAGGGAGTAAAATTGTGTAGAAAACTCTATCAAAGGGATTACTTATTAAGTGTAGTGTAAATGTACAGTGAATTAAATTTTGAATTTACATATGTATATCAAAATTTTGTGTTGGTAAATGCCAAATTGAAAAATTGAACTCAAATTTTGACACAATATACAATTCGCTTCAAGGATTGCTTTTATCCATTTTTCGCGTCAACAACATTCCAAGAAAACGATGTGCAACAATAGTGTGCCACAGCGAAGTGTGGCGGGGTACAACCAGTTATTTATAAAAATACTTGAGAAGACTAATGTGAACTAATAATATTGGATTGTTGACTTTTGGAAATATTTATTGGTTAGCAATATAAGTGAAAAGACTAAAGGATTCTTCTCCCTATTTACTATTGTATTGAAATATAGCCAGAACTACAAACTTAAAAGTAGTTGTTAATACCTTGAAACCTTTATACCCTTGAAGTTCTCAGATTGCCCCTATCTCTTGCATCGCTTGTCAAGTCGCCAGCCCGTACACACACACACACACACACACACACACTCTCCATCCGTCCGACAGTTGATACTTTTTTAAAGGCTATTTTTTGCTCATTTTAAAGGTTTCGTGCCTCATTACATTAGAGGCGCTGCAGCGATTATCTGGTGTAGATTTAAAGGCAATTCCCTGATGCAGATACAGTTTGCCCGTGCCGGGCCTAATGAGTTACGTACCGACTGGCGTGCCAACTTTTGACATTTGCCAGGGCAGCAAAAAACAGTAAATTAAATGCAGAAACAGTTCGAAAAAATAATGAAAAAAAGCACTTGCCGGCAGTGCGTGTATCGGGCCGTGGTTTGAGACTGCAGCCGGGTTTGGGTGCGAGGTCTGTGCCTGGTCACATGTTTGGCTGTGGGGCAACAACAACAACAACAATAAAGTGGCAGAAATCGCATGCAATTGGCGAGTCTGGCCCCACGGCGGCCCCAGCCTCCATATTACAGCTGCCCTATAGCATTTGCCATGTGTGCACAATTTTATTTTTATTTATTTCTACTTTTTTTTGTTCGTTTGCTAAAAGGCAGCGCATTAAAATTTAAATTGCATTTCGCCTGACGCGTGTTTTTTTTTATAATTTTATTTTTATGCACTGCAACAAAATTCTTTTTATTAACACAATGCCACGACGATGGGCAGCTACAAAATGCTAATCAGTTGGCAACTGTGGAGTGCACATATAATATATGTATATAATTTCATATAGAGTCACGGTTCTTTCCCCCACCCCACTAGACCCCCTCAGCTGTTGAGTTACTGTGCTGCAATTGTTGCTGTTTTTATTTTCATTAATCAAAGGCAAAGTTCAATGAACGAAGACTTCACTTTACTGCCGGCTTTAAAATCTGCCATCTGAATGGAATGAGTTTATAATTAAAAATGCAATAAGATACTCGTGTGTGCATATATAAAATTTGTAAATATAATTTTTGCACTGCAGCAGGCGTGGCAATTATTACGTAATACAACAACAACGGCGCTGTTCAACTTGTATCTGTATAAATATTTATGTATCTGTTTGAGCTGCATCCGTTAGATGCCTTGTTGCTTGTTCGGATTTCATTGCATTCATTGTAATAATATTAAGTGTATTAAACGCTCCAGGGCCCATCAAAACAAACAGACAACAATCAACTGCCACAGACGAAAGCAAACTCCTGTTTATTGCAATTTTTTGGCCAACGGGGCTGAAAAGGGTTCGAAATAAGCCAACAAGCGCCTAAACGGACAGTACCAGCAAACAGTTTACTCTGCAGAGACGTCTCAAAGATGCACTAAAGGACCAACAGCTGGCAGCTGCTCTTAAAAATATCCCAATCCTTAAAACAGGAAGCCTTGGGGCGCTTAAAGTGTTGGCCAAACAATACAAATTGAAGCCATGTTTAAATGACTTTTAATGTTCACTTTATAGCATTAGCTGTGCAAAATTGGCAGTATTTTGATATCAGAACTCTACTCAATGTTAGATAATGTTGGATAAAGTCATTCTGAAACTAAACTTTATTTAGGTTTGTTCAATTCTACTTGCATATGCCTTACGATATTCAGAGACGGAAAGAGTCTAGCCGTCTTTCTCAATGCCTCTGTTTGTCTGTGTATCTCTCTTTCCATGTTCTCTCTCTATGTTCTCTAAATCTATGCCTTCAGTTGTCTATTTCCTTCTTTGCCTTTTTCAATCTCTCTCTCTCTCTCTCTCTCTCTCTCTCTCTCTCTGTCTTTAATACGATTTCTTTCAAAAGCAAGGCTTTTTGCCATTGAGTTTTGTGTGGCATTCTTAAACAAAATGCGTTAGCTTACAATTTTTAATAGTATACAAATCATTTCTGGTTTACTTTGAATCTAACCGACCAGAGAACTTAGAAGAAGCCGTCTAAGAGAGCTTCCCCGACAGTTCACATAAAAAATAAGAATCTCTTAAAAGTATCTTAGTAACTATTGAAATTACACCATACTCATTGTGAGCTCGCAATTACGCTGAATTTCTTATATTTAAGCAATAGTTCTTAGTATAAAGCAATAAATTCTGTTGATTAGTTTTCCAGAAGAGACAACTGGTAAAAGGGGCTTGTCTTAATTTGAGTTAAGGATTCAGCACCGCGTCTTATTTAAATATTTATAGAAATTAAATATTTATGAACAGGTTATTACACAAATTGCTTTTTTATCGTGATTGCAATCAATACTCCTTCCTAATATCATATTAGATTAGATTGCAATCTATAAAGTGTACACTCTCCGGAAATGTGGATGTCATGCCAATAATAGGCCATATTATTCTCATTGGGATCCTTGCAATGGGGCTTTCCTTGAGCGTGGGCACTGTTTACTTTCTATCCTCCACTGCTTTCACTTAAGGGCTCAATGCACTTGCTGCCCAACCAGTACTATTGCCCACTTCACTCCCTCCCTGCAGTCCACTTGCATTGGTATCAATTGTAGGCTTAGTCGGATATCCCCCCTTAAAATGCCTCCGGGGTTCGTCGTGGATAAACCTAGAGACTCCCTTCGTTGTTTATTTTATAAATACAACAATTCGGAAAACAACATTTGTTGCATGCCCCAATCAAGCGGCATATTGTTTATTTTGATTTGTATCCCCATCTCCCCTCACCCCACGCCTTGCAGCGTTTCTTCTGGCTCTGTTCTAACTTAAACTCTTCGTACATTACACTTATCAACGGGGGCCACATACGGCGTGGTTCATAATTTTGTTTATTTAATTTTTATGTCATGTGCCGTTCGTCGCTCGTCAACTGAGCGGCGTGTGGGAGGTTGGCCGGGGTCGCTATCCAGCACATGGACATGGCGGCAGCTCGCTTGCCACATCATGAGCAGCAGCCCAGCTTCTTTTGCTTCTTTGCTTGCTCCTGGCATCAAGTTGTCATGCTTCAGTTGTTTGATTGCCTCTGCTCGCTTGCATTGGCCCCAAGCGGCGGCTCACCTCGTTGTCCACCCCTCCCTGTACCCTTGGCCACTCCCCCCTGCCGCAGCTATTCCATCCAACTGCTTAGATTATATGCCGCGTATTCCCCAGCCAAACGCTGCTTGTTACATCCACAAATATACACACAGACAGCGCTACGATAGACAATTTTATTTTCATTTTCCATTTGGTATTTTTTTCTCGTTTCGTGTCTTTTTTTCCCTCTTTTTTGGGCTATACTAGTGTGTTTTTCTTGCTTTTCTAATTTTAAAATCGTCTTCGAAATGTTGTCTGGCCCGGGTGAAGCTACGACTTTGCCTTTGGCTTTGGTTCGGGCTCCATCGTCGTTGTTTACGGAAGTTTTTTATGTGCCTCTTTCCCCGTCGTTGTCGTTGCCGTTGCCGTTGTTGTTGTCATCCTCGAGTGCATTGCCATGTAGTCATCATTGTCGTCATCCTCATCATTTTCCACATCGTCATCATCATCATCGTCATCATAGCCATAGTCTACGTTCTTGTATCTTTGTATCTTTGCAGTTTGAAGTCAACTTGTTGTGCAAGTCAATGTCGCTCGTTGTGCCTGGACTCTGTTGACTGCGGCAAACTTTAATTTAAAATCTATTAGACAGACTGGAAGTTGTTTGCCGTTGTTGTTGCTGTTGCCGTTGCCGTTGCCGGTGTTGTTACTTTTGCTGCATCGTTTGTTATTAATTGATTTCCTTATTAAGTTGAGCAGAGCGGCAGCAAAGTGCACTGAGGCGGCTTTGACGCAGTTTGGCTAATTAGAATGTGATTATAATTAGTCTGCCCAAGTTAGCTCTTTGCTGCCAAGGATTACTAAACTATTTTCCAAATTGCAGCCTGCCTGAAAATGCTCTTTCCATTTCCGTCAGCTTCTCTCACTTGGACAGCCAAATCAGTCTCGGCCCTGGTCAATCTGTCAGTCGCCTGCGGTAACCAACTTGGCTCTTAACTCTTTGATTGTTGCCGTTCAAACTCACTCGGAAATGGACGCTGGGTTAGTTTAACACTTGGGCATCGAGTTGCATAATGATTAGAAATGCGATAAGTGCAGTGTAGACTGAAGTGTATTGACTGAAGAGCAGCAGCAGACCGTACAGAGTGTGAAGAGCTTGCGTGTGTGCTGACAAGAGGAAGGAAACCGCCAGAGATCAAAGAATTCAAGCTATCAACCGATACGAGGTTGTCCACAAAGAAAATATTATGTTGGGAAACCTCTAAGTGATTAAGATTGTGGAAATTGTAGTATAATACACAATATTACTGTTTCTGTGAAATCAATCGAACAGTTGATATTAAGAGATTTGTAGAGAATGGAATATAGGAACACTCAGCTAACAACTCGCAGCTAAGACACTTGTAGAGGAAAGACCATGAAACGACTAAGAAGCCATTTACTGATAAAAAAAATGTTCAAGTTGTAATATAAGGCACAGTATACTATATATGAAACATCAGTAGAAATATTGATATTAAGGGATTGGTTTAGACTTGGTAAAACAGTCGCAGTTTATAGATTTGTCGACGAATGAATGGAACGGCTTTGAAAGTGAAAAGGTTTGTTGAAATCTTATTGTGATTTTGAGTTTTGTAATCTTATTGATTTAAAAGATCAGTAGAGGGTAGGAAACCTTTTCAGTGTACAAATTATATATAAAGCTTTGTATTAAAACGTAGCAAATTAACCGTTTGGGGATGAGCACAAAACACTGTTAGATACTGTTAGATGAGCTAACATTTACAGACTGATAGTCGAATATTCGACTGATTGTGTTAACATTAAAGCATAAATTATAATAAATAAACAATATAAATTGTCAGAACTGAAGATACTATGAAATATGGTATGATCTTTTTCAGAGTTTCCTATCCTGCGTAAAAATTGAGCGAATCATTAGATAACTTTTTTGCTTGGCTATTGCATTGATTTTGAAGGGTGAAATCGAAGTTTAATCTTTTTTTCGCTCAAGTATCTTGTATGCAGATTTTAAAAGGCTTACAGTGCTAATACGTATTGAAACACTTGCAAGACATTTAACCAGCTTCTAAGTCAGACAAAGTTTAAGCGAGTATCTGATTGTGTGTAAACACGAACTCAGTCGGCGTTATAGCTATGCATCCATCTACGTTCTTCAGATTAAAAACGATTTACATTTGTTTATTTGGTATTTATACTCTGTTTCAAAAAACATTTTTTGAAAAAGAGTATTTTGGGCTTGTGAAATTTCCGTCTATCTATCTGTCTGTGCGTATGTATGAACGAAATTCTTTACCACACCCTTGAAGCTAGAGCAACCAAAATTGGTACACCTGTTGGTGTCTACCATAAGTTTTTAAAGTGTATTTTGCTGTCGGGTACGTCCGACTGCAACGTTCTTACTTGTTTAATATTGGGACCACGAACAACCTTAAATCCTCTCTTTCAACTCTTTCTCCTTGCCTTGAATCGAAAGAAATGCCATCCTTAGATGTGCTCGTGTTTTGAAACCCTAACAAGAGTTATGCTTCCAATTCCAGCATACCCTCTAAGTATATCTGCATAGCAACGATAATCTCTTGCAAGCTTATTTATAAGCGTTCCCAACTAATCATTTACGTTAACTTTATCTGTATCAACGAATCTCCTAACGACGCTTATCAGCTAAAGTATTTTTACAACAAAAGCCGCAGAGTAAAATTATTAAACAACATGAAGTAACTTTTATTCTATTTGAAATTCCCCGTGGCAAGCGAAGCGTGCCCCAACCCAACTTACAACTTTGGTGCACATTCTCGCACATTTTAAGCCCCCCTTCCCCTCCCTCTTAACCAACGTGGGTTCTGTCTGACAAGCTGCCGTTGTTTGTTGCCCATTGCCGGCAGTTTGCAATTTTCGCAAAACAATTTCCATTACTGCAACTTTTTAACGCTCCCACAACGTTAGGGGCAACGCTGGGCCCTGCCCCTTCGCGTCTCATGTGTTGCCACTCAATAAAAATATGCTTTATGAATTAATGAAAAGAAAATGTTTATACCAACAACAACAACAACAACAAGAACAGCAACAACGACAACGAGAACAGCAGCGACAACAGCAGTTAAAGCCCCAACGGGAGGAGCCACTGGAGACGTGGTTCGCGATAAGCATCTTGGCAGGGCAGCTCTGTGTGTGAGTGTGTGTGTGTGTGTGCGTGCGTGTGAGTATGGGTGTGAGTGTGTGTGCCTAGTGTTTAATTTTACAGCTGCGCCTGTTATACTCCTCTCTGCACGCCTTCCACCCTTTAGCTGTTGTTCTCCATACAGGTTTTTATACTCTGTTCCCAATGGGATAAGGTGTATAGTGAACTTGCGCAATGTCTGTCTGTGCGTTTGGCCCCTTTCGTTCCAAAACTATTAAAGCTAGAATATTCTAAAGCGGTTATGAGATAAGATCGAATAGCTAATATATTTTTTGATCAATTTTAGAACACGTTATCCGAGCTTTACAATTCCTAAAAACTCGTACCTTAAATAAATATTTTAGGACAAATAATTCTTAAATTCTGTTGAACTTTTGAAGCCGTGGTTAGAATGGCAGTTCTTAAATGCTATATAGTAGATTTTAAGATAATATATAATTGATGAAATGGTTATGCTATAAGTTCGGAGGTAAAGTTCTTCTGATTACGTTTGCAACTTGTAGAAGACTTCCTAATATTCTGTAAAATATCGCAAAGCTATAGGATCTGTAAGCATATAGAACTATATCGTTACGCTATAGGCTTAGGCCTCAATGAGTAAGCAAAAACTCGGTTCGGTTGCGGCTTTGAAGAATTATTCAAGGAAGCCCTATTAGAATCTTCTTATGAACATTTAATCCTTGCTAAAACATTAAGGTTTGTGTTCGCCTAGTTGCCTAAATTCCTTGAATCAAAAGATGGGAATTACTGGTCCTACATATGTTATTCTTCTTCCGAACAAGCAAAACTACGTCCAACGTTTACCGGTTTAAATGTCCTCGTTATCGAACATTATTGTAATTAATGCATGATATGCGCTATCATTCATATATCAGTATATGTGTCTACGTGTGTATGTGTATTGATGAGCAGGGTGTTCCTGTTGGTCCCATTTGCTTGACCAGCAAAACAGATGACTTGAAAACGGAAATTGATTTCTGGCATGCGCGTTTTGCAATCTGCAAAGCGGAAATGATTGCATCACCTAATGCAACCACGTGCCACACTCAGCCACTGACAGAGTACTAAAAGCGACTTGCAGTCCAGTTGTGGGGCCCATTGAAAGCCCTCCACCACCCCTCGCCTGGTGCTGGGCACTGGAGCTGGAGCTGCATGCAAATTGCGTCAAATTGCATATTTCCGGTGGTCGACGGGGCAGCGCGTAAATATTTTATGCTTCATTTTGTCTTGGCCTAGGCAAGTGAATTATGGCTAATTACAAAAAAACAACAATGCAGTAACAACAGCAAAAGACAATAAAACTCGGCTAGCAACTAAACTCAACGAGGCGAAACACAACGCAGCGTTGCGTAGTCTACGACTACGAGTACGTATACGTTAACGTCCACTTCCTTGTCCTCGTCCGCGTCCCTGGCCCTGGCAATCATCCCCCTAGGGCGCTATAATGCGGTCGTCGTCTACTCAGTTGCCATCGGTGGGCCACACTTCTAGGGTTACAAGTCGAAATTCGTTTGGCTTTGCCGCAAGCCGCATGCCGCTCTTAATTTATACCTTGCCCCCCAGTTCATATATTGTTATTGTCCGTTGTGGTCGCTCTTGGGTTTCCCTTTCAAGTTGCCTGCCCTCAAACATCAGCGCATTTGATTTAATGCACGGTCCTGGTAATTTAGATTTGTGGTCGCCTAGCTATTCGAGCTTCACGTTCAAGTCGAAACATAAAACCCGTACAACCAATTTTCTATGCCCGGTTTGCGTATTATCGCTGCTTAAACTGCTGAAAAGCTGCTAGAAATTGTTTTTAATTTCCTTCACAGTTCATCAAGTTCTTCCTTGGGTTAGTTTTGGGGCTGTCGGCTGAAAAGATAAGAGCTTACGACAGATCTTACGCCGGATTTGAAGAAACCGCCCGCTGCTAAATCGTAATAACTTCTTTTGTGCGTACAGGGTGAAAGGGTGAAGAGATTTGCAATTTCAAAGAAATAAGCTGTAAATGTTTGGATATGTCAAAAGTTTTTCAGCTGTCATTTCCATACATGAGTATTAATTATGTAACTGGTTTCTTATTTCATGTGAAAACTTTTAATATTAAAATTGATTAAGACTAAGGCAACTTATTTGCTTAAGTCGTTACTCAAAATGTTATTTCTTGGCTGACAAAATTATATGGCTGATTGAAAAGAATGTGGAAGCTTTTGTGTAAAACTATTAAGAATTTAAACGGTGACACTTAACTTAAAGCCTTGAAAAATTAAATAATTAGATAAAAACATCCCTTTTTAAGAAGATTATACTTAAGTTTCAAGAAATTTGATTTCAAGCCAAATATCCTTTTACGTTATTATCAAGTTAAGTGCCTAGATAAAATGAGATTTGTCAATTTTCTTACAAACTTCAACGGCTCTATTCACAATTTGAGCCCATAGCTCTACTTGCAAGTGCACTGTTCATCAGTTTGCAGAACTTGTAAGTTTCCCGCACAATTGACTTAGTGCTATAGTAACAAAGTATTCGCATACCTTAGTTATTCATTAAGCCAAATACCATTGCTTCAAGCAGTTCCCATAGTGCCCCATCCAGCTCAGGGCCTTAGTCGAGTGTCCACTTGAATGGTATTCGCTGTAAGTCCTTCAACACTTCCTGCGCTGGCCTAATAGCTGGCCAACTGTCGAAGTTCGTTCAACTACGCTCAACTCAAATAAGCAAGTTGTGTCTGGACGTCTTCTCGTCCATTTCGGAGGCAAGTCAGTCACAAAGGCCCTCCAATTAGTCATCACTTTTAATAGACGTGGGCAATGAGTGAAATATATATAAGTGAGCGACTAAAGAGGACGTTACAATCGCCCTGCTAATTTCTTGAGCAAATACAAACTTCCTTTTGCTAATCTACATAATTATCTGCCGCACATTCTCATTCATCTTCCTTCTCCTTCTTTGCAGGTAAATGCAACAGTGGCCAAACAATGGGCCCTATTTCAGCCTGAACGCGTTAATGTGCTCTAATTTGCAAGCCAATGCGGATGAAGAAGATACAGTCCTCAGGTATCTTGTAGATACAAGCTCCTTTCGCGGTCTAGGCAGCTCAGTGCCAGTGCAAGGGCAGGGTGCGGGCTCGGGACAGGTTTCCATTGGTCTATCCCTATGCCCATCGCCCATTTCCCATTGTCAGGCTCTCCCTTCTCAATATCAACAGGTA
Organism: Hirtodrosophila confusa; assembly: GCA_035043065.1. Lineage (NCBI taxonomy): Eukaryota > Metazoa > Arthropoda > Insecta > Diptera > Drosophilidae > Hirtodrosophila > Hirtodrosophila confusa. The sequence continues at coordinate 925,050 of JAWNNI010000170.1, forward strand.
ATACCGAAAAACAACCACACTATTTGCATTTCTCATTATTGCGAGCATTACTTGCACTGCACTTGGACAACCTGGGATGGGACTCCCTTTTGGCCAGTTCGGTGCTAATGACCAAGGGCCCAAGCTGCGAACTGGAAGCGTGTGAATTGTTTCAGTAGTGCATCTGGCACGGGAGCTCGTCTGGGAGGGGCAATGCCCAGTGGCAAATGTTAATTAAGTTCTCAAGGAAGCGTTGTGGCCTGTGATGGACTTCCTTAATTTAGATATTCGTATCTTGACAGAACGGAACCAGGTGGGCATTTAATGCAATTGGTTCGATGTGAACAAGGCTCACAGAGGGGGAAATGTATTAAACCTGAATAAGGAATGTGCAAGATATGTAATCAAGCAAAACTATTCGATATTAAGTAACAGACAGGGAGAAGTATTATCAATGAAACTAAGGTATTCACATGGTTCTACAAATTCTGCAAACAGTGATTGAATGTTTTAAGTTGGTGAGGCATAAAATAACAAGTACCGAGTTTAACAAAAGAAGCCTTAAGCAATAAATTGGATACATAAGTCATAGATTCAGACAAGTTAATTCTTTCTGGACGTACTATTAATAGCAAAAAGCTGAGAAAGGTTGACTTTCTTGCACAAATATTTAATAAAACAATAAATAAAATATGTCCTATACAAACGCGCACGATTATATGTGTTAACTTAGCGATCAGAGTTGGCAAGTGCGTATGAACTAACAAAATAGTTTTGGTAAACATCGCGAAATAATTGGCACCTTCAAAAATTATTTTGCAAAAAATTCGAAAGAATAGAGCTCTAATTTAATATAAATGTTGTGCAATAAAGTGAGGCTCCCCAACTGAAATTGGTTTTTCAAAATTTTCCGCGTGTTTTGAGACCAAAGTTGTGAAATTTGGAGCTGACTTTATATAAAGTAGCGATACCGTACATTTACCCTTTCTTTTTAACCAACTAATTAATTAACTTTTCCCGATTTACTCATACTTAATAATTCGATGCCTGTATAAACAGAACCCTTTTGATCCGACTTATCAATTCTTGATGGTCCATTTAACTTGTTTGCCAAAAATCAACGTAACCAACAGCAGCAGATGAACAATAGAGTGTCAGGAAAATACAACACACACACACACACACACACACAACCAAATGGGATCAGCTGACAATATGCTCAGGCTTAACTATGGGTAACTTGAAGTTCTAAGCGGCTTGCACTTGGCTTCAAATTGCTGCATGATGCCCACCGACAACAAGAACAACAACAACTGCAGTCTACTGCAACACGCATAATCAACACTTCATCCTTGGGGTATTGGCCTGGTCACTGGCTGTTCAGTTCAGTTCAGTTCAGTTGAGTTTCAGTTTTATGGCCAGCGAACATAAAACAACTTCAAAAAGGCCAAACATTAAAGCGCACACAACATTGTCTATGTCCATTTAGAGGGGACTGCTGTAGGCGGAGGCGGAGGAGGGTGGACAAGGCGGAGCAACACGGGAGTTGCAGTTACAATTGGCCGCATGTGTGGAGGTCAATGACAATCCCAAGCCCAAGCCCAAGTCCAAGTCCAGGCCCAAGCGTAGGCCAACCAAGCCTAAGACTTCGAGCCAAAGCCAAAGCAACGACCAACGAAGCATGCATACTAAGCACAAGATGGGGCCAGGGCGGTGCAGTGCGGTGTGGTACGGTGCGGTACGTGCAACGGCAGCTATGTGTGACCACTGTCCAGACCAGTCCCGAACAGAGCAGACCAGGCCTCGACTCGCCTCGACTCAACTCGAGCTGAGTTCCCAGTCTCCCAGTATTTGCTAACCCCCTCCTGCCCTTGTCTGAATGCATTCGTGCGTATGCCAATGACGACGCTGCCAGTTAACAACACGATTTGTTATTGTTGCTCCCCAGACCCAGCCCCTCAGCAGTAACGAGACGGGGGCGACGGGAAACGAGGAGGCTGAGAGGTCCAGAATCGAACCTTAAGCCTAGCAACCTGCTGGCTTTGCTGAATTTATTAGCAGTCAGTTGCCAGTTGCCAGTTGCCGGTTGCCGCTGCAGCCTGTGCAGCTACCATGCAGACAGACAATGGGACCCAATGCCACGGACAGACAAAGGGACGGACCAGGCACGGCGGGAAGTGGGGAACGGAGAACCCAGAGCGGATAGCGTTGCGCCGTGCGCCGCATGATGCACCGCATTCCACGGCAATCGATGAGTAAATAATGACCAACGCAACGCAGCCAAACTGGGGCGAACCGGGGGAGCTACAAATGAGGGGAGTACCAGGAGGGCGGGGAGGAGGGTGGCGTGCACTGGCGTGCGGGTTGCCCCCATATCGTTGATGTTGTTGCTGCTGTTGTTGTTGTTGTTATTGTCGTCGTTGTTGTAATCACACTCAGCATGCATTTCAACATGCTGGCTCTGCGCCCTCTGCTGCCACTCCCCGCTACGTTACCCCTACGCTCCACTCACTTTCCACAGCGCCACATTTTGTGGTTTCTTGTTGTTGTTGTGGTGGTGCTGGCGATGGCATATTAACGCCTATTGTTGGGGGTCACGTTGTTCGGCCAACGCCCCATTATAATTTGAGTTAATTACGTATTTTAGCTATATAAATATTTCATTTATCATTAATGCATGCAGCCAGTCAGCCGACCGGTCGGCCAGTCAGGCAGTCATGTTACCACCCGCCTCCTACCCCAGCTGTTCCCCACAAATTCAGTTCCATTCAGAGGCCTCCAGAACAGCCCCTCGCCACCGCAACGTAAACAAAATTTTGTGCCCCGATCCCGTCCAGCTGGCGACCTCTGAACCTCGTCCACTTTAGCTGGTGTGGTCAGCACGCGTAATTGAATATGAATTTATAATGGCCAGTCCAATGGAATTGTGGATGTTGCACTAGTTTAAATAGTTGGGGTAAGAGGGTTTCGGGTAGGGGGGTAACCAACGCTTTGTGCAAACACTTTACAATCGAATTATATGCCATGGTATGTGGCCTAGGCCATCTTTGAGTGGTCTCTAGGGTTCCCTAGGGCGCAAACGAGCATGTTGGAGCGCTGGCTGCCAAAGGAGTCGAGGACCCGAGCCTTCAAGTCAACGTAAACAGTCCAGTCGATTGATTGGCATTAAGCTCTGCCCAGACAACCCCCAGATAAGTGAAGCGAAATGTTTTTAATGGGTTTTTCGTATTGCTAGATGAAGAGCTGCATTCGATTTAGATAAGCTAACGAAATCAATGAGCGGCAAATCGCAAGCGAAAGACAATAGAATACCACATAAGCCGATAGTCAAGGAAGAGAAGGCTAAGTCCATGAATAATGGAAGAAGTGGGGAAATCAATGGATTGTATTAAATGATGCTTTAAAAGAACAGGTACTAAAGGTAAGAGATAACTAAAGGTTAAGAAAGCAGAGTATTACTTGATGAAAGGAAAAACTCAAGTCTATTCCATTATTTTTTATATGTTGTGCCCATTTATGTTTCACTTGGGGAGTATCGCTTAAAACTATCAACACACCCCATCTCAATTCCCCTGCTCTTACTTCTCTCTGTCTAAGCAATTAACCTCTTCAGTCCTTTATTCGATACACAGTTCTTTTCCAGGCTGTGCCCCCAAAAACTGTCCAGTCATTACTTGAACTCCCTGGCCAACTTTCTGTTCAGCACAAAAGTTGTCCCGACGCCTGGTCTGGACTCTGGACACTCCTGACTCCTCCCAACTCCGCCTGACTCAACCTAGCTCCGCCTGGTTTCTCCTGGATCGGATGAGGGCAAAGTTTAACTTATGCTTTGCTTCATTATGTAATTATTAGTTTGTGCAATGAACCGTTAGACTCTGTTGACTATATCCCTGAATGTGTGAATTATTTAGTAGCCAGCCGGTCATTTGTTCCATTCTACGAGAACTTGGTTCTTGTTGTCGTTGTTTGTATGTTGTTTGCATTTCTTGTGGTTAGCTGCAATTACAAATTCAACTGGGCACTCAACTCGGGTCGAGTCATGGTTGCTAATTATAAATTTTGCCATCGAGATTCAATACGAGCGGCAATTAAATATTTGATTTTCTGATATTAAATTCTATTGCAAATGCTAATTAAGGTACACAAGTGTGCCCTAATTACCGTTACAGATGGCTCAGACTTGAGTTCCTAACCCTAAGCCCTGGCGAGCTCAACGAGGCCCCTTAACTGATAACTAATAACTGTTTATCGATGTCTGATACCTGATAACAGGTGAAATATGTTGACAGAGTCCGTCATTGTTCGCATAGCCTATCCAAGCTGATCATTTCGTCAGTGATTAATTCTGACACCAAAACGTCGAGTCATATTCATGGGTGGTTAGGTTCATTGGGTTTCTTGAGTTTGCTTGGGTGGCTTTCCACCAATTTTGGGCTTGGGCAGGTTTTTCAACATCCCATTTATTTGGCTTGCGATGTGCCTAAATATTTGATGTAATTTTAATATTTTTTCAGCTCTTTGCCTGCGTGTTATTGATGGAAATTCGATAAGCCGGTTAGACATTCGATAACATCTAACGGACCGTTGTTTGCCAGCGTAGCCGGGGGTAGCAGTTGGTATAGTGTTTGTCAAGTATTTGGAACACTTGGTCGCATGGAAACCTGGGGTGGCTTTAAAAGCCATTTATGTTAAGCAAAAAGGAGCGGTTTAAGAATATGGTCAACATAAATATGTTGAATAAAGATTATGTGACTACAGGAAGCATGATGTGATAGCTATTTCCAATAATAACTTAATGTCATTTTCTAGCCTAAAATTACATACACAGTATAGTGAAATAATTCTACAGATATAGTGTAAAAATTGCATTATAAAGAAATCTATATTTCCATCAACAAAAACGAGAACTCATTTAGGAATGTAAACATAGTAAGAACGTTGTCTTTGTGTAGTAATAAAGTAATGATTATAATAATTTTACCGTGATACCCGGATAGTGTAGATATTATCAAGACCCTATAGGATCTTTGTTTTGATAACTCTGTTCTATTGTGTAAGGTTGGCAGCAACGGTTCAGTTCGCCAGTGATGCCTGGAATGGGCTATAAGGAGTAGTGTGGACGGGAAATGGATATGGAGGTGAATTAGGATTGCGAATATACGCGATGAACCTCAGAAACCGACCTGTACAGGGATTTCACAGAAATTTCTAGAAAGATTTTCATCTTTCATTCATTGTCATTGATTTCATGATTTGATACTGATTTGGTGACTTGGAACTGACCAAAAAAGATTTCTTTGACGCCTTTGAAAGAGACACGGTGACACACGAGAGTTGACAAAACGAGCCAAGAACCTCCCCCAAAAGGCAGATTGGCAGACTGTCCAATTCTTCGAAAAATAGTTTTCCAAGAAAACGGGTCCGTCTTTTCAAAAGTGCGACGCAAAAAATGCAGGCACAAAAGAAGTGATGTATTATTCCTTGAGTCTCTTCTTCATCTGCAGCTGGTACGGAAGTCATGAGAGATTATTGCTCTTGTTAAAGTGTAGGTTCTAATGTCCCAGGAAATATTTATTCTTTCAATTTATGGCCTCAATCTGTACTTCTATAAGTAGGTACATATTAATTTTGTGGTTGCGCACCTGATAACTTTTTCGGAGTCACCTGCCTTATAGCAATTTGTGATCCACAAAACTTAACCCTGTCAACAATGCTTTGGCCATACTATTAGAAAGAACCTTTAGCACTTTGAGGCGGCGAACTGCTAAAAATGCTTGCTTCATTGCGTCGGTAAAGTTCAGTGGAGCATGAAAGCGCTTTTCGCACTTGCCACCAGCTCTACAACCTTCTTGCAACATTTCTCTTCCACACGCCCTCCCCCGTAGCTCGGACCAAACAGCACGTTGACATTAGCCTTACAAGCTCGTGAGCTGCTGTCATAAACTTTTATTATCATTACACTTACATTGCCTCTGCCCCTGCCTCTGCCTCTGCCCTCTGGCTGTCATATTTGTTTTATTGACTACGCCACATTACCGGGCCACATGGTCTGTGAGCGGGATGTGGGAGGGAGTTCCGTTGTGTGTGTTCTGGGTTCTATCACTGGGTGTCATGCTCTGTAAACTGCAGTCAATGTCCTCTTTTGTTTTTGAAATACCGTCTCCAGGCCAGGCAAATGCACTTCTAACATTTGTCAGCGCGAAGTGTTGCACTCGCTGATAAGATTACCGTTTGTTGATAACGCCGCGGAGGCATTTCCTGGTGTCGCACGTCTGACATTTGATAAGCACTCGAACGGTCGTTTGCCATTGCTGAGATTAGTACCAGGCATACAGGCCCATTAGCCACTTGAACTCCGAGTAGATATTGTCTCTCTTTTTGTATACCCTTTAGCCAGAAGTTTTGTATGGTATAAAGGGAAGGGTATGTGGAACTATGGGGTAGAGTCAGCAGCAGGCCTCATCAACCCTATGAAGTTGGTTCTCTTGATTATCATTAAAAGCTGAGCTATTCCCCCGGCCTGAAATGTTGCATGTGTGTTTTATATACCATACGCACTCGTTTCAATACTTTATTATTTCATTACTTTACATTTAAAGCAGTACGATTCAGTACTAAGTATCCATCCTATAATTTTTATAGCCATCAGATAAGTAGTCCTACTACACGGTATGTCGCAGCTTCTCCCTGCACTCTCAAAGAGAACATTGCTATTTGATTTCTTTTTGACAAACTCATCAAATGAGTGATAAAAGGGTTGGGCGCACATGGCTTTAATTTGACTTGAAAGAGGCACTCGAAGAGCCTTTCAGGCATTCTTTTCCTCCCCTTCCTCCACTTGGCAGCACGCTTCTATTTCAAAGTGCGGCTCCTAATCACTCAAAGGAGATGTTGCAAATGCCTCTGAGCAACTGGCACAATTCAAATGAGAACATCGGAGCCCGCTTGACGTTCGACTTTGACGAAGTGCAAAACTAAACTTTCCTTGCTTGCTTTCTTTCCTTCGTTCCTTATTTCGTTTCTTTCTGTGCTTACTTTCCGTGCTTTCTTTGCGGCCTGGCATATGACAATCCAGTCGTGTGTGTGCGTTTGTTGGCATTGTTGTAAGCTGAGTGAGTGAAGTGGTTCGAAGGATGGTGGAATGGTTAGGATAGGGTGCAATGACAGCTGGGTTGGGTTCAGGGTGTGGCACACGTACGATATATGAATACACGCTCATCTACATGAAGATATAGATATGTATTCGTGAGTGCATATCCTTTGGCTTATCCCTGCCGAGCGTGTGCTTTACGCCAGCTTGTCGTGTGCCTTTGGGTTATACATTCTCACTCGCTCATATTACACAAAACAGAAGCACTTTGCAACGGATTAGGTTTTAGGTATGGGCAGAGAGGGGGTTGCCGCCTGTTGAGTGATCCGAAAGGGGTTAGTGGATTTATAGATGAAACTTCATATACGAATTCCTCTTTTAAAGCTTATATTGAAATATTTGCATAGATAACTGCGAGATAATTGTCATATGATTTTGCTTAAGAAAACAGCTTATAGCAATTAAGAACTCGCAAGACTTAAAATTCAATTACCTATGAACTCCTTATGGTCATTCAAGCAGCTAATATAATATTAAAGATTAAGGTATTAACCTTCTTTAAATTGTATTTAAATTTTACCAAAGAGCAGGAAGCCTTAAGCCCTGATATTCTCACATGAGGGAAAAGCTTGCACAAGACCAAAAAAGTGTACTACCATCTACAGTGAAGATAGATTGTTTGGAGTTACCCGGCTGTTCGTTTTACTCTGCCTGAATATAATCTTGGCGAGATATGTTCATTGAATGTATGATAGCAATTGTAATAATCTGAATATTGAGCTACAGAAGAAGTGAGCGCTAATTATGATCGTGTTGACTTATAAAGATAATGTATGTTAGTCTACGAGTGACCTCAGAATTATGTGTCACAAAAATTAAGGAAATATCTCAAAAAATTAACAAGTAAGAACGTTGCAGTCGGAGGTACCCGACAGCAGAATACTCGTTATCAAGTCCGGTATAATTTGGTTATTTGTGGGGTGTGAAAGTAAGAAAAAAAAAGTTGAGGGTATACACCAACATGTGTTCCAAGTTTGGTTGCTCTAGCTTCAAGGGTGTTGAAAAAAGTTATGTTCATACGGACGGACAGACACAAACATTTCACAAGCCCAATACATTATTTTTCAAACAATTTTTTTTAAAACGAGTATTATTATAATTCGTTTTGATCGATTCATCATCGAGATTTTGTGTCTCTACTTCTTAAAGTCTCGTAACGGACAAACACACGGAAATAGGTAGATGGACCCGGGATTTACGCAAGCAGAATGCGATATATGTAGGGTTGCTCTGTGTTTTGTCAATGGAAACAATTGATTTAAGAATTTTCACTTGAATTAAGTACAGATATTTTCCCACTATTATTATTATTATTATGAAATAAATCGGCCCAGCTGCATTCATATTATCGATTAATTATCGATTTTCGATGTATGTGGCGGTCGGGGGATTTTTGTTAGTACCAACATGTAATAACTTTGCCGCCAAACTTGGGACTTTTGAATTGAATTGCTGACAGCGGTGCACATTTTCGCAGTGTACGGGATTTCCGCAAACAGAATGCGATAAATGTAGGTTTGCGTTGTTTTAGCAATGGATATAATTATTTTAAAACTTTTGATTACAGACTTTTTTCACCCCTCCGATATTTATTGGATTTTTAGTATTAATCTTCCATTTTCATCAAAAATATATTGAAGGACTTCGCCCACCCCTCGCCACGGGCGGGAAATGTGGTCAAAGTCAAATGAATGAGATTATTTGATTGGTTAGATCGGCTACAAAGTTGTTGTTATAGTCCTACACAACAAATAATTAAGTATTTGGCTCAACTATTTAGTTTCGTTCTCCCACCGGGGGTATTTTGACGGTTGACGAAAGTAGTCTAATTAAACATAATGCATTTTAATCTAAATATTTCGCAGAGCAAGGCCGGGGTATTTCCAGCTAGAATACGATATATGTATATTTTCGGCTCGCCCAAAGAAAGAAAAAGCGTTTAATATTTAAATTGCACAAAAATACTTTGGCTCTAATAGCTTAAACAAAAGTTTAACTTCTTAAGATTTTGCAGCCACCAAATTTCACTTGACTCTTTAAGCAACGGCAGTTAAAATTCTTCAACTTTAAAAGTTCCTAAGCTTTTTTTCCGCGTTAAATTCTTGAACTTATTCAAACGTATTCCAGATTTGAGCACTCTTTTTATATTCTCTGTGTACAGTTGCCGCAATTTCAACTATCCACAACTTTTGAAGGGGCATAGTGCTTTAAACTCTAAAAGCTGCAGCCAATGCGAAAACCAATTGAAGCCCCTCAATCAACAAGCTCCCAATGGCTCTGGCAGTCAACAATCAGTCAGTCATTCATTCATTCGTTCACTCATTCATTTGCCCATCCATAGAGCCGCTCATTCATGACCAGCGAGGCATTCATTGCAAATCCGCACAATGTCTTTAATTCCCTTGATATTTCACTTTGTGTGCGCCGCCGTGCAAACAGACACCCAACAAATAACTAGGTGTATATATTTAGTTGTCTAGCATAGTCCACATCCCCCAACACACACACACACACACGCTCAGTCCTGTATAGGCAGTAGCTTAACCCGTGGCTGTGGCTGCGGCAGTGGCAGCACGCCAATGGGGGCGTGGCAGCACCCATGGGTGTCATTGCTACGTTTAATATTGCAAAAAGGATGCCGGCAGCGACAGGAGCAGCAACAACAACGACAACGACGACGCGGTGGCGCCCACATTTGTCTTGCTGCCCACTTTCCGTGGTTCCTTGTACGGCTGCGAGGCGAGGATTTGTGGCAGAAGGTGGAGTGGGGTGGGGTGTGTGGTGGTGTGGTGGTGTGGTGGGGGGTTGATATTTACTTTAGTCTGGCATTTGCTTTATGCTCTCAAATAAAAAAGCGCTTTCTCTAGCTGCTGTTTGCCTTCCGCTACTTTACTTATTTTTTTGCCTGATTTTTCCACAATTTTCCTTACACATTTTTATACTTATTTCACTTTACGCCGCTGTTTGGGTGTAATGTTTGATTTAGTGTTTGTTTTTTAGCTCTCTGCTTCCGTTTGCTGAGCTCTGATCCAACTCCCGACTGCCAATTTTTTCACTGTGTGTGTTGGCTTTAATAAGCTTTTATTTCCGTTTTCAGCATGTATTACTCTCTTTCAGTCTCCTCCCCTCTGCTTTCCATGCACTTTTTTTTGCCATTCTTATATTATTTTTATTTTTTGTTATTGTTGGCGATTTTTACTTTCCTGCACCTTGTTGCTGTTTTCCTTTTTCCTGCTCCACTTGGCGCTCTTATTCATAGCTTTTAATTTGCGGTCGAAATGAAATAACAATAAATAAAATGGCCACTCCGCGGCCTCCTTTCCAAGTTACTTGTCTGTCTCCCTCCTTTGGCACTCCCCGGGCCTCCCAGAGACTCGCGGGTCTTTTGCATTTGTTCAAGAATTGTTGGAATTTTATGTAAAAATGTGAATGAAAAAAGAAAAAGTTGTAGCCGCTATTTGTTTATATTTGTTTTATCTAGATGGCGTTGATTGCAGGTATTTGTTTGTGGGCACTGCGGCCGCATTTGGGTCCGGACTCGGGTCCGAACTTTGCGGTCGCCTCAATGTGATTAAGAAGTTCCGTGTGGCAGGGTTAGGCCGGGACACAACCTGCCGTCGCAAATGGAGGCGATTAGTGTGCCTGAAGTTGGTCCAGATAAGCGATTCGTTGAATTTCCCCTTTGATTGGACATTTGAAATTTTTCAATAATAAGCAAAACAGCGGATCTTTAAGGCGCCTCTTTCCAAGTTTTTCACTCGTTTAACTAAGTCAACCAGTTGAGAAAACATTGACAGGCTGTATTTCCGAGAGAAAATGCTATACCTAGGTATACTTTATAGTATCTTTACAGCCTTGTTGAAACTTTACCTATGTATTTGCATAAAGATGTGTAAATTGATTCAAAATTTAAGTCGTATTCAATTCTGAAAGTTCATCTTTTTCATTCCCCCTTATACATTTAGCAATGGATATACAAATTTTAACTTGCTAATATTTATTCTCTAGCTATTATTCACTAGCTGGTATTACCCCGTCGTTGCCCGGAGAAGTATTTTGATTAAAATTATATTTGTTGCTTGCGATAATTGTTAGAAATACACAGATTTTCCAACGTCGGTTAACACTCTTTTAAATTAATATTTGGTGTAGTTTTGAAAATAGGGTAAACGTCAATCACAGGAAAAATATTTAAATTTCACATTTTCCGCCCAAAGATCGGTGAACAAGGGTTTTTTGTGTGAAGCTTTGGGAATAAGTATGAATGCACTGAAAACTAAAATGCTGCATTCCAGAGATTTTTACACATTTTACAAATGTGCTTAATGTTAAACGAGCGACAATTATATTTTCGCATATACAACCTCAATTTTTGAAAAGACCTTTCAGAACAACCGCATGGAATTTTCCGAATTCCTGTTGTTTGTTGTTTTGATTTATTCGCTACTGAAATTCAATTCAATTGTAAAATTAAAATGATTCTTTAACGAGTTTTTCGTTTTCTAATAAAATACACGACTTATTTTTCCGTTTCGTTTTATATCGATTTCGAAAAGCAAAACCAGTACATTAAGAAATCTTATTGCTTAAAGTTGAAAAAGTCATTTTGATGTTCATTTTCATGATACACCCCACTCAAATGATTGGAAGCAATTATCATCTGCAAAATAAGAAATACATATTTCATTTAAAAGTTTGAAATTGAAAGTTTTCTGGTTTCATTTGATAGTCTGAGCGCTTATTCGCAATCTTCAATCTTTTGCAAGTAGCTAACAAGTTCTAAGCACTTCCGATAAGTTGTTTAAGCAGCGTTTTCTTCGCCCCTAGCAGAAACACGAAATTGGCAATGAAACTTTCCAGTTGCAATAAATTCAGTTTGGCACAGTTTGCCAGCTTGGCAACTTCAATGCACAGAAACGCTTATAAATAATAATAATTTTTGTGCAACATATTGGCAACTTGGCAGCGGCAGCTGCATGCAACAACCAAAAATAGAAGCCAAAATGCCAGTCGACTACAATGGACGACTTGGAGCATACCCTGTATGCAGGGCTTCACAGATTGTCGCAAGTACAACAAATATTTTAACTTTAACCTGAAATCTTAGAATAACTTAAAAGACCTTTTTAATGGAACATTGCTGAATTTTAGAGGCACACGATGTGGAAGAAAAGAAAAACGCATCTTCTTGCAGCCTGTTGCATAATATTTACACACACAAGCATGCCCCTCTTATACCCTTTTTACAGGGTATAAGCACACACGCAAAAGTTGTTGCGGGCAAAAAAGTTTCGGCCAAATATACAGAGTTTAATAATTTGTATATTTCATTTTTTTTTTTTGTGGCCAATTGCAGTCTGTGCATATGTTGGATTAGTTTGCTGGCTCCCTTGGTTTTTGGCAACATGTTGCATGATTGCTGTACACTTTTTGTTTGCTTCTTGGCATTGCGATTACGTAAGCGCAAACTTGTATCTGCCACTGCAACTTTAGTTATATCTGCATCTGTATCTTCAGGCTGGCCAACGATACTTCCGCCGATCGTTCTTGCACCAACAGCAGTGCACCGCCTCCACCTCCAGCTTCGCCCCCACAGATCTCTGTGTGGACACACCTCCAGCTCTGTTAAACGCCCCAACAGACAGATTTCCATGTGCTGAAAATAAAATTAAATAAATCACTCTATAAATATTCGAATACTTCGTATGCTCCGTACGGGTCTCTAACTGGCTCATGCTGTGCCGCATAAAATGTTCATTAAACTTCATTTTTTTCAGCCATTCGGACCCATAAGTTTTTCAGTTGTTGCTATTGTCCGGGGAATGGGTGCGACGACAGTCGTTTTATAGCTGGCGCTGCTTGCTAGGCACATTAAATTTGTTTTACGGCTGTTTTAGGGCTTTATTGTCCGGAGTGCGCACAAAATGCAAATGAAATGCATTTTGATATTTTTATATCCGCCCAATTTCGAGTGAAGTATAATTAAAGAACAGTTAAAATTTAACACACAGCATCGTTAAAGTTATGAGCACACCATGCATAGATATAACTATCTGAAGACTAGGTTTATAGTTATCGATATCCATCAATAGCCAGTGATTAGTTTATGACATTGTTTGAGTTAGGATCAGCGCAGCGGGAGATGCATCGTAAGTGTTTATGGCGTCGTTCATTAAGTAATCAGGGCTGAAGGTCTTTGTATAAAGAGAAAAGATCTTGGCGCCAAGTTAAAACAAGTAAGAACGTTGCAGTCGGACGTACGCAACAGCAGAATACTCTGTTCGTAGTCCGGTATAATTTGCCTATTTGGAAAGAGTCGCCAAGAAAACAGTAGTCTGTATGTCAAATTTGATGAATCTGTACAGGTGTGGGAGATATAGATTTTGCTCATTTGCGGTGGATGGGTGTGGGGGGGTCAAACATTTTTTGATGCAGATTTGTTCAGAGGTCAACATTAGTGTTTATGTCAAATATCGACACTTCATAAATTGAGGGTTTACACCAACAAGTACCAAGTTTGGTTGATCTATCTTCAAGACTGTGGAAAAAATTGCGTTCATACGGACAGACGGACATTTCGCAAACCCAAAATACCCTTTTTCCCTTCGGGAACAGAGTATAATTACTATAATCCTCAGAGTCTTAGAAAGTTTTACATATAGGAATATATGTAGTTTTCTTAAAATTATCTTACTGGCTTATCATCTCAATAATATTACTTACTTTTAAGGTCAAGTCTTCTTGGACTAAAATGCTTAATCTGACAAAATTCAGTAATTTGAAAAAAAGGCAATAGCAAATATTCAAGTATTTTAAAAATATTCTAAAATATTTACAAAATTTTAGTTGTGTTCACTTGCGTGATTGAAATAAAGCAAAAAGCCGCAAAAATTATGTAAGTGCTAAGCACTCATTCATTCATTAATTCCTGAACTAAAATGGCTATATCTTTTCTACTACTATAACTATTTCACAGAAAATATTGTTGGTATGCCAACCAACATTCTATCGTTTTGTATTGAAAATTAATTTTGAAAAATCTATATTTGTTATATTAATAATCTTTTTCTAAATACAAAATTTGCAATAAAATCAAATTAGTTCTGACATGACTCATTTTATTAAATTGTCTCTGAAGATTTTCATACCCCGATTTTCGTTGTCATTCATTTTTCGATACGTGTCATATGAAACATGCCTCTCGCTTGAACTCTGATTGATTGATAACTGGGAATTATTCGGACCTTTTCCAAACTCGTCCCCATCCAGCATTCTTTTTTGTAGCTGGGACTTAACACCCTTTCGATATCAACCAATATTGCCACTTGCTGCTCCGCTTATTAACTGACACAGGTTTGCCCAACAACCCGACCTGGCCTCCCTGCTTGCCCCTGCCGCTGTCTACTCGTTACTCACATTTGAAAATCGCTTCTTGCACTTTAACTGCCAACAGTGCGGAAATTTTTTTCTTTCTTTCTCGTTTGCTTTGTGCTGCTCGTTGTAGCTACTTCTCCTTCCGTCCGCCTCCCTTTGACGTCTCTCGTTTTCCATTCGTTCCATTTGCCAACTTGAAATGCAATACAATGGGCATTAAGTAATTGTTGCTGTTGTTGTTGTTCCTGCTACTGGTGTTGTTGTTGTTGCTGTGCCTGTTGACAAATCCACACTTTTTTCACAAGCTCGCAGTCAGGCATTGCTTGTAAGTACAACCCGAATACGCGTTCTAGGGATGGGCGCGTGCCAATTGATTCTGTCACGGAAATATCGATAACAATAGTAATCATCTATGGGAAATTTATTCAAATCTTTAGTTTGTAAGTGGACACATTAATTTTATAAAATAATTCCACATATGTGGTATTATAACCCTTTTAATCCCTGTACCCATAAAATGGGTCAAAGGGGTATTAAGTCTATACAAATGTATGTAACAGGCAGACGGAGACATCTCCGGCCCTATAAAGTATATATATTCTTGATCAGTATAAATAGCCTAGTCTATTAGGCCATGCCCGTCTGTATGAACGTTTCGATCTCAGCAACTATAATAACTAGAGTTTCCTGTATACCGTACAGATCAAGTTTCTTTTGGATGCGAGATATTTCCCCACACCCGCGCAATTCGATAACGTTTTACAGCATAAATTTTAAAGTTATAGCTTAAGATTTGACATGTATATTACTTTGGTCACTCTTCATCTACTGTCCAAAGTCAAGTCGATCGAATCATAAACACGGAAGTTATTCAACAAACAAGATTTAGCACTACAAGGCGGGGGAAAGAAGAGACGCAGCCACCACTTCGTATTCGGGCATAGTCGACTAGAGCATTCTTACTTGATTACTTTTGTTAGTAAAAAATATTTGAAAATGAATTATTTTCGATAATTAAGTATAGGTATAATTAAACAATGTCAGGCCTGTTCTCTTTTCCGGTTCCGATCAACGCTCAAATATTTTTTCCCACTGATATTGATATTTCATTCAAAAAGGGAAAGCGTGTAGGAATCAAAAGTTCACGGAATGATTAAATCTTGTATTCCATTTATTTCATCTGTAAACAATACTACATCATTTTGTTTCATTGTAATTTTCTGCAAGGACACATTCAAACATTTTCTTATCGATTTGGTTTCCAACATATTTAAATGTAGTTTTTACAACCGTTTGTATATTTTGTTTCAAATTGTTGTACATTTCTTAAAGTCCCGAATAATTTATAAGGAAATATTAAATTTACATTTTACATTTCTATAAATATTCACGCACTTTCAATCCACTCACGATCCACTCACGCAGCCATCTCTAATTGGCACTCACATAATCACATATATGTATGTGTACAAGTACTCGTACTTATGTACTCAACTTGTTCACTCCGCATATTGCAGCCGATTTTTGTTTGCTTTTGCTGTCGTGCAGTTTTTGCGCCTATTATGACACGGACATGGACGCGATTGCCGACGTTTCAATTGTGTGGAGTGGCCATCCCATTCCCGTTCCTACTGCAACTCCCGTTCCCTTTCCCATCCCATTCCAACTCGCGCATTCAGCGGTTGGTTCAGTCCGCTCGTCTCGTTCCCAGTCCCGGTCCTCGTCACACGGTTTATGAGGGCACATTATGCCATTTATCGCAGCTTAAATGCCGCTCATAAACCGACGGCTTGAGTCACCCGAGTGCTGGGCCCCCCGCCCGGACACAGATACCAAATACGAGAGAGACCCGGATCGGTTTCACTGCTCCTGATGGGCCCACATAGTCGAGCATATACTATGTAGTATGAATGTCCAAATGCACTTTTGTTTATGACCATTAAGCCCAATAACTATTTATATTGTTGTCAGAAAAGGAGGGGCTACTTAAATTATAGTAGTTTCCCGCCATTTGCCGACCAATTAATTAATAATTATTTACTAATTTGATTTTATATTAATTATAGTTTTTCAACAAAAAGCATTCATACATAATACCAACTCATTTCCAACATTTACTAAATACACGTATAAACGATATTGATTATTGATCGTGTTAAAAAGACTTAGTAAAGTTCATCGGTCTGATTTTATTTCATTACAGTTTTTAGGATAGTTGGGACCGGATAGATCTATTATTATTGGAAACTCACTTGTGTATGGAAATCTTTTTGATTTTACTGAACAGAATTACAACATTACATTACTCATTATAATTTTTGTTCAAATTTCATTGGCTATCATAAGGATCAGAGTAGTTGTGTAAGGTTAAATACATAAATTTGACATAATGACAAATGACATAAATTTCATTTCATTTTGTTAAATACTAGTTATATTAAGTTCCCGAAGAGAAAATAGTATATTGGGTTTGCGAAATGTCCGTCTGTCCGTATGAACGCAATTTTTTTGCCTTTACCTTTAAGCTAGAGCAACCAAACTTGGTACACATGTTGGCTTATACCCTCAATTTATGAAGTGTCGAGATCAATGATCCAGATCAGACAACTTAATAAGCCTGCAAGGGTATTTAATATTTGGCACCCGGAATATGATTGCTCTCTCTTGTTGCTGAATATTTTTGCGCTCATTAATTATAAAAAATAAAAATTTAATTTATAATTAAAGTTGGTTGCTCGGTTAAACGCTTTGCTTTGTTCGCAATTATTTCCTCTGCTTCTATTTTCGCACAGACAAAATGAATAATTGTGCAGTTACCTTGACTTTTGCATCTACATACATACATATATAATAATTAGATAATGACGACAACAATGGTTGTATCAACAGAAACAATTGCAACAAGACACACTATGTATCAGTCTTAACCTTTGCATTCTTTTTATTTCGTTTTGCTGCTCGTTAAATTCGCAGAAAGGCAAAATTAGCTTTGCAAAAATGGCAAAAAAAACGAGAAACACATTAATGTAGCTAACCTTGAGGCAACTTTGCCAAATGCAACTAACAAAATTCATTCAAGAGGAATAAAATGTAATAAATCGAAAAACTTGCGAAAAATTTAAACCTAGCGCCGTTGAGTCT
Source organism: Hirtodrosophila confusa (assembly GCA_035043065.1). Classification (NCBI taxonomy): domain Eukaryota; kingdom Metazoa; phylum Arthropoda; class Insecta; order Diptera; family Drosophilidae; genus Hirtodrosophila; species Hirtodrosophila confusa. Next base: position 942,694 of record JAWNNI010000170.1, read on the forward strand.
GCTGGCAGAGCTGTGAATCATGGCGAATTTTATATTTTTTTATAGACAGGTGTGACGAAATTGTCTTTGAATTGATTAAGTTATAAATATAAGCTGACTGTGTGTAGGAAATGAAAAGAGAACCAGGCAGTGTTACGTATATTTTCTGTTGCGAATTCATTACATTCTAGACCCTGATTAAACTGTTCATTTGAAATTCAATTTACGATCTTTGAAGTGCCCTTTAATATATTGTAGTACAGGTAGGTTGTTGATACTACCAGTAGAGATCATACAGCAAAAAGGGTTGGGACTTAAAGCCCTCCCGAGGTGCATGCTCCGTAATTGATAATTGTTTAAGCTAGTAAATTATTTGAATCATTCGGATTCAAAATTGTTAGCTGTTATGAATTTCAAAAAATAATTGAAGAAACAGTTTGAATAGTGTTGCCTTTGAAACAAGGTAACGTAAACTATTTGACAATAACTTCAAAGAGAGTAGATCGATTAATACTCACATTTAATTCAAAATGCAAAGTATTCGAAAATGAGAACCGCTCTGAATATCTTTGAAGGTGAATTCATTACTTTTTTTTGCCAAGACTTACAAGTCTGAAAAATTTGACTTTATTTCACAAATCGAGCCCCCTTTCATTCAAGCTTTTCTTCAATATTAAAGTCAAGCATCCGATCCCTGAAATATAATGTATTCATTTTTGATATCATCAATCAATTAATCGGTTTGTATGCAATGCCCATCTAACCTTGTTGTCCGTTCGATACATTCAGTTCCATTCAAAAATGTACTCGTATGCACGATGGTCCCTATCAAGACTCGAACTTAAGCACCACTTTATGTACATAAAATCTCTTCAAGTGCTGCAATTCTGCGGCTTTAAGCACTGCTCGTTTAACAGTTTTTGTATTTATGCACATGTCACAACCCCAAAGGGAACCCCCTACCCTCGAACCCACCCCTGCCTCAACAGGCAGGCAACAAGCAGAGCCAAAGCCTTACTCGATTATATTGCTGATTGCTTTCCGGTGACAGGCGTCTCTACATGCTACATACAATCCCCGGCAGTCCCCTCTCCGAACGCTCCCTCAGGGCGCCTCAACAGGCAGCCGGCTGCCGCCTGCCGCGCGCTGCTTTGAATACGTCGCGTTCCTGTCGCAACCCATGTGGAAAAATGCGGGACCCGGCTCCACCCCCAACCTCACCCTCACCCTCACCCCCACATCCACCACCTCATCCCGAGCCCCCGGAGTGCGAGCTGCTTACCATTTGAATTGTGTGTAACGCTGCATATATTGGCAAGCTTGGGAAAAAAGAAACTTCAAATTTCAACAATAAAATTATGAAAATAAATATTTGGCGAATGCGTGACTTTAGTCGAGACAACAACTTCATGGACTTATGGCCATTTAAAACGGCTTGGGAGGCGTAACAGGGGCATTCAATTGAAAGATACAATTGGCCCGCATGTCTGCACTTTGGGGCCACTTGGCCCACTTATCATTGCCACAGCATCGCAGTAGCCCCACCCAAAACAACGACCCAAGGCCAGGCCCGATGCACACCACTCGATAAGTCCAAAAATCACAGTCTCAGTGCAATTACCATAAACATGCAATGCGAACCTCTCGCCCAGCTGCTGCATTCAAATTAAAAAGTTTTCAGAACTAACGCAGAAAACCATCTAACCAAGTTGGGGGTTGTGGCATTCGGGGGTAACTAAAGGACCAGTTGCTGAAATATGCCATCACTTTTTTCTATCTTTTATTTTTCTATTTTTTTCTGTTGCCAGGTTTGTCGTTGACTTCATTTGCCAGTTTCTGTTAGCCGCTGACTTCTAACTTTGTCTGCCCGTTCAGTTTATTTTATTTTGTTTGCCAGTTTTTGTATTTATCTCTAAATTTTTATTTTTTTAATTTTGTTTTTTTTTTTTTTTTTTTTTACAATTTTCTGTTGTATTTCCTATGCAATTTTGTGTCGCCGTAGTTGTGTTTGTTGTTGCCTTTGGCTGGTTTTGCCAGTTGGTTGGTTTGTTGAAGGTCGTCCAACAATTTTTGGAAAGTACATTTAGAAGTTGCTGCTGCTGTTGTTGATATTGTTGTTGCGAAAACATAATTGTTGCAAAATGCGGTTTGGGTAGACTGGAGTTAAATGTACGAAAATAGATTGTGATTGCATTGTGAAGAGCTTGGCTATCCATTAAGCCGCCGTTAGAATGTTTTTGGCCAGTAATTACAAGTAATAACAATATAACAAAGCTTCTAAATCGTGTTTTGCATTCTGAAGCAAGACTGACTAACAATAGGATCCTCAAGATGAATAAAGAATATATAAATACCAGAATAAATTTTATGATGTTGCTGTAAAATCAATGAAAATAATTAACAGCCTCATTGTACAATATGTTAGTAAAACTAACAGCTTATTAACGTTACATAGATACACACATTATCTAACAGCTATCCTAAATAAAATTGCCTCTAAACTATTATTTTGTTAATGGAAAAGAGAATACAAATATTGGTATGAACTGGGACTATATCTTCAGAGCCTAAGATCTTTAACTTTTTCCCCAACATATTATTCTGCTCACGCTGTTAAAATGTAAATAGCTTAGATAAACTTAGGCGCCTTGTTCTTAAGGAAAGTTTTTTTTCCTATATTTTCTGCAGTTGCGATTATTACGTTGATTATTTAAAAAGGTGAAATATTCGGAAAATAATAATAATAAAAACAAATTACTTTCCTTTTTTAACGTTCTCATCAAAACTTTACGATTTTCGTTGATGAAGATAGGAGAATTTTAATTTTAAAGCCATTTGAAATTACTCTTAAAGAGCTAATTACCACTGTACTTAAAAATCATTTATATTACAAACGCAACCTCAGCAGCGCATTACAAGCTAATAAGTTAGAGGCTAAAGCTCTTCAAACTAAAAAATAAAAACCAACACTTGGAATAGGGTATGTTATAGTCGTGTACTTAAGTTTCTTTTAAAAGAACCTTGCCCAAACCTACCCCACAGCTTGAAACTAGAGCACTCAGCAATCTTTTCCTAAAGCAGCCCCAAATCGCAGCTCGTTGACATATTTGGTACCATTTATATAAAGCAAAACGGCAACAACGCCTAAGAGAGACATCAATGAGGGCTTCTAAGGTTCGTTTGTTGGTTGGCTGACGGTCGGTTGTTTGGGACTTTGAATCTTTGTAACCGAAACTACAAGCAATAAGATTATATCGCTGGCATTTGGCCAAAATTTATAAATCAGTGGAACAATTTGTGCTGATTTAGTGACATGATACGAACGGAGCCAACTAAAGGACAGCAAAAAGAGAAGACCCGAAGCACTAAACAGGAATGGACAAAGCCTCAAAGTGGCTGCAATAGACTCAACGGAAGCCATCGGGGACTCGAACTTAGACAGAGACTGAAACTGGGAACGAAGTGCAATGAAGTGAATAACATTATACATAAAGAAATGCTCAAATTAAAAGTGCACACGTAGAGACAAGCAAGATAAATGGGCCGAGAAGCGGACAATTAGCGAGAAAGAGAGTAAGTGAATAGGCAATAGTCGTGTTAGAGTGAAACAGATGACAGCGTCGACAAAGTTTTCAGCTGGCAAATAGCCAAAACAAAAAGTGCACACCAAATTGAGTTACTCAAAAGCTAACAAAGTACTAAAAAATACAAAAACGACTAGCGAACAAGAGTGAAAAAATGTTTCCAGGGTAACGAGCATGGTATACCCTACAAGAACCATTTAATGAATTGCTTTAATTAAAAGAAGTTGGAGAACTTTTTTCCTCCACCTTTGATTACACAGGGATCGCTGTTAGGGTGCCAAAATGATTCAACTTTACATTATATAACAATACATTTATTGCAGTTTGTAATAATTCGTCCCTGCTCGGGCGCCACTATTATTGTAATACAATATAAAAGTATAGTATTGTTTCTCAGTCATTTCTGACACTTTAAAACATAGCATCAGAGTTGATTCATTGCAACCAAGATAAAAATGATATAATTTTAACCTAAATGAACACTTCTTTAATTCGTCCCTGCTCGGGCTCCGACATTCATTGTATAAAAATATGTCGTTGTTTTTTCATTTGTGCAACCTTTATACAATTTGTATATTTTGCTGTTTTGAGAATTTTGCCCATATAAACAAAGCAACAAATTTGATTCCATGCAATCTAGATTAAAATTTCATCACCATTTGTTTATTTGTAACCTTTATCCCTGCTCGGGCGCTTACATTATTCGCCTTCACACCAACATAATACATTAAATATGAGTATATTGCTATTTGTGAGCATTACACGCTTCTCTACAAATTCTCTAGACTCATTATAAGTTGGGTATAACAAACGAAGGAAAATGTGAAGCAAAAATGTGCAAGAGGAAAAAATATGTTGCAACATGGGCGTTGCAGCTGTGACTTTGCAGCGACGAATTTCGCACGAGATGTCAACACACAGAAATGACAGCATAAATCTTGAGTTCAGGGCAGCACGCAGACCGCAGTCCGGAAGCAGATACTGATTAGCACGTTCCCCGAACAGGAAGTGGAGCAAAGAAATTAAAATGCAAACTGCAAAGCGCGCATTGAAATTTGAATAAAGCAGCGAATGCAAACGACGACGATTTTAAAGCGCTCACGATTGCAATTGGGCAAAGTAATTATGCAAACCAGATGGGTGAATAGTCGACCTGCAGGGGCTGGAGCAGGAAAAGGAGCAGAGCTACGAGCTGGAGGCAACGAATGCAGCGGCGCGAACATTGCCTCAATTTGAACTTTTTAATTTAATTTTAATGATGCGCGCTTTTCAATGTAAGCACTCCAATTTGCAGCCACTCCCCCGATACCGCTCTCCTCATAGCTACATAATTTATGCAAATTATTTTGGTAAAAAAGGAACTTTAACTATGCATCCTGTGACGGCAGGGGGACACTTTAAAGCACATTATGTATGCGCCACATTGACCAGGTGCACAGGGCTGTGTGTGGGTTAGAGTCTTGAATGTTGCGGTCACAGTGGTTCGGGTGGTTGTGTGTCGACTGACTGGCTCTGCCACGCTGTTGCGTAATTAATTGGCCATGTTGCATTTGAGTGGCCAACCAAGTGGTAGAATACGACTGCACTCCAACCTATCCCCATCTCTATCCACATCTCCCGCCCTTCCCAATCCAACCCATCAGCTCCGCAGCTATACAGCTCCGTGTGCAAAGGTTTCGAATTACAACAGCAGCAGCCACAATTGAATTCTCTTCTCTGTTGTTCTGTTGCCACCAACGGATCTCAAATCGTTCGTGGGAAGAGTGGATACCCCGCTGCAATCGGATAGCATTAGCCATTGAGCGCTAGACAATGTGCAGAGTGCAACGGTGAAGGCTATGTGAACGCTGGTGTGGAATAGGTTAAACTATGTAGTTTGCCACTGACGCCAACGCCTCAACAGTTGTGGAGTCTCGAATTGATGCTCAGGCATGAAGTGATGGAGATTACCAGGAACTGGAGTTATATGTTGAATGTTGGGTACTTTAATTAGAAGTGAAAGGCTAGCAATACTTGCTTAAAAAGCTGTTAAGCTTTTACAGCTTAGCAGTTCCAAAAGTTTTAAACTTAAGCTGATGATCGAAGAACCCTTTCGAACTAAATGCTTAACACTTTGAAGTAATAGAAAATGTAAAATTCATGGCAATTAAACAAAAATTTTATAATTTATTGAATGTTTTAACCAATTATAGTGTAAGAGTTCTTTCTTTAATGTCCCTATTCATAAGCCTCGTAGTAATATCATAATATGTACGCACTAAAAATATTCCGGTTCGACAATTTCTGTTAATCCCGAACCGCCGAAATAAATCATATATTACTAGAATCTTATGTTCGGACTGGAGAATACCAGTAGATTAGTCAAAGAACGCGTCTCGGGCTCAAGATCCGCCAGACTCCACACATATTCGGAATGTTTAAGTAAATCGAATTCTAAAGAAGGTCACTGATCATGGATGACGACAGTGTCTGGAACAGCGTTATCAGACTTTCCGAAGTAACTTTTTCACATTTGTCAATGTTTCTAAGTTATTTCCTAACTTTTGACCTCGAGCCAGCTAACTATTTACTATTTCGAGCTAACTTACCAGCTTTTTCCTTCATAAATAATATCTTAATACTTATTACAGAACTTGAATACTTCAATTTAAAGTTCCTTAACTGTATGCAGCTGAAGTTCCCACACTCTCACACCTTTCAACAACTGCGTTGCAGCCATTGAAACTTAACTTGAAGTGCTCACACACACAAGCACACACGCGCTCATTTGCACACACTGCAAGCTTGTTGACTTTCACCGGCCACTTGATAAGTACATCAAGAACAGACCAAACACAGTCCAGTCAAAAGAAATTTGCATAACTTTATTAAAAGGACCACGCCCTGCTCGAAAGACTGCGTCGTCCTTTGGCTGGCCCCTTTCGAAGCACTTAAGAGTGCAGCAGGACACAGTTTGAAGTCTTCAAGCTGTCTGACAATGTCAGCAGCCGTAGCAGCAGCAGCAGCAGTTGCAGTCGCAGCTGTTGAGGCGTCAACTGCAGCTGGACAACGTTGCGTATGCGTATTATCAAAAGGCCTGGCAATAAATTATGTGCCAATTACAAAAGGCAATTGCATTAATCATGCGACGACTTACAAGCAAGTCCTCCACCCGTCCGTCCGTCCATCCGTCCGTTGAGTGAGTGACTCAAAGGCGCCATGCCACAGCCTCCTGCGTCTGTTTTGCTTGTCAAGAAAGGGGCGTGGCACCAGGCAGGCAGCTGCTGCACAAATTGGAAGTATGTAAGTAAAACTCGTTTGCGCTTACTTCTTCTAAGTATGCGGTGCGTCTATATGCGTAAAATGTCATAAATTTAACGCAGTCGAGTTGCAAACTTTACCTCCCCTCTGCTCCACTCCAGTCGGTCGGCCGAAAAAGCCAAGTGTCATGAAAATGTGCAACAGCCTGGAGACATTGGCAACGTCGGGACGTGGCCTGCAAAGCCGCCAACTGCTTTTAACTGTCATTAATTATGTCAAAATAAGATTTAAATGCTTTTTGTCTGCACAAACATCAACGGCATGCGATATACCAACCTAAACAGCCCCTTCCTCCGTCGCTGCCTCCTTTAAAACACCCCTTAGAGAACTGACAAAAGCGCTCCCCTACTGCCGCCTCCCGCCAAAATGAAAAGTTTTAGTCGCACTAAGCTCCTGCTGCATAAATATCATTTGTTTAGTAAAATTTCTGGGCGACTAACGTTAAGACTTTTGTGTTTTTGGTGGGTTTGTTGACGGCTTCAGTTAGGTGGAGCCTGGGTTCCTAGGAGTGGTACACTCAACCAGCGCTGGGTGTGGCAGTGGGGATAACTGAAGCCGCGCCAGCTGTACAAATAAACTTTCATTAATTATGCGCATTTGGCGTCGCAGGGCCGGGCATAATGAGCTTCAATTTGGGCGGGGAATTGAGGTTTTATAGCCCGAGCTAATAGAATTTTGAATAAGATATTATTTGAGCAAAAGTATGCAGTTAACATTGATGATGATTGAATTAGAGCTTGAGCAGAGGAATTGGGAAAGCATTTCATTTCATTTGTGGGTAAGCTGTAAACTACTATAGCCACTCTACTTTTTCAAACTTCCTATTGAAACTATTTACTATGATGCGACGAGGCTCATTGTATTTATATTACGAGGGGCTCCCCGAACTGTACCTTCTCCATCGTAGAGAACTTATGTTAACTGCTGATTAAGATTCACATGATGTTTCCTCTCAATTTATCGAATTTGGATTTTTTCGACAGACTCTGATTCTCTAATATACTTTATCTGCTTCGTTTGTTCACTATCTCATTTGCTTTCGAAAGAGCAATCGATTTTGAGAACTCTCTTATTGTATTCCCTATATTTATGGTGTTTATGAGAGAGAAAGTTAAGGACATTCACTCGCACTTACTCTCTGGAGAGCACTTAATTTGTTTAATTTCTCAAGCATCGTCGATCGTGTGAGTATTCCCCAAGACTCACCCGAATTGATCTTACTGAATACGATCTCTTACACTTCCGCTCACGCTTTCTATTCCCTCTTTCATATCTTTTCTACCCTCCATCCGTAAACGTTTGCATGAATTAAAATTAATCGCTTGTTTTACACTGCGAAGGTTATTCGTTCAGGCCGTCTCTAACCCACCCATAAGCAACCACTGCAGCACACCACACCACCCCACAGTTCCTCCCCCCGCCTGAAATTCCAGCTAAGTCACAAAAATCTGTTACTTAATTTCAATTGACTTTGAAAAGCGCGACGTATGGCAACTGAAGTTGGCTGCCTGCTTCGATTTCGACATGGAACAAATCAGTTTAATACAACGCCCACCGCTCCGCTCCGCTCCCAGCACAATACCCCCTGCTAGCCAGTGCCGGAGACAGTTCCACAATTCCACAGTCCAATCCCATTCCCAGTCCCAATCCCAGGCAGTCACTCGTCAGCCAGGGAGCGATGCTTATCAATTTGAAATTACTTTAGCCTCGAACACAAAAGACAAGCCACGCACACGATAAAGGGAGTAAGAGAGAGTGAGAGAGATAGAGCGTGGTAGGGGCCGGGGTAAGGGTTAGGGGGAGTTTGGGCTGAGCCAGGGCGCAAAGACAATCGCGCCAACATCGACAATGCTGACACCCCATAAAATATTTAAGTTAACAGCGGCTGTTCGGCCCGAGGGGTGCGACAGCTCGCAGGCCAAAAGGGGAGGCAGCATTAAAGGGCGTCACAGGACGCGCACCCCGAGCAGGACCAAGGGCTGAGGACGCAGGACGCGGCAGTCGGGAGTCGGCACTCGGGGCATGGGCCACAGGACGAAAAGGCAGCACATTAAAGCGCCTCAATGTGTTGCCTTTTGCCGCACGTCCTTTGCCGTCGTTTTGGCTCGCCTCATATTTGTCGACCCTTGTAAAATTCGCTTGGCACTTTGCTATGTGTGTGTGTGTGTGTGTGTTTGTGTGTATGTGTGTGTGCTTGTGTGTGTCTTCCTTCCTTCCGGTTTCGTGCTCGCCTTTTTGCCTGACTTTTTTTGCTCAACTTTCTTTTGGCTGTTGCGCCTGATAAGGCATGCCGTTCGTCGCTCTTTCTCTCTCTGCCCCCTCTCAATTCATGACATTCAACAGCGTTGCCAGCTCTATCTGCAGCACTCAGTCTGGCAACGCTGTGCTGGCCAAAAAAAAACTTAATTTCCAAAAATAAAACTTCAAATGTACAGGCGACAACTTGTACAGCCTTGGAGTGTTTTGGTGGCGTCGCCAAACCCGTGCAGCCCCCGTATCCTCCCTTGCACCCCCTGCCCACTCCCGCTAACCACGCTTGTCTGGCGACAGTGGCGTCTCACAGGATACAATGTTTCATAAGTTTAAAGAGGCGTTAAGTTCATTTTGCTTGGAAATGGCAGCACGCTGCCTGCCTTTAGCTTTCTAATGCCGCCACACACACTTCTACACACTCTAATACCCCACCGGCTCTCCCTCTTGAAACTCACGCCCCCTTAACTTCCTTTCGCTGGCTTCGTTTTATGTTTGTTTTTTGTGCTTCGTCGTCGTCTAGACTCTGGCAACGACTCTGCGTCCTGATTTTGCCTTGGCCTCGGCTTCAGCTCCTGGTTGCTGGTCCTTGGTCCTTAGTCCTTGCTGTGCCGCAAGTTAGCTTATTCATTACCAACGTCAACTTCATCATCATTATCTTCACGCGTTCAACAGCTGAGTATGAAACTATAAATATAAATAAAAATATAATAATTATATTGCTTGCTGAAAAACAACCTTGTTTCGGGAACATCTTAACTCGTATCTTGGAGCAACAGTATCCACGTGTCATGCGTGATTTCCGCTTGCTGAGCGCTTAATTTCATTTCACCAGCTGCTGCTCCCGCTCCTCCAAGGCAGGCAGCACGTGCCCCAAGGATGCATGTGCTGTTGTTGTTTTTACTTTATAGCCGCTCATTTGCCCAGACATTAACAAACAATTACAAAAAATGGCAAGTTTATTGAAAACAAGCAAAACTGTAAGTCGCTTTACGGATTCATAAATAGTTTGAGTTCTCCTGAATGAAAATGGGAAATTGAGCGGCGCCAGAAACTTGTGCGATTTTAATTAGAAAACTTTTACATTTGTTTTATGCCTCCTTTTTGCCCTTTTTTGCTGTCTGTTTCTGGGCATCGTTTGCCAAGTTTAATTGAAGACAATATGTTTGGGTGTATAAAGTGGCCAGGGCTGCAAAAATCCGACATATAATTACAGTTATTGATGATTTTTCAACTCGAAAATGTTTGCTAAATACATACTCAAATATTATAACCAATTAAAATGGTATTGGTTGGATAATATGTTAAGTTCTCATCCAATTTTCTATGCACTTTGCCATCCCTGAATCTCAATCGGCCCAACCCGACAGAAATCTTCACTTATTTGGTTCATCGAGTGACTTGCCTTAACCAGGCATGATTTGTGCATTTAGCAATAAAGTTGTTAATTGTTTTGTTTGATTCTTGGCGTGTTTTTAATTAACGTGTTTCCTTTCAACTTTTGCTTTCATTACAGGTAAGAAGACTTAATGCGCTTAAGCAGCTAAATGACTAAGATAATAATAGAAATTGTTCCGGAAATAAACTGGGTGAGTTGTTGACTGAACTTACAGTTTTGAGAATTGTGAATTATTTATATTCTTAAATTGTAGGATACGAAGCCTATAGTCGACTGTATTCGTTCGAAATACTCCGTAGCATGGTTTCAAATTCTCAAACACTTCTTCCTACAATCTTCATACAAGCAAGCAGAGCATTTCATGTGCGGCTGCGCTGCTGCTTCCAGCACTTCCAGTACTCTGCAGTACTCAATCTAGTTTCTGGAATAACATCTATATTTATTATCCGATCGACTGTGAAATTTGCTCAATATATCAAGGGGACCCAATTATTATGTTTGCCAAAAATCAAAGCTATATCTTTATATCTTTTAAATTGTTTTTTTTTTATCAATCGATTTGAAGGTGTGGGGAATTAGCTGAAATCTTAAAAAAACTTGAACTGCCCCCGCTATACAGGAACCCACATATCAAATTTGCTCAGTTTTATTACCCCTAACCCAGTTTATGGATACAGGGTGTTGATATTTGATTTTATACCCTTGCAGTGTATATACATATGATGCAGACATAGTCTTTAAAATAATAAGACGAAATTAAGCTTTAGTTTGAAAAACATTATTTTTTAAAGACTATAAGTTCTTTTTATATAGTTCCAAAAAAAAATTTTGGGTTTCAAACTGGATTTTGTAAAGTTTTGAGATCGCCTCCTTGATCTCATTTTACAGATCTTTTCCAATTAATTTAAATTTTACTTACAGACTACTTCTTTTACACGATCCCACAAATAACTAAATTATACCGGACTGGAAGCAGAGTATTCTACTGTCGGAAACGTCCGACTGCAACGTTCTTACTTGTTGAGTTTTACTTTGGTTGGTCAATAAATTGCCACAATAAATTTGTATTTCTTTAATATACTAAAATCTACAAATTACTTCTTTTTCGTTTTTGTAAAGATTACCTTACTAGTGACCTTAAAAGGTATATGTAACATTGACCCAAAACCTGTGGCACAAAATCGATCTTATACCATATTCTGTAAAACTCTAGCAGTCAATTCGAATGAATTAGGTTTCTAGTAAATAGTTGAAAAGGTTACGAAAGGATAGCCGCTCTACCGAAAGTATGGATGAAATCTGGTTAACTAGATTTGAGAGGCTATCAAAGAAGAGGTTACCGAGGAACCTTGTATTTATAAGCTCCAACTGTTTCTTACGTATAACACTTATTCTGAATACTGGCACAAGTACAAGAAGAGAGAGAAGCTTATTGATTAAATAACTGTTTAAACGATATTCGCAGTATCTACACGTTGCACACACACACACACGTACAAACACACACACACACACACACACACACACACACACAGACAGACAGACAGACAGACACACACACAATGCAGAGTCGCACTATGTCTTCCCAAGCTGATTCGACACTTGAATGGGTTGGCCCTTTGATCCAGAGGAAGCCGCTGATTTGACAAGTCAATAACTAAGTGTAAATACAGCCATTGGCGCTGCGCTGCGCCCAGCTAGGGGTCATTGACATCGGCGTGACTGACTGATAAGCGGGCGGGCAGTGGCGATAGCGGCCGCATTCAATCTGTCAGTCAGCCAAGCAGTCAATGTGTCAATCATAATTTAATACGCGACCAATCGCTTCGCAGCTTGTCGTTCGATTTGTCATCGGCTGCCGTCTGCCGTCAGGCCGTGACCAACTAGAGTAAAACAAGCTAAAATAGTTGTCAACATGAATTATTTACAAGCGACGTGCGCGGCATGCGGCATGCGACATGCGGCACTCGACAGGTGCAAGCGACGCGACGCTACAAGACGCGACACGATGCCCTGGCAAACGCGGCGTATGCGTAATGTGAAGTCGACCCTCGCGCTCATTACGGATGCGAGCGCACGCGCACAGCTGCCCAAAAACGGATTGCGGATGGCCAATGTGGCCAGCTATTGGGAGGGGCAGTGGGGGAGCTGAAAGCATTGAAATTAATACGCACCGACAGCAGAAATGTGCGTCGAGTTATGTGGAAAAAAAAGATGAAAATAAAACCAGTTTGGAAACGCGAAATTGACGGACAGGAGGACAGACAGGCGGACAGACGGCGGCCACTCACTCAGTTGAGGTCCAGCCAAGGGCAGCAGGGGCAAGGTACGGGCAGCACATTTAATGGAGTTAAGTGCCCGGGCCCAAAGAGGGAGGGATGAGCAAGCGGAGCCGCGAGCGGGCTGTGCCCGTTGCTCTTTGCTCGCTTGATTAAAAAACGGTAGCAAAGCAATTACAACAACAGCAACAATTCAATTACAAGAGCAGCGCTCTGAAAGAAGCTGCTGATGCGGCTGATGCCCAGCCGAAGGTTGTGAGGCCAGGCCAAAAGCGGCAAGCAATTGCATGACGAGGCTGGCGAGGAGTAGAGGAGTGTGTGGCAGTTGGGGTGTGTAAGTAGTCAGTAGGCTATGCGAGTATTTGACTGCACTACTCGATCTCGCAATTGTCACCATTGATAGTTCGATTAAACACAATCAATACTATCGATACGTTTCGAATTCGATATTAGACATCCGAATTCAATTTCCATTGTCGGTTGAACTAATAATTACTAATTACTGCGACCTATAAGATCTATTTTACCCCGAAAGAGAATACGTTTACTCAAATTACATTTTGAGATATTTTGAGAACACTATTTTTAAGTTTTTATAAAATTGGCTTTTATATTTAGTTTTAGTGAATAATAAATTCAGACCATCTATAAATGTTAGAAAAGTATAATCTTTATTAGTATGCTAAGCAAATCCCGTATAGGACAGTAAAACAATTTAAATTAACACATGACTCTTACCATAATTATTTGAAATACGCGAATATTAAAATATGCAATTATTTTTTGTTTTATGAAGATTTGAAAATTGTATAAAAATCCTTGCAAGTACCAGCTGATGCATAAGAACGTGAGAGTGCAAAAGAGATCAAAAATCGCATTCGTTTGAATCGCTCGCTCTCTCGGCTTTGTTAGCATTGCTGAGTGCGAGAGAAATAGCGATATTGCTTATGCATTGCCTTCTACTGTTGGTACTTGTACTTAGAGGTAGCTATGTATATAGATCGACAGTACACGCTGTTGATGACGTCACAAAAAGTCTTATATCTCAAACTACTGACATATAATTGAGCAAGAATTGCCAGAGAAAATAAATTAAATAACACAAGCTTATAAACTCACTTTCCTGACAAATAATAAAATTATGCATAAATAAAGAAGCCCAACCATAATAAGAATGTCAACAAAGTGTTTTTATACCAACTTCATTGATTTTGAATTATGAAAACCAAAAAGTTGGTTTGTCAGAAACATGGATTCACATTTTTCGGAATAGCTCCGTTTCTATTTCGTGTCAGATAACAATGTCATATTGTGACCAGAGTTGTGAAATATTGCCGAATGATGGCAGTCAATGTTTCAAGCCAATCAAATTCAAAGTCCGCCGTTTTTTCGCTGCATATGTAGAATGCTTCAATATTGCACACATTTCGTCTACGCTGTTATGGCATGTTTGAATGGAAAGAACGTAGCAATTTCCTCCTTACAGCTAACATTTCACAATAAATATTAGATGGCCGGAACTTGCCTTAATTTAGTAATTAAATTGATCTTCCTTGAGATTTTTTCCAGCTTTTTTATATGAAAATTGAGGCTACTGAACTTTATATTTATCTTATTTCTGTACACAAATAATATTTTAATACTATTTTGAAAAAGTTTTATCTTTCCACTGTTTGAAGACTCATCTACATCTCTCCCGCAACTCTTGTTCCATTTCTACCCATCGAAGTGCCCTCGAAACTCAATTGTAGCGCAATGTTTATGAAATATGTAAATCAGCAGGCTCTTCCACTCCACTCCACTGGCAACGCTCCCCCTCGTCTCACTTTTATGAAACGTGTGCTCATAATGCCGCTGAAGAGCCTCAACTGGCTGGGAAACTGCCACAGAGCTGCATTTGCAGTCCAAGCTGAGTTGGGGCGTCAGCTTCTACCACGCAGCGCGTTGCAAGTCGCGCTTTATCATGAGATAAAAAAAACGAAACGAAAGGCAGGCCAGGACAGAACAGGACAGGGCAGGGTAGGGCAGGGCAGTGGCCCTGGGTCTGCGTTTGGGTATTGGGTCTGGGTCTGGGTCTGGGTCTGAGCCTCACCTGCATAGCGATAACCGCAGGCAGCCACCAGCAGGCAGCCAGCCAGGCAGCCAGTCAGTCAGTCACTCAGTCAGCCAACAAAAGCTGCAGGCACCTACCTCAGTCTCAGCCTCTGCCGCTGCCTCTCCCTCTGCTTCGGCCTCGGCGTGCAACTCGTGCCTGACGCCAATCAACTGGTTGCCAGTCAGCGTCCAGCCATGGACTGTGGTTGCATGATTGCTCGAGAGGGGTTGGCGCGGTCTGATTGTGGGGGGGCACGCTGTTTTTCGGGTGACGCCGCCAACCGTTGGAATCGCCGTCGCATTTTGCGTTTCCGTTGCATTTTTCAATGTCCGTCCGCCCGTCCGTTGTTGTTGCAGATTTATATGCGGTTGAATGAACACGCCCGCCGGGCACAGCAGCAACAACAACAAATGTTCATTATCGTCATCATCATCATGGTCTGACAATAACAACAACAACGCTCATGCTGATTTTTCTCTCTTTTTGTAATAAACAAAATTTTAACAAACTTTGCCGTTGTCGAGGCACACACAAACAACAACAACAATTTACAAAGTGTGCAGAAAAATTTCGCATAATTATTTTCATGTTTTTTGTTGCTCGTCTCTCGTCTCTCGCCATAAGTGAAAAAATTTGTTAAAGCGTCAACATTGACAGCGATTTAAGTCATTTTACTGTCATCATTAAGTGTCGGTGGGTTGTGGGTCGCCTTATGGTCTTATTTAGCTGTAGTTTCATTCGACTTGTGGCTCAACTTCATCTCGATGTTTTTGTTGTTCTTTCTGCTGTGTGTCCTGGCTTGTGTGTGGCTTTCCCGACTGAACACAACTGAATTTGGGATGTGTTCACAGCATGATCGAAACAACAGCGAACACAGCGGGTATTTTAATGTTATTTATCTTAAATTAGTATAAGTATCAATCAATAAGTAACCGATCCTAAGCCCGAACCAAACCAGTCTTTTCTCAAAATATCTTTGGGTTCAGGAAACAATATTTATACTGTTTTCAAAAAAAAAAATTT
The DNA here is from genome assembly GCA_035043065.1 of Hirtodrosophila confusa. NCBI lineage: Eukaryota > Metazoa > Arthropoda > Insecta > Diptera > Drosophilidae > Hirtodrosophila > Hirtodrosophila confusa. The sequence continues at coordinate 958,603 of JAWNNI010000170.1, forward strand.
GGAAAGAGAGTTTATTTAGCGTGTGGAATGTCTGTCCGGATAAATGCAGTTTTTTCGACATCCTTGAAACTATCATAGATCAATCTTGGTACACATAATTATGTATAATACCCTCAGTTTATAAAATAGCCAACATTTATTTTCAATTTAATTTAAAAAGATATACGGTTGATTGATAGGAAAAACCAAAACATTCTATGTGTTATCGAACTAAGTTGAAAGTTAGTCACATTTATCTATCTATATATATAAAACAGTTTGTCCTGAATTGTCACTGACTGATTGGCAGTCGCACAGCCCAAACCGTAAGAGCTAGGATGCTGAAATTTTCACAGTAGTTTCCGTCTATGTCAAAAGTGCACACTAAGGCGGGATTTTAGAAAATTTATAGCAGAAGCGTGTGAAATGAGGAAAACTGCTGTATGAAACTTTTTTGTTTACTAACCAATCGGCTTCAAACTCATTTTCGAAGAACTATTTGTGGGTTCGGAAAGACACGCGAAGAAAACAGTAGTCTGCATGTCAAATTTGATGACCTTACCTGTACAGGTGTGGGAGATAAAGATGTTTCTCATTTGTGGGGAGGGGGTGGGGGGATGATGATGCAGATCTGTCCAGGCGATCAACATAAGTCTAGCTATGAAAATGTTCGGCGATCTCGCCACTTCATAAATTGAGGGTATACACCAACATGTGTACCAAGTTTGGTTGCTCTAGCTTCAAGGGTTTGGAAAAAATTGCGTTCATACGGACAGACGGACATTTCGCAAACCCGATATATTCTTTTTTCCTTCGGGAACAGAGTATAAAAATCATTCGACACACATTTCACCCATTTTGGAAAATCTACCCCTATGAGCAGAAAAAAGGGGTGTCAAAGTTGTATGGGCGTAAGTCTACACTAAGTATATTTCGCCGGGCAACGCTGGGGTTTTACCAGCTTGATGCTGGCCCCAGGAAATAATTTATATTTTTTTGAGTTTCATCGATAGATTTCACATAAGACTTGACTGTCAGAGGTTCGGGACACAAATTGCTTTTGTGTAGTCATCATTTCCTTCGAGTACTCGTAAGTGCCCCATTTAATTAATTCTCTTAATCTGCGAGATATATTCAGCAGTAAAAAGGTATTCCCAAATCGGTGTTTTAACCAACTCAACTTAAGGTAAATCTCCTAGTTAGAACTGACTCTTCACAACTACTTCATAGATAACATGCACCTTAAAGCTGCGCTGCCATCGGCTTCTGAATACCATTGCAGCCATGCCTCACACCAACACCCCGCTTCAAACCCTTGCCACGCGAAGCGCGCCAAAGCGTGCTGCAAAAATTTGCGCTCGACTGACAGCGAAGAAAAGACGCAAGAAAAAAATAAGGGTAAACTGCAGCTACAGGCAGCGAAATCAATTAAAAAACTTTTGCCAACATATTCGCAGGCCCAGAGCAGCAGGATTAAGGATTAAGCATCTAAATTACGAGCTCCAAGTGGCTTGTTGGGTAGATCGGGAAGGGGGTCGTCAAATTGGCAATTTGCGAATAATGCGGATGAGCATTAATTAAATTTCAATGCAGTTCTTAAAGGGTTCGCTAACCTACCCCCCTCGAGTAAGGCAATTGCCCCCTCTGCAGCTGTCAAAAAGAATTGTTCAAGTGTATTCGAAATGTCTTCGGACAGATAGATAGACAGACAACAAGTTTAAACAGTCCTAGGCTGTTGGTCGCCACGCCCCGCTTGGTAGAAGTTTTTCGCCTTATTTACGCCTCCTCCCCTCCACCCCCTCCAGAAAAGAAAGGAAAAACCAAGCAACGAGCCGTTCTCAACAGTTTTCTGTATTTTGGTTGTTTTCATTTTCCTTTCGTGGCTGAAAACTTTTTTGGCACAGACATTAATCTTGAAAAAGAAAATTTGCATGAAATTAAAAAAGTGAAAATATTTTAGCTACAACAACAAGAACAACAGCAACTGGGGTGAATAGGGCAGGGGGTGTCGCGGGCTGCGTAAAACGGAAAAGTGAAATTTGCAAGCACTTAACAGAGGCATTGACTTGCCGGTTTCTTGCGTCTTATAGGGTGACCCTCAAGAGCAACCCGCACTCTGCGTCTTTATTTGGATTGGGGGCAACAATTCTCGAAGGCAGGAACAGGCCGTTAAATTGAAAAACAGTTGCTTGAATTTAAGTAAACTCTACAAATATTTGTAATATTCAATACACAATTGGTCTGAATTGCATATGTTTAGTATGAAAACCATTGTAACGATTATAAGTTTTATTCAGTCCTGGTCCCATTTCCGATTTCGATCAATTTCTTCTTTTTTTCTGCATTTTAGCATTCAATCTCTGTTATTTTATAAACAACTTGATTTAAACTTAAATTATATAAATTACAAGAACTACTTAATCAAAAAACAAGTAAGAACCTTGCAGGGGGTTCGGAATCAATAGTCTGTATGTCAAATTTGATGACTATCAGGTGTGAGAGATATAGATTGTGCTCATTCTTGACACTTGTTATGTTATGTCTGGTTATCAATTTATTCGAATTCAAAATTATTAGCTGTCCTGAATTCCAAAAAAATAATGAAACAAATTAAATCGGCTTGAAAAGTTATCCCATTGAGGTCGTTGAAGGTAAACTATTCGAACATAACATCAAACGAAATTATAATACCCTGCTAGGGTATAAAAAGAAAAATACATTGCTATTAAATGCCAAAAGTGGCAAACCAAATCGAAAACGATTCGGAATGAAATGTAATTAGAAATGGGATAAGGCGTGATTCAAAATATGAGATCATTTAGATGTGAATGATAAATCCTTTATTTTTACTCACTAAATAATTATTTTGTGTTTCAAATAAATTTGAACAGAGACCACATTTTGCTCAATTATTTAAAAACAATTTAAAACGTCAAGTTCCCGAATGCTGATACTCTGTTTCAAGTCCAGTGTATTTTGGTTATGCATGCGGTCGGAAGGGGACGTGAAAATGTCAAATTTGGTTACTCTACCTGTACAGGTGTGGGAGATAAAGATTTAGCTCAATTGCGGGTTAGGGGGTGGGGGTGGTAACATTGTTTTGAAGCAGGTCTGTGCAAATATGGTAACTATAACTATAAAATTGTGGGGCGATGTCGACACATTATAAAAAACTTTTGAAACAGAGTATAATAAGTGATATTAATATTGACAGACCACTATACCTGTACGTAAATATGCAAGAACATGAGTATATATGCATGCATGCTTTTAAGTCCAGATCGTGGGTAGGTGAGCATTTAACTAGATAGCGAGAAAATGGTTATAACTACGAGTATTACATTTCCTACGACCAATCCACCATTTCTCTGGCTCAATGACAAATTTAAGCCACTTTTCGTTATTGTGCTTGCCAAGCCAGCAACCAAATTTGGTTATAATAAAATTAAAGCCCAAAAATTGCAACATTTTGAAGCAGGCTAAGGAATTTCCGGACGGAATCCTTTCCACTGGTATGCGTAGGCAACACTTTAAATATTTAATTACGTAATGCCCGTAATTCTCTGTCAGCCCTTTTGCCACTTTTTGGCTGCTGTTGCTGCTGCTGAGGCTCAGCAAATTGTTGTTTACCCCCTACACCCACACCCACACCCACATCCTCCCCACTGTCCCCATGCAGGGAAAAAAACAAAAAGGCGCTGTGAAAAGAGCTTTGATATTCTTTTGTTGCCGCCAAATCCCGCCAGTTTGCAGCATCAGCTTCCAGTTGCCAGTTGGCACAGGCAACATGCCTCAAGTGTTTGCGGCGGCCACCGCCCATGCCCCAAAAAAACAAACTGCTGCCCCAATCTCCAGCTCCAGCTGCCGCCACTCGCAGCTGGCGCCTGCAGTTTGTAGCTCTCGACACACACAATGGACGCATTTGCATTTGACGCAATTTGGTGTGGTATGCGTAGAGCCAAAGCGAAAGCAGCTCCACCAGCTCCAACAGCGCCAGCAGAGTACCAGGTACCACCCTCCCATTGCCCAACTTATTACTTTAGTCTGCTTTCAGGCGCAAGAATTTCATTCATTCATTTTCACATTCACTCGCTTTGCTGCCATTTGCGTTAAAATGTGATTTTTCACTTGACTTTTTAATTATGCGGCAATGGCAGGCAGGCTGGCGGACAACAACAACAACAACAACAACAGCAACAACAACAAAATAAATACACCTACTTGAGCGCTGCCTTTGTGGAAACGTGGCTTGGAATGAGCCCGAAGCTAACCGAAAAGTTAAGCAGTAAATCTAAAAACATAGACGGCAACAGGGAGAGCTAAGGTGAGGTCTACGAGATGTATTGTATAGCCTATGGCACGGGTTAGATTTTGTTGATTTTGCTGTGCTGGCAAATTGCAGAGATTGAGTTGATATATTTGTGTGTAGTCAGGTGAAACTTGGGACGGGACTTGATTAGGATTGGTTCAGCAAAAAATAGCTTAAGCAGCACAAATTATGTGTACAATTAAAGCTAGGTAACTGCCCTGCTGAATTATTTGTCTTATATTGCCTTTTTTTAAACTATACCTAATCCAACTGAAAACCCTAATTGAGTCCAAAGGAGTTTTCTTCGTATCTCGCAAAGGGTCCAAAATTCTGTTGTACCTAGTTTTTCAATTACCAAAGCGTTAAAAAACTTTTAATTAATAAGGAACTTACTAAACTATTTTGAAGCCCTCCTCTAAATAAATGCAGATGCTATTTTAACAATATTACCCGGCAGGACCTGCACAACTTAACACAAATTTTCCTCCTTGGGGCAGAATTCCAATATAAATTGACCATCACCACCATTTCCCGTTCATTGGACGAAATGTTTCACACGTGAAACCAGTCAAAGGTTTTTAGTGATTTACTTTAAGTATGAGCTTCAAGTGAAAAGCTTAAAAAAAAGTTGATTTTCAGAGTTTTCGCAACCATTTTCCGACAGTGGTATCAATTTTCCAAAATTAGTGGGAAAAATGACTCGGAAGCCGATCGGATGATAATCAAAATGTTTCATACAACATTTTACCATCAAAACTGGTGAATGGAATTTTCCAAAATCCTATCTCATTCTGGTTGCTGGGCTCATTCTTATCATAATAGGAAACTACTCTGAAGGATTCAGTACTCTATATCGAACGGTTTGGCATGTGCGTTGATCATCGTTCAAATTGTCAGCACGAACGCTTTTTATACTCTGTTCCCGAAGGGAAAAAGAGTATATTGGGTTTGCGAACGCAATTTTTTTCCACACCCTTCAGGCTAGAGCAACCAAACTTGGTACCCTTGGTATCCTTAATTTATGAAGTGTCGAGAGCGTGAGTGAGCAAAATATATAGTACTCTTTTTATGCTTTTTACCCATTTTTAATAGGCTTAAGTCTTATATAAAAAGAAAAATTGCTTAAAATTTAAATTAAATATTTACTCATTGATCTTTACTAGATCAACTTGTCTTCTCTATTGGTTTCCTTCTCTATCTGTTTAAGGTTTAAAGTGTAATTATAAAGACAACTTAATCAAGTAAAGCTCAACATATACATACTTTTATGGAAACTCACAAATGTACTTTAAACGATCCTAAGCTTGTAGTTTTACAACACTTTGAGGATCTCATTAGAAAAGTTGACAAACTTTAGTTGGCACTCAAATTAGTTAGTGTTCCATAAGGCTTCAAATTTTTCCACAAGCTGTACGACCGTAAAACTGTTTCCCGAGAAAAACATAGACTACTTAGATTTGTTCAATCGTGTTAAATTTGCATACAAATGAGTGCATTGCGTGCACAGGTTCCCCTTTCCCTTTAGCAACCCCTCGGCATACAGCTTGTCTGGGTTGAAAAACTTTTGGTTCGCTGCTGTGCGGTCCTCATTCGTTTTCTCAGTTCCAGCCACGCCCCCTGTTAGCGCCTTTATGCAAATGGCTTAATTTAAAACATCAAATTTTGCACTTTACGCTGGCCCCCAATCAGAAATTTTGCCAGTCGACAACGATGAAGACGACGACGGCTCATTGGAAACATTTGAAATCATTATTATATCACTCACAGACAGCCGGGCGAGAGCATCCACATTATGGTGATGAGGGAAGGCGCCCTCACTACGTCGTCATCATCATCATAATCATTATCGTTGTCTTCATTTTTATGAAGTGTCATTTCTGTATAACATTTGCGCCTATAAAGCAGACGCCTAAGCCCAAAAGGCGCACACCCCTTTTGGCCAGACAGACGGACAGACAGACACTCATTCATTTATTCATTCATTCATTCAGTCAGTCAGTCAGTCATTCACTTGAGCTTGAGCCTCCGTCTAAGTTTTTGCTCCGTTCTGTTTATACCCTGTTCATAGAAATGGTTAAAGTTAGTCCCATACATATATTTATGAAAACCTATAAGACATAGAACTACGATCTTCGGTACACTTATACTGTAGCACATTATCTATCGATCCTGAAAGTTTCATTACAATCGATTGTGGTATTATGTATGTATGTATGTAAGTGGAAATAGTGCTCTCGACCCAAGTAGAAGGTATCTCCTAGTCGAGCCGTGATTCTGCTGTAGACTGGAGTGTTCTTACTGTTATTTTCCTTTATCTCTACGCAATCATTTTTCCTGTTTCTTTTTGCTGGTTTCGCTTTTTTCTTATTTTCCTTCTTCTGCTTCTTTTCTGCAATTTGTGCGCCCTTTTCATTTGTTTTACTGCTGTTGTTGTTGCTCCTTGAATTTTTCATGCCGTACGTTTTGCCAACGTCGAGGAACTTAAGCGGAAAATTCATAGAGCCTATTGTTGCTTCGGACGTAGGTGGGCGGGGAAAGGGGTCTTATGAAGTTTTTGCGCGCGAGGCATTTGGGGCTGCCTGAGCGGCATGGCGTATACTTAATAACAGTTAAATTAAACTTAATTATATTTTAATTGAATTTGCAAGGAGCCAGCTGAGATGGAGGGCGGAAGAAGCTTCCCTTTCAACTGTTCATATTCTATGCCTGCAAGTAATATGACATTGATATAATTTCAACCCCGTCCCAAAGCTTTCAACATGTCAAACTACTTACTCGTAACTGCCGGCGATTTGACCACTTGTCACAACATTTGCCAGCAACGAAGGCAATCATAAGCATCAACATCATCATCATCGTAATCAACATAATCAACATCAACGAGCAATATACTACACTCGTAATGTTCATTTGCAATATCAACATCAACAATTCCGCCCACTCCCTCAAAAATATTGCCCATACGCTCCGTTTGACCAGCAGCGACCCACAAACCATTCAACGTTTTTCTCCTCACTTTTCTCACTTTTCGCATTGTCCAGTCGGGCCAGCATTTGCCGTTTATTGAGCTGTCCGGTTGTCCGGATGTCCGCACTGTCCAAGTTGTCCAGTCGGTCAGCTTTAGACATTTTTATGGTTTCATTGACATTTTTGCCTGTGGCTACAACTCACGCTCAAATGGCCGGGAAATTGATATTGTTGGGTACTAAATAAGAAATTATAGATGGGTTTGCAAAACATACATTTAAAAGAAATTAGTTTGTACATAGTAATTTATGTATTGTTAGGTATATACGTGTGTAAATGGAGTGCTACACGTCTATAAACAGGTTCGAAAGTGAATTCAAAATGGTTCGAAGGCGGTTCGGATTGCTATCTTAATAACTATTTGAGATATGATAACGAAATTTGGTATGCCGATAGCTATAACACGGATAAATGTATTCCCAGCTTAAAACCTTTTGAAATTAATGAATTGCATTACTTAATTAAAGTATATTCAAGTTGAATTTAGTTAACAATCATCTCAAAATTTGATTCGAATCTGAAATATGATATATATTTAGCTGGAAATACTAAGATACACAATCGGTCAAAACTCAATGATAACGAATTTTGACTTGAATTACATGGATAAACATCTCTGTGCACCACTTAAGGTTCAAACCAGTTTCAATATATAGCTCGATCAGAACGAAACTCAAGCCCCTTCTTACCTATAAGACCTTTCAGATACGAAGCTGAACATTTGTATGGTATAGTGCTGGATAAAACCATTCCAAGCTAAGTCTACAATCGATTCAGTAGACGTATCTCCGCTTTGAAAACTGCTTCTGATCCGGGCTCTCCCTATTTGCGCAGATTCGTTCCACTGTGCACTCTGACGCATTTACTTGGCAATTTCTTTCACATAAATTAAATTTGCTTTTAGCTGCAACTGGCAAAGCGTGCGCTCGGCTCATGCAAATTAATCATATTGATTAACCAATTAATTGCCAAACATGTTTCGCTTTGCGCTCAGATTTTCAATCAGAAATTAAAGCGAAATAAATGTAAAGGCAGCAGCCAGAAATCCAAGCTGAGCTCCTCCATGGCCTCAGAGCCGCGGCGACTGCCTCAAACTGGAAATGATTTATGTACTGGCTGTGGGGCAGCAGTCCAGTGGGCGGGGCGGGGCTGGGGTGAGGGACAGGGGACAGGGGACAGGGGCACCGTTGTGGCTGTCAATATCACACGCTCCGCAGTCCGGCTCTGATTATCGGCAAACGATAATGAACTTGGATGGCAGCCCGCGCCGATGTTCGATTGGCGGTTTTGGCGCGTTTTTGTGCAATGAAATGTAAAATGTGCTTCAAATTGACATTTAATTGGCTTAGAAATGACTGAGCAACAGCGAGGGGGGCAATGAGAGGGGGCGAGAGGGAGTCACCAAAGAGTTTAGAAACTTCAGTAAGTTGATACAATTTGCTTAGCATAGCGGCCCGTGCTTAATGATGATATATTTTATGGCTAGTCATTAGCCCAGTCGGGCAGGGCTTAAACCTTTGAGTAGGGTCAAGGTGACTGGACAACTTTATGTTGGTATTTGTGGCCCAAAGGGTCTACGAAACACACAGAGGGGCAGACGGGGACGATTTTCAGAGCAAGAGAAATAACAACAATCAATCAGTTGGACTTTTGCTCCGATTTCCCCTACCAAAACTTGAGATAACATTGTTATCTTTGCAGTTATGTTTATCTAAGGTAGGATATAATGCTTTTGGGTTTCTAAGATACAATATTTATGAAATTGCTTGTGTAAAACACAAAGCGTATGCACGAAATGATCATGTCATAAACCCATCCAGCGACACCCTTAAACAACCCCCAGCACAAAGCAATCCCTTGTGGCGTGCCCCTCCCTACCCCTACCTCTTTAGCAACTTTCAATTTCATAGCTGCCACTCAACAGTATTAATCGTAATCCTGTTCCAAGCCAATTTGGTGCGGGCTGCCTTGCAAAAATTTCAATTATAATTAAAACCGCTTAGATGCCAATGACAACTGCGGTCGGTAGGTTCAAAAAAGCGTAATAAGCTCGGCCGGCTTCCCATATTAAAACACAACAATTATAATGATGCATGGCCGATATCGAAACGTGGGGCCAATTAACTCCCGAAATGAGCGCACAAATTAAAGTTTAACACAGAACAACAACTACAACAACTACAGCAACGAGAGCAACTGTCAGACAATCGTCGGACAGTATATAATCTATATCACAGCTGATTTGCTTGCTCGGCACATCATCGCCCCCTCTGACATCACCCCTCGCTTTGTTCGGCTGTCTGCCCTCATCATTCGCATTGTTATGCGCCAGTGCCCAAATCTCTGGTCGGCTGACTGGACGCCGCGTTCAGACCCTAATCGCATTTCAATCATCAATGAGCGTGGCAGCCAAAAGACAAACCGTCGAGTCCCAGGTTCAGGTTCAAGCCAAGACCCTGTTTCTGTTCCTGTTGCCGTTCCCGTTCTCGTTCCCAGTTGAGGGAAATCCTCCAGCGGACGTCATTTGCAGGGACCATTTTGGCCTCTCGTCTCTGTCAATATGGCAGCGCTCGGATTACCTATCCACAAATATACGAGTACGTATTCGTATTCCTATTTGTATTCACGTAACTGACAATTCAGTTCATTTTCTATGCAAGAAACATTTTCCCTCGTTTTTGGCTAAAGGCAAACCCTAAAAAAGATGATCAGGAAAACTTAGCTTGGCATTTTCTTGAATGATTACATGCAGTTTTCTGCTTCTTTTTTCTTTTTGGTAGACCGGCTATTACATGCAACTTCTATTAGACAAGTCAAAGGAGGGCAATGACAAGTCCAAGCTGGAAATGGAATATAAACTGTGTCCATGTCTTGGCTCTCAGACCATTCCCGTCTCTATCTCAGTCTCAGTCTCTGCGCTGTTTGCCAAGGACATAATGAACAGAACTTCCGCTACTTCCGTGCAGCAACAAAAACATCTACAAACAAGTAAGAATGCTATAGTCGCGTATACCCGACTACGAAACTCCCTGTACCCAGGTCTAAAACATCCAATCACATCTAAGTCCACTTACCCATACACACACACATACACAAAGACGCACGCACACAGGCGGCAAAAGTGGCTGTGCTTCTTCTTCCCCCTCTCGCTGCATTACTGAATCTTCTATCGTGAATAACTTCCGTGTTTATTATCCGATCGACTTGAAATTTGGACAGTAGGTTAAGAGAGACTAAAGTATTGTACATGCCAAATCTTAAAGCTATATCTTGAAAATTGTTACTGTAAAACGGTTTTAATCGATTTGCGGGGGAACGGGGGAGATATTTGAAATTGGAAACAAACTTGATCTGCGTATGGTATACAGGAACCTACATTCCAAATTTGGTGTCTCTAGCTTTTATAGTTGCTGAGATCGACGCGTTCATCCGGACAGACGGACAGACGGACGGACGGACAGACGGACAGACGGACAGACAGACGGACATGGCCAAATCAAAATCTCTTTTGATACTGATCAAGAATATATATACTTTATAGGGTCGGAGATGTCTCCTTCTGCCTGTTACATACTTTTGCACAAATCCAATACCCCCTTTTTACCCATTTTATGGGTACAGGGAGTAAAAACATCTGAAAGTACGAGTATTGTGCAAATGACTCCTTTGAAGTCAAATGTTGATGAGACAGCATTTGTTGTGTAGGCAGCATTAAAAGGATGTACACAAACAAGTACATATCAGAGGGTGAATAGTGAATGGAGACCGAATGCCTGAATGAATGTCCACTGGAATTTTTGTGGCTGTCATACAAGAGGCCTAACCAGAGGGTTGAAGTCCCTGTATCTTGGCCAAAGGAATCAAATCTTATCTGTAAGCCACGAAATTTAAATGGGCTGACTAAATACTCAACGATTCTGATTTCTTTGGGAAGTAAAACTTAAATTCTATGAGTACTTACTAGAGACCATAGCAACCAAATACGTAGCTCGGTTAAGAGTTCTATGAAAATGACAAGTATCCTTTAAACTGCGTTACTGTTGCTTACAGGTTTCAATATTAGTAATACTCGGTTCCCCAAGATTATATTGAGCTTGTGCAATGTCTGTCTGTCTATCTGACTGTCTGTCTGTATAAATACTTGTTTGTTAATTGTGTGTACCCACCTTTATAAGACAGTTTGTTCGAAATGTCTGAATGATTGACATATTTATAATTGTTTAATGCTCTGCTTGCCTGCACTGCCGCCGAGCTACTTGATGTCTATGTATGTATGTAAGAGAATTTGTTTGGGAGTTTCATACCTGAGTACACGGTGTCTCGTTGTCGGGTATACACGACTAGAGCATTCGCACTTGTGTTCCTTTCGAAACAGAGTATACACAGTAACAAAATTATAGTTTCATTTTTAAACCTTCCTCTAATTATTTTATAAATTTTTTGAACTTAGTTTAATTTTATTGCCTCATGACGTTAATTTAAGTGCATACTGGTATTTATTTTAAGCTTTTTATCATTTTACGTATTCTAAATTGGTTTCATTTTAATACTTCCTAGCACTGTTATAAATATATACACACCAAATTGGTTGTAGATTGAAACTGTTTCTTATACCATAGCAGAGGGTTTAATAATATTGTGTCGAAATGTGTAATGGACTGAAGGAGATGTTTCCGACCCAACAAAGTATATATATTCTGAATCAGCATGAATAGCCGAGTCGATATGTTTATAAAGATATCCTCACCAAACTCACCCAAACCGAGTCTCTGGAAAGTTTATACAATCTGAGTGAGAGTTTTATTATACTTCAAATAGTTTCCTATAATTTAATCGAAATCGGACCACATAGGAGCAAATTGAGTTTTGTATAAAAACGTTGCTGCTAGGGTATATAACTTCGGCATTTCGAAGATGGCCGTTCTTTCTTGTTTCCTTTGTATTTACACAAGAAGCCTTTTTTTGTGGCTCTTGCAAATAAGTTGTAAAATAAAATGGTTGTTGTCAATATTTTTTGCAACTTACTTCCAAGAGAATAAAAATAAGCTTCTTGAGTGAGAAATGTTTAAAAATGCTCCTTGTGTAAATACTTTTGACTACCTCTTTATGTTATTACTATAAACTGCTGTACTGAGAGCAGTTGCATTGAAATCTGATACGTATAGAACATTTTGTTAATGGTAATGCTGAACACTATTATACTCGAAACTGCTATACATGTGAGCTGTTATATTAAACGTACATATCAATACCAAATAAAATCAGTTCAGATGCAGTTTTATTCTTCGCTCTTCCACTAGACATCTTCCGTGGTACGAAAGTTGGATCCGCATAATTAAGATATTTTTGCACAAGAATCGTAAAAGATTGGCTAGAGAGAACTCTTTATCGATAACCTAATCACTGTTATTATAATTATCTTCCCATCCCTTCCGAACCCTTTGTGAACCCCTTCCTCTTGAGTCCTGCCCATTTTGACTACTTTGGCCGATAAAATGGTCCCAACAAGTCAGAGTCTTAGCCATTGCCACATTTCAATTTTGTATGTACATATGTATATATTATTTTACTCAACTCAATATTTTTAAACTAACTAAATTAATTAATAACCATACTGTGAACTGTTATACTTGACTGGAAACTGTTTTATTGAAAACCGTCGTACATATCTTTTTACTCCCTGTACCCATAAAATGGGTAAAAGGGGGTATTGGATTTGTGCAAAAGTATGTAACAGGCAGAAGGAGACATCTCCGACCCTATAAAGTATATATATTCTTGATCAGTGTCAAAAGAGATTTCGATTTGGCCATGTCCGTCTGTCTGTCCGTCTGTCCGTCCGTCCGTCTGTCCGTCTGTCCGTCTGTCCGGATGAACGCGTCGATCTCAGCAACTACAAGAGCTAGAGACACCAAATTTGAAATGTAGGTTCCTGTATACCATACGCAGATCAAGTTTGTTTCATATTTCAGATATCTCCCCCGTTCCCCCGCAAATCGATAAAAACCGTTTTACAGTAACATTTTTCAAGATACAGCTTTAAGATTTGGCATGTACAATACTTTAGTCTCTCTTGATCTACTGTCCAAATTCGATCGGATAATAAACACGGAAGTTATTCACGAAAGAATATTCAGAAATGCAGCGAGAGGGGTGAAGGGGAAGCACAGCCACCAATTAAATGCCTCGCTTGCGCTGTCGCTTTTGCCGCCTGTGTGCGTGCGTCTTTGTGTATGTGTGTGTGTATGTGTAAGTGGACGTAGATGTGATTGAATGTTTTAGACCTGGGTTCAGGGAGTTTCGTAGTCGGGTATACTCGACTATAGCATTCTTACTTGTTAAAGTTTGATCTGCGACTCAAATTCCGAGTATAATTACTATAATTACTTCCCAGTTTCACTCATAGCCATAGACTGGGAGAACCATAAGTCCTTTATCTAGCTTTTGCTGCTCTACAGGTCAGAGACAATAGGAATTACAGTCCTATTGATGTCAATATCTATGAATGCCTAATTTATTTGTTTCTATCACAGATTCATATGCAATGCGTCTCTACCCTAGCAACTTTTTGACAATGCGACTTAATTACACCACACACACACATACACACACACACACACACACACACACACACACACACACACACAGACACACACGCTCATAATAATCAAAGGGCTCAAAACACACAGCACTGCAAATATGCAACTATGAATGGCACTTGGGGAGCATTGGTATTGCCAGTAAGGATAAACCAATTAAACTGACTCCGAACCCAGTTCGCAAATGCCGAGCGGCCAAGCGTCTGTCTGCCAATTCAAACAACAGAATTCAACTAACCAACAATGAAAACCTCAAAAATCTGCTGCCAGCTAAAGTGCCATGACTACTAATGCCTCGGCTAATGCCAATGCACAGGACTAGAGAGCAGGACGCCACCCTGACAGCTCCTGAGTTCTCCCAGGGAGTTCGCAGGTTGATGGCATGACTGCATATTTCGACATTTATGTGGTCGTCATTGGGTGTCGTTTTGTGTCGTTGATTTCTTGCTTAAGCGTCGCGCGATTCAATTTCAAATCCTGAACACATTTCCACGAGTGGCTGACTCCAGGACTCGGCGTCGACGCCCCAAATCGTCAATGCCGGGACGAGATGAGAGGGGTTGAGACGGCCAGGACAGGACGGGACAGTACAAGCCAATGCAGGGCAGCTAACAATGTTATCTCGTAATTTTACACGTCGATGATTTCAGGCGAATGAGTTTGATTCGATTGTCTCAAGTTTTTTGCAATTGTATGAAGCACCACCTAAAAAGGATGCGCTACCACTACAACAACAACAACTGCACACATCTACAATGTGGTGCACGCTGGTGACGACGCCTTTGACATGCTTTTGACAGCCAAGCGCCGCGCCGCCCGCTGCGCCTTGCCACAGCAACAGGGGCAAGAAGCGCCAGGACTAGGGCCCTGAGCCAGGAACAGGACAGCTGGCTTCGAGCTGGCGTGACAGGCGACAAGCAACCCCGTTTCAGGTTGTCACTTTCCCGCTCCACAACTTATGGTATAGACCTTATCCCGGACTCTAACTTGGACTAGGACTCGTGTGCGGCTGCAATAAATTGTTCAAATGCAACAGCCCGAACTGTTCGTGCCGGCATAGAACATTAGAAAAGGGTTCACGTAGTGCTCGCCAGACCCCCAAAATTTGTAGACACAACGACGGCATTTGAATGACATGCAAAGTTGTCGCCCCGCTCGAAACTTTTGGTGAAAATAATTTCAAATTTTCCTTTTTTCGGCTTGGCAAAGAGTTTAATACCCGTCCAAGATAGTGATGACATATTTTTCCAGCTCAAAATAGGGCTAGAAAACGCTAGAAAAGCCTAAAAATCAAATCTAGCAAAATATGAACTTTGCAGAAATGCAAATTTAACAGGTGGAAAAAGGAGAAGAATATTCATATGCAAAGCAGTAATTATATTGCTCGTTTAATATATTAAAGACCGTTTCGTGAAATTATATATTCTAAGCTATCCCACTCAAAAACTTATATTCTTTAAACAAATGATATAATATAAGCAGAATACAGGATACCTCTGAAAATCCATCTCAAAGTGCAGGAAATAGTGGAAAAATAGCTAACAAAAAACTCAACACTAATCCTTGCTACCGTGCAGTGCGCATCCTTTCATTGTCGTGGTAATCAAATAAAAATCAATGGCTTGTGAAATTCAAATTGTGACTACGACGAGTGCGACTCGCAACAGTTCGCGGTAGAGACTTTGTCCATCGTCCAACTACTAACCCATTCCTGCCCTTCTCTGCCCTTCCCTCCCATTTCCCCCACTCTTAACTTGTGAAACTCATTTCTTCAAGTGCTTCGAGGCGCTCGCGTCTGTATCACGTGCCCAATTCTCATTTGCCGTTAGCATTCGAAATCGTTGAAGTTAATGATCTGATGCAGTCTAGCACACAATCTATCTATAAGCCCTTAGCCCAGGAAACTAAATCAACTGTCATTAGAGTAAGAGTAAGTTGACTGCGCCCAGATGGTAAAGGCGAAGAAGAAATGATCTAGGGAGGAGTCAGGGGACATGGGACTGGGCAGGGACAGAAGCAAGTTTCAGTTTTACCCAAGTCTCTGCATAAATTAATTTTTAAACAGCAAACGAGTTCTAGTTTAGGGGTTTGGTGTGATAGTTAATTATTGGGTTTATTTTCGGCTGGTGTTGTTTACCTTTAAATGATCTGAAATGTTGGAGGAATTTCAATTACTTTGCAAAGTGGTCATGGAAGTGAAAGAACGATTAGGCAACAGGCAGACGGGACTTGAAGGCTCGGGTGGAAATGTTCTTTAATTTTAGTGGTACGCAAACTAGTCAGATGAGAGAAGCTTTTAATCTATTAAATAGTTTTTTGGGTGTAAATCAAAGATAAGGGTAACAATACCTTTGGTGTGTTTAGGGTATCAACAACATACGCCAAGGAATAGATGACCAGCACAGTTTAGCAATCCTAACATCCGAACCACGTTTTTTTAACCATTTATAACTTATAGGCATACACAATTCGAAAATTGCTTAGGGTATGGAAGTAAGTCTGTTTGTTCTTGATATCAAGATATCATTCTCTCTGCTCTTTGTTATTTCAACACTCTAAGCTTTTTACTAGAAGAGCCCAGTCTTTAAAAGTGAACGGCTTACTCAAACTTTCTCCCTGTCTGCCCACTTATTTTGTCACAATACACGTCACTAAAGGAATTGTTGTATCATCCCCTGGATCTGCACCTTTCATCAATCTGTGTTTCCGTCCGGCTAAGCCCATTTCCTTAGAAACAAACAAGAAATTAACTTCATATGTTTGAAGCAGCGAAGCGCAAAGCTAAACCACAGCAATGCCAAGCAATACCCAACAGGATGTTTCCCAGGGGCACTCACCACCCTCCCACCTCAATCGTCACTTTTCATTCCGCCTTTTTTTGCAGTTAGCCAAGAAGCAGTTCAAATTTCTTTAACAATTTTTTATTAAATGACAAATACTTTGCCAGGGTGACGCTGCAGGCAAATGTTGACATTTGGTGGGGTGTGCGTGTTGGGTATTAGCTTACATTTGCACCCCCACTCCAACCGACAACTCCCAACCCTCCGGAAAACTCAACTAAGCCGTGTGTAATAATTATGCTAACGACTGTCAATTGCATGGGCCCGGCGCGACGCGGCGCGAGGGCTGCAAATTGAATAGAGCATTCTGTGACAGTGATACAAACCGCAAGATAAAGCCGAGACACGACCATCTTGGAAGGGTTGTTCCTTTTCCGCATTGTCTCAAGCGATTCGGGGTCTAAGACGTGCCGCGATAGTTGGATCGCCCCTTAGATTCGCATAGACCTCAAAATCACAGCCCTTTTATTTGGAAATTAAACTCTCTTGGCTTTTCACAGTCAATTGACTTTAAACGCTGCTGAGACCCCTTTATACCCCATGCCCATGCCCTGTACCCCACCAATCGTTTGATTATAGAAGCAACTGTTATTTGCTTGTTGTCAGCTTTTCACACACATGGAACCAACGGGTTGTGGGTAACCCCGCCTCCATCACTGGAACGGATCGCTGCCGCCCATTACTTGCAGGCACTTTGAGACTTTCTCCGAGACTTTAAATCCCGACTTCGACCCCGTCCAAATCAGAGTCCGATTCCAAATTCGATGCTGTCTGCTGAAGCTGTTTATGCCGTGTTCTGAGCCCTTCTGCTAGCCGCTCTTCAAGTGTTTGGTTGTTGTTGCTGTTGACGCATCACTGTCTGCGCCTTTGAAGCATCAACCTCTGTCGCGGCCCCTGACCCCTGGCCTGCTCCCAAACTTCAGCGACTTTGCATTAAGATTATGTAAATTTGTCGGCACTCAGAACACAAAAAACACACTTGAAGATGCGCGTGTTTCTGGCAGTTTTCAAGCCAAAAACCCTCAGACCTCAAAAAAAAGGAAATGCCAAATGCTTTTCCGTTTCGCGTTGACTTAAAGTTGCCGAAAGGAAATTGCTTTAAATTTATGCCATGTAAATCATAAAATCATTTTGCTATTTTAATTAAAACTGCCAGCCAAAAGGTAAAAGTAAAAGTCAACCCTTTCGTCCCAACCGTCCTTTAAAAAAGGACGCTCAGCTGTCGCTTTTAAGTTTTGTGCGTTTAATTTTCTGCCATTTTCACTTTTCTTTGCCGGCTGCCTACAGTTATCAGCATCGCCCAGCCACGCCCATGCCCCCCGAGCCCGCAATCGTCCTTTGTCAACACTCTGGCAGACGCATGTGCCACTCGAGGCACACACACTCAGTTAAGTCTAGAAAAACTTTCGTACCTATGCTAACTGTAAGTAAAATGTTTGGTCGTAGTTTTCTTGTTTTTATCCCTATCCTGTACTGTCCTTTTACGGGGAGAGGGCCTGCTTCCCCCAGAGCCAAGCATAAGGAAATTTATTTGTTGCCCGCACGGCCCATGACATGAGTGTAAGTAACTTTGACTGGATAGCCAGACTTGTGCATGGGATAACTCCATAGAACTAGAACTACTCCCTTTTGTCCATGGTCCGAAATAGCTGCAACATTTCAGCAATTATGTTTATAGAGTGTGTGGCATGCTCCATGCATATTGTATATACATATGTATGTACGGGGGAGTGAGGGCAATCAAAAATTAGCCCCTGCCTGGGCAAAAAGTTGTAGTCATTGGGGGGTTTAAGTGGGTACCCAAGCAATAGCTGAGAGCAAGGCAGCAGGGACTGTCCAATTGTACCGGTAGAGTTGGTGCTGAGGAGAGGGTGCTTGTGGATGCATAGGCTCTCAGACTTAAAGTACCTTTTATTAAAAATGAGAACTCGTTCTTATTAGCTAAAAGCCCTGAGGTACAAAACATGAGAAAATCCTTTAGAAAATGGTTTGGTGTATTTAAAAAAAACCCGAAAGCCCCCGAATTGCTAATATGAAAAGTATAGATAACTCGTATAGTGCGGTATGCAGGAACTCATAGTAATCAAAGTCTGATTTACTTAAGAACGGCAGCCTAATGTAAAGAGATGTTAGGATCGTTTATCTACCCATAAGGTTGTCTCATGTCATATGACTCATATAGAGTCCAAACAACTTAACTCTCGGTATTTCCTAATGTAGAATATATATTTCATTGAAGACGATTAGCTTACATTCTTACAAACCTTTGATAAGTCTACATACCTAGGATGTTAATCATAACACTTTCACTGATTCAAACCCTGCCTTAAGATCAGTTCATTGTTCTGTTTTCTTATACATATTAGCAAAACAAGGTTACATATTGGCTACCCTAAAAAACAGTTTTCTAAAAGATCACCCATTTGCCGCAGTTGAAGACGTCTCACACCTCTTTTAGTAAGTACGTACATAGCATCCAAGACCTTCTAGAAATAAAATGTAACTTTCATAAGGTTTTACCGATGTCACTTTATTTTGTCTAACCAATGTGTTCTTTCGACCAGCTAATACATTTGGCTACAAAGCTAAGCTCTTCCACTACCATCAGCCAAAGGATATTCGCCTTATGAATGCCATCCAGCGGAGCCCCTGCACGTGCTGTTGCTGACAAAGTTGTGCAAGTGACAGAGTGACAGCCCAGTCAAAACTACCCACACAGAACGGTAGCTGCTCCAATCCAGTCCAAGCCCAATGCTACTTAACACTTTTTAAAAGGAGTCCAGGCAAAAATAAAAAAGTAAAAATAAACATAAGGAAAAAAGAAACCGCAGACATGTTATGCCTGGGAAAGGCAAGCTGAAAGAAAATGAAATTTGGTATACGAGCTGAGGGAAACGAGCTTCAGAGTTGGGTCTCAGCTGTTTGTGCCACTGCTGCTTGTTGTTGTCCCCAAATGCCATTTAGCATTTGACTTAAGCGCGGCTGCTGTTGCTGCTGCTGCCTCTGCTGCTGACTGCTGTGGTAGGTTTACCAAGGTGCAGGGGCAGGGAGAGGGGGCAGCAACGACAACCTGCTGAGATGAAGCCAGCAACAGAGTCCAGGCAACATATGTTTGCAGTGTGTGTGAGAAGGTGTGTGCGAGTATGCGGCTGTGTGTAGTTGTGTTTGCTTGTGATAGCATGTTAAGAACGTCTGATACCCTTTACAACGTACAGAGTACTCTGGTGCTCCACTGGCGCGTCTTGGCTTGCCCCAGCTCCCTTCTTTCTTTTAGTCTTTTGTTTGCTGCCTGGCCGCAGACTCCGGGCCTCAGCTACCAGTCAGGCAACTATTAAGTCACATGTTTGTCTCCTCCACCCAACTTTTGAGTTATGACTTTGTGTGCAGCATCCTTAGAGGCAAGGCTCCCACAGCCACTTGGTAAGAGTCAGAAACCCTGTTTAACCTGAATTTCCACATTAGTTCTTTAGACGTCGTCTCGTCTCGTCTCGCATCGTCTGGCTTTCTCGGTCTTTTTCCTGTGCCTTGGCTTTATTTGTCTTTTGTTTTTATAGCCTTTTTCTGCCAGGTAAACATGCGGCACTGCAGCTTGTGGCAGTGTCCAACAGCAGTTGCTTCAAGTCAGACGTGCAACATCATATGGTCACGAGCGGGGTACTGGGTTGGGCTACGGATCGTGGACCTGTTTGTTTGTGTGTGTGTAGGCAGTCGCTGACTCACCTTCCGCCCGCTGCTCGGCTCTTCATTATGCGCCTCCTGCCTGTTGCCAGTTCAATGTGGTTCTTTGTTCTGGGTCTGGCTCTGCCAGGCGCTTCTTTGCTTTATTACTTTGGCCTGCGGGCAGTGCAACAAAAGCATTTCTTATTTATAAGGCAGGTTCGGGGGTGTCATGGCTACGTGCCACAGCTGCGTTGCACAACCACTCGACGCACTGTGACACAATATGACAGCGAAAACTTTTGAGTTTAATTTGACGCCTCGCACGGTGGCAGCTGCAGGCGGCAAGCGGCAAGCGGCAGGGGGCCGGACGCGGGGCAAGGCATACAGCATGCGGCAGAAACATCATCAGAGGCATCGTTAGCTTTCTTTAGTTTAGGGTCTAGAGTCTAGACTCGGTTAGCTGCAACTTTTGTAGCCAGTTTTATCTATTAGTCATAATTTACACGATTTAACTAACTTTATCTGCTAAGGCACACACACACACCCACACACACATACGCAATAAACTTAACTTTTCTTTCCTTTCTCTCTCTCTTCCTTTGCAGGTAAGTCGACAGCAGCTCGAAGGCGGCAGGTCTTAACTTCAATTAGTCGTAAGTGCTGGGCCAAGAGGCAAGAAGCAGTTGGTAGTAGCAGCCCACCCCCACTCCCCCATCACAACTCCCTCTTAACCACATCTTTCGCCAAAGCTTCGCACGCTTTCCGCGTATATTTTATGCTTTATCCTTGTGGATGCCAAAGACGCTGCCAACATCCTGCCCAAAGTTGTGCAAACTTACGTGCATGTGTATGTGTGTGTGAGTGTGAGTGTATGTGTGTATGGGGCACGTTCAACGCGGCAAACTTCGCGTCTCTGGTGCCCAAAATTGTTTTCGAAGCTGTTTCTGCTGCATCCTTTGGTTTGTTATCATTGTTGTAGTTGCTCTTCCTATTGTTGCTGTTGTTGTTGACATCTCCCGTGTTGGCCCCGAAAAGTAGGCAATAATGATGTGCTGCCATTTGGTGGGCGTGACTTGAGTGACTGAATCCCATTGGGCGTGGCAGGTCACGAAGTGGCTTGTGGGCTTATTTGCGTATGAAATGCGTGGATTAACTACACTCCACAGAAAATTATGTGAAAATTTAGCAGAGTTATATGGAGTTTGATATCAAAAGATTCTTGCATTGCCAGAAAGCTCTATTAACAATTCAAATTATATTTTACTAGGTGCATGGATGAGAAAGTAATAAACAAAAATAACTTACCACATTTTTCCCTCCCGTGTTTTATGAATTGATGTATAGGGTATGAAGAACTTTTTTTTGAGTAAAATACTATTACCTATAATGGCAACTTAAGCTAGTGTGAAATTAAAAGAATGAAACTATGTCTAGATGAACTAAGATATTCTTTACAGATATTTACATTATGCAAAGGATTTTGGGGTAATAATTAGGAGCTAAGAGTTATTAATATAAAGAAAATAGGATAAAATAGAAAGATATAAATATTAGGTCAAGAGCCGGTGGGGAAGTTCTTGAGGGTGATGACGTTTAATTCTTCTCCTGGCTCTCAGCCCGAAGTTGCGCAGTCGTTTAGCAAGACGGTTCGGATGGGATGCTAATCTCTCCGTGTATTATGAAGAACTTCGAAACTGATCTAACAAAAACCTTCTCTCACACACTTGGCCTTTTCCCGTCCGACAACAGTTTTCCGCCCGTTGTTGTGGAAATTCCAAAGTCCCGGGACTTATCAAATGTTGAGGTAACTGGACAGACCTTTACTTAACATAAAGTAACACAGTTGCTTATTAAAATTGTCAGAAACCCTGAATCTGTTAATCATTCTGTTTAACTCCACAAATTTCATCTTCTGTGATTTCCAAATAACAATTCTTTGGATCTCTAACTATTTATCACGTAGAACCTAAAAGGTTTATTTCAAAGGCTTAGTCTCTAAGATTGTTCAAGTTACTTCCGGAGTAACACAAGGAAGTCATCTTAGCCCCTCATTATTTACGATCTTCCTTCTGTCATAAATCACTTTCGAGTACGGATGTATACCAAAGATGTTAAACGTCGCACCTGATTTCTTTCTGGTCAAAGGTTGTAAAACGATCTTGACAGTTTTCAAGCCTGGTGTCGGGTAAATTTCTTAAATCTAATGTAATGTCTTCTTATAGGCGAATGCCCTTTTTAAACAAATAGATTCTTAATGGCAAGCCGCTTGTTCGAATTAATGCGGTTGATGATTTGGGTATCCTTTTAGATCCCAAGCTTAAGTTTGACAAGCACATCTCTTCCACCGTTAATCGTGCCTTTGGTGTCCTGGGTTTCATTAGGCGCTGGTCTTAAGAATTTAACGATCCCTACATTAATAAAACTCTTTACCTTCTCTCGTTTTGACCTATTCTTGTATTTGGTGTCCCCAATACAAGGTTCATCCGGATAGAATATAATCGGTACAAAAACAATTTCTGCTCTTTGCACTCCGGTGTCCTAACTGGAATCCTAATACTCTCTTACCTTCCTTCTTCTTCTTCCTTCTCTTTCTGATGGAAGAACCATGCTTGGTTTAATTTTCTTACACAAACTTATTAATGGGAAAATTGATTCTTCCGAATTAATCAGCCAAATTAGTTTCGAAGTTCCAAACAAAAGTTTTAGAAACTTTCTTCCTCTTCAAACTTGTAATACTAATTATGCTATCCATAACCCTTTTCGTATTTTATATTCTAATTATAACAACCTTTATCAACTATTATGTAATGCTACTTCTATATCCTTACTCAGAACTTCACTTTTATGTTATCTGAGTAATCTACAGATAATTTTTAGGAGGTGGGTTCCATTTTTCCTAGGTCTGCGGGTTAAAAAATAAATACATAGCACAATCATCAATTACAGCTTGAGGTTTCTATAAACCATACAGAAATTTAATGCTCGTCATAAAGTTCTTTAAACATAGATCGCAATATTTGTTGATATAAACTATTTCCGATTTCTAGACTAAGGCACACATATCTCTAATAGTGAACATCTTTATTAAGTCTATTTTACCGCATCTGCAGCCCGCAACACAACAAAGCAAAAAATCCTCGACACTTCTACAGCATTTAACTACAGCTCTTGACACAGCAGGCTATTAAAATGTACAACTTAACCCATAACTCCTACAACCCACATATTACAACATTTCCGAGCGCCTGACAGCAAAATGTCATTTGGTTATGCTTTTTGACTCACCGCATATCATAAATGCTGTTTTTTTTTAACCCTTGCCTCTCTAAATAATTTATAAAGAAGGCTGACAAAAAATAGTATCAAACTTTGGCGTATGCAGAGATTTCGGTGGAGCTTTGCTTTTGTCTACTCAGAAATTCATTATAAAATATCCATTACTCAGGCTACACACGCTGAGCCGAAACCAGTCAAAAAACGGGGGCAATAAAAAGTGAAGGACAAAAAATAAACAGTAGCAAAAACTTTCGAAATAAACTGCGGCGAAAGCGTAGCTAAAAAATGCTGAAATGGAACCGCAGCGGAATCCTGAGCCCAGAACCCAGAGCCCAGAGTCCAGAGTCTGCAACCAAAACACTTGAGAAACTTTGGCCATATTCATATAGAAGAATCCAGACGGACTGTGAGTTAGCCAAACAGATTCATTAGATAAAATAATAAGCACTTGCCAGGCCGAGTCGACGCAGCGTATGAGCGATATTTATTTTTACTTTGTCTTATTTTCTGTGGGGCTCGGCTGCAAATGCAGTCAAAGTTTTTCCTATTTTCCTCCACTTTTTTGCTTTTGTTGGCTCAAAACACTCGAACAGCAAACTTCAACACTTTGCCTGAAAAGCGAGCGGCAAAATACATATATATTTTTAAAAAAATATACCAAAAAATAGCAGCTCGAAAAACTTTGCTACTTAAAAGCGCAAAACGCAACGCAATGCTCGAGTGGATAGCTGCATGGGCCGCGGTCGGAGGGGGGAAGCGGCAGCGGGGGCAGTGCTGACAAAGCCGAGTGAGCAAAGTAACTGCGAACAAACCAATTAAGTTTATTACTTTTGCGTTTTTCAAGTGCCTGGCTCTGAGCACGAGGAAGAGCACGAGCAACGAGTGTGTGTGTGTTGGTGGGTGTGCGTGAGTGTGTGTGAGTACATGATGCTACAGTCAGTGTGCGTGTGTGTGTGTGTAATAGCCAGGCATTTAGCAAGTCGCCCGCCCCCTCTTGTGCGCCGCAAAGTTGTTGCAAAAGTTTGACAAAGTGCTTCAAAAAACAGCAACAGCAGCGAACGCGTTGCCACTCAGCGCCTGCAAAGCATGCAACAGATTTGTCAAAGAAATTAATAAATACCACGTCATGCTGTGCGCAGTAAGGACACCCCCACCCCAACTTCCAACCCCCTACCCAAACCAGGTGGTGTGCGGGCTTTAAAAAAAAACATAGCATACATTTTGGGGCTGACGGGCAATTAATTTCAGTCGTAGTTGTGAGTTATGTGCGGCTATTAAAGGCGGAGTTTCAGAGTTCTAGCCAGAAATATGAAGCCGACTTTTGGTCGAGTGGCTTATAATTAAGATGCCACTCTCAACTATTGCACTTCACTCCGCTCTCCAACCCCCTCCCTGCGCTCCCTTTACAGTTGAACATTTGCTGCGGCACATTTGCTGGCAATTAAAGCAAATTACAAAAGGCGACATTTATTATTATTATTATTATGATGCCAGTTTCATTTGTGCCCCGGCAACAGTCGCGCTTCTCCCCAGCCTTTTCACCTGCTTCTCGCTCGCTCTCTCCCTCTATTTCTTTGTCCCTCGCACTCTTTATCTCTCTCTCTCTCTTTCCCGTTTCTGTGCCTGTTCCTCTGCCTTTGTCAAGGTGATTTATCACTTCTAAGCGCCTGGCACTCATTAATTTTTGATTGGGCCAAAAAAGGCAAACGGCAGAAGATGTTCGGACCCCAAAATGGTTGTTATTATTGTTGTATTGTTGTTGTATTGTTGTTGTTGTTGTTGTTGTTCCCTGCTGCTGCTCTTGACATTGTTGTTGTTGTTGCTTTCATTAAAACTTCATCAAATGGCAGCGCCTAATGATGTGCCCAGTCAGAGGCTCCGTTTTCATTACTCGTATACCCTGTAAAATAGATTAAGCAAGTCTGTTAATTCAAAGTTTTGTGAGATCTGGTCTTATATGATAAATACAGGTATCAGAAAAAATGTGCAAAATCAATTATATTTATAGAAATTAATAAAGAAATCAAATATAAATCAGCTAATATAATAATTAGTTGTATAAGACTTCATGAATTCAATTTGTAGAATTTTCTAGCAAGTTTTACATTATTTCGAAAAATTTAAAACTTTGCAAGTATTTTCAAAAACTTTGACTACTACATTTTCTGAAACATGCAACAATATTTCATGAATCACCCAAAATTTCATATTTCCTTAGAATTTATTTAAACTGAACCTATCCAGACTAGATATCATACTATTATGAATATTAACTAGCTCCATAAAAAGCAGAATCAATTTGGAATATTACCATACAAAAGAAGAACTAAAGTCCGAAAACAATCAATGATTCATCTATTACGAGTCGTAAGTCAAATACAATACAAATAATGCAAAAAAATATCCAGTTCGATTTGAAATTCAACTTGATAGATTTGCTTTTCTTTATACTTTTACTTCACCTAAGGTTTGCTCAATACAGGGCATAGCCTAGTCGATCATTCCCTGCTTTAATGGTCTTACTTGCTTTTTGATGAAATGAAACACTCTCGTCTGTTCTCCAAATGGTTCATTAAACTGAACGATTGGCTTGACAAAACATTTGCTCAACTGATAATTTTGTTTATCGAGCTATTGACTTTATTAGCTTATTGTGTGCTGGGGCTGCCGCAGGCCATAACTCAAAGTTGTCTTCATGCAGAACAACCACTGTTGAATTTGGCTTTAAAAGTTTCAATAGTTGACCGCAAAAATTTGCACAATTAATTATGGCGACGCCGGCAAAACAAATGGCAAAAAAATTGGCTACCAAATGGCAGCCGGCGGCGTCGACGGTGGCAACTCTGGTTGCCAGCTCCAGCTCCAACTCCAGCTCCAGCCCCGGAGCGCTCCTGTCCTGTCCTGTCCACATGCATTATGCGACGCACCGCAACTTGAACTGTGCACTGAGGGAGGACCTCCATGGAGCATACAGAATGCTACGCTGGCTAGTTTTTGATTTTTTGGCCTTCCCGTTGCCGGTGGACGGCGCTTCCGCTGACAGTTATTTTGATTTATGCGAAATTGTTGCGAGAGGGGCGTATGTCCCTCCCCCTGGCAGGGTAAATGCGTGCCTGGGTCCATAGGAAAATGGCAATAAATAGCCTCGTACGTGGCGCTGCTTTTGGCTCTGACAGTCCGGCAACAAAGAACTTCTAGTTGGCGGCCCAAAAGCACTCAAAGCCCTGCTACAAATTGTCTGCCTTGTGGTGTCAAGCATAAAAAGGTGTTGCCATTGATAACTACGAGAAGACCAGGTCCTGGATAAGTGGTAGAGCCTTTTGCACTGATAGCGCACAAAAGCACAACATGAGTTATGACAAACTCATCGATTGCTCTTAGGCCTCACTGCACAGCTGGAACAATGGGATATATCAATCGAGCATATTGAGAGGATCTTATAGCATATTGAAAGACTCGGATTCTTCCTACCAACAGACTGAAGACAGTTCAGAACATTATATGGAGGGTTCGTTAGAAGGTAAGGTTATCAGTTAAATTAAAATTTAAGTATTTATTGTCTGGCTGTAATATCCTTTTATCAAAATATACTCAGGATACCATCAAAGATTTAAATTAAATGCTCGATAAATATTATTATGCGCACTTTCTGTATCATTGCTATAGAAGTCAAACATCCTTTCCTCAAATGAAGACTCCCCGCCCAATCTCAAGCAATAAATTAGCTGGTATGCAAACTGAGTTCAACTTATTTCCTATATATAAAACTTGCCCTCCCTTTGGCATTCTGGGCTCTTAACTGTCTGCAGCCACTTAGCAAACCTAACAGCAGCCTCTTGTCTAATAACTGTAATGGCAGCAATAAAACATATCCATATACATTTAAAATTAGCACTCGATTGGAGAGCAGGGCATTGAGCGAGAGATCTACTGGGGATGTCATTTGCAGTCCACTTCTAACCTAACCCATATTGCCGGGCAAAATGTGACCGCAAAGTACATAAACTATAATGGCACATGTGTGTGTATGTATGTGTGTGTGTGTGTGTGTGTGTGTGTGTGTGTGTGTGTGTGTGTGTGTGTGTGTGTGTGTGTGTGTGTGTGTGTGTGTGTGTGTGTGTGTGTGTGTGTGTGTGTGTTGCCAGCAAACCAAATTGAATGAAATGCAGGAAAAAGGTTTCCTTGCGCAAAACAAAAAAATTGAAAATGAAAACGTCGAGCTAACCAAACAACCACACAAGCGGCGACTGTGGGTGCCACTGGCCGGTCAGCAAAAACAACAACAACAACAACAACAGCAACAACAACAACAACAAACCAATAAAGACCACTAAGTGTCTAAATGTGTGTGTGTCCTGTGTGTGTGTGTAAATGTGATTGTATTTGAAATAAACCAAATAGTCGCACATAAATGCGGGTGTCACAAATGCCAGCCCGCCGTCTGGCCCAGAGCGAGCTCCCCACGAAGCGGCCTGCTGCGTGCTAGAGAGGAGCGCGTGTCTTGGTCCCTCGTGCCTATCGTGTATCAATCGATAGCAGCGCAAAGCGGCAGAGCTTCAGTATGTACAACAAGTACAAAGCAAAAAGATTTTATTGGAAATTTATACAATATCTGACTAAATATACCTACTTTAGTACTATATATGTGCCATAAAATATACATAAACTACTCAGATAATGCTTTGATAAGTCCATGATGAGACAATAAACTGATCGTGAATTCATTACATGGTCCGTAATCGATTTCCCTTCAGAAAGAGCTCATTTATTTGGGACGAATAAAACACTTGTATTATACTTACTTATATATTTATCACTCTAAAGATTCGAGTCCTCCTGTAAACAAAATTTGTGTTGGAACGAGACTGAAATCAAAATACTATTAAGGGCATTAAGAATTTCCCATTAGAGAGCGCCTATCTATTCCTTTCGAATACAGATTAGTAGGAATACAATTGTTTACTCTAAATAAGGCGATAAGCGTGGAAAATGTCCATAAATCGGGATGTTAGATTACAAATTATAGAAAATTCCAATAGAATATAACGTACAACGTATGTTACGTTTTTTTCAAAAATTCTTCTAACTTTGCAAATTTTTTTCACTTTATCATTAAAACTATTGAACAAATTCAGCAAAGAGTGGCTTTAATTGTTTGGTTTATATTTGTGCTTTAGTTTAAAAGTTGATAATGAAAACGGACATATCTAAGAATGCAATATATACAATATGAAATTGCTTGTCTCGTGTTTGGTCTGGGATTGTTTGTAAATCCATTTATAATGTCCATCTCTAATGCATTGTCGTACGTCATAAATTGCGCACAGGCTGCTGTGCCCCGCCAGAGTCGCCCTCTAAAATTGTCCTAAGCCACAGTACGAAACAGGCAGCGCACCAGTTTCCGTTAGCGTACCCGTCCCTCTTCCCCTTCCCATTCCCCTTCCCGTTCCCGTTCCCATTCCATTCAACACCGCAATCCGCTGCAAGCGGCGAGCCAACCGGCATAGCTAAACTTCCGGCCGATGCTGACCGGACTACAGACTACGGACTACGGTCTGCGGCTACGGCTTTGGTTCTGGTTCTGAATCTGGTTCTGGGTCTAGCTCCGGCTGCTGTTGCTGTTGTTGCTGATAAAAAGTTTGCCTTTGAAAATGTCTATTTGAAAAGTTTTTCAGCTGAAATCGGGGCGCGCCATAGTTTGTCCCTCTCCTGGAGACTGGGAGCTGGAAGCTGGTAACTGGTAACTGGTCGTAGCTTGGCGCTAAATGAAAGTCATTTATTTTCGGGGGCATTTCCACTTTTTGTGCCATTGCCATTGCCGGTTTATTGCCGGGCAATGTTTTTAATCAACTTGGCGCAAAATAGTTCGCGCTGGCGTCAGCTCAAGTACCGTCTAAGGGCAAGGTCTGTTGCATGAAAGGATTCTCGTTTCCGTGGTCCCTGCATCCTGCTCCCAGCTGTCAGCTTCAAGTTTCAAGTACATGCTTTCGGCTTTGATTAGTCTTGTATGGCGACCATGTGATGAAAGCCAACGCAAAGGCTAATAAAAGCCATAGCAATTGAGATTAACTGCAATTGCAGACAGGAAGAATTTTGTTAGAGCAGGGACCGGAATTAACCAATCAGTCTTTAAAAGGTTCCTTCACAAAGTGCCATTTCAAAAATAATGGAGTTGTAAACGTTGTTTTAATATATTCCAATCCTTGGTATTGTATTTATATATATTGATGTCGGTGTTAACCTCTTTTCGCTTAAGAATAGTAAAAGGCAGGGACCAAACGGTAATAAGTAATATTAAAAAAAATTGCATTTTAAACATTATATCCTTAATTTATTTATTGCTCAAGAAATAAGGATTATGTATTTTGCAGATTTATTTGTATCCTTAAAAATAAGACTTATTTATAAATATATTTTTTCGCCTAGAAATAAAAGTTATTTTTTGAGTTTTATATTTTGCTTAAAAATAAAACTTACCTCTTGAGTTTTTTTCTAATAAATTTAATTCTCATTATTCAAATCTGTATTCAATTAATACTGCATTTTTTCTTTTTATTATTTGAAGTACTGGGCTCAAAAATATCAGAAATTTTTGAAAATTCTGAAGAACATTTTTACTTAGTATTTTTGTAGTATTTTTCAGATGCGAAGTGGTGTGCATTTTCATTATTTGGCACCAAATAGTTATTCGTTCGCTCCGTATGTAAAGTCCTTTTAGGAAAGTTTTGAGATAGCTCACAAAACCTATAAAACATCCAGATCAATTCCCTAAACGTTAAACTTTGCCCTTTGAATGCACTTAAACTATAAAAGTCTATTTAAATATCATTTGGTCCCCTCAACCCCTTGTATGCTAGTATTCTGATTCTGTTTGCATTGCCTAAATTCGCAAGGAACGACAACAACAACAGCGACTGCAATTTAAATGTCTGTATCAAATATATATCAGACATGAGATTAGCAAGGGAAAAAGGACATAGGACGATCTATTGAATTGCATGGGCTGCATTTTAGTGCAGTTGGCATTTTCCGTCAACATATTTAAAACTTATCCAGGCGTCAAATAAATGTTTACACGATGTCGGCGCTGGGCGTGGAAAATCCGTGCTTAGCCTGCCAAAACGCGCATAGAAAATGGGGAAAATGGAAAAATAGGAGAAATAAATGAATGGACATTTTGGGTGAAGTGGAGGGGTCCAGAACGCTTTATCATTTGTCGCTCGTTGCGCCCAAAAACTATGCAAATAATTCATTTGACAGACAGCCAGGCAAACAAACAGAGGGCGGTTGGGGTCGGGGTGGCATGTTGCGGGGGGTGCAAATGGCAACAGAGACGATAAAGTGTGAAAATATGCAGCAGGCAAATGGCAAAGAAATTAAAACGAGCAGCGCCACAGCAAAAAAATGTTGACTCTCAAGGCATGTGTGTGCGTATTGAGTGTGTGTGTGTGGGTGAGTGTGTGTCGGAAAGTGTGTGGGAGGTGGTGTGCATTGGTCCGGATGTTGGCCACATGCACAGACATTGCCTTGGTCCTGACTGTCTGCCTCGCTGCGCTTGTCTTTCACACATGTCCGTATCTTTCCACCACCGCCGCTCCTTCCCCCATGGCTACACTGCAAGCCAAAAGTCAGCTGCCTTCTGTTAGCCATCTACCCCAACCACCTTCCCGCTTGACTCTTTGACTCCCGCACGTGCCTCAGGCGCAGTCATTGTGCAGATTTGTAAGCCGCCTGCTAAACTGTTTTGGCATTTTTGCTATGCTCTGCATCTTTCACACCTTCGAGCAAACAATTTTTGAGCCAACTTCCCCCTCCGCCACTGGCCAAGCAAAGTTTGGTCCATTGTTTTACCATAAATATAGCATGTCCTGAACGCTTGAGAGTATGCTTTAAAATATTTTTGCGTAAAAGCACAAAATAAACAACAAATCGACGTAAAATTCACATTAAAAATGCAACATGTTATGTCGCATGCGAGTTCCCCATCCCATGCGATGGGAATCGACTTTAAAAAACATACAAAATCTCAGTCGAGGCATTTTAAATATTTAATAGCTCAACATTATTTGGCAATTGATGGCAGACACGCGAGGGGGATCGGGCGGACACACACAGAGAACGACAGGCGTGAGTCAGGTGGAGAGTAATCTATTAGTTGTGGCTAAGAGCGGAAGCGTTTATATTGTTGCTACAGCTGTCAGGCTTTGAGGAATTCATCTATAAAAGCATTTTCCATGCATTTTCCTGACATTTCCGCAGCATATGGCACACAAAAAAGTGAAAGATATATTAAACTGACAGCGGCCAAAGCGAGAAAAAAGCTAAAGATACACAAATACACTCAGAAAAAAACTATCTCAACAATTAAGATTTATATACAGTACTGACACGCACTCTTAAAATCTTTGTCGCACTTTCTAAATGCTTGTGCTGTTAGATATATTTATATTATTCCTTATTCAGATTAAAATCCCTTTTTACTCCCTGTACCAATAATTTGGGTAAAAAGGGGGTACTAAATCTGTGCAAATGTATGCAACAGGCAGAAGGAGACATCTCCGACCCTTAAAGTATATACATTCTTGATCAGTATCAAAAGAGATTTCGATTTGGCCATGTCCGTCTGTCTGTCCGTATGAACGCGTCGATCTCAGCAACTACAATAGCTAGAGACACCAAATTTGGAATGTTCCTGTATACCATACGCAGATCAAGTTTGTTTCATATTTCAGATATCTCCCCCCATTCCCCCGCAATTCGCTAAAAAACGTTTATGAGGAACTATTTTAAAGATAAAGCTTTGGGGTTTGGCATGTATGCTTTAGTCACTTCTAATCTACTGTCCAAATTTTAAGTCGCTCGGATAATAAACACGGAAGTTATTCACGAAAGAAGATTCAGTGCTGCAGCGAGGGGGGAAGAAGAAGCACAGCCACCATTTAAACTGCCTCGCTTGCGCTGTCGCTTGCGTTGTGGCTCGTGTGTGTGCGTCCTTGTGTATGTGTGTGTGTATGTGTAAGCTTGCGAAGATGCGCTCGGAAATTTTTGACCTGGGTACAGGGTGTTTTGTAGTCGGGTATACTCGACTACAGCATTCTTACTTGTTTAATCTTTCTACAAGTATTCAATTTATCTACTTATATCTCAATTGCTTTTCTACACCACATTTCTATGATCACTTTTAACAAAGGAAAATGTGACCGTGAAACTGTGTTTAATTGTTTATGTTTTTAAGTGAATAACTTTAAGGTCAGAGTTTTCAATGTCTACATAAGCGCTATGTGGAAGATAAAGTGTCAGTTAGAGACAATTTCGATTATTCAATACCGCCAAAAGGAAATATAACTTTAAAGCGCTATCTGGTACTTTATCTGACAATTAAGTGTGACTTATAAATAAAAACAGCTGATTGCGACAAAAATCAGCTGATTTGAACAACAACGTTGCAACATTGTTGGCATTCTCATTTCACGGTGAAACACAAACTTTATAATCGATTGAAATTGCTTTTGGGGCACTTTATGAAACAGATAACTTTATCTAACAATTAGCTTTGGGGGACTTTATGTAGACATTGAAAAGTCGGTCCAAAATGTTTTAAGCGCCTGACATCAATGGTTCAGTCAGCCCAAGTTCTTTTCAGTGCATTTGGTCCCACACGGGATAAAGGGAGGGATCTGAGTGCTGTGAGTGTTAGGCAAAAGACACGCGCGTCACTTGGTATCATCGACGCGGAAATGTGATGTCAATTCAAATTTGTTCAAGTGTACGTGCGTATGTGTGTGTGTGCATGTGTGTATCTTTAACGCGCAATCTAATACGCCGTAGATACATTCTAAGCATGCGAAACTTTCTCGAGTGCGTGAGTTTCCTTCATCATCATCGCCGTCTTCTTCTTCCTGACTTCCCTTGGCTGCACGTCCCTGCTGCCGTCACGCTTTGATATCCTGCTTTGTGTGACATATCCGTTGCCGACGCCACCTTCCCCGAATGCTCCTGGGCGCCCACTTTGCTGGCTGCAGCTGCTGCTTGCGCTTTTGTTTGTCAGCAACCGGCGCAGAAATGTTCTCCTCAATTTTTCTGCAATTGTTGCGATTTTCTCTTTTCACTTTTTGTGTGTGCAATTGAATTAAATGCGACACCAGGCAGGAGTTGCTGTTGTTCCTCCTGTATGTGTGGGTGTGTGTGGGTGTGTGGATGTGGGTGGTGGTGAGCATTACCACCTGAACCTCTTGAGCAGCTCCTTGAGAGATGACAATCACTTGTATACGTGTGCCTGTGTCTTGAGAGTGTCGCTTGTTAACCGGCAAGATGACAGCTGCTGATAACTCATGGCAGATTTGAACAGTAATCACGTGGGCTCTATAAAGATATACATCATAATGAAATTTCTCTTAGTGAGCGATCTTCGTTGTAGCTGTTGCGCTATCCTTAAAATAAATTATTCGGTGAGCCACTTGGGAATTATAGATTAAATTAAGTTCGTTTTATGCTCTTTGATCCTGCAACGATCCCCAGTTCGATAATATAACGCTTGCCCAGTCTCAATTCGTATACATAACTTGTATACTTTTATAGCCTCAGTTTAAGGAATATTGCATGATATCAGAGGTGCATAGTATAAATATAAATGCTACCAAATCAGATAACAATAAAATCCAAAGTATATTACTTATGTTTCTGAAGCCTGTTCCGAGAAGTCTTTTGATACCTTGCCTCTTACTTTGATAACAATTTCTTCTGGACACAAACTCAAGTTACTTCTTAATTTGAATGCACATAAAGTAACTCGAGTAGATCTTGATATTGGTGTAAAGCAAATGATGCTGCGCCCAGTCTATGCTGATTATTTACGATCCATGGTATAAGGTTGTTCATATACCTCGTTAAACTAGCACACAAGTCAGCGGCCACAGTCTCAGAGTATCTAAGACCATTGGCATTAAAGTTGATGTCAACTCGAGGCTAATTTAACGACACCAGCGACATTTCAAGGCACATTTCATGCCACTACCGACTGTCTGTTCACACATACACACACAGTTGCAAAAAGAGCTGTACATAACGGTAGCTGTTAGTTAGACCCTCTAAACACGAGCCAGACATACGAGACGACGACATTTACAGGTGGTCGGAGCCGCAACGTTGGTCTAATGAATTTTATAGCCAGGAAATTATTATGGCAGGCATCGATGGGCCAGGCCAGGCCAGGGCAGGCCAACGCTCGTTTGAGGCCGAGACGCAGATGGAGGTGAAAAACGGCGACAAAGACGGAGACGGTGACGGTGGTCGCGGGCACAGTGACTGCAAAAACTTGTGCGACGGTAGAACGAGTTGAAATTGGCAATTAACAAACCATTGAATCCAATAAACAGGATTTTAACATTTTGAACAAACACACACAAGCAAACGGGCAACAGAACTCGGTGACTCTGAACAGAGGAGAGCAGCCAAAAGGTAGCAAACACGGCACGTAACGGCAACAGGGGGCCAGGGTTGAAAGGACTGTGAGCAGTACGGCAGCAGGCGCCCGAGCAGGGACAAAACAGACAGAGGGAAGTAAAGCTAACAACTCCAGTTCGTCGTTAGTTCTCGTCGTTGTGTTTGTTTATATGCCATTTTTGATTATTTTTATGTCGGTGTGGGTGTGTGTGTGTGTGTGTGTGGGCCCAGCCCCGACGCCGCATGAGGGCGTGTATTGGTTTTGAGGCGGCCTGCTGAAAGTTGTTGTTGTTGTAATTGAAACCTTTGAAGTGTTGCTAAAATGTTAGTTTGAAATTTAAATGAAAATGAAAATTCATTTAAATTATTTGGCACTGGCGGAGATTCCAATTTGCTGCCTTTTGCCGAATGTGTTTTATGGGTTAATGCTCAAAGGAATTCGAAAGCATTTAGCCAGCGCCTTAAATGAGCCAACTCAATACAAAGTAAAGCGGTGATTTTAATTGGAAAACGATTCAATGATTAAAAGCATTCGAAAAGGTACGGAAACTATATCAAGTTACAGTAAATTTCATTAAAAGTATCATACGAAAATCTTCGTGTGATGAGTTGATGATTGAACAGTCTGACATTTTTGGGAG
Source organism: Hirtodrosophila confusa (assembly GCA_035043065.1). Classification (NCBI taxonomy): domain Eukaryota; kingdom Metazoa; phylum Arthropoda; class Insecta; order Diptera; family Drosophilidae; genus Hirtodrosophila; species Hirtodrosophila confusa. Next base: position 994,376 of record JAWNNI010000170.1, read on the forward strand.
ATGAAAGATGGAACTCTTAGACTTTAAAAATGTACTCTTAAGACCATTAAATGACTTTAACAAATCTGTTAAAATGAATGTTTCCATTTTCGTTGTTAGCAGTTTTCAATTCCGTAATACTAGATTGAATATTGGGCTTATAAAGTTTTCCCGCTGAACCAGTGGATTGGTAACTATTCGAACATAACCTAAAAGCATTGCTATTAGTTGAAAGTTTCCGACTCCGGTATACTCTGTTTCAAATCTTCCATCGCTTGCTTATTTTTGGCACGTGGCACAACTGTTTTTGGAGATTACCAGGGAGATCCTTTCTATGTCAAAGTTGATAATTCTAGCTATGAAGATGTGGTAAATCTATAATTAGGATTATTTAAAATCTGTCAAGCAGGTCAACAGTGTTGTTTAGTGTTGATAAGAAAAAGAAGCAGCCTGCAGAGTATTCTGGCAGACACATAAACTTAATCTTCTTAGTCCATATGAATAATTGAAATAATGATTACATGTACTCTTAAAGCTACACAATTAAATTCCTACAATATAATGAGGCTTTCAATTTGGCAGCCCTTCAGGTTACCATCATTACACATCCCTTCAGCTGCCTTGCGCCATGGCCAGCCTAGGAACCTGTTAGGCTCGGTATAAAGGCACTTGAGATGTGCCCCTTCACTACTGCAAAATATCTTAATGAACAAGTTGGGATTGCTGGCTGATTTTAATGAGCAAAGCTCCAACAAAACGATATTCGTACTCTGTCCGAATTATACTCGACCACACAATAGATCACATGGATTTTCGGACTACAATGTGAACCACTTAGACGTACTTAGCGACTGCTGCCATGCCAGTGGTCCTGGGAGTCCTGACATATGCTGGGATGTGTATTATTAAATCAAATTAAATTAAATTAATGCCGCTGATTAAAACGTAACGCGACGACGTAAACAAAAGCCAACATTTAAGAGCACGTAATATAAAACAAAAGGGAAACCGAACAGGGGGAGCCCGGCGCCGAATCCCAGGACCAGGGCGAGAGCCTAGCGACAACCCAACAGTAAACATCATAATCAGGAGCCATAATGGGTGCACGCATGTGGGTATTTAATGCCTTGACAAAGAAGTGAACAGCGTACGGCGCCCGGAAATGTGGAAATTTGCAATCAGCATAAAAATTACATTAACATACAGCTCAGAACCAGAGCCAGAATCAGACTGAGTTACAGACCCGGCCCCGGGGCCCATGACAAACTTTATGTGTGGATATTTAAATGAAATTATTTTAGGCAAAAAAAGAACTCAAAGACATACCAAGACTTAAGTTATCTTGGCCTGTAGCTGAGCAGGTTCCAGCTCCTCACAGTTCCCTGTTCCCTGTTCCCAGTTCCCAGTTCCAGTCACACACCAGTGACAAAACGGAAAGTGATTAAAATCGCATTTAAAGCGCTAGCGACGCTTTGGTGCGGGGATGGGCGCAACAGGGGATTGTTGTTGTTGTGGCTGGTGGTGGTGTTGGTTTTGGTGGTGCTTGGGGTGAGAGTGGTGTAAGTGTTTGGCATATTGTGTGTTTAGGGCTTGGCATTTTTGTTGCTGTTGGATTGGGCGGGGATTCGGTTTGAGTTGGGTCGGCAAAGCATTGCGCTAATCAACGGGAAATTGACACGAGCACAGGGGCCCAATCTTAATATATCGAGCTGGCTTAGCTATCTAAATGGGAAGTGAATGCCTTTCCGATATTGGCGTGGAACATATTGAAAACCTGTGCTGTGAGCCGAGATATCAGGCAAGAAAGTTGCCAGCCTGTAAGGCGCAGCATTCCCAAGAATATTCTGGGAATTTGAGTTCAACAGTTGGAAAACACAAATATTTTAACAAGTTGCGGTTCCTAAATGATTAAGAAATAGTTGGAAAAATAATAAACTAATCATTAATTTTTATCATTGCTACAATCTTATTATAGTGATAATTCTCGCCCTATCTGACTCTCATCAAAAAATAATATCATCGTATCTAACACGCACGTATACGTAGACAATAATTAAGCTCTTCTCCAACACATATGTAAAGAAACATATATTTATATAGATGCAGATACACAAACATTCATGGAGTCATTTTGTGTCACTCTTTCTAGCAATTACCCTCATTTGTTTTATTAAATCTTCTTTGTGCGGCATCCTTAAACTTTTCCTTGCAAACTTAGTATGGGATTGTTAAAACTTTGTATTCAATATTGTCGTTGCTTAGATGTTTCTCAAGAGTCCAAATCTGAAAACTCGATATTAGCTAAAACAGTAAAAACGATAAATAAATTTCCCCATCGAGATCAAACAACTGTGTCTATTAATAATACATATGACATATTTCTTAGAGTTCTTTCTTCCCCTTACGTTGGATATTCCATTAAGAGCTTCTCTATTACACTTATGCAATTTTCGTGCATATTGAATACAAAGAGGAAAACACCGCCTAGCAGCTGTTCCCATATGATTCGTGCAGCACAACCAAAACCCCATTATTATAAATTTAATGTAAGGAAAACATGAAAATCCTTTATATCACCAATCGCACATCGTTCATCATTTAACATGCAGGGTAACACCGACTGCCGTGTGCCCAGGTTCCACAGAATAATGCGTGTTCAGCTGTCGAGGATCAGTCGTGTAGCAACGTCTACCTGCCAGGACAACCTGCTACGACACACACACACTCAGATACGACGGACCTAAGCCATTTATAGAACTGCTGAGTACACATGCCGTGAAAAATAGAAACGAAATTGTTTGTTTGACAAATAGAATTTCCATAGCATTACCCGAAAGTCGTCAATAAAGATTAGATGCGTGCTGTAAACGGAGATTGCATTTGCTCTCTAAACAGTCGGACAAATAAAATAAACACAATAATGCTGGCATCTGAAAAGAAGGCAACCCTCCTGGTACGGCCCTGCGGTACGGCTCATTAACGACAGCTGCTCAACAGGCAAACAGACGATCACGATGACGATCAGGAGGAGCTGGCAGCTTATGCAGGTTGCCCAGCTACCTGTGTGCCCCTGTGTATTCCTCTCTACAATCCCAGGGAGAACCAAACCCATGCTCAATGCTGGTACTCCTTAACATACTAATCATCAGGCGGCTACAAGCCGCACAGAGCGCTTATTATGGCTGCTTCTGTTTAATATTGAGCCTTGGCGTCCCCCCTTTCTGGGCTTGTAGTTTTTTTTTTGCACCTTGCACTTTCCTGTTGCATGCCACCGCAGTACCTGCCCGACCGATCGTTCGATTGTCCTCATTCTCGACAGCTGTTTCTCCGGGCATAGCCTCGATCTGTCTTTTGTTTTGTTTTGCTTTGATGCGCAATCATCTGTTTTTCTGTTTTTTTTATAGGCTGTTGCTCCTGTTCCTGTTCCTGTTGTATGTTTGTGTCGCCTGTGAGGACAACTCTTTCACGGGTTTTTTGGAGGCCTTTTGTGTGCACAGTTATTTAAATTTGTCTTGCGGTTTCTTCCTGTATTCGACCTTATTGTCAATCATCTGTTGCGTCTGCTGTCTGAAATGCTATTAAGATCGTTCTGCAGATGCTCGTAAGGATGTGGTCGAGAACTGAGAGTAGCCCCTGTGGCTCGAGTGCAAAATAGAGTGAGTCCCAGCAATAGCTTATGATTTCTTCAATTTACGTAGTCCGGAATGTATGGGCTAATCGTCGAGTGCCTAAATGCTTTAAGGGAGACCTTAGATGAGCTGGTGCACTGTAGCAAAAGAACTTCAAGTATGTAGAACCAAAACCACTTAGAAGATCATTCAAGCAAGAGGGTCTCGAGCTGAAACCAATGAAATACGAGAATGAAGTAATTGAAGTGGAACATAAGCTAGTAAATTTTCAAAAAATAATATCACATCGAAACGCGCATTCAGTTGTTGTTAAAAACTGTCTTGCAAAAACTAATAAGGGTAAAACGTTTCTAAACTGTGAATTGGGTATGAACGCCGTGGTAAAAAATGTAATTATCCAACGAATCAAGAAAGAATCGATCTACAAATTTGGAGTCAGTAGGATCTAGCAGTTACTGATGCTCGGATATACATATATATTCTCGAAGATAAAGCGTCACACCAGCTTTTACAGCAACAGCGGCTCGCCAACTCACTAGCCAGAGGGCTAGTATATAACAGCTGCAGAAGACGGCTAAAACGGCGCCACTCTACCGATATATGGATCTACGGCCCGAAAGCCGAATTCGATAACATCCAACTTTATATACTTATAAACACAGACATTCTCAAACTTATCAATATTGTTGCTCCCCACCCACGTCCCCAGTCAAATCTTCCCCCTTGCACGAATGTTTAATAGGTATTTAGTTAAATGCTTAATGCTTACACCCAAATACATATAAAAATATAAAATTAAAATAAGGATCTAGAAATAAGGATCATACAGAGGTCTTTCGGTTATTATGATGCTTCCAAAAGTACTCAAATAATATCCGCTTTTAACTACGTCTCACCGAATATCTCTCTAACTCTTTCCAACTTACCACTCCGTTTACATCACTGGGCGCCACGTTGAGCGCCCTATTATCTGTGTTCTATACGGCCGGGCTTTGGCTTTTTATCCACACCGCCTTAGTTCGTAACACCAAAAATCAATTTCCATCTAAAATGCTCCTCCGTCTTTTCAGGCAAACTTTTTACCTCACGTTTGTAAACAAAACGTCGCCCCAACCACCTCACCCCAACCGAAAGGGAAGGCTAGTCTCGGGTTTGGGCCACTCCCTCCGACGGCATACGAATTTGACTAAACACTTGTAAAAAATACATAACACCCCCGACCACGCGGCCAAGCAGCATGAAAGGAGCGCTCAACCCAAAAAAAGAGCTATACATATGCATATGTACATATAGACACACACACATACATATATATTTACCCAGCCAGTGAAGTGCACTTCAGCAGCAACAACAACAACTACAGAGTTATAGCCCAGTATTTATTGTTTTTAGGAAGGGGGCGCTCTCTCGAAGCGCATGTGCAGATCGAGAGAGCGAGAGTTCAACACGGAAGTGTTGAGAATACTGGGAAATTTCATAAGCAGACAGAGTTTCTGAATTTAACAGAGAGTGAGAGAGTGCGACTGTGTGTGAGAGTGTGAGTGTGTGTGTTGGGCCTGTTTGTGTGTGCGTGTGTCTGATAGGGTAGCAAACTTCCCACCAGGGTGTGTTCAACTCTTGATGAGCAGCCGCTAAAATATCCTGCATGAAAATGTTCTCACGCTGCCAGAGCCTCGTACCCGTACCCGCTAGCCCCGCTGGCCCTATCCCAGTCCCAGTCCAAGTTCCAAACCCAGTCGGTTGCCATTTGGCGTGGCTTTTAAAGTTCGGCAGCACAAGCGGCGCTTTCAATTTTAGCTCAACAAAATACTTAATTTCTTGCCTAACTTCCTTTTCTCAGGCACTTGAAGGAGGGGCAGGCTTAAAGCCATTGCCAAAGGTCCTGTCATTCTGCGCGCGCAGTCAGCAATTTAAAGAGGAGCCACAGCACGCGGTGCCAGGGCAGGACGCACCAGGACGAGGATACCCGTACACGTATGTGTGCTGCCTGTCACTCAGTCTGTCTGTCTATTGGTGTCTCGCTGTCTGTGTGTATCACAGTTTGTACTTAGCGCCAGATGTTGCACGTTGCTGTTGTTGCCTTTTCCTGGCGCTATGCCCCGTCTTCCTCCTGCCTTCTTTCACGAAATCAAGTTCCCAAGTTCAAACAGTTAGACAGATAGACATACATACACAGTATGTATATATGCAGCATGTAGATAGGATACAGGACTCCTCGCGACAATTAACACACATGTAGGCACAGTTTATCCTCTTTGCCTTCTATAAGTTGTATTAATATTCATAAAAATTATTTTAATGTCTCCTACATGAATGTAAAGTGCTCGACTCTGCGCCTCTTTTCACGCATTGTTGGCTTGGTCCCTAATCCGTTTTGTGTCATTGTGTGCGGTCTTTTCAGATTGAGGCAGGACCTGGACTAACCTGGTATCCTTGTGTGCCCAGGCAAGCGACTACTGCGGCTGCTAATGAGCAAGCGGCAAGTTGCTGGAGAAGATTTCCAGTTCTGGCCAGGAGAGGTTTAGGTAGCAATTAGATGTCAAAGAGAAGCAGCTGCTGGTTTATGGAGCACCTAAGTTTAGAGGAGGGACTTATGTAAGTCAAACAGACGTTGCTAAGCCCATAAGACAGAAGTAGCTAGGAATATATGAGAATAAGGGTAATGTAGTTAACTTACCTTAGGGACCCCAAAAGGGATTGTCTTTGAGTTATCTAAACCAACTAAGCCAAAAAATAACTGGTTATAAAGTACAATAATTGAGAATGAAACCTTTGGAGATTTATTTTTTTAAGTGTTGAAAGAGTGGAGTGTAATTTCGTTGACGTTTACTTACTACACCCACCCATAAATTGGGTAAAAAAGGAAATAAAACTATTCAAACGTATATAACCGACAGGGTAAGGCATCTCCGTCCTTATAGTCTTGATCAATATCATCAATAGATCTGCGTCCCCCTGTCCGTTTAGCCGTCTTTCCATCCGAAGGAACGCACAGCTCTTAGAGCTAGAGACCCAAAATGATGTAGGTTTCTAAATACCATCCTCAGATCAATTTCTTTTCAAATTTCAGATGCCAGATTAAACTACAATTTGAGATATAGTCAGAGTTTTAGCACGGTAGATTTTGTTCAATTCTGTAATTTTCAATCCGATCGTTCAATAAGCACAGAAGTAAATTGAGAAATTTACAGCCGCAAATCAAGTCCTCTGCTTGCATGCATTGTCGCTTAACTGTTTGATGCGTATGTGTGTATGTTTATGTATACATGAATACGAAAATGTTAAAATTTCCAACCTAGGGAAGGTTGAGAGCGTTACTTGTTTGTTCTCTATGTTTTCCATCCACTAGGGCTTCTTACTCGTGAGTTTAGCTATCACAGAAACCATATTGAGTCTTAAGATTTAGTCTGAGACACCAATTTGGTAGGTCACAATCGTAAAGCCGTCATATCTAATCAATAACAAGCTACCTTCCATATGTCAATATTATTTCTGCAGTCTTTCATTTCCTAACATGTCACATTACCATCACCCATGACCACCACCCAGAACCACCACCAGTATAAGCCAAGTTATCCTACACAATGTGGTACAACCAACCCCCTGGCTGAGTCTCAAGCCACATGATCAAACTCATTAAGCTGACATTACATCTAATTAAAATCTGTGTGAGCATGCCTAAAATTTAATTTCGCTTTAAGTCAGTTCGATCTGCTCCAGTCCAGAGGCCTGAAGCCTGAACTGGAGGGAGTCCATGGCAATTTAAACGCTTACTTAGCAGCTGATTTCCAGGGGTAGTAAGTGCTTCTCCTACCCCTGGCCGCATGTGCACAAAAATGTGTTAATAACATCAGAATTTATTAACAGGTTTATGATTTCTGGGTGCCCAAATCGAATTCGAGAGCCAGAACAACTTTAATGGCAACCGGAGCTAAATAATTTGCAATTCAATAAGCCAAAGCCAATGAGCTTTTCAAAATTGGACAGCGACTAGGACCAAGGATCCTTGCGGTGTCGCTTGGATTTTTTATGGCCTGACTGCCTGCCTATAAAAGCTTTGGCTGGCATATACAATATTTCTTCTGGTGTATTTTTTTTGAGAGCCAACAAATAATTTTATAAGCGCACTGCTGTGTCCTTTTCATCCTGTTTGCATGAAGCGGGTCGCGGTGCCTACAACAACCCCAGAGCGAATCCACTTTTGTAATTCGTGTTGCCGACGCGTCGTCGGCTCGTCTGACGAGGATGGGACTAGGGATGGGAACGTTCAGGAGCCGCATCAACAGCTGCCTCCTGTTTGGCGGCCTCTGTCGCTTAAATTGAGGTCGGGTCAGCTCATCGCATTCGGCGCACTCGTATTATCCTTTTTATTACGTGTATACACTCTCGCTCGTTGGCCTGCCATCCCCCTGTCTGTTTCTTCCATACCAGACTTTTGGCCAGTGCTAGTGCAAAATGTCAAGTTCAGTTCAATAACAGCGCAAACAGCACAAGCCTCTATAGGTATCCATATATCTATTGGAATGAGAATTGGTGAGAGCATTGCGGTTGAAGTCGGCCGGTTAGTGCCCAAACTCTGTTTCAAACAATAATGGCACGGACTATAGGACAGTGGTTCAATATTACTCTAAAATAGTAGGCTTAAAGATCTAATAATATGTTAGCCTGGCATGCAAACTGATATTTATTTTGGAAATTAATAGATTGATGTTATATTTTATGGACTCTTTTTAAAAAGAAAAGAAATACACAACAGCATTAAATGCGAGGTTAAACATCTTTATATCTTCCATATTCGTGGAGACTTTCATATTATATTACAAAATAAATTATATTGTTTGAAAGTTCATTGCTCCATTGTATTATGAGTTTGTTGTAGTCAGTATTCAGGGAGTCTAATCTCCACACGTTTAGAGCGAGAGAGCTATAAATATACATAATTGGCAGCCAGTAAATTGCTGCATTATCTGCGGGCTCTGCTAACATATTCCTGCTGCTTTTCCGATTTAGCCACGCCCCCTGCACTCTTATCTGCCCTAGCTAATTTGACAAATGTAACGCATTCGTCACACTCCCGGCGAACCCGAAACAGAACGGAGAACCAGAAATCGAAACATTTCGAAAATCAAATACAAAAGAGTGAAAATCGGTTGCCATTACACGCGATGAGCTAACCGACAAACAGACAGTCGACCCGCGGTTGGGGTAATGTGAGTGAGCGATTCTGAATGGGGTCGAGAACAAGGGGCAGGGTTCGAGTGTCAGAAAATGTCGTCAGACGGCAAGTGGGACGGTCGTTGGGATTCGGCTGCAGCAAATGAGTTATGAAGTGTGCCTTTAGCTCGAGGATTTTGTGGTATTTGCTGGCGTTGCCTCATGTTTTATTGCCAACGTCTTTGAGCACCTGGTGGGTTTAGTACGATACATTAGCATGCCAGGAACCTCCTTACCTGTAATCCTTTGCGCGATAAACAGCTGTGAATTATTTGTGTGTTTCCTGTGTGAGTTGGTTTTGGGCAGGCCAACAATATAAATGAGGTGGGTACAACTTCTGGGTCATTGGGTTATCCTTATCTCAAATGACAAACCCCACTAAAACTACCCCCCAAAACTGGCTGTGGTGGTGAATCCCTCTGTCCAAAACAAATTAGATTATATCGGCGGCAGCATTACGAACTTCATTGGACAATGGCATAATTATTTGCAATGAGCAACCCTCGTTGCAAGCTCACTCTCTGGGGGTACGATGTCAGCAAAAGAAGAACTGGAAATCGCAACACCACGCCGCAGATGTTATCGTGAAAACGTTTACCGTTCGACGCTACCCCAACCCCTGGTCAAAATTATGATGAAACACGCGACACAGCACACGGTTCACCTTTCTCCCCTCTCTCCCTCTCCCAACCTCTAGCTTATATTCATATGCATATTGAGATTTCTTCCCCTTATCTGGTCAACAGTATTTTTTTGGCACATGGCATGGGGCTGGTTGCCAGTGGCCAGTGGTCAAACCCTTGAGAACAAGTTTCGATCAAACAGGTTTCTGCAGTTGCATGTCGCACAGCCGAGCGACCCCTCAACGGTAGCATCAAGTCAAAGGCTTACATATTTCATTGATGTTGCTGATGCATGTGCCCAGTAAGGAACAGGGGCAGGGCCGGGACAGGCAATGAGATTGAAAAGAACTGCAGCTCGGGTATGAAGGCCGCGAGACATTTTTAAAATTAAACAACCTCCAACAACAAATAATAACAACTTGTTACGGACGGGTATAGGGTTATCCCGGTTAGGGTTGCTGCATGCGTTGCATTTGATTAAAGGCTTAAGGGTGGCACCAAAACATGAGGGTTGCCTGACCAAATGCACTAACAAGAAGGCAGAACTGCTTTGCTGACCAAAAGTTCTAATAACTTAACATGAGTGACCAATACAAAGGCCTAACCAGAAAATAAGTTTTTATCAACCCTATTTCCAAATGAATATATATGGCAAAAGACTATCCCTATAATCTGACATATTCCTAGGTATTGCCTTTGAGTCCAGGCTTGCAGCACGCAGGTTGTAGAAGATTTTAGGCCTCTACAGCCATTTCAAATAGATCATACGTCAATAAAGGGTTTTCATTTGTTAAGTTTCTCAAATAGGTCTGTTCTATTAAGTTAAATGAGACATTTTTAGACCTTTCCGGTATGGTAGTTTTATTCAAAGTCAGAACTAGTCCATTTAATGTTTAACTCATTTAAGTGCAGTTCACTTAGTTCAAGCATAACCCCAATCTAACCTCACCTGTTCAGCTGGGGCGCTTTCAGTTCGTTAGTTGTAGCTTTTCGACTTCTTCTTGTATGGCAACCCCTTTTTAATGGCTCGTCGATGGTTATGAATGCATAATTTCATTCAAAAAATTGCTGCTTCCTTCTTTTCTTTGCTTTTCTTTGGGTTGCTTTATCCTCGACCCTCTTTGCCTGCCGCTTGTGCATATTTCACCGTGGGGCACACACAAATACGGACTATAATTTGACTGGCTCTGTCCCTGGGTCTGTTCCTTCTAGCCCCTTACGCACTCGTCCATTTGTGCACACCCCCCTTATCGGTTTTGAATATGTTAGGGTAAAGAGCTCTGCCAAATCTGGTTTATAGTCGCGCTTATAAAAAAACAACAACATTGAAACTCCCCACGATGCCTCACGTTCGGGTACGAGCACGGGTACGGGTACGGGTTCGGTTTGATTCGGTCTTGGTCCTGGCCTGGCCAGGCCAAATCCCAGTCCACATGGGCCAGAAGGCTGGGCTAGCCGCTGCGCTAATATCTACATAAATACATGCAACACGCTGCTTCCGGTGTTGAAAGTTCCATTTCACAAAAGTCCATGACTTGATGTTGATGATGATGATGGCGACGGGGAACGGAACTCGACGAAGGGCTATGCCTCTTCTCGAATGGGGAGTTGGTGGTGGTGGCAAGCGTGTGAAGGACGCTGGCAAAAGGGAAGCATCGCTGGCTAACTGACACAGTGGTGCGAATGTATTCGATGTGTTATCGAAATTCTGAATATTCACATCAGTAGCTATAAAATGGCTTACATTCTTCTTAATTTGACTATTTTAAAATTTTTCATAAGTTCGGATAATCTCCAATTTCGCAAAATTAAGTGCAGATATATTCTGATTATTAAAACAGTTCAGTAAGTATTGAAACTTTGATCACGCACTTTTAAGACATTAGATGATTAACGCATAAACAAATTAATAGGTTAACTGTAGGGGTTAGTAACTTACATAAAGTGATTAAGCTGTGGTGCTGGCTTAGAATTTTAAATGGACCTGTTGATGAAAGTAATTAGTTAAAGCCGGTCCCCGGATAGCATGTGGATCAGGGGTTAAGGCAATCTGCCTTAAAAACAGCAGTACTCGGGTTCAATTCCAGTGGACTACTACTCATATACAGGCAGTTTTGGCCAAAATTTCTAACAATAAGGTCACTGGTGAAGGATGCTTAGCAGCATCCGAAACACAGGGGTATCTGACCAGCCAATACTTTTCATATCAATGTTTCTATGTTAGCCCTTAACTTTGACGTCAAACCTTTAGATATTTCATTTACATGCAGTACGTCGTTAGAACCCACACTCTATTTAATCAATAGTTTGACCCTAAAATGATTTAACTTATAGCACCACTATTTTCCAAAATTGACTTGTTTTGTTACAAACGCTTCCTTTGGAGATAAGTTTATTATCTGAGTAATGTTGCAGAAAATATCAGATGGCGCCATCGGAATACGTAATATGACCTCTACCAGTTGACAAGAGTTTAGTAATAAGTGATTATGACTAAGGACATCGCAAGGATGAGAGCAATTAAATTTATTTACTCAGGGACAGAGACTTACCCCAACTTAAGAAAGCTTCCCTCTACGAAGGTCACCTTGTCAGTATTATGCATCTATCTTATATTGATTTTGGTTGCTTTCTAGAAGTTTGAATCAGTGTGCAGAATATGCACCCCCTTTCCCTTCTAAAGCACCTTGACGGAAATCGGTTTCGGTCTCCGGCTCGTGTTTAGTCTCACATTAGCGTATTGCCCGCTCGCCGCAGTGCGTCCGCCGAGTGGTAAACGACGCCGTTTCGGATTTTAGTTTGGGTTCGGGTTTTGGGTGGGTTGGGTGGTTTGGTGGTCTGCCCCGGGGCGGCGTCTGCTTTGGCTTTGGGGTGTGGCTGGCCGCTGCTAGTGGGCTGCCCCCCCTCTCTGTCTGGCCGCCCGCCCGCTGCTGAGTGCTGTGGCTGCGGCTGTTTGTTTGTCTGCCTGCCTTTCGCTGGCTTCCTTCTCGACTCCGACTCCAACTCCAACTCTAGAACCCCCTTCCCCCTCTTGGACCCCAACTCCAGCTGCGTCTGTGGCGCTCGTTGCTGCCGCTTGAACGCATATTGACGCTTATTAATATTTACATTTTTATTTGTGTTTTATTTATTTTTTGCTCGGAACAATTTGGGTGCCGTTGATTAAGCGCTCAACAATGTTGCAACAACATCGAGCAAAAAAACATAATAAACGTTTCTGATTGCTCCCTTTTTAATTGTCATGCAATTTGAACACGTCGTGTTTCAGTTCGACATTTGGTTTAATACCCTGTTTAAATATAAATGTCTAAATAGGGTTAGTAAAGTTGTGTAAATTTACAAATGCAATATGTACAAGGATTCATCCCCTAGTTCTTAAATCATATATTTATATTCTAGCCAAGTCGACTAAGCCTTGTCCATCTGTTCATTTCACCGTCTTCCGCATTTCTGAATATTTCAAATTCGCTATATTTATTAAGGAATAGGATTGCAATAGGGAGTGTCTTAAATGTTTAATATTACCCCAGACATACGCGAACTACCCTTAGTATGCATCGTATGCATCGGGCCATTTAAATAGCCTTACTCTAACATTAACAAATGTGGAAATTAAATTAAAATGTTTTTGTTCACTTTATCCAAATGAATATACGATTGCGTTATTCACCCCAGAGTACAGGGTATCTCCTTGCTCAGCACTCTTGTCTAAAACATTCCCACTTGTTTTTTGCTTTGTTTCCTGCAATTTGTGGCCATAAAATTCAGTGTCCATAGATTTACAATTTACGATTTTCTACTTCTAATTGGCCCGGTCGCCACATGCGAGCTCCATTAAATTTAGGATACTTGCAATATAAATATTTTTTATGCCATTTTGCGCACAATTTAATTAAAAAAAGAAAATTGTTCTACTCTCATTGCAGGTAAGGGCGTGACAGCTGGAGAGCTATATATGAATCTTGGCTCTAATTTCGGGGTTTGTGCACGTGTCCTTGCCTCCTGTTCCGGCGTGGTTTCGAGTCACTTTGTTGACATTGACATGGACGCAGGCAGAAAAAGAAAGAGAGGAAGAGAAAAACCCCTAAGCCACTTGAATTGTTTGCTCAAATTATTTTGAATTATTGCATGCGCCGTCCGCTCATTTCCACGAGACTTATGTTACACCCTGCACCCCTGGGGATGAGAGCTCAGTCAGCACCACCGTCAACGACACCACCACCAACATCAACATCAACAACAACAACAACAACTGTTTAGTTCGCTTCAGCTCTATTCCATCCTGTTGGGATTCTCTCTTTCTCCTCGTTGCGGCGTGTCCTTGAACACAAATGTTGCATTTGCAGCACAGCATGTGGCATTTTTAACGCACTTAGAAAGGATTAGTCCGTTTCCGTTTCTTTGGTATCGATAGGTCCTCGTGCATGGGTGGTGGCAACTTTGGCCATTAAACCAGTCCAATTTCCATTCGGTTGCCAAACCAAATGGACGCCGCATTACCGCGAACAAAAAGAGGATCAAGCAACTGTTATTTATGAAGCAAATGAATTTTTTTAAATACTCTCGTATCCATAGTACTGACAAACTTCATTGAATACAGAACACTGAAGATTAGATGTTCTAAGTGATCATGAAAATGATTTGTCACTCCAGTGATCAATATCAGCCGTCAAAACAATCGGTATTCCGTGTCCTTAATAACGGTTTTCTTATATTTCAAATATACCTGCTATCATATTTATTGCGCCCAAGAAATCTTAAACCAGGAAGAAATAGTGGAAACGAATTAGTAAAAACTTTAAGTATTCAATCTTGATCTTGACACTTCATAAATTGAGGGTGTACACCAATGTGTACCAAGTTTGGTTGACCTAGCTTCTTCTTCCCTTCGGGAACAGAGTTTAAAAAGAACCTAGCACTATTTTCCCTCCCGCCTTATGATTTGTTGTATCGGGTATGAAGAACTTAGAAACTGATCTGTAAAAAACCCTCCCACACATCCATGGTGACGGGTGAAAGTAGATTTTTCAAGTTGCATACAACAGTTTTCCGCCCATAGGGGTAGATTTTCCAAAGTCCCGGGCGCAGGAAAGCCTACTGTTGCTGGTACACAGCACGTACGCGTAAAAAAGCTGTTTTCAAGCGGTCGCCGGTATGTTATTGACGCGATAAATAAATTGATAATTGCAATTCTTGAATCCTGCCAAAATTTGAGCTGAATCGGTGCAGAACTTTTCGAGTTTTTTCATATATTAACATCACTTTTTTATATATTTATATAGATTTGTAGATTAACATATGTATGTACACGTGTAGATTAAGATACTATGTACAGATTGTTTCATTTATTTATTCAGCCTTATCTTTCTTATTATTATCATGTTTTTGGTTCTATTTTATTGATTACGTTCTACATGTGATCCTTTAAACAAAGGAAATTGTTTAGAATTTCCTGAAAAAAAAGTTAGGCAGACTGGAGAACAATATTTAAATTACATACATATGACACAGAATGTTGATTTTCTCTTTCAGTCTCGAATCCTTGTTCTCTCGAGAGTGTTCAAGTTTATAGTATTACTCTATACCATATTTAAAGTTGTACTGGCTCCTCTTGAAATTTGGAATACACTTAGTCTTCAAAAATATCCTCAAGGAATTATCAAAACGAGTTGTGATATGAATGGCATGAATTAAATTATTATTTTTCAAATGTTTGCATAAATTTGCTAATGTACTCACTCGTATTGGAATAAGTTAGTACTGAAGGTTTACTAATACTTTCCTCGAAATATTCTCTTTAATCTACAACCAAAGTCCCACATTCGAATTCATAAATTATTTATTTATCTTTACAATTCACTTCTCAACTACTCAAAGAATCGCTTCGCTATGCTACTGAAATGGCACCACACATAATATGAAGACATTTATATTCATTAGCCCACAAATAGAGGCAGCAATTGGCTTGACACTTAACACGCCAGATCCCTGGCCAGGGACAAATTGCCATTAACATAATTTATGTACTAACAAAGGCGGCGTATAGCTTGTAGATTTACATAACAACCTGCTGGGGTACAGCGATTTGGCCAATAGATTCTGATTAATCCAACCCAAGACGCAGTCGAGTATCCCCTTTTCCCCAGGCAAACGCTAATTGTTAGTCAGCCAGGGCAACGACAGCATAAACCATAAAAATATCAACTACCTAACGGTTAAGAGCAGCTATCTGAAAGATACGTGAAACGCACACATCGAGAAAATTACATCGACGACGTATGAGGAAAAATAATTTGGTCACGTGCACTGAAATCGAACCGGCAAGGGGCTCCGCTTAGCTGGTTTACTGTTATTTCCATTTGATCTCCATCCCATCTGTCGAGTCCCGAGTGCCGGTTGCCGAGTGCCGAGTCTCGTGTCCTGGCTTAAAGCTTATCAGCCACAAGTCTGGGCGAAAGTGAAGGCGGGCAGCAGCAGCAACCAGGAAGCATAATGAAAATAGATTTTTGCTTTCTTTAGCCCGACATCTCCGGGGGTTGTCCAGGCAACCGCCCTCGTCTGTGGATCCGATAAGCATCTGAAATTGAATTGGAATACAATTTTTTCTCTCGTTGTGCTGCGGACAATTAGAGAAATGAAGTTACAAGAAGTTGCTTTGTGGGCAGGAGCAACTGAACCCGATTAACTGTCACAAATTTGTGGCGAGTCTCTTTGTGGGGGGAGTGGGTGCAGGTGTTAAGGTGCAACTTCCTGCCTTTTGACACTTGACTTGAGCGCCGTCGCGTCGCATCGCCCCGCTTCTAGCCCTTTACGCATACCTCTCCGGGGGCTCTCCGGGGCTCTAAACAAATTCTTGGGCAACTAATGAGCAACGTCTGCGGACAGGTGAAAGATCCTCGGGGCATAAAATATAATTGTGGTCAGTCTCGATTACAAATGCGTGCCCGAAACGCACGAATGCGGCCAGACAAGTCCGCAGTTGAATTCGCATGCGACCCGTTTAATAACAAATAACATACGAGCCATGAGGGTAGTTTTTATCCGATAGCCCGACTTTTTTATTTCTCTGTTGTTATAAAACTGCTATGCACATAATGAGCAAAAAACGATGCGCCGGTTTGAGTAAGGGCAACGGTCCGGCAACAGGACGAAAAACGGGACCGGGTTCGGAACCCGAACCAGACGGTCTGACAACAAACACGCATGCAATGGGTTCGTGTGAGGTCCTGGAACAAGAGCAGTGCTCCGCATGCAGCTCACGTATGCGCTTAATTTTTTGTTTATAACGCCCCCAAGGCACACGCCCCCACAACGCCCGATCAGCGCGAGCTGCGTATGTCACTTGGGGACTTGTTGGGGAAGCCGGTTGCACGTTAGCCCGTTAGCCAGTTAGCCCTTGGCTTCGGTTTTCGCTTTGGATTTGTCAGAACAAAATTTTCATTTATCTTTTCCCGATAGAGAATCTGATAACTTTTTCATGAATCTTGTAACCATCATAAAATGTGATGGAATCTCATAATACTTACATATTTATACACATACATACATTCAGTCACATACATATATGCAAATATATCTACACAGACTCGTAGAGTATCGGCCACATAAAAAAGAAGATAGCTTAATAGACTTTCGTGTGATTAAGTTCTAGTATAAGGATCACGTTGCCTTTAATTAACTCAAAATATAGATTTACTGGTAGCTCATAGAAGAGTGTGTATAGAGCATATGAAATTCTTTGCTTCGAAAATATTTCTCCTTTTATATGCTTTTTTTTTAAATCAAATGTGAAATTTCCCGCATGGCGGCTTAGTTGCTACGGTCATGTGTGGACCCTGGTCTGGGAGCAAAGGTCCATGGCTTTTAGCATTGTCTTGATGGTTATTGTACATTATATATATATACACATGTAGATTGTAGATATATACATTTTTGGAAATTGTTCCTAGCTGGTAACTGTTGGACTGTTCTCTAGAGAATACGACTTATATCCGATTACAACACCACAACCTTTGCATACGTGTTTCGGGTGGTTAAAAGCGCCGCGTCAGTGACTTTTTTTTACGGTCTTGTTATAGAGCTAATGTGAGCCCAAATAAAGTGAGTTTAAAATTTAATAAATTTCAATTTTGTCATAGCCCGATAAAGGTATAAGTTGTATGAGAAATTTGAGACAAATCAGCTTTAAGCTAAGAATAAAGTTTTTTAATTCTTAAAATGTTTTTATTTTTTGGAAGATATTGCAGTAATTGTGTAGGACTTTTAGAAAGGAAAATTGTTTTTTCCGTAGGAACCCTTAAGTGATTTAATGTGAATAAGATTTAGTATAAGTTTAACTTGGAAAATTTAATCATTTTTTTTCATAGCATCTGTTCTTTAAATATACGAAATCCATCAGATTTTCTTATTAGGTAATTCTTAGAGAACATTCTTAATGACACCTTTGCATATAAAAAGAAAAATGATAACCATTCTTGTGTGAGATATGAGATTTCCTGTACTTTCTTATTTACCTTAATTACTATCGTTAATAATTTTCAAGAATTTCGCACGTCTCTTTGGATTCCTTTATTCTGCATTAACATCAACTTATTACATATTTATGATGATTCTCCTATGGAGCTTTTAAGCTCCCACAAACGCCCGTTTACTTTTACGTCCTCCCTCAACGGTTCCCAAACCAGAATAGTATCTTTACGTGCGTTTCGTGACACAGTAAAAGAAAACTATAATTACACAAGAGGCAAACCGCAAGGCAGCAGACAGTGACGGGGGCGTCGACGCAGCCGAAGTAAAGGCCCAAACGAAGAAATTAATATTTTAATTACAACACATTTAACATGCGATTATGCGCTTCAATGAACTTCTTGCGGCCCAAAGGAAAATGGGGTGGCTCAAACACACACGCAGACACACACACACACACACACACTCACAGACACTCGCACTCAAACTCACACTCACACAAGTACACATGTATGCCGCCCCACGGCACAGTGGGCGCTAAAAGTGTCATAACTTATTACAGGACTACAGCCTAACGCGACACATCCGCCTGTTAAGCGCAAGCAACCCCAGAATTAGCAGCAACAACAACGTTAACAGCGGCAACAACAGCAGCAGTCACTGTAACAGAGCTTAGCAAGGAGCTAGTCATAAACGGCACGAGCTAAGTCCGACACGTACTGCACTTTAATTACAGCCGAACCGACGGATGACGAAGGCCAGTGGTCACTCGGCAGGACACCCACATCCACATTAACATCCACAGGCACAGGCACACGAACGCTTTCATTAGCTTAACAGCGCGGCTAAGCTGCTACAACAGACGCCACGACAGCGGCTGTAATTGACAGCTGTTAAGTTAACAGGCGACGTCTAAGCTGTTTTGCTGTTGTTGCCGTTGGAGGCTGTGGTTGCCTGTGCTGCCAGCTGTCGTCGTCGTTGTCAACGACGAACGACGCTGTCGAGTGTTAATCAAAGCGTAGTTAATTGCTTTGCCGAAAGAGCCAAAAGAAAGACAGTGATTGTGCTGTTGCCTGGCGGTAGGGGGCGGGGAAGGAGTGGGCCAGGAGTTGGCGTGGCTTTGTAGTTGGAGTTGAAGCTGGGCACCGGTTACATGTGTGTTCGCCCTTTGATTAACTTAACCCCTTGACGTGCCACTGCTACTGTAGTTGCTGTGCTCGTTGTTGTTGCATGTCTAATTTGGCAAGTGTTAAGTGTCCGTTTGGGCGGGGGTCGGTAGAGTAAAAGGCGACGGCGACGGCAACGGCAGCCGTCTACAGAAACAATAAATACTAATTAAAATGTATTTAAATACAAATGTAGGCACGAACATGCCCAATCCACACACATACACACAAACACGAATTTTTATGCGCTGTGAAGCGTATGTTTTTGCTAGTATGTGGTACAATCCAGCCCAATCCACACCCCACCCAAAACAACAACAAGTCGAATGAGTCTGGCGCCAGCAGCGAATCGCTCGTCTATGTGTGTATGTGTGTGTGTGTGCGTGTATGCATGTTGTTTACTTGTTTTTGCACACTAGCGCCACCTAACGGAAATGTATCATAAAAACTTAATTGTCCATGTAACACTTTTTTTATAGCCTTCTACCAAAGTCTTGTTAGCCTTTAAGTGGCATGTCTGGCATAGTTATTAAGGACTGGTGGCTATTTTAAGGATTTGAATTCAAAGAAGAAAACCATGCAAAAGACCCTTAATGTGTCCATATGTTGGGGTCTTGAGATTGAGAAAGATTGTGTAAGGTACTCGTAGATAAATACTATAATTTCCATTCTGATGCTCTTAGGGGAATCAAGTTGGTCAAGAAATGAAAGAAGTTCATAGTACTTATCATTAGTTTTGTTTGTTCCAATAAAGGAAAGACAAGACAAGACGGACTTACTATAAAATTAAGGTATATAGCTCATACAAATATAAAAATAATCCATATACAAAAGCGATCATCTTCAGAAACTTTTCTATTTTGTTCAGTTTTTATATAGTTTTCTTCATCTTAAGCACAAATTTGCTCTAAGATGAACTAATATTTTTAGTTCATATGTTTTATGTTGATTGCTGAGCTTTAATGTGTGCTTGTGTGGGTGGTTGAGATTGAGAACGATTCTATAAGAGAGTTAACCAAAAGATTATATTACTCGCAAATACATAAATACTATAATTTCCATTTTACAGTTCCAAAAGGGGAAACAAGCTAGACAAGAACCGAAAGAAGTTCACACATCTGGGACCCTAAAACACATTTTAAAGTGTTGTATATAAATTTGTTTCCAATAAAGACAGGCCATGACAAGATTGAAATCGAAAATATGTTATCAAATATTATGAAGGAATAAACTTGCGAACTACTGTAGCCAAGCCACCAGGACATTGGCAGGAACCAGAGGGAAAGTGAGTTAACAAAGACAGGCTTCATGCTAGCGTTGAGAGTCTACCAATCTCCCTAAAAGCGATTTACACAGAACTTGAAGAACAAGCTCAGAAGATGGGGTGCCACAGAGGGAGAGCTGCGACGACATGTAGAATGGCAAAAACAAAGTAAAACGCGCGGAACGTGCAACAATCTCGTATACTCTATCGCCCCCACGCAAGCAATATAGGACGCTGCTAGGTGTTCTCACGGCGCACTATATGACAGCTGCCCATGCAAAGAAGCTTGGCATTATGAACGACGACAACTGCAGGAAGTCCAAGGAGTCGGGGGTGGCCGAAACCCTGCAACATCTCCTTTGATCATGTCCAGCGCTCAATAACCCTTGAGAAGGTGTCGGGGACGCAGTGAACCAAGTCGTTAAGATCACAAAAATATTTGTATTTCTAAATGCCGCGAGTTTTTAATATAAGGTACCCGAAGACCAGATGGTTTGTACAATTTCACCCTGTGGAGGGTGATTTGCCGTCTTAACCTAACCAAGGTATAAATATGAACCAATAATTTGAATTTTTCCACTCTGTTTAGTTTTTAATTTGTTTCCTTGATATTAAGCATACATTTTCGCTAAGATAAATTGTGGATTAGTGTATTTCCTGCCTTAAGCACTTTAGTATTAATCATAAAGTTAACACAGCAGATTCCAACTCCTAACTACATACATCAGAGAAAATAGTCAATGGCAGTTATAAGTTTACCATGGAGTCTCATATTGGAGTCTTTTGCTTTCATTAGCCATTTCCAAACCAATTGTAAGAGCTGGATATTACAATTTCTGAAAATTGCAATTGCTTCTCATCCAGTTAAAATTACCTTTTATGCTGACCACCCAATCTACAATCTACTTCTGCAGAGTAGAGAAATTTATTCCTGCTCCTCATTTATAGCCGTACAGTTTGGTTCATCTGTTTTATGCTGATTGCAGAGCCTACGTAAAACTCCTCGCATCGTGCAATAAAAGCAATATGTGGCTCTATTGTAATCAGCAAAAAGTCAACTCTCGAAATGCAATCCACCGCACCCCTGCACATTGCCCACTTGCCCGCACCAGATTGAGCTGGCAAAAAACTTCAGCGACATCATCCATTCGCATCAGTCGCAGTATCGTCTCCCACGGGCGGTCCATAACAAAAAGATTCGGAATGAAAAGAAAAATAGATTGAATTGCGTGCAAAATGCGTTTGCCGTGCGTTGCCCGGGTAGACGGGGGAGACAGCGTGCACCAATAAAGTACTTCAGCCCTTGAATTGCGGTACAAAAGATGAGACGACACAACAACGAGGCGTCTATACACTTTTCAATTAAATTATAATGAAATATCTGATGGAATGCAATTTCATCTTAGCACTGTCACAATCAGATAAAGGTATATATAAAATACGGGTATATATTAACCAAATGTGGTTGCTCCAGATTCGGGGATATCGTAAAAAATTCCGTTGATAGGAACGGATATTGCACAAACCCAACATAAATTTCTGAAAACAGAATAAAGGTTAGAAAAAGTTGAAAAATTTGAAAGGTCTGAAAATTATAATAAAATATTTTCCAAGGGTTTTCTTTTAATGGAAACAAAAATCTGATAAATGTAGAATTCAAAACCCATTTTCGATCTTTCTTAAACTAAGGATCGAAGAAAACTAAAGATCGATACTTCTCCTCGCGTGTCATCAGCTCTTTGACAAATTCGCGATACCCTGCATAAAGAGTAGAAATAACAGCAACAACACGCGCCCTAGACAAAGTGTCGCCGTCTGTCCGCCAGCCTAAATGTTGTACGTGTAAAGCATTTAAAGTAATGAAGCGCCTCTGGGCTGAGTTTGGTGGTGGCGCTACCGGGCAGGGTTGTCACGCAGAAGGAGGAGTGGAAGTGAGTTGAACGTGGCGCACTCTCTCCCTCAATATTAGTAACATTTGCGCGCTAACATGATTCGCTGGCAGATTGACAATCATTCAATGCATGGCAGCCAATACATCAATATGTCGCACAGTGAGGCGTTCAATGATGCGTCCAAATGTTGAATGTGTCAAAAGGTGTCTGCTGGACAGACATATGTGCCAGGGAGAGGGGACTGTACACCCTCTCGTGGCAGCTACGACTGTGTATGGTAATTTATGTACGGCATTTAAATGGATCAGCCGTGTCGCAGGGCAGCGCCCACCCGCACACCCGTTGGGCATCCACAAATTGTTTAAGCAAACATTGGCAGCTACCGTAGCCAAAGATGGTGCAGGACAGCCAGCGGAGGGAACGTTCCCAGTTGAGGATTTGGATCCGATGCGTTCCATTTCATAGCAAGACTCTGTTTGTCTTTGATAAATGTTTGGCTTTGCCTGTTGTTGTTATTCTTATTGTTGTTGTTGCTGCTTGGAAGGCTCTTTGCAATTTCCTTGAAGACATTTTACGTGCTTGGCTCCACTCGGTGCGATTATGAGCAAAGTTTTTGGTTATTTATCAATTTAATGACTTTGCACTTGGCCAGCGTCTGTTGTTGTAATTTAAAGCTTTTAGATTGGATTT
This sequence comes from Hirtodrosophila confusa, assembly GCA_035043065.1. NCBI lineage: Eukaryota > Metazoa > Arthropoda > Insecta > Diptera > Drosophilidae > Hirtodrosophila > Hirtodrosophila confusa. The sequence goes on from JAWNNI010000170.1 coordinate 1,017,299, forward strand.
ATATTGCAAAATTAAGTCGAAATGCTTGCCAGTAAAATAAAAGTGGAATTAATTTTCTTTATGGCTGGACTTTGACTTACCGCTCGACATTTACCAGTGGCGAGCAAAAACTTGGCATGGCAAACAGTTTCGGTTAACTTAAATATCTTACTTTAAATTCTGCAAAAACGAAAATACAGAAGCAATTATAAGGTATTCATTTTGATTACAACTAAATTAAATTATTGATTTGACAGGGATTACCATAGTAAGAAAACTGAATAGCCCAAGTAATTCACGAAATCTTATGTCATTCGCTTAATATGTTCTAATCTGTAGTGAAAACAATGCAATGCTATTAGGGTGAAAAATATATTTTCCCCTGTTCAAAATTATAGAAAGACACCAGTAAATTTTATATATTTATCATCGTAGATAGGAAATTAATTTGAAGTAAGAAAACCGAGTCTTAAAAGAAAATTATATATTTCTTGTTATTTTCTTCAAAAAAGTAATAAATCTATATAGATTGTGTTACCATATATATGGTAGCATAATAGTCTCAGCACACGATTTTATTAAATACATTAAACAGCTGTGAAATTTCCCTAAGTATTCTAATCATTTGTCAGACTTTTATCTCTCTACGTTTAAAACTTTTTTCAAAATACTCAAAAGCTAAAACACTCTTGAGTATCGTAGCATGTGTTCAACTTTATTCTCTTCCCCATCTTATTGATTTGCCTTACTCATCCACTCGGCTGTGATGCGCTGTCAAGTTCTTATTGATGACAATTCCAAAATCAATCCCTAAACCCCTGGCCAGGCAAATCCTCAGCTAGCACCTGTTGGCGCCCCCAACATGTCAATCTCTAACCCCCAGCAAGTTGTCAGCCCTAATGCTCTCATTGCCCGTGCAAAGCCCAAAACCCCTTGGCACCTTGACGCCTTGACGAGTGACTCGCAATTCTGGCAATGCCGTATCGTTACCAATATTCTATTCCTTCCTCTCACTCTTCTTTCATCGCTCGGATCGTTGCACTTTTCCTGGGTTTTGTTTTTGTTGTTTGGTTAGCAACAACAACAATACTCACCGGGTCGTTCGACTCTTGTCGCTTGTTGCTACACAAATGTCAGCATCATAAACCAATTTTTATAAAATTTTCCAATTTGTTTAGTTGAATTTAGCAGCCATTGAAGTCGAGACAACAGCACCAAATCCGAGCTAAGTAAATACTGTGCGTGTGCCAGGGGGTTGAGCAATGTTTAGGGGTTGGGGCTTAGGGGGTTGAGTTACTGTTTACATGTGAATAAAAGCAAAACCTGTCAGCTGTGCCTGTGTGTGTGTGTGTGTGTGTGTGTGTAAGTCACCCTCTCCCTTACCTACGGCGCACCATTCACAATTTACCATTCTCATCATCATCATCCACTGGAGGAGGGAGAAGGTTTGTGAAGACGCATGCTGCTATTTTTTTTTTGACATGTTTGTTCCCCTGGCACCCTGCCGCCCATTCCCCGCTGCCCCGCCACCCCGTTGTGATAAATTGTTCAATAAACTTGTTTCGCAACTGATTTGGCTGTGCCAATTTTCAAAGTGGCCAAACTTTACTCGTTGCCCAAAAAGTTAATGCCCATAGTCCAGGCAATTTCAAAGGCACAACTTTTTGGCTCGGGCCTAGTAGTAGCCTTCAAATAATTTCTTTGCTATTTAACTTTGCACCCTGCGAACAGACAGGTTCAACTTGCACAGACGTATTGAGTAACAGCCTGATGCAGTAAAGTCCATTAACGCAGCTATAGCTCAAAATGCATTTGAAAGGCATTCTATTTCCCTTTCCAACACCCATTCCCAGCTCCGCGAATGCGCTGCTTAATTTCAAATTAGGGTGGTATTTTTGTGCCATGTGCCCGAGCTCGGGGTTTCGGCTGCTGTGTTTGTGATTTTCATTAATGGCATTTGGCACAATTGCAGCCCTTAGCCCTTAGCCCTTCGCCCCTGGTCCAATGAGGACCCTAACCGGGCAGCCAGCCCTTTGACGCACAAACTGCAATTATGTGCCATGACTTTCGACTTTTTCCTCCTACCTCTGCTCTACGTCCATTGGCAGCTATCAGAAATCAGCAGAAGAGGCCCAACTCACTCGGCCTTTGTTTCAAGTACGCTGCGATCTACCCACTTCAAGTCAATCTTCAGTATTTGCAATCAATTTAATTTCAATGACACAAAATTTGCATCGTTGGGGTCTTTTCTATGCAGTTCCTTCTCGATTTTGACGTAGGCTGTAGATTTTGTGTAAATATGCAAATCGAAAATGCAAATTAGTTGAATTTTGATTTTCTTTTGAATGAAATGGAAGTGAGTGAATCAGCCTCACAGGAAGCGCCAGCTGAAACAAAAGCTAAAGATTCTCATCTTCCGTTGCATTGGCATTGAAGTGGAAGCAATTGAAAGTGAGGCCCGCAGCGAGGGAGTAGGGATGGATGCCTATGGGATTAGGATGCGTCATGTGTGAGCTTTGGGCCAGGGTTGCGGGTGATACTATAAGAGAAACGAATAATCTACCACTCACACTTGTTGCCATCAGAGAAGAAAATGGAAAGTATAATGCCACGTTCGGTTGGACTACTCATACTTTTGCTCTGGAGGGAGTAAGTTGATTTTATTAAAACACCTCATAAGAAGGTCAACAACTGGTCGTATTTACGTAACTTGTGGACTTGTTAGTCAAAACGTATTAGTTCAAGGAATCCATAAAAAACGACTTCATGCTAATAAATACGAAGGACTTTTAACAGACAATAATTAAGTTAACTTTCTCTAATCCTTATAACAGAACAAGTAAGAATGCTATAGTCGAGTAAACCCGACTACAAAACTCCCTGTACCCAGCTCAAACATTTCCAATCGCATCTTCGTACACATACACACACACATACACAAAAGACGCACACACACGAGCGACAGCTCGAGCGCAGCGCAAGCGAGGCATTTTAAGTGATGGCTGTGCTTCTTCTTCCTCTTGCGCTGAAGCACTGAATCTTCTTTCGTTAATAACTTCCGTGTTTATTATCCGAACGACTTGAAATTTGGACAGTAGATTAGGAGTGAGTAAAGTATTACATATGCCAAATCCCAAAGCTAAATCTTGAAAATTGTTCCTGTAAAACGGTTTTTATCGAATTGCGGGGGAACGGGGAAGATATCTCAAATCTAAAATAAACTTGACCTCCTCCCGCTATACACGAACCTACATTCCAAATTTGGTGTCTCTAGCTCTTATAGTTGCTGAGATCCTTGCGTGCATACATAATCAAGAATATATATACTTTATAGGGTCGGAGATGTCTCCTTCTGCCTGTTACATACATTTGCACAGATTTAGTACCCTCTTTTTACCCATTTTATGGGTACAGGGAGTAAAAAACTTCTGCAAAAGAGTATATTGGCTTTGCGAAATGTCCGTCTGTCCGTATGAACGCAATTTTTGTCCACACCCTTGAAGCTAGAGCAACCAAATTTACACATGTTGGTGTATACCCTCAATTTATGAAGTGTCAAGAAGTCCCCCCACCACCACAACCCATTTTCGCAAAAACCTGTATCTTCCATTTTTGTACTCACTGTACCCATAAAATAGGTAAAAAGGGGGTACTAAATCTGCGCAAATGTATGTTTAAGGCAACCCATAAAGTAGATGTATTCTTGATCAGTATCCAAAAAGAATTCGATTTGGCCATGTCCGTCTGTCCGTCCGTATGTACATATGAACGCAAGGATCTCAGCAACTATAAGAACTAGAGACACCAAATTTGGAATGTAGGGGCGCAGGTCAAGTTTATTTTGGATTTAGCTTTGGGATTCGGCATGTACAATACTTTAGTCAAGTCGATCGCATAATAAACACGGAAGTTATTCAACAAACAAGATTCAGTATTGCAGCGCGGGGGGAAGAAGCAGCACAGCCACCACTTAAAATGCGTCGCTTGTGTTGTCGCTTGTGTGTGAGCGTCTATGTGTATGTGTAAGTGTACGAAGATGCGATCGGAAATTTTCTACCTGGATACAGGGAGTTTTGTAGTTAGGTATACACAACTATAGCATTCTTACTTATTAAAGCTATAGTCGCCAAATTTGGCATACAGACTAATGTTAAGATTCCTGACTGATTCCAGATCTGCATCGGATAACTCCGACCTCAACGTTCTTACTTGTTTTGAAAATAACACAGAGCAATTCTTAACTCTGTTGACTAATTCTGAAGATAAGCTTACTTAAGACATTCTTTCCCATGAATTCTAGAAGCACACACTCGTAATTCATTTCTTGTATCCTCTAAGTAATAATACTTTTTTGGATGTTCACGATGTTCAGCTTTGACAGCACAATTTCATAGGTAATTTCCCACCGATGAAGGCTATAGGGCAGCTCAAGGTACGGAACTGTTTAAATATTGGTTGTTCACTATCAAAAAGAGTTCCCTGACAATGTTTAGGACACAATTTGGAATGAAGAGGCACTAGAGATGCCTTCGGCTCAGTGCTCTGCTCTTCCTACTCGTCCCTTTGTCAGCCACTCGAAATTCCTCACACACATGAATAGAGTCTGCGATTATACACGACTCGTACAGACTTTGCCATTTCTTGTCAAGCTCGCCCTCTTTTTATGTCTCTCTCCAAAGTGCTTTAAGCTGAAAAAGATTAAAATTTCACAAAACGAAATGCATTCTTCGAATAGCGCAAATATTTCTGAAATTAAACAAAAACATCAGTGGGAATGGAGAGTCACTCTCGAGTTTCGTGAGCGTAGGCAACCCTTTTGTGGCAACAGCAACCCTATGCTTTACAAATGGCGCGCACAGCATTTGGCACACTATTATTATCATAATGCTCAGCTTTCATTATGTTGATTATGGTGGCTGTGTGGCACGCGTTGCCTTAAAGAAAACAACTACAACTTCAATAGTACTATGGAATAACGGAGCCCAGGGTTGGAAGTTGATGCGGATCACTTTGACAGCTACAATGCCGAACCCTGGTCTAAAAGCAATATGTCGGAAAATATGTGTATTGAAAGGAATTGTTACATCTTCAAAACATATATTCTACATACTATATCTTTATGTATTATTTATTTATTATTGAATCAAATACAGGCAACTCAATTCTCTTCACTTTTTACTCCCTGTACCCATAAAATGGGTAAAAAGGGGTATTGGATTTGTGCCAAAGTATGTAACAGGCAGAAGGAGACATCTCCGACCCTATAAAGTATATATATTCTTGATCAGTATCAAAAGAGATTTCGATTTGGCCATGTCCGTCTGTCTGTCCGTCTGTCCGTCTGTCTGTCCGTATGTATGAACGCAAGGATCTCAGCAACTATAATAGCTAGAGACACCAAATTTTGAATGTAGCTTCGTGTATAGCGGGAGCAGGTCAAGTTTATTTTGGATCCTAGATATTCCCCCCATTGCCCCGCTATTCAATAAAAACGTTTTACAGCCACAGTTTTATAGATATAGCTTTGGGATTTGGCATGTATAATACATTGGTCATTCTTGGTATACTGTCCAAATTTCAAGTCGATCGGATAATAAGCACGGAAGTTATTCAACAAACAAAATTCAGTACTGCAGGCTTGGCAAGCAGCAACATGAAGGCTTCAGCATATGTATGTACATATGGGCGAGCGAGCGCGAAGCGCGTGCATTTTCTATTAAGTACTTAAGGCTTAACCATGTGTGCGAGCGAGCGCGAAAGTGCAGCGGGTCTTGTACTCGTGACGTCACGACATACCAAAACACACGGCATCAGCTGATGCACATGTCGCTTTTAAGCAACACAAGCCCATATGGTTTCATAATTGCTTATCGGTACGCAAACCATGCGATAAATTTTAAGCACCTGATCTGCTTGACATTTTTCTTTGTGAGACATGCGCCATCTGCATGACTTTATTTTCTTGAAACATATTGTTATCAATGCTCTGCATAGTGCAGACTATGCATCAAAAATTGACTGTTGGCGCGCAGCCAATTGGCCTCTTCGATAAAATATCGATAAGTATCAGCTCTTCGATCAGTCTCGCTCATCTCTGCATTGTGCTGCTAGTATTTCTTTCACTCTACCGTCGTTCGTCATCGTCATCGTTCGTCATCGACAACTCTGGGTACAGGGAGTCTCGTAGTCGAGTGTACTCGACTAAAACATTCTTACTTGTTTTAGTTGAAAAGACTTTGTCAAGGGACAGAGCGATATTTAAGTTTTTCGTTCATTGTAATGTACCTAAGGCAAGTGAAAACAAGTAAGAATGCTATAGTCGAGTATACCCGACTACAAAACTCCCTGTACCCAGGTCTAAAAGATTCAATCACATATACGTCCACTTGCATACACACATACACAAAGACGCACACACACACTGGCGGCAAAAGCGACAGCGCAAGCGAGGCAATTTAATTGGTGGCTGTGCTTCTTCTACCCTCCTCTCGCTGCATCACTGAATCTTCTTTCGTGAATAACTTCCGTGTTTATTATCCGATCGACTTGAAATTTGGACAGTATATTAAGAGAGACTAAAGTATTGTACGTGCCAAATCTTAAAGCTATATCTTGAAAATTGTTACTGTTAAACGGTTTTAATCGATTTGCGGGGGAACGGGGGGAGATATCTGAAATATGAAACAAACTTGATCTGCGTATGGTATACAGGAACCTACATTTCAAATTTGGTGTCTCTAGCTCTTGTAGTTGCTGAGATCGACGCGTTCATACGGACAGACGGACAGACAGACGGACATGGCCAAATCGAAATCTCTTTTGATACTGATCAAGAATATATATACTTTATAGAGTCGGAGATGTCTCCTTCTGTCTGTTACATACATTTGCACAGATGTAATACCCCCTTTTTACCCATTTTATGGGTACAGGGAGTAACCAGGTAAAATACTAATGGCTGCACATGGAGAGCTGAGTTAAGATCAGCGGAGCTAGGCATATACTACAATTCCCTAGTTCTCTAGTTATTATAAAAGTACATTCTTATATTGGTTTCATATTCCAATATTATTTTCAGGTATTACTTAATGAATGAATATATATTATAGTCTGTTGTCAAAAAAATTTTTGGATAATGAGAATATTTGGTCCGTACAATGTTCGTTTGTGTTCCCGTATAAGCTAGAGCAACCAAGTATGGGAACTCATATTAATATCCCTCAGTTTGTAAAGTGTGAAGATCTCCCCCTCCCCCACCCAAGTCCGCAAAATCTATATCTCCCACGGTAGAGGTAGAGTCACGAATTTGACATACAGACCACTGTTTTTCCGACCCCACCAATAAGGAAAATAAGGAAATGTTTTATTATTCTTATGAAGGAAAGATTAGTGTATTACGTGCCTGACTATCTTTGAAAATAAGAACTATAATTACAGTACAACTGCAAGGTGTCGAAGTTGACTAAATAGATGTCCGACAATGCTTAGTAAATGAAACACCAGATTTTCTAATCTAACAACTTACATATATATACCAAGGTAATACGAACCTATCCCAATTCGTAAATCCAATATTGTATTCTTTTCTTTGGAATAGTACGGCACATGAAACATGAAGTCAGGCAACAGCGTATTCAATTGCAATCGTTGGGGGGGAACGTTTGGGAACTGAACACGAAATGAACGCAAGGCAGTAAATTAAGTGCCCGCTGGGAATTTGTTCTGCACAGAGTAGTAGAAGTGCGTATCCCTCTGTCTGTCTGCCTATGGTGTGTGTGTGTATGTATCTTGTGTATGTTGTGAGTTTGTATGTGTGTGTGTGTTGTGTTTGCTTGAATACAAACACTCAATCCCTAACTAAAAACCGCTGGCTTCCCAACGCTCGCTGATGGTTCTTTCACGTTTTAATGGGCTGCTGTCCCTGATCCGTTTCCCTCTGTGCCCCCTGCCATTCTATGCGACGACCAGGCCCCTGGCTCATGCTTACCCTTTCATTATGGGCTCAGCTCAGTTGGTCTTGGTATTGTTATATGATGACGACGACGGCGCGACGGACTGCCTGACTGGCGGACCGATGGGCCGGCGGGGGGAGCAACTTTCAAGTTCTTGCCATACAAATTCATTTCAGTGCGGCTTATTTTTTACGTCTGCCTCAGAAACACTTTCGAATTGTTGTTGTTGCTGCTGCTGCTGCATTGTTATGTTAATTTTGATTATACGCATTGTTGTTGTTGCTGTAGCTCTTTCTGGCACGAGCTTCGCTTTTCATATCTGCTGCTCACTAATTTGTGCGCGTGCCGACGCGACTGCCACATCCACAGCATCGCACAGGGTGCGTCTTTACCCTTAACCTTCTTCTTCCTCCCCACCCCACAGACAGAAAATCACATTTAAATAGTGTGGAATATGTTGTGCTAGTCCGAAAGTCCCCCGCTCCACAATAAACCACCCCAGCCCAGCCAAACCCAAAGATGAACCAAATTGTTGCTTTGTTTTGGCAGTGCCGTCGTCCATTCCGCTCCTGGGGCGTCGTCATGTACTCGTCATGTCCACGTGCCGGGCATCAGTTTCAAGTTCGCCTCCGCCCCCGCCACAGCCGCTAACAGAGACGACCTCAACGGGAACGGGTACAGGAACTGGAACATGGATGGGTTCTATAAAGGGGTTCCCAGAGTTCTCAGGGCAACTGTGAAATTAAAAGTGTTGCGCTTAAGTGTTTTGTTGTGTTATTGCCAGTTGCCAGTTATTGTTGTTGTTGTTGTAGCCGCAAGCCCTAACTAATGTGTAAGACAAAAAGGTGACCGTATCGGGCCATTGTCCTGACCTCTTGTGGGTGGGGCGGACATTACAACAGCCAATCAGTTGGTTCAGTCTCTAACGGCCTTGAGCAGGTGGTTAAGAAGTTCGGTTTTCCTCTACCTCCGCCTAATCAGTGGCCGTATTTTGTGGTTTTGGTGTTGTAGATAATCGTTAAGCTCTCTTTTTTACTCCCTGTACCCATAAAATGGGTAAAAAGGGGTATTGGATTTGTGCAAAAGTATGTAACAGGCAGAAGGAGACATCTCCGACCCTATAAAGTATATATATTCTTGATCAGTATCAAAAGAGATTTCGATTTGGCCATGTCCGTCTGTCTGTCCGTCTGTCCGTCTGTCTGTCCGTATGTATGAACGCAAGGATCTCAGCAACTATAATAGCTAGAGACACCAAATTTTGAATGTAGCTTCGTGTATAGCGGGAGCAGGTCAAGTTTATTTTGGATCCGAGATATTCCCCCCATTGCCCCGCTATTCAATAAAAACGTTTTACAGCCACAGTTTTATAGATATAGCTTTGGGATTTGGCATGTATAATACATTGGTCATTCTTGATATACTGTCCAAATTTCAAGTCGATCGGATAATAAACACGGAAGTTATTCAACAAACAAGATTTAGTACTGCAGGCTTGGCAAGCAGCAACATGAAGGCTTCAGCATATGTATGTACATATGGGCGAGCGAGCGCGAAGCGCGTGCATTTTCTATTAAGTACTTAAGGCTTAACCATGTGTGCGAGCGAGCGCGAAAGTGCAGCGGGTCTTGTACTCGTGACGTCACGACATACCAAAACACACGGCATCAGCTGATGCACATGTCGCTTTTAAGCAACACAAGCCCATATGGTTTCATAATTGCTTATCGGTACGCAAACCATGCGATAAATTTTAAGCACCTGATCTGCTTGACATTTTTCTTTGTGAGACATGCGCCATCTGCATGACTTTATTTTCTTGAAACATATTGTTATCAATGCTCTGCATAGTGCAGACTATGCATCAAAAATTGACTGTTGGCGCGCAGCCAATTGGCCTCTTCGATAAAATATCGATAAGTATCAGCTCTTCGATCAGTCTCGCTCATCTCTGCATTGTGCTGCTAGTATTTCTTTCACTCTACCGTCGTTCGTCATCGTCATCGTTCGTCATCGACAACTCTGGGTACAGGGAGTCTCGTAGTCGAGTGTACTCGACTAAAACATTCTTACTTGTTTTATATAAAGATTGTGAAAGAATATGGTAATTTTACATATTACGTAATCTGCGTTTAATTTGTCGATTGGATAGTTGGGTTAGGTTTATTCGCATTCCATTGCTTCAGATGCGAAGTCCAGCTAAGACTTAATATCTCTCATGATGATCATAACTCTTTAATCCCAGCTTTTACCATATGGCGATACATGATTTCACATAAGGCATCAGGTCTTTAGTAGTATTGTGTATTGAAACTTCGCGATCGTAAAAAGTGGGTCCTCGATCTCCCTCATAGAGTTAAATGCTTTATGTGATGGGTAATCAGAGGTGGGCATGTGAAAGAAGGTGTGGCAGGATTAGGCTAGGTCCTCACAAACCTTTTCGAATGGGAACTGTTATACTGCGTTCCGCGAGACCACCCAGCAGCGTTCTAAAGTCCTTGCCAGAGAGCGAATAAGTATGGCAAGATTGTTTGGCGTCCCGATGTGCCATATCGATTTTGCTATTCTGCAGTTCGTGAAGCTCACCATTTGCAGCTCACATCCCTCTGAACTTGTTATTCAAGCTCTGTATAGATGGCTTTTAGCAAGATCGGAAGACGGCAGATCGCTGATCAGTTAGTTGATCAGCTCAAACTGATCCCTGCTTGCCGGAAATTTTTAGACTTTATGGTCTCCGAGACTGGATAACTTTATTATTTATATGCCTCTCGTTCCCATGGAAAATAATATAAAAATCAAATCCACACATTGTAAGGACATTATGCCAGCTATATATGTAAGGGTCACCTTTTATATCATCAACTGTTTTTCCCACTCTACTCCTACTTTATCATCTTTCATCTTTTGACAGTTAATCAAATAATTTTATATCCAATCATCCGCGGCACCCTCATAGCCAACCCTCTAACCTATCCTAACCCTGTTGTGCCGTGTCTGCATCACCTACAATACGTACATGGCCTGCAAATCGCCCTCAGTATTGCGAATTAATGAATATGTATTATAGCCATCAAAGGTGTTAATGGACACGACACGCCACACAATTTCGGACCACTCGCTGGGCTGGGCAGGTCAAGGCGGTGGGGTATGCGGCATGGTGCGGTGTGTCGCGGTGTGTCGCAATAACAAAAGCGTTGCAGCCGCAAATTGCATTAGAAATGCAAACAAGTGGGCAGCACCGCAAGCAGGGCCTATGTAGTACCGCGGCCACCATCCAAAACCCCACTAACGGAAATACATGAGGACGAACGGGAGGCTAATTGAATATACAAAATGCCTAACCGAAAAGCTGACGAGACGCTCACTCCCAAGGAGCGCCCACGCACGTGGATGGATGTCCGTGTGAAAGGATGTGGACCACGTGTTAACCCTTCAAAAGTTGTTATTGTTGTAAACTGATTGACCACCACGGCGAGCTTGCAACTCTGCGAGCCAAAGGAGGCGTTGATCCGCCCCCAGCACAGTCGGTGTTCAATAGCGTTAGCTACGGCTTAAGCATCATTGAGTTTGCCCTGCGAAGGGGGTTCCGGAGCACTGCAGTTCCGTACTTTGAGTTTGGGTTTCGGCTTGGGGTTGCTTTTCTTGCATTCGGTCATTTCGCGCAGTGTATTGACATCGTGGGAGTTTAACAGTTGCTATCCCACCCTGTCTAGTGCTGCATTTCCACTTCCGTTTTACGCTGTTCGCTTGTTATGACTCTTAAAGGGATATATGCAGGGTATACTATGTACGAGTACTTTCATCTATGTACTATTTAATAATAGGGGTTTTACTCCAATGATCTATGTATATACATATAGTTTAAGTTTAATTTAAGTTGTTAAAATAACAGAAAGATTGAATGTTTGAAAAAAAGAACAAAAGAATGGAAAAGTATTGAAAGATAATGAGAGGAAAACCAACATAACTTTTATACTGTGGCACGAATATTTAATGATATTCACAGTTAAGTTAAATTTGACATATCATATGGTAAAATACTAAAGAACCTTGAATTCGGATTTTTAGCAATTTCGAATTTTAAAAGGAAGCTAACAATTTGATCTATTTAAAAGTGAGCATATATTATATCTTAAATATAGATTCTAATTGTGTGGGTAAAAGTTATCAAAACGGTCGAACGTAACCTATACGTATAAAGAAACTGAAAAGTGCTGCTTAATTAGAATTTAAACAACTAAGAACCTACAAATAATTCAAAGATTATCTGCTCTATAAAAATACCAACAATAGTTCAAGCATTATTTTGCATATTGTTTTTACAGAGTATACTTAAGTCGATTAATATGCAGCTTGGTCCTTTGACTTGTGTGGTGTGTTTTTACAAGTTTTTAGACCTTAATCTCATCCATGTATTTATATAGTTGTCTGTCTGTCAGTCTGGGCCAATTGCAATTGTGTTGTTGGCCACAGCCCTCAGGGCTGCAGACATCGTCGACTCTGGTGCTGACTTTTTGGCTTGCCCTTTTGGCTTTTGATATGCGTGCATTTCCTTTATTTGTATCTGTATCTGTATCTGTGTAGCGCACTCTCCCCATCCCCCAAATCCCCTGCCTTGCTCACCGCTCTGTGAGCCTATCGCTTTAATTGGAATTGTTTTATTCGCATTTTGTGCCCACATTTCGTCGTCATTCCTTTTGTTATTGTTGTTGCTGCCGCTTCTGCCTGATATCTGTTATTGTTATCTGCGTTCTTTTTGGGCTGCAATTTTCAGTGCGGTTCGGTTAATCGCCTGGTCTTGCGTGGGATTAGTAGGGGTAGCCAATGGAGCGGGTCCGGCTTATTGTTCTTCCTTTTGATTGCGACGCACAGATGTCTGGCCAAGCTACGGCTAGAAAGTTACGGATGGAGCGTGGATTGCCAGGCAAAGGTACCACAATAATTTCACCAATTCCATTTGGAACAGTTGAGTTCTTTTAAGAGACCGTTGGTTACAATTAAAGTAAGGCCAACTTGATCCCGTCCGAAATATTATTGTATAAAACCTGCGGCTAATTTCTCATTATTATACTATGTTCCCGAAGGGAAAATAGTATATTGGGCTTGCGAAATGTCCGTATGTCCGTCTGTCCGTATGAACGCAATTTTTTTGCCTTTATCTTTAAGCTAGAGCAACCAAACTTGGTACACATGTTGGTGTAGACCCTCAATTTAAAAAAATTTATATCTCCCACACCTTTACGGGTAGAGTCACCAAGTTTGGCATACAGACTACTGTTTTTTCGCGTTTCTTTCCGAACCCACAAATAACCAAATTATATAGGACTAGGAACATAGTATTCTGCAGTCGGGTGCGTCCGACTGCAACGTTCTTACTTGTTTTAAATTTGAGAACCGTAGAGTTGTCATCATACTTCTGATAGTATCGATATTTTAAGTAACCCTACCAAGGAAAAGGCAGAAGGGGCACCTCCGATCCCATAAAGTATATACATTCTTGATCGGGATCAACAGCCGAGTCGATCGATGTCCTCCCATCAAGAAATTAGAACCTCTAAGATTCACTTAATTTGGCATGTACGTTCTTGTATCAGATCAAGTTTATTTTGAAATCTTAATACCTCCTTTAAAACGACAACGGCCTTTATTTTTAGCACGCATGACTTTTAGGTCACTCTTAATCTACTGTGAAAGTTTTAACAATAAACACAAAAAGTTATTTAACAATCATTTCCAATTGCCGAGCAGAGAAAGCAGCAGTACACACGAAACTTGAAATGCCCTGCTTGCTTGCACTACCGTTGAACCTGTTGATGCATATGTGTACCTAGGTGTGTTTGGGTATGTCAGACCTTGGTATAGGGTGTCCCGTAGTCGGATGTACTCAACTAGAGCAATCATACTTGTTGATTTATGGGATTTGTATCTATTTTTATTAGATACTTAAATAATTTATTTAAGGCGTTTTTACATTTAAACAGTCTTTCAATGTAATTTATTAAGTAAACATAAACATTTGTCGACAGCATTGATTGTCAACTAAAAATAAATTAATAAATTAAATAATCTTGATCTGCGAGTCGACTTAAAGGGTGGTTAAAAGAAATCTATGTACATGCTAGGTCAAAATTACAAAATGATATACGACGATTCTCATAGTGTAGATAGATTATATAGATAATTTAATACTTGATTAACGATACTCCAGAGCTTGGTATAGGTATTCGTCAGTCGAGTAGAAAAGAATGTTCTTACTGATTCATACTTTAAATAGATTCATACTCTTAATATAATTATATACAAATATGACAAAACTAAGAGTATTTACTTATTTTTATTTCAGGTATGGAAATCGTTTTCAAGAATTTGAAGCTGACAATATACTCCATCATAAATAAGAATCCAATTGGTAATGTGAATCAAACTTTTCTGAGACCTTGGAAAAATCGACAGACAGATAGTTTGGTCACTCTCCAAGACTTCTGCACAGTATTATCCTTTGAGTTATACATCCGTGACTGTCAGTCAAATGAACTATTGGTAAAGAATTGATATGCTGGGAGCACAAACAAAACAATACAAACACAATAAAAGTCGGGAAGCGTTAGGGAAATAAGAGCAAAGTTTCAGCAATAATTTCCGGTTTATTTCTGGGTCCCCCTATATTATGACAGCCATCAAACGATGGAAACGAAAAACCAAAGTTGTCCAATCGCCTTGGACCCACATATTGCTGGAGTGGGTGTGTTGGGAGGATAAAATGTCGGGTGCTTTGTGTTCTTGGCTTTCATTGAAATTTTGTGGCATACAGACGCCGCCCAGTGAGCCCTGTCAATGAAATGTTTACTGGTCCGATTACTGGCTTCTCCCAAATGCATTTTCCCACTGCTCGGCTTCTGTTTCAGCTGACTTACAGGCAATCTCGAACATACACGCGCACAACCACACACATACTCCAATATGCCTTTGCTTTGGTCTTAGATCCAGGGGCGTCTACCATTGCAAGTCACGCACTTCCGGGCGGCGACACGCCCCCTAATTGCAGCTACCGACGAACTCAGAGAGAGAAAGATAGACAGAGAGTCTCTCTAAAGGCAGCGCTAAATTAGCAATTGTCATTTGGTTCTATTGGCACAGCGTGAGGAATTTTCCATTTTCCATCGCTCTGCTGAACAGCTGACAGAAAAACGATGCGAGATGCTGTCCAGACCAGGCCAAGGCAATCAAAGGGAAGGGTGGTAAACTCGTAACAATTAGCACTCAAGATTGATGGCGAGCAAGGGAAAACTCCAGAAGCATAGGGTGAGGGTGGAATAATCGAAAGGGAGAGGAAGTACGGAAAACTGTCAGCGGGGGTAGAGTCGACGTGTGGTCTGATTTTGTGTGTGCACTGAAAGAATCTAATCCACACAGTTCCTATGCCACAGGAGAAGGCGTGGCAATTGCGATTGAATATTACTGAGTAAGGTATAATAGAGTGATAGGAGCGTATGGTACATGATGTATGTGCATACATTTATATGTATGTATGCATGTATATATGTGTATATATGTTGCAGTAATTGAATATAATTCCAAAAAAGTGTGTTCATGAATCAACAGAGGAGGGAAACGAATACTAAGATTCAGATTAAATGAAACTAAACTAAATCGAATCTAACATATTTTCCAATAATTTACTATTTTCTTCAATATTTAAGCTTAAGTACAATTCTTAACAAGTAAGAACTTTGCAGTCGAACGTATCCGACGGCAGAATACTCTGTTCCCAGTCCGGTATAATTTGCTTATTTGTGGGTTTGGAAACAGTAGTCTGTATGTCAAATTTTATGACTCTATCTGTACAGGTGTGGTAGATATAGATTTTGCTCATTTTCGGGATAGGGGTTCGCGGCTTGCACAAATTGTTAATGGTGCAGGGCGTCTACAGTAGTGTGTATGTCAAATTTGGTGACTCTAGCTGTGAAAATTTAGGAGATATACCCATGTGAACTACGTGTTTTGGGGAAAGCTCTGCCGATTTTCGTGATAGGGGTGGGGATGGAAAAAAATGTTTGATGCAGATTTTTTAAGGAGGTCAACATTAGTCTGTATGTCAAATTTTCTGACTCCAGCTCAAAATAAAATTTTGAAGATTTAGGTTTCCGCGAAATTGCGTGGGAGGGGGTGGAGGTGGGAGTTTCGATCTTGACACTTTTTAAATTGAGGGTATACACCAAAATGTGTACCAAGTTTGGTTGCTCTAGCTTCAAGGCTGTGGAAAAGAATTGCATTGTATATGTGTAAGTGTACGAAGATGTGATTGTAAATTTTAGACCTGGGTACAAGGAGTTTCGTAGTCGGGAATACTCGACTAGAGCATTCTTACTTGTTTAAGTCAACTCCTCACCAAATTGACATATGTAAGCATTTTATGAGCCATATAATATTCGTTCTTACCGTTTTTAGAACTAAATACTCGAAAAACCACATACATTTTTGTTAAAGTAACCTTTGAACCGCCAGGTCAACACATACTATTAACTGGCTCATCAAGTTGTTGTCAAGATCTTAACCATCTCTGAGCTAATGATCCTTGTCAGTATTGAAACTAAAGCCCCACAAATTTGAAACTGTAAAGCTACCCACTCACACTTATACACATACTCACACACACACATACACACTGACAAGTGCCGCATGCTCCATTAGCGGCACACAATTTGTACCTACCGAAAATCCATCAAAACAAGCCCACAATAAAAAGCAATTCCAATGAAATTTTTCATGCCACAAAATTGAAAAACAAGACGAGCGAACAAACAAATAGCCCAGCTAGCTGTCTTGGCTCGGATTGGGACAGGGTCTGAACTGGACTGAAGCCACAGCAAGAAATCTCCGAGAAGCCCTTTTTATGGTGCAACAAATCTCGAGCTGAATAAAAATGCCACGAAGAAGAAAAAGAATCGTTGGACGGCGACCAACGCAAAGTGAAAAACCGAACAAACAATGCGGCCAAGGCGGCTCTGCCACCTCCCCGCTCTTCCTACCTCCCTCACTGGCCCTTGCAACAACTACGACGACAAGTTGGGGCAGGGGCGGACTTGGCAGTTGCGAGGGCGGGGGCAGCAGAGAACTTTGCCACGGCCACCACAATGACGAGAACCAAAGACGAAGACCAAAACGATGACGATGACGATGACGTTATGGCTATTGCCAGTTGTGTGTATGTTAGTGTTTGTGTGTCTGTGTGTGTGTGTGTGTGTGCTGTGTGTGTGCAATACCATATTATTAAGTGTAGCCAGAAGCAATTAAGTGTAGATAAGCAAACAATAATGTTCCTAGTCACGTACCACACGGTCTTGGGACATTCTCTCACTTACTGGCCCACTCCTCAGCCGTCCGTCCCCAATCCTGAGTCCGCAGTTTCAGGCTTCAGTCTCTGGTCGCTTGCTGGCTTTGGTTGCCCTGGCGCTGATTACTCAGCCCTGTTTACTGGTCCTGAACTTCTCTTGATGTTCAATCACTCAAGTGTATTGGCCAGCAACGATTCCAGCTATACCCCTTTTCCACTGCCAACCCCAACTCCTCTGTTTACCCAGATGTTGTTGCTGTCTGTCTTTGATACATTTAATTTCATTAGATGCGCCCCGACAACAAATTGTCCTTCAAACGGAGACATTGCTCCACTGGTCATAGCTTCATGTGAAGTGCTATTTAGCCGATCCTAGATTGACAGTGTGTTTTGTTTGGAGTTGGGTTAGGAGTCGTGGTGGGAGTTGGGTGTAAATAGGGGCGAATGTTTAGGGTTACAGGTGAATAGGGGATACTACTCAATGTAGAACAAATAAACAGCTAGTAAAACATGTACGATATATCTATGTAAGTCTTAATACTAACCTAAATCATACAATATTCTAGACATGAAAATGCGTGCAGAAAAGATTAATTAGTAACACCCAATAAGATATAGAAATACAGTAGATATTGAAGCTAACAACAATACTCGAATTTATTACTCAAGTAAAATTTTACAAATATTCAACTTTGTTATTCAATAAATATTCACTATGCAATAAGTAGATATTTTCTATTACACAAGAAAGTTAAAGATATGTCATTGATTGCATAATTCACATCCTATATATGTAAAAATTTTTTCATATTTTACAAAGTATGTCTTCCTTATAACAGAGTATGTCTTCCTTATAACAGTTCAGATTGTTATCTTCGACGAACTAAAGCCAGAACTTTCCCAACATTGAAAGGGCTTTTCAGTGTCGTCCAACATTCCTTACACTTGAATCCATTCCGATTCGGCCAAGTATTTCACGTATTTAGGATAATTGCGGACATTCCATAAGATCTGCCCCGATAAGGAACAGTACAAAGCCACTTGCGCTTCGTTCCGTTCCCCATTGCCAGGCATTTCATTTTTGACTGCGAGTTCCGATAAACATGTGTTCCATTCTGTCTGACTCGTACTTTACTCGACTCTACAAATGTAAACAATGCAAAGCGTCGCGACTCGCGACGTTTCGACGACAATAGAACTGAAAACTGAAAACTGACCACAGGCAACAACTGAGCATAAACAAATAACTGAACTCAAATACAAACACAAATCATAATAAACAACGAGGCAGTAATAGCAGCAACAACAGCTACAATAGCAAATGAAATAAAATGTAGTTCACACACACACACACAGACAACCACCCAGACGAATCGAGTGCGACGCCCACAACACTTATTTGATACCCTGTACCCATAAAATGGTTAAAGCGGGAATAATAAAGTTGTGCTAATGTTTGTAACTGGCAAAGCAGGCACTTGCAGTACATGTGTATACACATATTCTTGTCCGTCCATATGAACGCATTGATTTCAGAGCAAACCTTGTTAAAAAAGCTAGAAGCTAGAAATTAAATTTAGTCTAAAGCTTCCATATATACCATATATACCATATTTTACTATAACTCCCTCCCTTGTGAACTTACTCAAGTGCACAGCTTGTAGAGCATACACATTTACATGCATGCATATGTTGAGGTACAGGATATCTCCTAGTCAAGTCTTGTTTTCTTTTCAATTGTGTTTGGTTCTTGCTTATTCGTATTCCATTTTACACACTTCACACCGTTTGGCTATTTCCGCTTATTGTTTGTTTCAGTTTCATTGGAAACTTTTTGAGCATTTTCTTTACTTCGTTCCATTTACCACAGCGTTTCAGCCAATAACAAATATATAAAATACCGCAAACTGTTTGCAAAGTTGCCGTCAATAACCTCAAATGGCCCTGAACTCTAGTAAAGGAAATGAATATTCAAATTAATTTCTCAAAATTTAAGAGCTGCGATAAACCTGTTACAAATGACACGGACCAAAGTGATGGGCTTAAAGTTTTTGCATTCGAATATACATACATATGTATGTATGTTTGTATGTTCAAAAGCCGTTGAATTGTTTTAGGCGGTTCAAAATAAAAATATTTTAAATAATATTATAGTAGAACCAATACCAATATCAATACCGTTCCAAACTGATTTTCTTATTAGTTCTCTGATTCTCCAGTAGCATGTATCCAAACAATAACTCTAAGCACCTCATTGAAACTTACAACATTTAATTTATTCTACTCAAAATCTGTTTTCTGACTGACTTCTACAAATGTTACATACATAGATACATACTATTCTCTGGAAATGATTGACAATCAACTCAAGATACGAACAATCTGGTTAAAGGAGCAGGCAATACCAACAGCCAGCACAGCTTACTCCACTTGCTGGGCTGCAGAACTGAATCGACGCTGTTGCAAGGACACTTTGTCCTGCACTTATCACAATATCTTGCACGATTGTGGTTATCGTATAGCATTGGATGTAGTGTCAACTGGCAACCTGTCTGCGCCGACCAGAAGCAGCAGTACCGCTTAACAAATTCTGAAATAGCGTAAGGCTTAGTATTCTCAAATTAAATTGTGGCATTAGTTAAAGCAGGATAGCTAGTACGCACCCAGGTGGTAAGGATAGGGTACACACTGACTGTACAATTCAGTAGGATCCGGCGTGCTGCTCCTGTATTCATCTGCCGTCAATTCTTCCTGGTGCAATACGGCTCCAATTTCGCAGAAGTAGCCCGTTTCATTTGTAACGCATTCAGTTTTCCAAACCTTCCGGGCACAATCAAAGCATTGGCCTTCGATAGCTGTCATCCTTATCAGTCGATTATCACGGCTCATACCATTATGAGACTACTTACCGGGCATCAAAATAGCGACAGTTGCCAGAATAATAGCGGGGACATTTTCCATATTTACAACAAATTTTTTTTTTTTTTGACGAATGTCGAGAAATATTCAATACAGTTTATATTGTGCCACTTCAAAAATATATAATTTTTACCTTAGCGGCCGATTTATGGGGCTACTATCTAAAATATGGTCTTCGGACTGATGAGAATAACGCACAGGGTGTACCATGTCCAGGGCTGTAGCATTACGCCACTTTCTTTACAATTGCATTTACTATGACATTCTCTGCATAACTTGCCTTGATTATGCTTAGCTAACTCGGAACTTAAGGCCAGCTGGCACCCTAATTCCGGGGCATACGTGCAGCAGTAATTCTTAACGACTTCTAAAAGATAAATATGTATATTATATACATATATGAATCTGCATATGTTCTAAGCATGCAGATCACCCAAACTAAGGTGAACGCACACACCTATTAGATAACGTTCGGATGAACAGTTGTCCCAAGGAGTTGGCAAATCGGTCGGCTGCCTCTCCCTTACGTTAGCGCCTTCTTGACAGTAATAGCCCCAATCGGTGACATTGCATGGAACCTTCCAATACTTACTGCAATCGTAACAGTGACTCTTGAGCCCTGAATTCACAATATATTTAGGCTTAACCGAAACCAGCAACGATAACTTACCAGGCAGAAATAAGACGACCAGTAAGAAAATAGGAAAAGATAACATTTTGACTCAAAATTCAGGAAACAATAATTGTTTGACTTGACAAAACTCAACTATAATATTAATGTATTTGTTTAAGCTGAAGAAATTAACATTCTGCTTGTGATACAATCATGGTATAACCAAAATTCTATGCTGCCCCAACCAGGAGCAACCATAATTAACGGCACCCCGAATGACGTTTGCATATTTGGACTTCATGACCCAAAAGTGCTTTTGCCTTAAACGAAATCTTCGGCTGGCAAAATTCTGTTGAATTTTCATGCTCATTATGCATAGTGGAACGACTGAATCTTCCAGGAAATCCACTGGCCAACAACAGATACAACCTCTGAATGAAGGAGTGTTGAGTTTTAAACGTGTGTTGAGTCTGGCAGCCAGAAGAGACACTAATAACAGACATCCACTGGGAATTAAATGCATTGCCACAATATGCACACAAGTTCTGAACAAATCTGTAAATGTGTGTGTATCTTGGGAAGCGTAATTCCACTCAATTATAACCGTAATCAGCTTAAGAGTTGCCAATCTAGATGAATAACTACAATAGAAACAAGTAAGAACGTTGCAGTCACTTCCGACTGCCAACTGTGATTACATCGTTCCCATGGTAGTCTCCACATAACACAAAACAATATCCATCTGGGAGCAGGTTATAATTAAGTCTATATGGCGTCATTAATGTAATTAAACAACGGAAATTTAGTGAAACTAAATACTTATTCGCATAGTTTGCGATATTGTAATCAAAGATCAATTCGATATTACTTAAGTTACTTATTAAGAGTCAAATAAATAAATACGATCGTGAAGGTGAAAAAAAGTTAGTTAAATATGTGAGCATTTTCTAATAGTATGCGTTTGTAGCTAACGTTATCCCCATTAGACCTGACAGTCCATTGCTAGAATTGTAGCCAACTGTCGGTTGAAAAATATGTTGAAATCATGAGTGGAAATAACCTAGGATCGGACTATAATAAAAACCAAAGTTAATCTCTGAGATATGCTGTCGCATCCTCAAAGCGGGTAGAAGGTAGTTACATAAATATCGGAAGCATTTTCTAATAATGTCCGCTTGTAGCCAACGCTCACCCCTGACACCTGACCAAATGCAACACAAATTGGCCTTTCACTAGGATTTCACTTTTGGGCCACTTGTCGCTTGCATCTACCCGCCTGTCGCTGGAGATGAAGCCTTGGGGCTGAAGCTGAAAACTTTGCCGTACTCGTTGTCGTTGCCCGGCGCCACCGACATTGGCGGTGGCGGTGGCTGCATTGTTATTCAAATGCTGCCATTAATACTTCACTGGCAATTGCGAATGCTCCGCCAACGACCACGTCGAGAATGAAAATCCAGAGGATGCGGAGATGCATGGAGACGAGCTGGAGACGCCACTAAGTATGCGTGTGTGTGTGTACTCCTATGAATTTCAGGCGGCCACACGTCATGTGTGTGCTGTGAGTGCCTGTGGCTCGGGCTCGGGCTTGGGCTCGTCGCTTTTCATTTGATTTCCAGCAGCCATTCATATGTAAATGCTCTGCGAGAGACTCCTTCACACACGCTCACAAGGCACACCTCCTGGCTGCCTGCTTGCCACATGCCGCATGCTGCATGCCGCACAGTAGCCTTGTGGGTGCTGCTCTGTGCTGTCTGGTTGCTGCTTTGTGTGGCCGCCCTCTCGTCGGCATTTTTACCATAGCTTTTCTTTGGCTAAGGCGCCTTTTGAAATTTAATATTCGAAAATGAAATTTCAAGTGTTTTGAATTTATTAACTTGGCATTCAGAGCCCTCTAACGATTGCCAGCAGGGCTTGGCCAACCAATTTTGGTCAAAGAAGCCAAACATTGTCCACCAAACAATTGGCCACATCTTTGCCTCCATCAGCGTGTCCTGGCCTGCCCTTATCGCTATCGCCCTCTACCTAGTCCTGCTCCTTAGCCAGTACCCGTTGCTGTGCATTAACGGAACATTGTAACAATACACTCCACACATGACAGCCCATCCAAGCAACATTCCCAGATTGTATCAGTTCTTAACCAAAAAAAACACAAAAAAATGATTATAGTAGTTGCTGGGGGAGGGAAAAGCAGGAATCAAAATCATTTGTACGTCTACGATAACTTTGAGAGCTGCAGCGAAACCCCGCATGACAACAACAACAATAGTGACACTAGGCAACATCAATAATAGCAACTACCGAGCACAACAACATCGACAACATCCCCCAAGAACAGCTATTGAATTTCAGGGCATATCTTTCAGGCCGGTTTCCCGAACGAGTCCCTCGCCTCATTCTTTTGGGTTTCGTTGAAGCATTTAATGAATTTATCAGCTGTGGCCATCGCCTGTTCATTGCATGTGTCTCTGAGGCTCGGTTCAGTCGTTCTTCTGGTTTTATTTCAGCTTGAGACGTTTTCGTAGAACTCTGCGGCCCATTTGGGTCATTGTAAATTCAGATTCAAACATTCCCACACCGCCCTCTCTCTTTCTCGTATTTTTCAAGTTCGAGTTTATTACCATTCAATGTGCTGCATTCGATCTAATGTTAATGGATTTGTGTGTAAAGTTTCTTTCAGAAAGGGGTTCAGCAGGGGGTCTACGCCCTCAATCATGTCTCCAGACAGTCAGTCAATGCATGAAATAGTTTTCAAATCTTTGAATGTAATGGCTTCAATTGTGAACGTCTTAAATAGCACATAAATTAACAATAAAATCTATAAATATAAACAAACTTGCTGATGCTGCCAACAACATATTCCTTTATGCACTTATATATGTACGTATGTATATATATATGTAACTCCGAGCTGAGCTCACTGTTTTTACTGAATATCCTCTATTAGACAGCAAATGTATATTATGTTTGACTTACCGTTCTACAGTCATATGCAACGAGGCTTAAAGAAGTCATTTGTATCCCAACATCTTCCTACACTTTATATATGTATATTTACTTTACTTGGATAAGCTTTCTATCCTACATAAAAGTGACCTTACTTGCAATTAAATTACACGTTACATTTCATTCTTTGTTCAAAATTGTTTACAACTATCAGTTACTGACAAGCAATTTTTTTGTCAATATTAATGTCGTTGTCAATTGTCATTGAAATGAAACCATATTCACTTTTCTCTATCGTTCGTTAAACGTTCTGCTAAACCAATAAAACTTTAAGAAGTAACATGGTGATACTTGCAATTCGTAGGAAACTGAATAAAGCAGTCGAAACACGGAATAACTCTCACGTTATGGTGCTCAACACCAAAAACAACCAGCAGCAATAAAACTTTAAGCAAACACTGTAATTGTGGTTGGCAAACGATGAACATGAACCGCAAACTTCAACTAGACTCCGGGATATCCAAACCAATCTATTCCCATACCCATGCCCAGACTCATTCCCAGACCCAGACTCAGACACCGGCACCTGTCTGCTGCAAGGAGCAGCACGGCAGTCGCCGCATGTGGATTAAAGACAAGTTGCAACAGCGCCAAGGGGCAGGA
Source organism: Hirtodrosophila confusa (assembly GCA_035043065.1). NCBI lineage: Eukaryota > Metazoa > Arthropoda > Insecta > Diptera > Drosophilidae > Hirtodrosophila > Hirtodrosophila confusa. The sequence goes on from JAWNNI010000170.1 coordinate 1,041,702, forward strand.
CTGGAAAGTACACAATATGCAGTTGAAGCTATGAGTATAAACAAATGAAAAGTATCTACAACCAGCACGACAACATACAAGGCAGGACAACACGACAGACAGCCAGTCGGACGGACAGACTAACTAACACCGACAACAAGACAATTAAATTATGCAGGATTTTTCAGTTTCCAAAGCATTTTGTGGATCTGCCGTTTGAATTTGTGCTGAGCTCTGGCCTTTGCTTTACTGAAGTATTTCCTAGATTTTGCGTTTTGAGCTTCAAATTGATTTTAAATAAATTAAAAGTTAAATATTGACAATATTTTTGGTTCAGGTGCTAAATGTTCAAACCATTTGCCTCTGCAATATTTGTCAAATTTGTCACAAGACAGCAAATGAATTTCGATAAATTTTCCGCAAACAATCTCCCCGAGGAGGCATTTGCTCAAGTGGGAAATAAAAGCTCAAAATAAAATGGATTTTTGCAAAGCAAAGTTGCTTTTACGAGCAAACAAATTGAGTTAACGAATATTTCAGTAGCATACATCTTAAATACAAAGGAAGTCCTATGTCTTAAGTAATTGTTGTTTGATTCAATATTAACAGCAACAACAGCAATTATGAGCCTTGATACTAATTAAAGTGTGTTTTACGTAAACTGTAGCTAATAAACTCTTCAGTAGCGTTTGTTCAATCAGGTTGAATACATATGGACGTGAATCCCGCCCGACTAGATAAATCTTCAGAATGGTTGAAACCGGAACAAATTTTAAGAATTATAGGCATATGCCAGGTGGCTTGGATATTGCAAAACTCCCGCCTGCCCAAATATCTCTGGGCTCTTTCTACAGAAGAATGCCGATGGAAGTAAGCAAAGCTTGCTACCAAAATAGGAAAGATAAGAAAATCATGCGAATCTGGCGATTTATGTTACTAGGAGTTTTTGTTAGGTTCATGAGCGGGTTAGTTATAACTTATAAGAATCCCGGGGACGGGCGTGACCGGAATTGGAAAAAATTGCGCGTCATGCGGGAGTAAATTTTACTACCCGAGCCGATCTTTACTTAAAACCGATTATTGTTTTCACTTTTCGTAAGTATTACTAAATGCTCATGCTTAAAATCTTTACAAAATCCCTCATTCTCTCACTCTATATACCTCCGTCTCTCATTCACAACCACTGCACATTTCTCATATTTAAGATTGCTCCATTAACATTTGTTTCCCTCAAAGAATCGCCGAGTATTGCTACCGCTGGCTACAAGGTATCCAATTTGTAAGGCCCTCCAGGCAAGTTGCAGCTCAGCTCTCGTCCCTCCCTCCCCCTTTCCTTCGGCGCACTAGCAATGATAAATCATCTTTTGTATTTTTTTCGTTAACCATTTCCCATCTTCGACGCCTCTTCAGAGCAGCCGCCACCAGCTGCTGTCTTGAGGCTGCTTCTTACCTTTGCAGCTTGAGGAGATGCATTCGTAAATTTCATTGTAATTTTATGATTATGGCCGCACGCATTTTGATTGATACTTTAGCACTACTTAGAGGCCATCGGCCCCCGGAGGACGAGACACCCGATTCACCCTCAACCCGGACACCAATTGAATTTCGATTTCGTGCTGATGATAATAATGATCATGATCACGATGATGACGATGAATGTTCCAACGAATTTCAATTTTCGGTCGAAATGCATTTCGTCTTTGTAAATACATCAATCTTATCGATGGGGCATACAAAAAACTTCCTGCCGCGCACAAATTTTCAACGCCTGCGGTTGCAAACCTGGCGCTCATTATGCGCCATTGCCCGGGGGCGTGTTCGCGGGAATTGCGGGTGACGGGGGACGGAGGACGTAGACTGGAGCAACCTTTGGGCAATGTCCGGTCAATGCTGGCGGCCACTTGTCGGTTGGGGTCTACGGCCCCCTCATTTCGTATGCCGTTAGGCCGCCCAATGTAATTATTCAATACATTTTACGTGCGTCGCATGCCAAAGCTAGCCACGCCCCCCAGCCCCCAATATGTGTTTATCTATGTGTTTGTGTATGTGTGTGTGTGTGTATGTATATGTGTGGCCGAGGCTGGCTTTCCATTTAAGCTTCATTAGAATATGTGTGCGCAATGTGTCGTTGACTGAGTGTTCCGCCCCGCGTAGCCCCTCCGTGCCGCCCTTGTCCCACTCGCCCGCTGTTTTTGGTTGCTTTTCTTTTAACTTCATTCGTGGTTGCCACTTTCGGCGCACTTTGCAATTTATTAAACATTTTATTGCGCCCCAAGGCGTGCTTGCTAAAAGTAAAATGCTGCACAATGTGGCCAGACAGCAAAACTTTCGGCCCACATATCCCAAGAAGCTGGCAACACTCTGGTAAAGAGCCAGCGCAATTAAAGCTAAAGACTAATGTAAAACCAGAAAGAAGAGCAGAGGAAGAACGAGGACATGAGAATCGCACTGACACAGGTGGTCGAAAAGTTGGAATGGTGGCAGAATGTATTGTATGGTTAGGATTTGGGGGCAAACACAGTTGCAAGAACGACAAAGCCGTAAAAGTAAGAAGTTCTTTACGAGTTTCATATTATGTCTTATGGGCGGTTTTATGTGAATTGTATTTAAACTGTACTGTGTTATTCAGTGTAACAGGCATTTGAATTGCATTGGTATTCCATTCAACCCTCTAGGCATCGACTTTCTTAAGAGAGGGAACATTATTCAACACACAAATCAAAATCTATGCAGAAATTATGTATTTTATGCATAAGATTTGCGAAATTTGTTAAAAAAAATCGATCTACCAAGTCAACGCCATCATTTTAGAGACAGCGACTTGTATGTATATAAAAGAGAATCTACAAGCACGAGGTAGAGATATAACGATACTATAGTTGCTTGTACCACCTTATTTGAGAATACATTTTGTTGCAACAAATTTGGAGATACGAACTTAATCCTTTTCTACAAGAAGTCTCATAACCATTGACCGCTGTCCATTTGCCACCTAGACATCTCTCCTTCACTTTTTTATAACAATAAATCAATTTTGAAAAGTAATGCATAAGGCGAGTGGCTGATATATGTATGTATGACGATCCAGATTCAAATTTATAAATAAGTTAATCCTAAATAGTGCATAACATTTCTCTCTGTACACAGTTGGCGGGTTTCAATTAAGATACGTATGTATATATGTATTACTGTGAGCATCAAGTAAGTCTTTTGCTATTTAAGAATTCCATAATCAGTGAATACTTTTATCTCTCAGTGTCTTATATTTTCTATTGTATCTGCAATGATATCCACTCTATTACACCACATGTATTTCATTTTATCCTTTCCCCAGCCGCTGTTGAGTCTGCCAGCCTCCCTGAAATATGTACTTTTCCACCTCGCATGGTAACAGACAAGCTCTTCTGATCCCGCACACACCCACACAGAGATGGGTCCTCTGTAACGTCAGTTTCACTTGCAACCCGATGCTACAAAAGCAAAAAGAAAGAATCTAGGTCTTCCAGGCGAGTGCATGCATTGTGGGTCCTGTCAGGGACCCCTTAGCACCCCAATTATAACGCGCTAAACAATAAAGAAAATAATAATAAAACTCTAGTGTACACACACAAGTAGTAGAACACGTACACACACAAACACTCGCACAAACACAGTCACAAACCCACCAACATGTGTGAATGCAAAGAGCAACCCTCGCTAATGAAGCTGCAGTTTTGTGCTCTTCTTTTTCTCCTCTGTTTGCATACCCAATTTACCTAGGACTGTAACTGTATGTGCGCGGTCTGGTGGGGGTTGGGGGATTATCACCAGTAGCAATGGACATTCATTAGGAACAGCGCCGAAGAAAAGAACCTGCAATTACGCTTATTTGTAACATTCAGCGAATCACATTGCCCACAGGATGTACAACTTTAGGCTGGTCAAACACTAGAAAAAAACGATGATCATCTATTGCATAGTTGTAGCGTTTGTTGTTGTTTGTACGCGCATTATAGCAATTTCCAATGTATTCCATTAACCAGTAACACAGACACAGCGCACAGCTGAGCTACCTGGTAACCGCAGGCAACATGTGCCGCACACAGCGATAGCGTATGCATGTGTAAGTGAGAGAGAAAGAATGGGAGAGGGAGAGTGCATGTTAGCGGCGCTTTATTTGCTGGGAACAAATACTTGCAACAACAACAGCAGCAACAACCAAATCACAGCTGCAGGCGAGCGGGCGTCGGCTCTCAACATAAAAAAGCACCGCCGTCGTGTCTCTTCGATCTCCCTCTCTCTCGTTCTCACTTGCTGCAACACTTGACATTGCTCGTGGGCCCCGACACGTTGCTTGTCCATCCGTCAGTCAGTCATTTAGTCAGTCCGGCGATCTGTCCAGCAATCCGTTTTTTGTAGTTTGTACTGTTCGCTGCGCTTTTTTCAGCCTCCAAGTGAAAACTAAATAAAACAACAAAAACAGTTGCCATGCACTTGTCACCATTTGGTCCAATTGTTGAAAACTATCGACATGACCAATGGGAATTTTTAGCGAGTATTAGTTCGAAATTAATGAAAACTGGAGAGTTTAAGTATTCCTTTCATATGCTAAGTGCTTGGTCAGTCTTTCGATTGTGATATTCCAGAAACAGAAGATCCAACAAATCGATTAGATCGTACTTATATTTGGGGTTTTAACTATACTTTTATTCATATTTTGCTAGTCCATCGAACCGTATTTTCCCCACAAATGTAATATTTCCTATCCTTGCCTTCATTGTTTGAGAAGGACATAAATCGATCAATTCAGCCATTTTAGGGATGTAACTAAAAAATAAGACTTTCATTTGAGAAAACTCATAAAGACGCATAGGATGCGATTACGCGACTTTCCTCATCCATTGAAATGGAACCCTGCATCGTTTGGCTTCCTAAAAATAGCTCAATATTTCTGGGCTTAAGTCGAAATCTTTCGAAGTATTGCTGACAGCTATTTTCATTTCTTTTTCATCGCTTTCCCTGAAAAATAAGTACGTTCAGGAAAAACTACAACTGCGGGAAATGCATTTTATTTACCAAACCCAACAACAAAAACCGTCAGGAGGGACATCGACATCTGCAGGCAACTGAGCCAACTGCGATTGATAAGGGTTTTCAAATATTGTATCTTTTGTTGGTGTTATTGTTGCCACACACGATGGCACACTTTTTGTTGTGTGTGTGTGCGTGTGTGTGTGCGTGCGTGTGTGTGTGCGTGTGTGCGTTCCCTGTGAATAATACCACGTGATAAAGTTGAGCCAACTACCCAGACGAAAATTCATTCTAAATAAATACAACATGATAACATTTCGATAATTGAACACTTAGTACGGGGTCGACCTCAGGTACTTTAAACCACAAATTATTCGAAAATAGAAGAAAAGAAAACATAAAAGAAGTGGATGATAAACCCAAAGCACACAAATCGTGAATATAAAAATAATAAAAAGCATAAAAATAATAAATTTTCAGAAAAAGAAAGTTAATATGTATTGAGATTAGTCTGGATTTTGCTGATGCACTTTTATCAAAATGGGTTTATTCTTAACCTATCTAATAACACTATGCAATCATTTTAAAAGAATTAATGGTTGTATAGGTAAACCCACCACCAGAATGCTAAAATGAAGTTATGAAAATATGTAAGCACACATACATACATATTAGTGGAACTGATTCTGAGATAATCAAAATAATCTATATTTTCGATTATTTTTTAAATTACCAGATAAATGTGAATAATTAGTTTTTAATAGGTCAGATGTATTGAACACTTTTTAATCAGATGAGTTGCTTATGATTTCGAAGTGAATCGTAAATTTTACTTCAATTTTATCGCATCAAGACATCGCCTAGTAATAGACTAATAGATTAACCAAATGTATTAAAATTTAAAAAATAGATCTACAGTCATATTTTACCTGCACTAATTCAATCCCATACAGTATTGATTCGTACCTTACTCCTGAACAATACATTTTCTAATCTCAACCCCTTTCTGTAGAAGTATTTTGTTTTCTTGATTTAAGGCTTGTGTATTTTCTTAAAACTTGTTTTTATTACTTCTTAGTCGATAATTAAATGTAATCTAATTTAATGAAATGTAGCACATTTAATGAAAAACGGGCAACAGTTTTCTCGGTTAGTTGCAGCTAATTAGCATAAGTAAATGAAAAGAGACCCAAATCAAATGTAAAGTAATAGGCACACACGCGTACTATCCATATATCATCTACATACACGACAAGCCCCAAACCGAACCCCAAACCGAACCCGAACCCAAACAAGCGATTTGACAAGATGAGGGACCTCTGAGGGAGGAACGAGGGTATGCAAATCGAAAGAGGTTGTCAGAAACAGTTTATAACGCCTAGAATTATGCCGCACATAAATCAAAATTGACGCGTAAACAAATATGCACACAGAGCGGAGGGGGGGGGGAGGACCTTTGCCGTCTAGCGTTTTTTATTGCAAATTTCTTGTGTAAAATGGCGAAATTTATGCATATTACCAAGTTGTGCGTATTGCCGCTGATCAAAGTCAAAAATGTCGAAAAGAGTAAAGATGGAGGGTGCAATAGTACCACGCGGGGGAGCCCAGGCTTTGAACTAAAGGTTTGTTTTTGGCAGGCTTCGCTGTGGGGTAGGATTCTAATTTATGTACAGCAGTAAGCGCTAACGGAAGTTGAGGCAATTTACGAAAACGTTTCAGGATCCGGAATTCGAGATGGAAATCCATACACACATACATATGTATGTACATTTCGTTAGATGAATTCAGTAGGAAATCTATGATCCAAGCCAATAGATGAAAACGTGGCTAATCTATTAACCATTTAAACACTTAACTAACAACATACAACAAGTTAGTGATAAGATTTACGAGAAACATTTGCGGTCAAGATTTAAGCGGCAAATGAAATAATTTTTGACGAATGTGTCGGCCAATTGATGGATGAAGCTGGCGGGAAAACGTCTAAATAATTAGATAAACATTTAAGCAGAGCAAAGAGAAGAAAAGTAAAAGAAGAAGACATTTCAGCGAAGTGACAAGCGTAAGAAGAAGAGGAGTAAAAGAAGAGGAACACGCGACAGCGGTAGACGCATAACGGCAATGCTGGGACTGTGAGTTTATGTTTATTGAGAGCAGTAGCGGTCGACAGCGGGGGCAGAGGCCGGAGAGTACGTGACCATAACATGAACTGCCCCCCGCACACGCATTCTCACAGAAACATAAACACATGCACAATTTGCGGGTTCAAAGTGGAGAGACGACAACGACATACAAACAGGAAATATTTAACGTGCCTGCAACAACAACTACAAAAAGTGAAATATAAATAAAAATAATAATAATAATAATAATGGGCAAAAACATAGGGAACAGAACGTGGCAAGAGGCAAGAGCGCCGCGAGGGTTGCTGGCCCTGCACTGAGAGAGACACAGAGAGAGAGGAAATACATATATACGAATGCATGCACATACAAACACACATACATAAGTACATATGTGAGTGTGGGTGCCTGTGCAGTGGTCGTGTGCCGAAGTCGAAGCTGTGAGCAGCATTGCTGTAGTCCTCGCCAGGCTTGGGGTTCAGTTAACGCTCTCTCGACCGCTGAGCAGCCACAGTTCCCGTTAGAATATCCCACGGGCCCTTTTTATACAGGGAAATTCTCTGATCGCACAAGAGAGACAGACAGACAGTGAGAGGGAGAGAACGAACAAGAACAAGAGGAAACAAACAAAACGGTCGACGCGACGGCGCGCCGACTTCGCTCTGAGTTGAACAACAGCAAAAACAGGGAATTTCTTGCTGCTGGCCTTTTTCGAATTCTATAAATCAGTCTTTCATTTCTCTTTCACATCATTCAGCCATTTTCTCTTTAACGCGACGGACGCGTCTGCAGCTTGCAAACGGACGAACGCCATCGAAACGGGCAACGAGCGCACGAACAACGCTTGGGAATTTGCTTTTTCGGATTAATTAAAACAATGTTCTGTGTTTCGTGTTTTGTGCTAGCATAATAATAATAAAAAATAATGCAAATACCAGTAAGTGCTTTAAAGTCTCAAATGCAATAACAAAATGCACTCAGAGCGTGTTAAGCAATAAGAAGAAAACAAACGTGCATGAGCTGTGATTGTGTGTGAGTGTGAACATTTAAGCTTTAAGTGCTGCCAGCGTGCGCTGCTGCTGCGCTTTGGATACCCAAGAACAGCCGCCGCCAGCAGTTGGAGCTGCTGTCTAACATTTAATGTTAGTATACCAACACAAGCATAGCTAAATACATACATATGTATATACTACATGCATACATACATATATGTATGTATGTATAAACATACACAAACAACAAGAACGAAACGTCTGCAAAGATGCGACGGCCGCCCGCCTGCCTGCCTGCCTGCCAGTGTGTTAAAAATAAAAGTAATCAAAAGGGGGCAGCGATTACGTCGCCGTCGCCGTTGTCGTTGTCGTCGCGTGCATTGCTCCCTCTCAGCTGCTGCGCATGTGTTTGTAGTTGTAGTGTAGTGTGTACATATTACATGCATGCATACATTTGTGTGTGCTTCAATTTTGTCAAACTATTACAGCAGCGCTTACATTTACATCATATGTTAAATAAACTGTTAACATTGGCTCTGTCTGTCGCCTGGCGTTTGTTTTTGTTTGCCCACGCAAATATGCAATGATTTTTTGACGCGCTGCAGCCCCCACCTCACCCGCCGCGTGCCGTTCTCTCATCACACGCGCTCACATCGCGTTTTTCATTCATAGCTTGCAAATGAAGCGTGCTCAATTGTGTGGTGCTGGTGCGGGAAGGGGATGGTGGCTGGGTGCACATTGGAGCGGGGTTGGAATCTGTGTTGGGTGGTGGATACACACACACACACAGATGCAAATATACTGGCGTCTTATAAGCGGAAGTGGAAGTTGCTCTGCGAGCGTGTTTGTGTGTGTGTGTGTGTGTGTGTATCTAATGGGATTTTCTAATAAAATTTAAATTGTTGCCGTTTTTCTGAGCGTCTTCTATGAACCAATATGAAGCCTGCGGAAAGTCGCAGCCGGCAATGAAAAGTCAATTCGAGTGCACCATTTAAAACCAAAAGTTTCCGTTTAATAAATCGATGTGAATCTAGTGTTCAATATGCAACTAATCGACATTTACTAAACGCACTATATGCTCAGAGGAATTGCTTAAAACCCAACCGCCTAAATCCAAACCCATTTTCACAGCTGAGGAATGGATGTGCAAATTGCCGTCGCTAAAACATGCAACAAAAAACAATAGTATTAAATAAAACTTATATGTGTGCATAACATATTTATACCAAAGGATACGGCCTTAAATTAATGTGGCAGAGCAATTCGAATGTATCAGTAATAATACTACAATGTGTGTGTAAATTATTATAAAAGAACACACTAAGAGACTCACCGACTCTGTTACTATAACGGAATACGCTAATAATACTATAGAACCATTCTACACATACTAAAGCTCCTCTACGCTCAACTCCGCTCTTTGTTACTCACTGCCCCTCGGCACAATCATTCCAGCAAAACACAACTCAAGCGAATATGTTGAGCTTAAGGCTGTTAAATGGTTCTGCGTGCATCCAATTGTAACATATGCTTGCTGGATACGCTAGATGGATGGTAGGATGGACACAGTTTATTTAAGGAGAAGTACCAAGACATAGCTTAAAAGCTTTTAAATTTAAAGTCAGATCACTTAAATAGACACGATGATTGTGTCAACGAATAAACTCTTCGTCCTGCCCAGAAATAAGATAACGATTTGCAATATTTAACTAAATCTTAACCAATTTTAGGTGCATACATATGTAATGTTAATCTCCTATATTTGATATATGAGCCAGTGAATGCACAAGTCGATTAACCCATACAAAGAATTGAGAATGGCGATCAAATAATGTCAAAGTTTATTAAATTCCCTTTATAATGTAAATTTAAATATATATTGCAGAGCTTAAGCTTAAATACAGAGACAGTTTTCATCTAAGGGTGTACAAATTTAATAAGAAAGAATGCCAACAAATTAGTTGTCAGAGAGGTTACAATTTTTCATGTGATCGGCTCAGATTTGGCTCAATATATGTGCCCGAAAATATAGGATTGCCAGCAATCCATATATCCAAATGTGCAATAATATATACCATTAGGCTTATTTCATTTATTCACAGTGATAATTATGTGTGTGTGTCCTAATATAATTATAACAAGTAGTTTAGGACTTCATAGCCTTTTCTGTCTAAGTACATACCTAGATCTTTTAATCAAAGTTATAGCTATTCAAAACATGAAAGAGTAGGGAAAAATTGTTTAAAAAACCATGAAGTCTGTTGCTTAAAATTTTAAAGTGCTTCAGCTATAAGATTAATGTGAATATGTCGAATGTATATTATAAATAGTTGAATTGTTCCTGAAATATTTGTCTTTTCATGTTATAAACGAGTTAAAGATTGATGGGTTCTACAATAATATTCCCCACTCTATTTAAAAGCAAGTATAAACGTTCTAGTCGAGTATACCCGACTAGGAGACTACCTATATCCAAGTATGGAATTCCCAAACATTTCGTCGTGAACTTACACACACATATACAAGGGAGAGTGCAAGCAAGGCATTTCTAATGGCGACTGCTCTGATTCTTTCCCTCGCTCTGCAGTACTGGAACTAGTTTCTGAGTAACTTCCGTGTTTATTATCCCCTTAACTTGAAATTTGCGCAATAGATCAAGAAGAAGCCAAAAATTACGCATGCAAAAAATCAAGGCAATTTATATTAATTGTCCTTATAAATCGCTTTTTATCGGTTTGCGGGAGGAATATTTGATATTTAAAACAAACGCTCTGTTGTTCTTATACTACTTCCTGAGATCAACCCGGCTACTGATCAAGAATATATGTACATACATAAGTACTTTATAGAGCCGGAGATGTCTCCTTCCTCCTGTTACAAACGTTTGAACAGATTCAGTTCAGCTTAAGCAATTTTAGGGCTACAGTGAATAAAAACTCAAAAACAGCTTAGTACTTTCCCTGAAAAGAGGCAGAGCTTTTGTGTTTTGTGTAAAACAATAAATTGTACAACCTTTAGTCCATTTAAGAGGTGAACAAACTTTATAAACATTTTCGTATTTTCATGTTGACTTGCCATCAATCTGTTTGTTTGAAATTAGGCGAACGATCGCTCGACATTCGCCTGTTAGTCCGCTGGGTACATTCGTGATGAATACCTTGGTATCTGAACGTTGAGGCGGCATAATCAGAAACACAACCGATGAAACCTCATCAAAGCTGAGACCCCGTCCGAGCCCGACCAACAGCGGCTTAACATTAATCTGCACGTTTAACGATGCGTTTAACAGGAATGTTGTTGGCACAGGCAGGAAGGGGGCAGGTGGAATGCCACCTCTCTCTCCATCTGACTGAAAAGCCAGCGAAGGCCGCAGAGGAAATTCTATGGCCACATAAAAGGCAAATAAAATATTTGACGAATTCAAAGCCGTCGTTAAAACACCGACAAAATGTTACATGAAAATTAAAAATCAAGTGCAATCAGCAGTGACGACAACAACAACAACAGAAGCGACTGCATACAAAACGAATATTAAAGTAAATAAAGAACGACCTGAAAAGCGAATGAGCAAAAGAGCTAAACAAGTGCATACATACGAACATGCTTAAATATGTATGTATGTATGTATGAATGGTGTGTGCGTGTGAGTGTGTGAAAAAGACTCACGCTCAACGCTTTTTATTAATTCTGTTAAATATGCACACACAAAAAAGAAACAAGAATTTCAAACAAACATCAAACGCGGGTGGGGGCAGGGGCAAGCAGCGCTGATGTTCTGCCTACGTGCAAGTCGCAGTCGCAGCCCATTTCCCATTTTGTTCCCCCTCCAACCCAAATGGCTCACTGCCTGGCTGCCTGCTACCTGAAACTGAAATTTTCCCGCATTAGAATGCTCGTGCTCCGCTCCAGCTTGTTGTTGTTGCTCGGTTGGTTTGCTATGTTGCACGCGGACGATGTCGACAGACAATCAGCGGGACAGGCGGATAGACGGAGATACAGACATGCAGACGGACAATACAGAAAGAAAAAAACACGCTGGCAAAAGGGCATGGAATGGGAGTTGATTTTATTTTTCTTCCTTTTCGGCTGCTGCTTCTTGCGTTATGTTGTGTGTAGTATTTTTTTTTTTTGTTTACCTTATGCTTTCGTTTATCGACCCGTTTTTGGTTTTGTGTGTTTTTGTGTGCTACATATGCGTTTCTTTCGCTCTTTCATTCTCTTTTCCGTACGCTCGCGTGCGCCGCTCTCGCAGCAGCATAATCGCAGCTTGCATGCTTTTGTATCTTGGTTGTCTCTCTGTTTTTCTTTGTGTTTGTTTTTTAGCGCTAAAATGAGCCGAGAGCACTTTAGGAGCCCGATGTTGTTGCTGTTTCCTAAATACACTTAAGTACAGAAATGTAATGAATTTCATGATTACTCTATGCATTTGAATAAAATGAAATAATTTTTATTTATTTTTAGTTGGTGCAGAAAGTCTTAGGTATCATTAAAGTTTAAGCATTTAAATGCCAGCGCCCGGCCTTAGCAGTCATAGCGAGCAGCTTTTGAGCGCTCCGCTGTTAACGTATTCTGCACGCGCTTTCGATTGTTTGGGAAATTTCTCAGCTGTTGCCTCAGTGTGCGCATTAACAGTGCGCTAGAGATGCGCATAGCGCTTGATACTGTGGGTTAACAGACATTGAAAACAAGTCGAATGAAAAAAAAACAAAACCAATTGTTATTGTGATTATTATGTTTTTTGCCTGCTAGTGCACAAATGCGGGCAGCATGAATTAAAGTACATGTGAAATGTGTGCCACATGAAGTCGCTTGCTGCACTTGTGGGGCAGCAGAGACGCGAGTCGGGGGCACGCACAGCGTGTCTCGCAAGGTGTGGCTGTAGTTGTAGTATTGTCTCAGCACTTGTATTAACTGTTTTTGGCCTTACATTTACCTAATGTGATATTCCCCTTTGGTGTCCTTTGCAGCGGCGTTGCCACCTCGCTCAGCTGCGCCGATTCCAGCACAGGCTCCAGTGAGGATGCGTCCGAGCCTGGCTCACCGTACAGTGCGCACTCGCTATTGAGCGACGAGCAGCAGCCCAACAGAATGCCGCCTCAAATACTCAGCGGGGCCGCTGGCAGCAGCAGCAGCAGCAACAACAATGCAACGGCAGCGGCAACTGCTGCAGCGACAGCAACAGCTGCGGCAAGCAACCAAAATGCAGCGAGAAGCAACACCAGCACCACTGCCAAAATCCCAACAACAACAACCATCACACAACGCAACAGCAATAACAACAACAGCAATAATACGACACTGCCCACGCTGCAATGGCCCTGGAACACGAGCCTGGGAAGCACCTCCACAGCTGTACCCGCCTTTTCCTCCACCTCCACTGTTGCTGCTGCCGTCGCCGCAAGCGTCACGACTAAGAAGCGCGCCGCTGTTGCCAGCAGCAGCGATAATAGCAGCGCCGCTGGAGTCGCCGTGGCGCCAAAAAAGTCGCGCGCTGAGATGCAGAGCATCAGCAGCAACAGCAGCGATAAAAGACTGAAAGCAGCCGCCATGGAGGAGTCGCAGACGAAGATAACGGGCTTCTTCAAGTCCCAAATGAAGGCGACGCCGGGGAAGCTGGCCACGCCCTCGCCTCCGCCCCCCGCAGCAGCCACGCCCAGCACGCTAACAATGAGCACGCCAGCAACAACCGCCTCGCTAAACAAATACTTTAACATACTCTCGCAGCTCAATGAGCAGAAGCAGCAACATCAACAGCAGCAGCAACAACAACAGCAGCAACAACAACAACAGCAGCAGCAGCAACAACAACAGCAGCAACAACAACAGCAGCAGCAAAAGACAACAGCAACAGCTGCTTCTGCTGCCGCTGCGGCAACGCTACCTGTGCCGGCGCTCAAGAAGATTGAACGCAGCAGCAAGCAACCCGCCAAAATCGCGCAAGTGGCGCCCAACTTACGCAAGACGCCCAGCAACAGCCACGCCCACAATTCGCACGGTGCCGCCCACTCGGGCACGGGCAAATCGCCTGCCAAAAAGCACGTGGCCATTGCGCCGCGCACCCCCGAAATGAAGCAGCAACAACAGTTGCAGCTGCAGGCCTCTAAGACGCTGCTGGCGGCCGCAGCCTACCGTGCGCCCCACGGCAACAACAGCACAGCCACTACAACGACAGCAGCAGCAACAATTGCCCCCAAGCCCTGCCAGAAGCTGCAGCTTGCTGCCGTCCCCACTCCCGTGCCCCCGACTGCCACGCCCAACCCCACGCTCTACCAGCTGCCCGTGCAGCTGCCGAACCTCGTGCAGTTGCCGCCCCAGCTGGCGGCCGCCGCCAACATAATGCAGCTGAACAATGTGGCCAAGGCGGCGGCTGCTGCCGCTGCCAGCAACAACGCAGCAGCCGCAGCCGCTTCCGCGCAGGCCGCTCAGGCGGCAGCCGCTCAGTATTTCCTCAACGGCACCGTCTTCAAGCTGCAGCAGGTGACGACGGCAACGACGACGACGGCAACAACTGCGACGGCAGCAGCAGCCGGCGCGGGCGGCGTGAATCCCTTTGGGCTGTTGAGTGCCGAGCTGCAGGAGCTGCTGCTCAAGCAACAGCAGCAGCAGCAGCAACAACACCAGCAACAACAGTTGCAGCTGCAGCAGGCGGCGGCTGTCAAGGCAGCGGCCGCAGCCGCAGCTTCTACGCCCACTGCGAATGGTGCTGCCAACTTCCAGGAGCTTTTCCAGCAGCAGATTGCTGCCGCCATTGCGGCCCAGCAGCAGCAGCAGCAACATCACCAACAGCAGCAACAGTTGCAGCGCCTGGGTGCCGCAGCAGCAGCTCAGCCTGTGTTCATGGCCACGCCCGCTGGACTGTTGTTGAATGCAGCCACGCTACCGGCCATGTTGGCGCAGGCAGCGGCAGCCATTGCTGCCAATAGTCAGCAACAGCAGCAGCAGCAACAACATCAGAAGGTTGCTGCCGCCGTGGCGCTGCAACACCAGCAACAGCACCAGCAGCAACAAACATTGCCTGCGCTGCAGCCTTTGCCCGCCCTGAGTTCCATTTTTGAGCCGGCAACTGAGCAGCAGCAGCAACAGCAGTTGCAGCTGCAGCAACAGCAGCTAGCTCAGCTGCTGCTCTCCCATCAGCAACATCAGCAGCAGCAACAACAGCAACAACAACTTATAACTGCCACACATCCACCGCCGCTGACTGCTGCGAACAGCAACAGCAGCAGCAGCAGCAACACTGCCAGCAACAACAGCAATGCCTCGAATAATTTAAGCAACAACAGCAACACTGCCAACATGCTGCCCCAACAACAGCAGCAGCAACACCAACAGCAGCAACACCAACAGCAGCAACACCAACAGCAACAACAACAACGTGCCATTATTAAAGGACCCCCGCCACTGGTGACCATCTCTTCAGCCTCCATATCCTGCTCATCCCTCAGCACAGCTGCCGCCAAGTCGCGCGTCATACCCGCCGCCCTGGCCAAGCCTTACCACAAGCGACCTTCGCCTCAGCAGCAGCAACCACTGACTAAGTCCAAGTATGCAGCCATAGCCACGCCCACAACGCCGCCGCCGCTGGTGCCTACGAGCACAGGAACAGGAGCCGGAGCAACTGCTGCCGCCAAGGAGCTGCAGCAGCTGCGTAAGAGCGCCACGCCCACATCAACAGCACCCACGCCGCCGCTGGTGAGCATTGCGCCCGCCAAGCTGACACCAACTCTGAGCATTGCCAAACAGCAGCAGCAGCTCCAACAGCAACAGTTCCCGCCAACAGTTGCCAAGATCTCAAGCTCCACCGATCTCTTTGATCTGGTCAAGAACTCGAATGGCGCCATCAGCATTGTTGGCAAGCCATGCACTGCCTCAGTCACATCGTCATCGCCATCGCTATCGCTGTCACCATCGTCACCCGCATCCGCACCACTCACCCCGCTGCCGTTCAGCTCGCCCAGCAGCAACAGCAACTCGACACAGTCGCACCGCGCGTCGCCCGCATTCTCCACGCACTCCTCAACCACACTGTCCGCCTTTGGCAAATCCCTAGCCGCCACCATCAAAGCGGAGCCCATGGAGGAAACCCTGTCCGGCAGCTCGAACACGCCACCGCTCTCCAGCACGCCTCTAGCCGGAAGCAAGCCGCAGAGCTTCGCCGGCCAGCTGCCGGGCTCGCGCCGGGAAAACCTCAAGCACGACCTTCTGGCCGAGTGCAACGGCGGCAACTCGAACTGCAGCAGCAGCTACACTAGCAACTCTGTCAGCTCCGCGGCGGATCTGTCGCTGGAGGCATCCACACCCGCATCGCTCAGCTCGGCGCCGTCGCCCGCGAGCAGCAGCAACAGCAACAGCCAGACCAACCAGGTGTCCTCGCCGGAGGGGCATGCCAGTCAGCAGGACATGCTGAGCGAAATGGTGACTTCGTCGTGCAACTCAAGCGGCACCGAGGACTGCTCGCAGGCGGCAACAGTGCCGCCAGCAATAGCAACAGCTGCGACGGCAACTATTGCAACTGCGGCTGCAACAACAGCGACGCCGCTCGTTGGCATCATCAGCAGCGGCAGCAGTATAGGCAGCAGCAACTACGACGAGGAGGATGACAAGTCGGTGGCCTCCTCGGAGACGGCAACGCTCAAGCGACTCACGCCTGAGTCGGGCATTGGCGGCAGCCTCAGCAACAGCGAGAGCAGCAATTCCATTGTAGATGCCATGTAAGTTTCGCTCAGATCAATGACTGGACAATATCTAATCTTTCTCTCCATAAATCATTGCTCAGATCCACAAAGTCCGTTTGCCCGCCTGCCTCTGCGAGCAGCAACAGCTGCAACGCTTCCGACACCAACTCGCTGGCCAGCAATGCGCCCTCACCTGCCTCGCCTAGCAACAACAGCAACGACGATTGCTCCGCCTCATCGGCGCCCTCCACGCCGCCGTGCCTCATTGTGCTGAGTGCGCCCAGTCCGAGCACTGTTGTGGACACAACACTGGCCGAGAACGCGAGCAAATCGCTGCCTAAGTGCGCCATCTCGCCGATCCTGTCGCAGCCCAAGACGATACGCTTTCCAGCCGGAGCAGGAGCCGGCGCCAAGGGAGCAAAGCGGCATGACGGCGTCTGCTATTGGGACAAGTGCAACAAGAAGCACGAGAGCAACTCGAAGCTCTTGGACCACATGCAGACGCATCATGTCAATACGCAGACGGGTCCCTTTGCCTGTCTGTGGGTTGGCTGCAAGGTATACAACAAGGAGTCCTGCTCCCGTCGCTGGTTGGAGCGCCACGTGCTCTCCCACGGCGGCTCCAAGCAATTCAAGTGTATCGTCGAGGGCTGCGGTCTGCGCTTTGGTTCTCAGGTAAGTAAAGAACCATTTTTAAAAACCATGTTCTCCACACAGGTCCCTAACTCTCTGTTGTTCTTCCTCCCCGATAGCTGGCACTGCAAAAGCACGTGAACAACCACTTCAATGCCACGGATAACGCAAAGGAGAGCACCAGCAAGCGCACCTCCGATCCTCCAGTGCCCAAGCAGCTGCGCAAGAATGGCAAGAAGCTCCGCTATCGCCGGCAACCCTTCTCAGGTGAGTGCTCAAAAAGTTGAACTGTAGAAATATAGCTGGGAATGGAAGGCAATCTGAGTTAGGATAGGCTTTACTGAACCACTGAAGGTATCGATCCGATTAACGTTCAATTGGTTACATCTATTTTTTGTATTTAAGCTAGAAAGCTAACAGTAGTCTTTCATTATTTACTTTCGATTGATAGTTCAGTTATTCATTTACTGCGGCTAAAGATTTTGATCATAATTCCCACAGGATCTGGGGAATTTAATATAGGTTATTTTAATAATAACATTTGGACCTGTTGCATTTTCACAGTCGACAAGACAACTATGTGAGTGGGTAGTTCCTGTGCAAGGGTACTCAGAGTGAGCTAAATGTGATGGGAATTCAAAGGACAAACCAGGGTATCACCAACTACACAGTACAGAACTAGGCAATAAGAAATCTGCTGGGTATTAACTCTTGAAACGTTGTCCATTTTGCAGCTCGCATGTTTGATTTCTTTGACACGGGCATCATGGAAGGACTGCAGCATCGCCTGCGCCAGATCAGCACGCTGACCAACGGAGCCCAGGCCATCACGTTCCAAGGCCAGTGCCTGATGCGGCGACGCAACAGCCAGGGCAGCTACGAGTGCTTCGTGCGTTGGTCACCACGAGAAATGTAAGTAGAAGCAACATAGATTCAATGCTCGAGGCAATTTCTAATCGCACTCTCCCGCTGTAGCATCTCGGATGAGTGGCTGCCAGAGTGCCCAAACCGCACGCGCCAGCACACAAAGCTGCTGCACATCAAGCACATGGGTCCAGCGGAGAAGACGCGCGTCGACAGTCTCCTGAGCACGGCCTACAGACTGCGCTACGACGCGCAGCTCTTCGCGGACGACTACAATGTCAATGAGCAGCAGCAGGCGGACGAGCTGATGAGCGGCAGCGACTGTGCGGAGAGTGAGGTGGATGGGGAGGAGGATGACGATGAAGATGAAGACGAAGACGACGAAGACGACGAGGATGATGAGGACGATGGCGTCTCGGGCACAATAAGCTCAAGCAGCGGCACACTGTCCAGCTACCAGCAGGTGCTCAGCATCGCCAAGCTGCAGATGCAACAGCGACGCAAGCATCCGCGCAAGCCGCCCAAGGCGACAACGGCGCTGATGCCACTCGCTCAGCTGGTGCCAACAGATGCGCTGGTGCCCATTTAGAAAGTATTTACTAACTATATATAACACACACAAAGCTACTGCCAGACCGCAGGCAGCACCAAGGACAAACGAGTAAACAGTGACAAGTAGTTTATAGTTTTTATAAAGCGCCCCCTTCCCCACCCCAACTATCATAAACACATACACACACATGCATATACTACATATACGATTAGACCGTGTACCATATATAGAGGCCGTCGGCAGTTTTAGATAATTATAAACACCCAATGCGCATAATTCATATGAGAAACTGTATATAGAAATCGCTTCAATATCATCCTGAAGAACGCGTGAACAAATTTTAAAAAATTTTAAGTTTATTGTTTTTGCTGAAAACTTACGTGTAGCTTGGCGTATACTTTGTATTTGTAATGTTATCTGTAATCCTAATTAGCTTAAGCATTATTTTAACTACTCTATGTAAATTGTGAACTGCCTAAAGAGAGAAGAAACAAATTTTTTATGCTAAGCCTTCAAGTACGTTTTGGTTCCATTTTAATGTTTTATTGTTTTTCACCATCACGTTTCATTGTATTCCAAAACTTCCATTTAAGGCAAATTTAAAAAACGCACAGCACAAACAATGAATAAGACTTGAAGCATTTATCGCTAAAAATTATAATTGTATGTTATAATTGAATAATTTCATGTACTCAATTCGAAAAGCAATCAATGCAAACAGTTTTAAGTTTGATCCTTTTCGTTCAACTGCAGTAACAAAAGCCTCATAATAACAATAATAAACAAATTAATGTAGTCCAAATTTTATACGATTGTCGTCTAGTTCGTTTTTGAGCAAATGCTTTGTAAATATTATAAATAATTAGTTTTGATCTTAGTGCGATAATTAAATTTCATACACATACATTTATACATTTTCATATAGAAACAAACAAAAAAAATCAAAATAAAAAACAAGCAATCTGTTTTTACAATTCAATTCGTTTTTTTAATTTGTAAATTTATATTATTTATTTAATTTCTTGTTTAGAATTTGTTTGTTGAACTTGGGCTGCCAATTTCTATAAAAGATCAAATTTGATTGTTTTATGCTTAGTTTCTATATAACTGAACCGCAACAATCACAGCCAAGGCCCAGGCCTAGAGATATATAGAGAAGATGACCTTAAGCAATATTTAACTATAATTTTCTACGCCAATGAATTTATAAGTGTTAACGTAAAAACTTATAAGTAAGAAATATGAAATCAGATAATACACTATCCTTAAAAGTACTCAACACTGCCAAAGCGAAATGAAACAACAAGAAAAACCACATGGACATAAAACCTAAGTTCAACAGTATAAGAACGACTGATATATTATGTATGTAAAACGAACAAATCGAAAGTATCCAAAAATAACAAAAGATCATACTTATATAGAGCATACTGCATCTCATATTTTCGTAATTCTCATTTCGCACAAAGCTTTTCATCATTTGCATATGTTGCAACAATAATAATGCATGTAAATTCAATATACATAAGCAAATTAAATATATATATATATCAGTGTGTGTTGTAGCTCCGCCTATACTCAAAGACTAAGTATCGCTTAGTTAGTTAGCCCCCACCCCATGTCTAATCCAAGTCGATGAATTTCGAGTACTTAACTTAGTTTTAAGACTGTAGCTGCAAACTGTATACAAAAATGAAAACCATATAAAGAATCATATATTATTAATACATATAAAATCATATACATATGTAGATAACGCCTTCAAGTCTGGGCAGAAACATTTATAGCATTGTACTTCCTGTTTTTATAGATGAGGCAAAGTTGCATTTTGTAAATGTTGTAGGTTATATGAAAAATTGAAAGCAATACCTTTTAACAATCGCCTATAAGTTCTGAGTTCAACAAATTTGGATTGCCTAACATGAGATTCTTCAATATTTTGTACCGCAACAAAACGTAATGAGAGAAAATTCAAATAAAATAAAACTACCTCAGATTTTTGCAAGCATAGAGAGACACAAAAACAAATATAAAAACAAAAACAAAAGCAAAATGTGTAAAACAAAAGAAAAAAATATAGGAATTTTTCGAGACAAGTTTTCTAAAGAACATAAAAGATAGACACTATGTATATTTAATATATGGTTATCTTTCGTCGAGCACGAGAACAAATTCAGCCGAACAAGGGAATGTATACAAAGCAAAACAAAAATAGGGAGAAAAAGATACTCGTAAATATATAGGTTAAAGTGCATATTTTGCTAATATTATGTAAGCGCAATTCTTAGAACACTTAAGCTCCCAGTTCTTTAGAGATTTACATTTCAATTTCACTGCCCGTCGTCATCTAAAGTTCTACTTCCAATTGACTTTTTGAAAAACTGCCTTTACGCTATGCTTAGTTTCGTTTGTACATAGATGATGATATACAATGAACATATATCATGAAATAAATTACTAATATGGCAACCGCTTTAATAAATTAAATAACGAACATACATAATAACAATAATAATTAAAATCCATAATGATTAGCAGAACAAAACAGTACATACATACAAATGTTCGAGTATGTATGCAATGTTTTTCAGAACTTATGAATAATTTTAGAGCTCGCCAAGCAATAAATTGATTTTACATTCAGTTTCGGGCCCAGATCCGATCGGATCGACAGCTAATGGCAGCAGCACACCTTATGCAGCTGCTTGAGATTGTAACTAATGTAATCAAAAGAAAATTCTACACATAAAAGGAATATATAGTATATATATTAAATTGACTCTACATATACACAACCATAGTATGTACAAGTGGAACAGACAGTAACAGAAACATGTAAACGCTGAGAAAGGAAAATATATAGAGGCAAGAAATATTGAAAGTTCTAGTGTTTTATTTCGTGAAAACCCAAAAAAGAGTTAAATTCCTTGCAGGCATCGCTGGCGTAAGTATACTATTGACTTCGATCAAATAAAGTCGCAACTGAATGTGGTACATATAGTTGTTATTGATTATCTTTCAAGGATTTCCATCTTAATGATCTAAAACAGAGAATCGACCAAATTTGCTTGAGTTCCTCCAGTTCTAATCTTAAATATTGAAAACCAACATCCTAATCCTGACTTGACCTTAAAAGTTGACGCCACTATCAAGAGTTTCAACGATTTGGCATAAACTATAAAACTATAGATGGTGTTCGAAGTTGGTACATTTGATAGTCATGGCATAAATAAAAGTTGGACAACCTCAGATCGATTCATGCCCATGCCCAATTCACATAGCTGTCTTTTTCGTTGGAAACTAGTCCATCCGTTGAATGGAGAATTTCGCAAACCTATTTCTGAGCTACAGGGATACATAAAGTCTCTCCTGGCCTGGACCAAATCTTGGAACATAAAGCTGTCTCCTTGCAAGTCGGATCAAGTCAACTTTACATAGAAAAGAAGGAGTCCACCAGTCTTTCTGAACGGGGTCCCCCTCCCAATTGTGATTAAACATAAATACCTCGGCCTTACACTAGATAAGTCACTTACGTTCAAATTCCATTCCAGAGTGGTTAGACACTCTCTTCATTCACGATTTAAGAAACTTCAATGGCTGTTGAGGGTATCATCCAAGCTTCCCTTGCGCTCCAAGGCACTGCTATTCAAGGTGATGATTATACCCTTCTGTCATTACAAGCAAAGCTTAAATATATTATGAGGTCATTGGTCGGAAAGCCTCCTTTCTAAGGAGGAGAGACCTAAATATTCCCTCAGTTATGGAAGCTATTAATATAATTTCCATGGACCATGCTTTTAAGATGTCATGCCATAACAATTTGTTAGCAAAATCTGTGGCAGATCACAGAATTTTGAGTAGAAGGCTTAAACGTATTAATATACGTGGCCCCACCTGGGAGAAGCTGATTATTTGTAATTATAATGCTAACGAGCGGATTGTCTTTTATTTAAGATGTTCGCTTTTAATTAAATTAAAAGTCATAAAAATAAAAAAACCTATTTCTGAGCAACTTCGTGATACTACGCAAAAAAACCACAAAACAATTATTTATGGAAACGAGTAAGAATCTCCTGACTGTAGTATACCTTGTTTTCAGTCTGGATCATTTGGTCATATAAGGGGTCGGGATGGGCGTGGTAAAGTTTTGTCAAAATGTGAGATTGAATGATGTTTTCGACCCTTCGTATATCCTTGTTCAGCATCAATAGCCGAGTCGATCTAGCAGTGTCCGTCTGACCGTCTGTTTCTATGCAAAGTTTTAAAGCTATCGTGATAAAAATTGAAACACAGATGTTTTTTTGTTGCCAACAGTACATACTTCGAACCGGTCGGATGGGAACGAAAATTAAGTTATATCAAATACTTTTTTGCCTAAAGATATGTACGTACATATGTACATATGACCTTAGAGAAACTGCTTACATATTTTATATTATATGCCAAAAATGTAGAATTTGGCAGCAGGTTGCACAATTGAGATTATATTCACTTTCGATACTATTGAAATACATGGAAAAGCTAAGTTTATAGTATGGCTGTGTAAATGCTTATCCTGTATCTTAACATTGTCCTCTACATCGATACATAATTTCACTCGGTTAGTCATATATGTACATAAACTAAAACACAACAACTCAATCCATTCAGATCTATGGAGCTTCAAACTTAGTCGATCCTTTCGAAACCATACCATCGACTATATTCCGGCTTTTCTTGAAACTGTGATGGTACAAGGTCTGCTTATAAAGAATCATTACAAGTTCTTTGCGGGATCCAATTTAAGCTGAAGGTAAACAGATACTGACAGAATCAGACTTTCAAACGGATCACTGGAACATCCTTTATTCCCGCCCTTAATAAAGAAACACCTGTAATAACCATTGTCAGGTATTTAAATAAAAGCCATGTTTTGGAAATTAGAAATTACAATTTATTTCATACAATGTCTGTTGTTGTTGCTTTTGATGTTGTTATCGAATACACAGTTACAGTAGTTTTTCAAAACCATTCGATTGTATATGTTTATATGGATGTACAATATTGGAGAATGCAAGTTACACAAATAACAATAAAAATTCGTGACATAATTTATCCGGCTCAAATGTAAACATCTAACAAGTCCGACAGACTCCACGCAAAACAATTGCCTTGTCACTGCACGCGCCGCCGCCCCCGCCAAGTCCCCACAGACACAACCAACAAGGCGAACGCAACACGGGCGCTGCGACTTCGTGGGCTGATGTGGGAGGAGAGCAGAGGGGGTGGAGCGAGAGGTGCAGGCAACAAAACATTACATATGTACAAATGTTAGTGTGTGGAATTTGTTGGTTGGAATCTCTGCTCCTTTTGTTGTCTTTTTGTGCATGTGTTGTTGTATTTGTTGAGGAAAACAGCAGCCAGAGTCGTCACCAGTGGGGGGACGTGAGGCGCCCTGCGCGGGTTGGTCACCTCCGCGTTCTCAGCATCAGGAATGCATCGGCGGCCAACGGGCAGGGAGCCGTTGCCCCACCCCCACCCCACGAATGTTGGTAACGGTTCCAGAGCTGCTATGTGTTGTTGTTGTTCTTATTCATACGAATTGTTGTTGTTATTTGGTAGCTGCATGCAGTATACAAATCAAGTTGTTGCATTGAGGTTTTACTTTGCATAACTTCTAATTTGTTGGGATTTTACAATTTTTTTGTTGCATTTTTCAACGTTGACATCTCATTGTTGTTGTTGTTGTGTATGATTTATGTCTACGTTTTTATTTTTTTCGGTTTGCTTGCACGACTTTTGTAGTTGTTGTTGTGTATGTGTTTTATAATTTTGCTACTACATTTTCATGTTAATATTTTATACATAATATATATTTTATATATATAATATTATTCTTTACTATACAATAACAGCGGAAAAATTGTGTGTGATTCTTGTTTGTTTAGGTTTTGTTTTTGTCGCTTTTTACCTTATTTTCATTCATCAATCACTTGATTTGTATTGTTTCGTGTTTGTTTTTGCTTTGTTTATAACAACTTCTTCATGTTAATATGTATAATTGTTTATCATTCTCATTTATATATATATGTATATATATATGTGTATATATTATGTATATCAATACCGTAATTGTTGTTTTTTTTGTATTTGTATTACAACTTTTTATGTATTTTCTTATCACAAAAAAATCATAATTATATATATATATAATTTATTATTATTAATTTTTAATATATTATTCTTAGAATTGAACAATAATTAAAAATAAACATAGGACTTAGTTACATTTTGTATGTGTATGTATGTGTGTGTGTGTGTGTAGGTGTGTGTGTGTTCTCATGATTGTATGTAGTTGCTTGTTTGCAGTTGTTGAAGTATTGCCAAGTAGTTTTTGTGTCTTTTTGCCAACAACTCAGTTGCCTTCTAAGCACTGCGCGTGGCGCACGCGTTAATCGCAGGAGTTGCCGTGGTGAGCTTCCGCGACTGGCATTGCACCGTGGTGGCAACGCCAGAAGCGCGCTCAAACAGCTGATGCGGCGCCGCCAGTGTTGCCCTAACGAGTGCAGCAGATGCTTGTTGTTGGTTTCGTATTTTATTTTTCTTTTATATATTTGTTGTTGTTTGGCCCTTTTCGCTAAATTTGTTTTGTTTGTTGCAGCTGTACGCAAATTTACAATTGTTTTTGTTTACAGATTTCGTTAACGAATTTTACATATACACTAAACATTATTTAATAATAATAATGGAAAAAACAAATAACAAAGAGCACACATGTTGTGGAGCGCAAAAAATAATAAAGATAAAGAAAGAGACAAATTTGATATTGTATTACAACTTTATGAACTTAACTGCAAAATTGATTTGAACGGAAAATAAACTAAACTAAACAGTGCACCAGCAATTAAATAGCAATGCGCAAAGTAAAACATTTAATATTTTAAACAAGTATGGTTTATAAAATGTTGTACACACTAACGAACGATAATGGCAACACTGGCGCCCAACTCTTCTTTGCAGTTGTTATTGTTATTTGTTGCTCGTGTTTTTTTTTGGTTGCTATATACAAACGGCCACCAGCGTTGCCACCCAACGCGAGCACAGTTGTTTTCATTGAATTTGTTGTTGTTGGATGGTTTACTATTTAATACACTTTTTACTTGCAGTTGTTGTTGATGTTCTTGATTGCTGGGCTGTTTGTCTACTTGTTGTGTGTGTGTTGATTGATTGATTGATTTATTTCGTGTACAGGTAGATGGCCACAATCAAGCCGTAGAGACCCAACACCTCGGCGAAGATGAGAATCAGGATCATGCCGACAAACAGACGAGGCTGCTGTGCTGTACCGCGCACACCGGCGTCTCCCACGATGCCGATCGCAAAACCGGCTGCCAGGCCCGAGAAGCCCACGGACAACCCGGCGCCCAAGTGAATGAAGCCCCTGCAAAACGGAGAGTGAAAGGCGTTAGTTTACGGATTGGCTGAGGGGGGGATGGAGGAACTTATACGCACTTGTACAGGGTGTAATTTGCGGGCAAATCCAGTTGGCCGGCAATCAGGACAGCGACGACCAGACCGTAAATGGCAATGATACCCGCCATGACCACAGGAATGATGGATTTCATGATCAGTTCAGGACGCATCACCGACATGGCAGCAATACCGGTACCAGACTTAGCAGTGCCATAGGCTGCGCCGAGTGCTGTAGGAGAATAAAAACGGTGGGACGTATGTTAGAACACTTATTTGAAGAGATTAACGTGTACGAATTATTTCTCAAGAATTATAATAAACAAGTCTGCAATTACATATCTACTGTGTAACAATATTAAGATCTAACAATTAATATTTGGGTAATCTAAGCGAATTATTGTTTAAACACCTTCGGCTAATAATGATACTGACTACACAGTCGTGATACCATTTTTCTGATGGGTGGTTATATAACTGATCATTTCTCATATTACTATCAAGTTCTAATAATTCCAACTCTAAATCATACTAAAACACAGATTTAATACCCCCTTTTTTAGGGTACAGGGAGTAATGAGCGTTAAGCTAAGTTCTGTAAAATAACGTAACATTTACCAGTCACATGACTGCAACTCAACGAGCAGTATATACATACATACACAAGTACATACGACTACATAACTGCTCCGTTGTCAAAGTCAGAGTTTTTTTTTGAGTGTTTTATTCTCTCATGTTCGCTCTCATTACGATATTTGTTTGATAAGGTCGAGTAAATGTGAAGAAGCCAAATTGCCAGAGTTGCCAAATAGCTGATGAATGTTAAATACAGTATGTACATACATATGTACATATGTATGTATGTGTGCACGCGCATTGAATATTGAAATATAAAACCAGTTTCATATGACGGTCAATGGTATTTGTTAAATTAATTTTCAAACAGCTCATGAGTTTGCTTTTGTGTGAGTGTGTAGTGTTCGTGCGAGTTGAACGCTAATAAATTGAATTAATACTCGCATACAGTTACGTTTATAAAATGCTGGTAGCCTAAAAAGAAAAAAATAAACGGCAAACTGTCTATATGTTTGTATGAGCGTTCGTTCATACGAACACCGTTTCAGAGTTAACGTCATTTGTTGACAGCTGATAGAGAGAGAGAGAGAGCTACTGCCAGCGTTAATTGGAACTATCATGTGATTTTTAATGCTAATTAACCATATTTTCCAGTCAAATGATATTCAATCGTTCTAAACTTAAATTAGGGCTCGCTTTAATACATACATACTATGTATTTAATCCAAAGACGTGCAATTAATGGATACTTTAATTTGTTATATCTCTGCCTAATTAGCAAAGTCACAAAGCGACATACATATGTACATACGTCACACGCACAGAACAGCGTCATAAGAAACCGGAATGTACTTGTTATTTTGTTCTTATTTTTCCTCGTTCGCGAATAAGACAATATCTACACACTTGTCGCTATCAATATAAGGCAGGCGGACAAACGAAACACGTTCAGAACCGTCGCCGATTTCCTAATCGATATAAAATTTAAATTCTCATCGTTCGGGGACTTCCAATCGCTCATTTCAGTATATGTACATAAATAAAATAAAATGCGTGCCTCAAATCTTGCGCCCAACAACAAACACTGGCCGACATTTGCATTCAATTGCAATTAATCAAAATTCATTGAGAACGATTTCCATCAGGGAGTTGAATTAGACGATCAGAAGTGGATTGTAATTTACACATAAGCTGTTTCTAGCTCAGTTAAATGGCTTGAAAGATCTCTACATAAGACCGCTCAATAGACTAGAAACAGGTGAAATATTAATTGGCAGGCTAAATATTTAATGCCAATGTGTTCAAAAAAATAAATAAATTATTAATCAAAGCACGGCTCCCGTTTGACTTTGACTGCGACGGCGAGCGCTGCATTTAAATGCGCAAGTTTACCTTTAATAATAATTAAAATTATAAAATGTGGCATTGACTTGGGCTATTTATTGGTTCTACACAAGCGACAGACGCATGGCAGACATTATCGTGGGCGTTCTGAACAATACACAAGCCGCTAGAAGAGTAAGCGACCGAGCAGAAGAACAAAAACAAACAAGCAGCACATTTTAAGATAAATATAAATGTGAAGAGAATATGTGAAAGTAGCAAGCGAAATGAATAAATGTGTATATGTGCATACGTACATGTGTTTGTACCATGTGTGTATATATACATACATACATATGTACAGCAACAAATTGAAGCGTCACAGTTGAGTGCGCACAGAACAACCAGAATGCATGTGTGTGAGCAAGAGAGCTGGCGAATGAGAGGAGAGGGGCAGCAGCTTATCAAACATTGCTCAATGTGAGTGTTTGTTTTTTGAGACAAGTGAAAAAAAGTCAAAGGCGTTGGAATGCACAATCTACAGAGAACAGAATAGAAAACATTGAATTTTACATAGTGCATCTTAATTGCTGAGACATTTTGTCTGTTTGTTTTTTCTCACAATCTCTTTTGCTACACACACAAAGTTTGCGAATTTGTGATTACAAACATGGCGAGTACTTTGTGCGTAATCTTCGTTTGATTAGATAATTTGCCAGAACAGGATGTGAGGGAATGCAAGTATCAATTGTGTGACAAATTATGGTAATTAGAAGTTATCAATTAATTGAAATCAACGCTACACATACAAACTTTGACTTGCCACGTTTTGTACTGGCTACCTCCCCCTCTCTCTTTCTCTTTCTTACATACAAACACACATGCATACAAGTAAAACAGGGTCGTTACTCAGGCTCCATGCAAGCAGCTGCTGCTTGAGGCTTATAATCTTTCTTTTTGCAATTTTTTGAGGTACTGAAAAATAAACAATAAACTAGCACGTGACAGCATACAATTTTTACATAATTAACATACATATAAACACTGTGTATATGTTGAGTTTACTATCATTTTGTATGTAAATAATGTATCTACTACTACTTTGAACTGAGTTTGCGCAGGCAAGCAGTTTGTGGGAGTAAAAGGTTATGCGTGAATGTATGTATGTTTGTATGTGAAGCATCTTTGTGTGCGTGTGAAGGACTGCTGCAATCCATTAATAACGAGAACAAAAACAGTGGGCGCTGATAAAACTCAAAGCAACGCCCATTGTGCGGCAGCAGTGGCGATATTGACAACCAATGAGTCAGAATCAGTCGCAGCTTTTAAGCGGTGTCAGTTAACTGCAATGGGAATGAGTTGAACTCTTTTTCTCTGCCGCTCTCTTTTAATGTTCTGCTCAAGTGATCGTCTGAGCGGCGCAATGGCGTTGCCGGACCTGAAAGATGTAAGCCGCATTTACATGCTAAATACCGACGATAGCAAGCTAGCAAGTGGTACGTACATAAAATAAATATTTGCTTGCAAACGGCTTAAAATGAATTATGCTGTTGACTTTCATTGCATAAGCAATATGATATCTTTGTTGCCATGTCAAGACGTCGAGCGCTATCTACAAGTTTTGATAGAGCGCGGCTATAACGCTAATAAGCAAGGTAAATATTAAGCCCGAGCAAACTTTAAATTTCCTCCAGCAAAGGTAGGCTGCGGGTGCGAATCACAAGACCGAACTTGATGCATGACATAATAATTATGTCATTGATTTGTTTATTTATAAAACGATTAATAGAATAGGTAACCCACTGAGCCCTATTTGTGCACGAGTATTCATTTTCTTTTATAAACATTCGCCATTGAGCTTTTCAGACAGCAGCGCGTGCTACTTTTTATTTCTTGGTGCACGGCGATTATCTTATCAGACTCGAGCGAGTTATTGGTAAATAAGTCCGTGCCACTTATCAGGCCCAGGCCAGGTAAGGTAAGTAGAAATGAGTGGTTTCTGATAAGCCTGCAAGAAAGCAAAGCAGACATGTGATGCCACCCTGCTGTGCTTTGGTAATGTATTCGATTGAGGCATAAATGGCATGTGATTACGATTATTATTACGATTACTGCTGTGGCATGGAACACACAATGTGCCGCTCAATCATGTGTTTGTACACAGTTCTTGGAGAACAATACGCATAGATAACAATGATAACGTAATAGTACCATCGATAAACGATACGCTTAAATAATAACTATAAGTATACATTTTAAATAGCAGATTTGATTACTGTTTAATCAACAAATATTTTCCTTCTGAATAGAGTGCACAGCAGATATAAATTAGTTAAACAAAGACATATTTTCATGCTAAATACAATTAAAATTATTATTAATTCAAGAGATAGTTTGAGTATTTCCCAAAGACCATCGAGAAAATGAAACAGTTAAATTCATGTTTTTTGTCTAAAAACAAAATGTTTTCATACAAAGTGATGTAAACGACACTATCGATGTATCTATAGTGAAAAATTATATTCGATAGTTCCATCGATGTTAAACTAGCTTTAGTTTGCAGTCAACTGTCCGACTTTACATATATGTAATGATTACAAAAACTGCACGTGATATTAGAAAATGAAGTGGCATTTTAACTCCCTCTGCATACGTATAGATAGACAATATCAACAATAAATGACATAGAAGCCCCATGCATGCAGGTTACTTGTTCTACAATTATCAAAAGATAAACCAAAAGAAATAACTTCAGTATGGCAACGCCAAGTGCTGGTCTTGTGACTGTGTGAAAAGGAAAGCGAGCTTTGCGTCATAAACTTCACAAAAAACCGTAACTCTGCTCTCGCACACGTATACAACCAAGAGTATAATGACAATGCCTGGTACAAGAGTATGCGCAACGCTCTCTCTCGCTCTGCTTTTATCTGCCGCTCACTTGCTTTTGTGTGTGTATGAGTAATGCCGTTTTTAGCATGTTGAAAAAAGGCAGCAAATTTCTAAATTCAATGCTGCCATTTTTGTGTTTGCAATAAAAGCAATTAAATGAGCAAAACTTCTATACAAAATTTAAATATAATTGAATATTTTTTATGTAATAGGGCTGCTGTTCGTATGCTATTAACTGCTGTGGGTAAAACATGAAACTTTTTTTTTTGCTAGTCACGCGCATTTCAAATGAACTCAAAACTCAGCACATGCACGAGTGTGCGTGTATGTGTGAGTCTGGCTGTGCGTGTATTGAATTTTTGTACACTTGCCGCCGCCCGCCGCCAACAAACGTGTCTACATACAGACATGGGTACTTTTTTTCTTTGCTGACTAAATCTGCTTCTTCTAGCATTTACGCCACAAAATGTTCGATTTTTCTACGCATGCAGCGCTGCGTGTCCCTTTCGTTAACGAATTAAGGATCTTTGCGGAGGTCATAGGAAAAACTCACCTGAGAAGATAATGGCGGACGCTGCGCCCATAACACCGAAGAAGGGGCCATAGATGGGGTTGTCGTTGCTCGCATCTGAAGACATTTTGCTTTGTTTTTTTTTTGTGTGTTTTGGGCTACAAAATGAAAATTTAAATTTAATTTGTTTTCTTTTCGCTTGTTGCACTTTGATTTGTTTTATGTTATATCGGCGTGTTTTGCTTTGCAAGTTGAAACAAAGTATTTTTATTACATATACAATATATGTGTATATATACGTATATATGTCCAAATTTTCTTGCGCTGCTTATCGAACCACAATGCTGCTACGACGAAGTACGATTTGTGAGTGAGCGCGAGAGCAAACCATTCACTGCTCGCTTGAAAATTATTGAATTTTATCTTGAGTTTTTGAGTGTACGCTGAGAGCCCTTTGCATGTGTTGTGTGTTCATGTCATGTGCCTATGAGTGTGTGTGTGCGTGAGCGCATGACGGAATGAGCCACATAAAAAGTCCAATTGGCAATGACAACGCGCTGGAAAATTACAAACACACACCGAGTCACATGCACACGCACACGAGTTATTTAAAACTTCATTTTGGAACACAATTGGCAACATTTGCGCGTTTTTTCGATGCTTTTTACTTTTTATACTGACTCAATCTTGTGGCAATTTTTACGCTCACCGCGCACGCTCACACATACAAATGCATACACGAATCGCTCATTGCCATTGCTGTACTTGCATGTATGTGTGTATGTCGTGGCAGAAAATATTTTACAAATTTTTCGTACGACTTCTGCTGGTGGCTATGCAATTCGCTTTTATCAAGTTATAATTTATCGCATCAGCATTGTTATTGTAATGTTACATTGTGGTTTATTTTGTTCAATTGCGCCTCATGTGACTTTTATCTTTTATTTCACTCACGTGATTAGAAATCTAATTTAAAGCAATTCGCTTCTCTGGCTGGCCTTTCGGGTTTCTTGCTGGCTGCTGCTGCTGGGCGACTAAAGCACGCTCTGCTTTTTTATACGGCACTGAACTCCTACGGTGCGTTTTCGTTTTCTTTTATAAACTTTAGTCACGGGGGCGGTTTTTCTGCAGTGCTGAAATTTTGTTGCTATCGATATTCATGTTTGCTGATGTTTTACAACACTGGTTTACCAATTTCCGAGGTTTGGTATTTTGCACAGTTCAGAAAAAAATACAAAGGAACAGTATAATAATTTTTGGTATTTGTTATATTTTAAGATCTTATCATAATATTGCGTAGTGGTTTGTTTGAAATTTTGGTTTTATTGGTTAAGCTTAGTATTTTTCTAAAGCTTTTGATAGCAGAGTGTTCATGTTTGTAAGCAGCATGCGAGGATCCTCTGCAAGGCCCGCTCCAACCATCGCGTTGGCGAACAGTTGCTTGGTGATCAGCAGGGCCAATTCAGGCTCGCTTTCTCGCAAGGAGTGCAACTTCTTGATGATGGGATGTCTGCAAGAAAATAACTTCATATTATTCAAATTCCTTCTATTGGCGATAAAGCAATCTAAATTAATCTAATATACTATATACTATAATATAAGCAATTAGGATTATTATACAATTTAGCTTTTATTTTAATAAAATAAAATAAATATTCATAATTTGTGCGATTTATTAAGATATCCTGAAACCAAACAGGTTTATCATACAACTCATTTTTCTACCATTTATTCCTGACAGCTATATAACATAGTGATCCGATCCGGTCAGATGTGACGTATGTTTGTACAGCCTGCAGCAAGAAAAAACATCTGGCCAAGTTCATTCAAGATAACTATACAACTGAGAGACTAGTTTGCATAGGAATATACGGACATTGTTAGATCGACTCGGCACTCAGTGCTGATCAAGAATATATATACTTCGGATACGCCACTTTCAATACGGTATACATTTCGTGAAAAAATTATTTTACCCTCTGTAAGGCTATAAAAAGGACAGGTATGCCCGGGAACCAAATATTTAAACAAATTTAACCAAACTAAGTATACAGTATAATAAAACTAGCAATTGATTAGATTTCAATTAGCATAATAAAACTAAGAATTGGTTAGTTCAAATGAGATTTTTGTCATTTCATTTTTCTACCGAGTGTTCCTATGGCAGCTGTATAATATAGTTACTCGTTCCGTCTGGCTTTGTCTGCCTGCAGCAAAAAGAAGCACTTACATAAAAAAAAACAGATGGATTTCGATATATAGACTCGGCTTTTGATGCTGATCAACAAAGTTAGACAAAATATGTATGCATATACTTTATGGGGTCCGAAATGCCTTTTTCAACCGTTACGAAACAACAGCATAAATATAGGGTTGTGCTTGGAAGCGAGCTGTAATAGTACAAAAACATATACTCACTTAGGATTGATTTCTAGTTCCGGTTGCAATAGAGCAAAACGGTTCTCCTCTGGCAGCTGATGGCTTTGGGTGCGTATAAAATGACGCGCAGCGGCCATTTCTTCGACGGTGATGACACAGGGATGCGCATCGAGACGAGAGGTGGCTTTAACCTTAGCCACCTGACCCTTGAGCTGATCCTGCAGCCAAGGTATGAGACTGTCCAGCTCGGAGTGGAGCAAGCTGCCGTCGCCAAAGTCCTGGAGAACAGACTGATCCTGTGATCGCATCTCCTTTTCAACGGAGACCAGCTTCTTATTCTTGAACTGGCCCAACTGCATCAACACCAGCTCGTCGTAGGGCTCATAACAGAAGAGCACGAGCTCATTACGCTTCTTGAGGCTCTCGTAATATGGCGAGGATTCGGCAAGCACGCGGTTTGGTGCCGCCAGATAGTAAATGTCCTTCTGATCCATACTAACTGATGTGTAGTAGTCTTCCAGCGAAATGCGTCCATTGTCCGATTTCGACGACTCAAAGCGCAATAGCTTGGCAATTTCCTCCTTTTCGGCGCTGTCTGTAGACGTTACAATGCCTTCCTTTAGAAACAGTCCATAGTCGCGATAGAATGCTGCGTATTCCTCCGGCTGCTTCTTGGCACGCTCCTGCAGGAATCGTATGACACGACTTGAGATTACGCTGGACAGTTTGCGTATGAGGCTGTTGTTCTGCAACAACTCTCGGCTCAAATTAAGCGGGATGTCCTCCGAGTCTACGACACCCTTAATAAAGCGCAGCCATTTTGGCAACAGATGCTCCGTCTTCGACTGTATAAGCACCTTGCGCGTGTACAGAGCCACGCCCGTGCTGCCATCCCTGGACATCTCAAAGAGCCCTGGCTTGCCTTCAGGGAAATAGAGCAGCGCATGGATACTCAAAGGAACGTCAGCATTGTAGTGCAGGGTAAAGCGCGGCGCATCGAAGCTGTTGCTGATAAAGCGATAAAAGTCTTGATGTTGCTCCTTACTGATACTCTGGGGATCCATCAGCCAGAGCGGTTTTATTTCATTAGCCTGATTGCCGTTCAGTAGAATGGGGGAGCCCACAAAGTTACTGTACTTCTTGATCACGGCGCGTATGCGATCTTCGTCGGCATATTCTCGGCACTCGGTCTTTAGATGGAGCACAATCTTGGTGCCGTGATCCACA
This sequence comes from Hirtodrosophila confusa, assembly GCA_035043065.1. Lineage (NCBI taxonomy): Eukaryota > Metazoa > Arthropoda > Insecta > Diptera > Drosophilidae > Hirtodrosophila > Hirtodrosophila confusa. The sequence continues at coordinate 1,076,882 of JAWNNI010000170.1, forward strand.
TTCTGGACTTCCTCAATCTCATATGAACCGCTGCCATCTGTGGACCAGCGGAGCCCTGGTGCATTGGCTGCGGCAGCGCGTGTGAATACTTCAACCCGCTGAGCAACTATGAAGGCCGAGTAAAAGCCCACACCAAACTGACCAATTATGTTGGAACTGGCCTGTGCCGATTGCTGGTCCTGCTTCAGCTGATCCAGAAACTGCTTGGAGCCGCTGCGCGCAATGGTACCCAGATTGCTTATCAACTCGTCCCGCGTCATACCTATACCCGTGTCCTGGATGATCAGCTGCATCTGCGGCTTGTCTGTGGTAATGCGTATTTCCAGCGCTCGATCTTTGGCCGCCAGTTGTGATTCGTCAGTTGTGCTCAGCGCTGTATATCGAAACTTCTCCAACGCATCGCTAGCATTTGAGATCAACTCCCGCACAAACACCTCATGATCCGAGTAAAGCGAGCGTGCCACAATGTCCAGCAATTGCCGTGTTTCCGCTTGGAACTCGTGCTTGTCAATGCCAGCCGCTTCCTTCGTAGCCGTGGCAAAGCAACGATGCGCTATCCCTGCTAATCATTTACCACGTGTAATTGCTATCTACATGTTTAAATAAGAACTCACCTGCCGGCAGCTGATGCAACTGCGGGGCACTCAATGCCAAACAGGCAGCGCGATTTGTTTGCCGGCATAGGCCGGTCAAGCGGTTTAGTTGACGGGCCTTGAGGAGCACACCGAAAGCACGCTGAGACATGTTGTGTGGGAACTACTGTAACCTCTTGTGCACTGCCGTGTTCAAAATATAAAATTTTTGTTTCTTTTTAAATAAAAGTTGAAGTGTAAGTGTTATTTAACTCTCAGAGCGCACATGTGTACGATTGTCGATAGCTTGTTATCGATTGTTGCTTGTGCTCGTTATTGGCAGTTTAGACTGGTTCGATTTCCACCCAGAAAAAATGCATGGGAATTTACGAATTGTGGGGGACCTCAACGACATATTTACCGGGTTCGGTATTGTTTTTGAGAGTAACATATCCCTGTCTATTGATATCCTTTTTTTTGTTTTTATTTTGTCGTCGATATTTGCAACAATTTTGGCGAGAGTTAACAAGTTACCGGATTGAGACAGTAACGTGAAAATACGTACGGTTGTATTTGAGGAGATGTGAGTGAAACGTGGACTCAGGTCTGAGCTTGAAAAACTGAAAAGTTTTTGGAGGAAAATACCAGCCTGTTTTAAGCCCGTCCTTGTTTATATAGATTAAAATTCATACAAAACTAGATACACATATTGCAATAAAACCAAACCTAAAACATTTATTTTTACTCCCTGTACCCATAAAATGGGTAAAAAGGGGGTATTGGATTTGTGCAAAAGTATGTAACAGGCAGAAGGAGACATTTTCGACACTATAAAGTATATATATTCTTGATCAGTATCAAAAGAGATTTCGATTTGACCATGTCCGTCTGTCTGTGCGTATGTATGATAAAAACCGTTTCACAGTAACAATTTTCAAGATATAGATTTGGGATTTGGCATGTATAGTACTTTGGCCACTCTTAATGTGCTGCCCAAATTTCAAGTCGATCGGATAATAAACACGGAAGTTATTCACGAAAGAAGATTCACTGCTTCAGCGCGGGGGGGAAGAAGCACAGCCACAACTTAAAATGCCTCGCTTGCGCTGCGCTTGAGCTGTGCTCGTATGTGTGAGTCTTTTGTGTATGCGTGTCTGTATGTGTGTGTATGTGTACGAAGATGCCCTGGGTACAGGGAGTTTCGTAGTCGGGTATACTCGACTATAGCATTCTTACTTGTTTTTTAATGTAGTACATTATTTTAACCGACATATTTACGTTTTATCTGACGAGGGTATACAAGAATATCAACATTTATACCAAATTTGCTCTGGTTTTAAGAGTCTCGTAATAATTGCATGAAAATTGATTCTTCTGAATTAATCAGCCAAATTAGTTTTGCAGTACCGATCAGAAGTTCCCATTTCTGAACAAATATTTATATTATATATTTATTACCATACAGCAGACAAGTCTCTAAAGATTTAACTCACGAAGTTTCATTTTACAAAATTCATAGTTAAATAATGACTGCTTATTCGATGCAAATTGTAATTAGTTGGTATGAATGTGTTTACCCTCAAATGAGTAAGTATATTAACTGTGAAGAATGCCTCCATAGGTCGAAATACATTTGTAAGAGGTACAACATACTACAAGTATATTGAAAATTTTAATTTGAAAAATTTTATAATTGACGTGGTATACACGTATCTTAGTTTCTTGAAAAAATTGTTTAGACTTATCCAAAACTGAGCCATTGCTTAATCGGAACAATCAAACAATCAAGCAATTACAATAAGAAAGCATAAGGTGGATTTAATTTTTTGTCTTTTCTATGCTTCAGAGACTGGGCAAGCTAGAGCCTCCATACCCCTCCATGGGTTTGCCACTGCACAATACTTTGGTCAGGAGGTGCTGCTACAACATATTTTGATTCGATGGCTTCCAAGTATGCCCTTTCAATACCCTGGTGAGTAGAGGAGAAATTTAAAACTGATTTAGTAAAATCTAATTTATTTTAATTGTATTGTAGATCATGTTCATTATGTATGCCGTTGATAATGTGCGGATGACATTTGACCCTGCTAAAAACAGATAGCTCGCACATTATCTCTATCGCCAGATTACGCCAGATTACACATGCCTACATTTTGCTGATTGTGGAATAGTGTTCCCAATTTAAACGTTCACTCAGTAACAAAAGCGCAACGGTCATTAACAAACAAATAAAATATTTATATCGCCATAGAAATGAACTGTTGCTCAAAATTCAATGTGTTCGCCCTGTTTTTGACCATCACATCGTTCATTTTAGGTGTTTTATCGAACTCCACACTTGAAGAGCACAATGATCGTCAGGTGAGTAGAGTTTAGTATTTGCATTATGCAAGCTAAAGTCCATTGAAATAAATCGGTTATGGTTTTGGAGTGAGAGTAATCTTTGTTTATCATAGCCTCTTCTGGAAAAGGAATGTGCATCGCACTGTTTAAAGGTACTCCTAAGGAGCACGGAGAACATGAACAAAAAAATTGATGCCTGCGATAAAAAGGACATGCAGATAACGACGCTGCAAAGGCAGTTGGCAGTCTTAAAATTGAAGGAAACAATCACCGATAAAAAATATAAAGAAAAGGTAGCTCAGTGTAAAAACCAAGAACAACTTCACGACAATATGTCCTCAGTTAAAAACAAGATTGAACAAATGGCGGCTCAATCGCGAAACGAAAACATTCAGGTTATGGTAATGCTAAAACAAATAGATGACTATAGGGCCACAATCGAACAAAGGAATAAACAAATAACGGGACTACTGACTAAATTGGAGGCAATTTTATCATCAAACCCAGCGGCTATTTGGCTAAACGATAGCAAACCAATAGCAGAGATTAAAGCTTTTGAAACAAGTTGCTTGACTATTGGAAACTCTTCGGATATTCGGAAAATTCAAGTTCCGGGAATTGAGCCTTTTCGCGTGCCTTGTGATGGGAATACCGCTGGTCCAGGCTGGACAGTAATTCAGCGACGAGTGGACAATTCCGTGGACTTTAATAGAGGCTGGGCCGCATATCGGAATGGTTTCGGAGATCTTGATGGAAACTTGTTCATTGGTTTGGAAAAAATATATCGGATGACAAAATCACAGCCCTATGAACTTTTCATACATCTGCAAAACTTTCATAATGAATTCCGCCATGCTCACTACAATAATTTTAGTATAGAAGGCGAAGACGATGCATACCAGCTAAAAATGTTGGGAGAATTCTCTGGTGATGCTGGTGATGCTTTGAACCTAAATAGAAATATGAAATTCACCACTTTCGATCGGGATAACGACCAACGTGTTTTAGATAACTGCGCAATAGAGCGCCATGGTGGATGGTGGTACAATCAGTGCTCACGGGCGTAAGTAGTTAAATACCCTGAAAAAATTACCAAAAAGTTATGGTGTTTTTTGAATACTTAGGAATCTAAATGGACGTTATGCTGAAAGAGAATTGGATAAGTGGGATGGAATTTGGTGGTGGAATTGGCAAGAAACCCGCACCCTCAAAGCAGTGCACATGCTGATAAGACCAACAATGTCCACAATACAAAATTAAAAAATCATTTTTATTCTCATGTGTGATCTAAATAAAACAAATTTAAGCTTACTTAAAGTTTAAAATATCCTTCTGAGAGTAATCTCAAAGTGTATTTTCATATTTCGTAACTTGCTTTACCAACAATTTGATTGATCGTAAGGTCGTAAGAAACACAAAAGCTTTCAATTTTTGGAAACAGACAAGGTTACACCCACAACAAATACTATATTCAATCTGCACAAATTAAAGAAAACAGCAAAGTTTTTCAATTTATTTTTCCTTGGTGCATTTTCGGATTAGCTAATACGAGTTTTGAATATTGAATATTCTTAACGACTTATCTACATTTTTCTAGTTTTAATTGAAAATGCATATCTACAGCATTTTCAATTAAAACTAGAAAAATGTAGATAAGTCGTTAAGAATATTCAATGTTGGGATCAGCTTGTTTAATTGCACAGCTCACTGGTGCAGATCTAGATTATATACAAAGTTTTGTCTTTATAGTTGTTGTCATTTACTATTCAAATTCAGTAGCGTAAATTTCTTTGCGCAGTTATCGTCAAGCAGAAATGTCATTCGATATATCGATATTTTTTCTTACCGCGATAGGAAATATTGAATTACAACACTGTTTGTGGAAGCGCGTCGTCTTCGCGTTGTAGTTGTATTTATTATTGAGTTTTATTTTTCAACTACTGTGAGTGTGTGGGAAGTATTAGCTTAAAGAATGTACCATTCATGTTGCCTTTGGATGTAAATACGCACAGAATGACGTCCATTGATAGTGTACGCGTATTGCTGCAGTCGCTGCCAGCAGCATCTCCTGCCGTCGGCAACAACAATGCGCAGCAAAATGAGTCTACGCCGGCAAAACTCGGAGCTGCTGCAACTCCGATTCGCGCGAGAAATACGCAGCAGCAGATGGCACAACAGCAACTGTTTTTCGGAACGCCCGAAAAGTCAGTGGGTGGTGGAGGCGATGACAAACAGCTCGGGGGGCCGGAGGAGTTTTGGCGTGATCTGCATCAGTTTCATGAGCGGCGTGGGTGAGTAGAATCAGCGAAATCGTTATGAATGATTTGTTAAAGCATCAACTTTTAATAGCACACCACTGACGCAGGCGGCCAAGATCAGTGGCCAGCACGTGGACTTGTACCAGCTGTACCAGGAAGTGACAGAACGCGGTGGTTTCAATAAGGTCAATATGCGTGATGAGTGGGACGAGGTGTACAGCGCGCTGGACACGCTGCGGGAGCGTTGCGTCAATGGCACCGCTGGCATTAAGCACATCTATCGCCGTTATCTGGACAAGTACGAGCGCCTTAACTTCTTAGGCGAGGATCCGGATAAGCTGGAGGCCCTAGAGGCAGCCATCGAGTGTGCTGATCTGGGCGCAAGCGCCAGCCGTGCGCGCTCACGTGCCTTGATCAGTGGCGGAGGTGGAGGCAGCGGCTTGACTGGCAGCGGTTTGGGCAGCATTTTTGGCAGTGTGCACTCCACGCTGACAGCTGTCCCGATGGCGTATAACCAGCGTCAACATATGGTGCATGCGGATCGCCGGCGCCAGTACAAAATGTCCACACAGCTTCACAAGCACAGCAGCTATGAAAAGCTGCTTTTATCCCTAATCTCACCGCTGCCCAACGAACAGGATTTTGCCATCAATGTGTGCACGCTGATGGCGAACGAGCCGCGACCCACGCTGCAGCTGGGCGAATGTCCAAAACTGTTGGATGTGCTTCTGGCGCATTTGGGCGTGTATGCGGATTACACGATGCGTCAGCTTTTCCAGCATGGCCACAACAATGCTGGCATGCAGGTGCGTCGCCATTCGAAGCTAAACTTCTGGCGCGACTTGCTTTACGACAAGCCACAAATTCTGGACCTATATACGGACGAACAAGCCTGGCTGGACAATGGACTGATCAGCAAGGAGATCGAGTGCAGCGAGGATAATCAGTTCCAGTCCGATGAGCTTGATTTCGAGCTGGACTTTTTGAATCTGCGCCGCAGTCACGGCGCCGACGAACGCATTGGTCAACGCGTGCTCCAGATTGTCCAGCTCTTGCGCAGCTTGAGCTTTCACCAGGAGAATATAACGCTGCTTGCGTCAAATCGCACACTTTGGCGCTATCTGGTCATGGGTGCCAATGTGCGTTGGAGTAAGTTACTAGTCAAATGATTGGAAAATCTGTTTTCCGAAATGTGAAAAACACCCGAGGGCAGCCTTTAAAATGAATATATACTTGATAAGTTATTGTCAGTTGATCAGATTTAAAGGTAGTTTTCTGAAAAATTCACGTCTAACTTAATCAAATGTATTAACGCTAATCAGTTAACTTTTGCGCTAAACACTTTGTGCCGCCTATTATCCAATCAATAGGTACTTTTAAGAATATTTTGTGATCAGCATTGAAACTGGCTAGAAATTCCAGGTCCACGTGCCTTAAATGTTTATAATAACGATATCAATTTTATTGAGATTGAAAGACAACCACAATAATAGTTTAAATACTTTATCGTCTTGCCTTTCGTACTGTTCATTTATTCTAATATTCTGACTCTGCTTGCAGGCAACATACATATTCAGGCACTGGAAACGGCTGGCAATCTGGCACAGCAGTTCGAGCTGCTGGATCCCGCCACAGACGAGTTGTCGCGGAATCTGCTGGCCACGTTGTGCGAGGGCGTCGACTCGAATGATCGGGCTGTGATCATCAGCTGCCTCGAGATACTGTACAAGCTGTGCGCGCGAGAGGGCAATGCCCAGCACATAAGTCGCTGTCTGGGCCTGGATTTCTATCAGCGCGCAATGCTGCTGCTCTCGTTGACAGATGTGATGCTGCTTATCTTTACGCTGGAGGCCATCTATGCGCTTAGCGCACTGGGCGCTCGTCCCTGCTCAATGTTGATGCAGGTGCGCGGTCTGCTGGACCAGCTGGTTGCCTTGCTGACCGTGGAGGCGCAATCGTATGGCGCAGCTGGGTGCATTCTGATGCGCGTTGTGGAGGTAGTGCCTGGCAACATGCTGCCCACGTTGGCACAGAATATGCCAAGTAATCAAATGACTCAAATGTTGACAATTAAGCAGCCGCAGCCAGCGTCCCTTGCTGCACTGCCCCCTCCTGCACCCACACAGGTGCAGGTGCTGCCGCCACAGGCTGAGCCCGTGTCATTGCCTGTCGTTGTGGCTGCTACCGCACCCGTGCCCATGCCTGTGCCCAGTTTGCCGCAAGTGCAGTTGCCCGTGCCCTGTCTGCCGCAGGTGCAGCTGCCACCACCACCACCACAATCACAACCAGCGCTACCGCCAACAGCAGCGCCCGCGCCAGCCTCAGTTGTGCTGCCAGCACCGCTGCCCGCAGCGCCCTCAGCACCACAGAGCTTCACCCACGACGATGAGACTTATGCGCTGGCCTGGCTGGGCGCCACCTACGAGCGTGCCGGGAGCGGCCACGAGTATCGCGTGGAGCAGCAGGAATTGTATACCATTTACCTATCGCACTGCCAGAAGGCGGGCAAACATTCGGTGGTCAATCGCTTGCAGTTCCCGCGCCTTGTAAGGCTCATTTTCAATCCAAGCGTGGGCCCCGCCATTGTGCGTCAGGTCGACGGCACCGATCTGCCTGGAACACACTATGTGGGAATACGCATGCGCTCGCAGCCTTTGCCCATGCAGCAACAAAAGGCACCGGCATCACCAACAATGGCTGTAAAAAAGGAGTCAACGCAGGTGTCCAAACCGGATCCAGCAGCTTCAGACGCAACAGAGGAAGCTGTCGCTGCATCTCCCACGCCCAGCTCCTCGTTGATTAAGAGCCTGCTGGCTAACAAAGTCACTGAGCGTCAGCTTAAACAAAAGGCACAGGGGCAGCCACCGGCGCTCGTGGCCACAACAGCTTCAGTAACTGGCGCGTCTGCCGGCCAACCCATCAAGGTGACGTCGACGGCGATTAGTGCGTTTGTCAACAATCCGCTGATGCAGCACACTCCGGTTAAGGTGGGTCAGACCACAATAAAGCCGCTGCATCCGCAGCTATCGCTCGAGAAGAAGCCCATGACAGACTCAGCACCACCACCGCTGGCGCCGTTAAGCGGTGCCAATGTGCTCACCAAGGATGTACAGGGCCGCACAGTAATTATACAATCGAAGCGCAAGCTCACCATTGATGAGGAGCAAAACAAGCGTCTAGCATTGGACAGCAGCAGCAGCAGTAGCAGCAACATACCAGTTGGTAAAGATGAACCTCAGGTGACGCCTTCTAAGAATGCAGCTAATTTATATGCTGATCTGGCAGCCTCTATACTAGAGGATGAAGATTTGGACGATGTGCCGCCGCTGGCAGCGTCAAGTCAAGAGCAGCAGCAGCCGCAACAGCAGCAGCAGCAACAACAACAACAGCAGCAGCAGCAACAACAGCAACAACAACTCCAACTAATACCCGCCAAGGTGCAGCCTGCTCAGCGGCAGCTTATGTTTCCCGCTAACTCGCCTGCGCAACCACCGCAGCTTAAGCTAGCTACCACGGCGACCATTAAAACGGACCAGGGTCTACAAACCGTACCGGTTATATTGCAGCAGAAAACAGAGCAGGCACAACAGCAGCCAACTCAAACGCAGTACGTGCTGGCCACCAATCAGCAAGGCCAGACCTACCTAGTGGCACAGCAAACAGCGCCCGTGACAGCACCGCCCAGCGCATCCGCCCCGCCCACGCTACTGATGACCCAAGCGCCTCAGCAACAGACTAAAACAATAATCATATTGCAACAGCCACCGGGCGTAAGTACGTCCAACGTTGCGGGCACCCAAAAAGTGATTATGACAACAGCCCAGGGACAGCAGGTGCTGGTTACAACTACCACGGCGCCAGCAGCGCCGCAGTCGCGCCCTACAACGCCAGCACAAGCGCAGCAGCAGCAGCAAATCTTTCTAAATCCTCAGCGTGTGGTCCCAGCGGCCTTGGGTGGTGGTCAAATGTCGCCTTCATTGCTATCGCAGCTCAATCAAATACCAGCCACCATTAAGCTGCATCAGCCGCAGCCTGCACAGTCACAGCAGCAACACCTGCAGCGCGGCGGCATAGTGGCCACGAAGACGGCGCCCATTCCTCAGTTACAGCAGCATCAGTCCATTATACAGCAGCACATAATCTCGGGGCCAGCAGCAACCGCTGATAAGCGGCAGCTCATGCTGGGAGGCATCAAGGAGACCACACTGATTACACAGACGCCCGCTACGACGGCCCCATTACAGCAGAGCCAACTCAATTCGCAGACAATCATTACCACACAGCCGCCATCAGCATCGACGGCCGTTGGGGGCGCAGCATTGCAGCAACAGCAGCAGCACATACGCAACGTGCTGGAGCAGCAGCAGCAGCATCATCCATCTATAATACAGCAAAAGATAACCATGCCAACGGCGGTGAGTGCTGCAAGGACACTACTCTAAAACATTTTAAAACGGTTCTCTTTCAATTACAGCTGTCGGAGGCAGTCAAGCCCAAAGTACCACCGGCCTTACCTATAGCCAAGAAGCCAATGCCGCCGCCGTCGCCATTACCAGCGCAGCAGCAGTCAGTGCAAATGCCAGCACTGAAGCCAACGCAACAGGCAGTGGCTAGCAGCGACTCGGTCACCAAAGCCACGCCAATAGCCGACGCAAAGCCAGCGGAGCAAACAGGAGTGGGAGCAGCAGCAACATCTGTTACCTCAGCCACCAGTGCTGTAGCCAGCGCAAGCACTGCTGTGCCCGTGGATGTCAATTGGCTGTTCATTTGCGATTGGCGCAACTGTCCGCGTCGCAAGTTCAAATCCTTGAACGAGCTGCAGCATCACGTTTGCAATGTGCACTGCCCGGATCATCTTGATCCGGGTGCTGAGATCTATTGTCAGTGGGGCAGTGGTCCCAGTTTGTGTGACAACATTGCGCGGAAGCGTTACTCCCTGATGACGCATTTAGTCGATCGACATTTGGCGATGGATGATCTACGCGCCAGCGTGCAGCGTCGCTTGGCAACGGGCATACACAATGTGGCACCGTCACAGCAAACGGTGACAATTGTGCGCAATGTGGGCAATGCCAACGCAACAGCGGCAGCTGCTGCAGCTGCATCAACGGCAACTGCTGTGGGCACCTCCGCATTGCAGGCAATCAAGCGACATTCGGCCGACTTTCTGAACTCCAAGGAGCTAATGGATGAGAACGAGGGTCCCGTCACCAAGAGCATACGTCTAACGGCAGCGCTTATACTTCGAAATCTGGTCAACTACACATCTACGGCCAAGCGCGGCCTTAAGCGCTATGAGCCGCATCTGGCCAATGTGGCCTTTAGCAACGTGGAGGCCAGCGGCGTCCTGTCCCACATACTACACGAGCTGAGTCAGTAAAGTGTCAAGAATCCCTAAATAACCAGCTATCTTATAGTATATGCATATAAATACATTTATTTTTGTACTCTTCTCACTGCGCTGCTATAATATATTTAAACCATTAACTCAATTAACGACACTATTAAATGTGAATAAAGTACTACAATGAATATTCTTTCACTTTAAATGTTTGGAATAAGACGTGTAGAGATCTGTACAAATGTATCTTTTAATTTTCATTATTAAATCTTATTTCAAAAACTAAGACTTAAACGATATTCTGCTGGAAATCGATAAGGATTTTACAAAGTTAAAATTGTTGGAGCACATCTGTTAAGGTCAACGGTAGTCGGGGTGTCAAATTTGGTGACTGGTGAATTGTAGGAGGTAAGCCCCCCGCTTAAAACGTGTTTTGGGCGTGGATTTTGCAAGAGATTTTGAGCTGATTTATCAAGGAGGTCAACGGTAGTCTGTATATGTAGATATAGATATAAAAAATAGAGTTCACACGGACAGATTTATAACCTTATACTTCTATAATTAGAATGCTGACGTAAATAAAGAAATCGATTGAGATCTGAAGATCCAGATCAGTCTGATAAAAAAAAATAAACACGAACAGACAGACATTGCAGAAACCAAATCTACTCTTTCCAAAAATTTTTTGGAACAGTGTATAACATTAATTCGAGTATACCTGACTATAAGCCAGCCAGCATTTGGAAGACGCATTTATCGTCAATGGTCCAAATGTCACTTCTTAGTGACTTCTGGAAGATGTTTGGTAGATAGAAACATTATACAAAAACAAACTACATTGTCATTGGAATTTCGGGTCCAGAATTTTGTGCTCGCTCGGAGCACGCACATTCGTGACACACATACATATAGCCTTATATTGGCACTTCTTAGTGACTTCTAGAAGATGTTTGGTAGATAGCAGAAGAAGCAGAGCACCTAGATGACGCTATTCATTTGCCTTTGAATTTGTGCAGTGACAGGTCGAATTGTTTTGTAGTTTTCGGTGATTTTGTTAAGAAGCGATTAATAAGTTATTTTTATTGTTCTCCGTTGAGCCCCACAAAACAAAATGAGCTCAGCTTCACGTAGAGCAATTGAAATGCGCAGCAAAAGGGAGGCAGCCAGAATAATTGCAAACATATATGGCAACTCTTCTGCCGGCAGCAACAATGACAGCGCGCATGTGGAAAAAATAATTAAAATTGAGGAAGAAACATGTGATGAATTTGGCGAAAACAATGATTCAATTGAATTATTTGGTTGCGACAGTTTTAGTGTCAATAAATGCGATAGATCCAATGACTGCGAGGATACTAAAAAGGCAGATGTTAAGAATGATTTAAAGCTATGAATCTGTTGGCTATGAATCTGTTTTGCAGAAGCTAAGCAACTGGGCTGTTGAAGGAAACATAAGTAAATACCACATTAAATGAATTGATGCACATATTAAGAGAAAACAACATTTGTGTACCCAAAGACATATCACAAGGACAAACTTATGAAGCTGGAGATGGAGCTATATTAAAGTTGGAAGTCTTATCAAATAAGGTTGACGGGTTACAATTAGAGTTGAAGAAGAGGGATGAAGAAAGCCACAAACTTATAAAAACTTTGACAGAACACGTCGTATACCTTTGTGGTGAACTTAAAGAGCAAATATCAGTCCATTCAGTAGAAGCTGACTCAAGTCTTTTACCAATTCTACCTTTTATTTCACTTGTTGCTTTGAAAGAATTTGATGAAAACATTTTATGTAATGAGGAAAAGAGAAATCAAGTGGTGGGTATATTATATTGCGCTCTCTTTATATTTCCTTTTTACCGAAAAGAGTAGACTTTGTTTGTGCAGTCCTATGTGTACTTTCTTGTCCTTCAATCATACGATTAATTTGTAATATTCCAGAATCATTTGATTAATCGAATTGGAGGTAACGACATGCCTTCTTTCCTAAGAATGGCTGTTAAAACAATTATTAGCGATGAGTTGGCAGTGGATTTAACTTGGCGCGGAACTGCAGACAAGCCGAGCATTCAAAACTTTAACAGTTTTACCATAATTAAAGGTAAAGTTTGTTATTCTGAGACAAAATTGTTTTAATAATAAAATGAAATTATGTAATTTCTTGATTTTTTAGATGCTTGTCATTCGAAATTCAAATCTGTTTCCGTGTTCGAAATTAACAAAGTATGTCAACAACACTTTCTTCACGAGAAAATTAAAATGGTTGGATAGGGTGGTGTTGGTCTGGCTTCAAGAGTGAAGACAGACCGACAGATGAACATTGCACAAACTAAATATACTCTTTCCGATCAGGGCAATTCCTGCGCCAAGTTTAATTATCATAGCTTTAGCACTGACAAACATATTTGCATAGAAACGTATAAATGGAGAATTGAACATGGCTATATTATCACAGCGCGTCGCCCTGATCCAGAACTTGTGGGCTAAGACTTATCGCTTCAATAAGTTACACATTTCTAGACAAATTAAGATCTAAGAAATTATGTAATAAAACTTCCGCCTTATCAAGGAATCGATTAAAAAACATTCAGAATTTAAATTTTTTTCATTTTCATTTAAAATGTGCAGTTTCCAGAAATTGTATTTTCAGATGAATTTTATTTAGATGCATGATCTATTCTGATATTAATTCAAGACCAGAAAACATTCCTTGTACAAATTGGTGGAGTTTTGATAAAAGTTATAATAATTTGTGTATTGATATCAAGTTGAGGACATTCTACATGGAATTTGAAGCAGAGCTGATACCAAAAAATTTAATATTCTTAAGGATGCATGGTTTGAGCTTTCAAATAAAAATAAAAATGTATCTCAAAGTGAATATGCGAAAAATTATATTATACGAAATTAATTTAGAGTGCTGTCAGTTGAAATAAAAATTCAGAATAGAGCTTATTCATCCTATGTAAATTAATTATTAGGAAAACTATTTTACAGGGTTATTTAAGAAAGTTGCAGCCTACAAACTGTCAGTCGCTGTCAGTGCAGCTGTTTGGCAGAAAAGAAGAGGTCAAACTGTAACACTTAAGACTAGAAGATATCTGGAAAGTGGTCGCTCAGTTGTATAAGTCCCAGAGTGAGATCTGTGCATCCATGCCGGCAGCAGCCATAATGGGCGCACGCCACATGGACACCGGCTGTGGTGAGTAGGCAATATCCGTGACGCCACCCTGCTTGTGCTGCGTAAGCACCGCCAGCGGTCTCAGACTCTTCCATGAAAATATGCGTATGCGTCCGTCCCAGCCGCCGCTGGCAAATACCTTCTGATCGGCCCGTATGCGCACGCAGTTGACGCCGGCGTTCTTGATGCACAGCTCCGAACCGCGCTGCAGCTGCATTGATTGTCGCTGATAGCTGAAGGTCGTTAGTTTGTCCACTGTGAAAGCAAATGGAAAATTGTATCAAGCCAAGTTGGTTAACATAGGTCTGGTGTTACTTACAGGCGCCGCCAACTATGCCGCGGTTCGTTATCGAATCATAGTCCACAGTCAAGGCTTCTGGTGCCAGTTCCATAATATCAATCAAAACGCCAGAGCTCAAATCCCAGGTAAGAAAATGTCCGGACTCGTAGCCGGCGAGTAGAAAAAGCTGAGACGCGCACTCGAAGGGCTTGAAACATGTGACGCTACCCAGTTTGGATAGCTGGGGATCATCTGGCACCAGCATCTGCGTTGGCGCCGCTGGATCCGTAACGTGCAAGACACCAATCGCAGATTCCTCGCACGGATAGAAGAGCAGCTGTTCGTTTGTATTGTTGGGGTTTATGTGGAGCGCGGTGCGACAATAGCCCATATGATTGCCCGGAATGCTTCGTTCTTTCACATAGCTGCTATTACTGATAGAGAACATTGTGATGGTGCCGCCCTTCTCCTGGGTAACCAGATGCTCTTTGGTGTGATGCAGATTCGTTATCGGCTCACTGCCCACCTCAAAGTGCAGTGCCGAGCGGTTTGTCTGCAGGTCAAGGCGTTTGTTTTGTGTTTGTCGCTGTTTTTGTTGTCGTTTTGCTCACCTGTAGATCCCAGAGAAACACCTTACCTTTGAAGGTGCCGGCAAGCAGACGCTCGCCCTCATGGAAACACAGCGAATTCACAGCACCCATGTCTGGGGAACGCAAACAGAACACGGGATCTGGTGGTAGCACAGCCATTTTAAATCAGGAGTTAAGTTAATAAAATCTCGTCTATAGCGTGTTGCGTTGCAAAGACGATAAGATAAATAAAAGATTGATCGATAGATTGTGGTGGCTTGCCGATAAGGATTGGCATGTTGTGGAACTAGTTGCATTTTCCGATTGCGACTTAGCTCTTTGGTTCTTTTTGTCCGGCTCTGTGGATGGTGTGGCACTACTTATTAAATGTGACACACCATCCAAATAGCCGCGAACTTGAAATAAATGATAACTTAGCAGATCAAATATTTTATTACATTTTTTTAGTTACGTATTTGTTTTCTATTATTTTTATTACCCTATCAATCAGCTTTTTCTGATCTGAAATGTAATAATATTGAGTTGATAATTAGATTTAGGCTGAAAATACGGCCCTATGAGGGAGAATTAAAATATGTATTGAAAGTATAAAATTATTTGAACAGTAACAGACGTATTTTTATATCGACATTCGTATGGACATTCGATAGAATTAAGTTCAATATCCACAGGCTACAACCTACGATCCACATCAGTTTCATCCATATACACACTCAGCTGTTTATGTTAGTACACCGACAATCCGACAGAGGTCGTGCGAGTGTGGAGCGCCATGCACCACATATTTAAAAAAAAGTAGCTTTGAAAAGCTGCAATCCAAACTAAAACAAGACACTCATTCATACCCACCGCAAATATTATCAAATTGCCGTACAGCCTTTAAGTGAAAACAAGCTTAAATATTTACAGCAAAATATCATAAAATCAGTAAATGCGCACAAAGCGCCAGTGCTATTAAAAACATAACATGCAGCAAAGCCGTGCGGCTTTATTGGACTTTGCCAGCGTCCAGCGTGCCCCGGCCTAGACGTTAAGGCAACGATCATAAAAAGACTTGTCAGTTGTACTTGAGGTGACTGTAACAACCTAATGCGAACGGCCCCAAAATCGCCGAGAATTATGTGCCCAAAAAGATCGCAAAATAAACATGCTATAAGCTCGTTAATCAATGCTAAGTTGACAGTTTTAAGTGGCTTTACTGATTTTTTTTTCTGTTGTTGTATAGCCAAAGCAACAAAAAGAACAAAAACAACCATAAGGGAAATCGGTAGAGACTCCTGTTGCGTCTCAGTGCCAAATGATTTAGTAGACGGTACGATATCCTAACAAAAAATAAAACAAGCTATCTTAATAAGAAGAAATTATTTTTTAAATACTACCATCAAACTTCTCTAATCTCAAATTTTCTGGAACTCCAATCGAGTTGAGTAGCTTTTACAGACGAAATTGCTCATGCAATTCATATTTGATCTATTGTACCCCTTTCCCACTCTAACCCAATTGCTTAAAAAGTGCAAGAAATTTATCCTTAACTCAAACAAAAATAGTATTGGACTTTCAGTTTTTAGGGTAAGTCGTAATTCCTTATTGATTCAATTATTCCAATGCATACTTACCATAAATAAATAGTGAAATAGAGAAAACTGGAATCTATTGATAAATAAAACAATCAAACAATCAAAATTTTTAATTAAAAACCCAGAAAAATTCTAATTAGAAAGGAACATTTTCCGTCGTGTTTGTAGTTTTTACCAAAATCGGTGAAGTATTTTTCAAAAATATATATCGTGGATTCTGAAACTATGTTTGAAGCCGATCTAATGACACAACTATTTTCGTTCAAGTGACCTTGATCCCAATTTTTCGCCCGTGGGTGGGGCAAATCTCACCTTGAGAACAATATTTTGAAACTTTTCGCATGTTAGAGCTCTCCACTCATTTTCCGACATTGCAGTGCATTGGAGGCGAATTTCCCAAAATTGGCGAGATAAGTAATGCGAAGCGCCTTGATAACGTGATTGAAGCCTTTCGGACGAGAATTATGAACAGAGTCATATGATCCGCATCAAGAATAGGCTGATAAATATAGAAGTTCTAGACAACAGTTCTCCACAGATTTCCACACTTGTGGGTGGCTTTTTAAAACTTTTCTTTTTGGTCACTTTCGATGTAATAGTACTCTAAAAATTTAGTTTCCTACTTTAAGAATCATGAGTAGGTAGGTTCCATTATAAATTCGGTAGAACATTATATGACATTCACGATGTCTACACATTAGAAGTTCCCTGCCAAACCATTTCATGACTGATGCTGATTTCATGAAAGTCGACTGCGAAAAGATTCTCGATAAAATGTTGCATAATGAGCATAGCATGAGCAGAGTGTATAAGTATGACATGCCTGGAGTTGTATTATTAAGGTTTAATTGGCGATAGATTGGACTACCCTGGCAGGCATAATTGTAATTTTATTAGACCGCAACTAGTTAACAAAACCGCTTTCACAGTTAGCCCGGTTCACATTGCACAATTCAGAGCGGAATTCCCCTTTGGGTAAACAGGAAAATCGCGGCTAAAGGTTCCTTTAACGGCAAAGTAAGTCGTTAAAAGGGTAAAGGCTCATTTGCTTTGGCTTCGGTTTTTATTTGCGCGGAGACTGAGGAGCGGACAGAGGGAGGGACAGCTGGGAGAAGTCCATAAATCTTTTTGCCACAGAGCCGAGGTGAGGCGTTTAGTGGCCTAAACTATTTATGCATGTGGCTATGTGAGTAATCCATTTGAAATGGGTCAACGACTACAACAACTGCAGCTTCAACTCCTTAAACGATTCAAGTGACCCAAAGCAAAGCGAAGCGAACCCAAACCCAAGCCCCAATCCAGTCCCAGTTTCAGTTTCTGTTTCTGTTTCAGGTTCAGTTCCAGTTCGAGATGTTTAAAACATATTAGCTTGTTACCTTAATGAAGTCATAAATTTTCGCTATCGCATTGGAGCATCAGCAACTTCTCGAGCTGGCAGCTACAGGTTTCTAAGGAATTCCAATCCTCCACGGAACAGGGAGACGCAGACGTGGCCAAAGTGTTTTGGCACACATATCCATATCCATATCCAAATCCATATCCATATATGACCAATGCTCGATAGTTAATCAGGCTTAGTTTGATATATGCTGACAGTGCCGGCCTCTGGTGTAGGCCGCCACCTCAACCCAAGGGAGAGCCCCTGGACAGATCTTGGATAGCCCGCTGGGCTCGTTCCGCGTATCTGAGCGCTATGAAAATGAAGTTATCACGCGACAAACAATGGTCGACCGGACTGCTACCTATAACTTTATATGGTTGTCATTATTAGCCAGAAATTAAATGTTCCTCGCCGGCTCCCAGCGCATGCTGCCAACTTATTTATGCGCTACCTTAATGGACCTCATCTACTCCAACTCGAATTTCCGAATATGAGGCGGCGAGTGCTTCTCTTGGCTGCCCCATACCCATCCCCTTCCCGGGACTCAGTGTTGAGTTTTTATGTACCTCGCGTTTTTATTGCATTATTTTGCAATGCTCATGAATCATATTGAGCATAAGGAATACATTCCCTGAAACGGCCAGGGAAGCTATACGAGTTAAAGGTGTTGGAATTTTGATTTGCTTGCAACAATGCAGCTCGGAAATAAGTTAAAAAGCGGTTGCTCAAGCAATAAAATACATAAGGGAACAATACTCAATTATTATTTGGATGTTGAAACAATTCTAAGGGTTTCCGAGATCCTCTACAAAAAAAAATTCCTTTTTTTCCGGGAAGTAAGAGTAATATTCATACGATTTGATAAGGTTGTATACTAATTTAAGGAGTATTCTGGCTGTAATTGGTAATTGCTCAAAAAGTATTATATATAATCGTCCCATGTATTATGATACGATTACATAAAGTATTTAGAATTCAGCGAAAATACTTTCTGTATCATTTTAAACACGTTTGCGATATTTTGGTCCTCTTTCTCCTCTCGGTAAAGTGTGGATTAATAAAATTTAATTTTCTCAAAATCTAATACCCGCCGATCTGCTAAACTGAACTCAAGTGCCAGTTTTTTCTTTCGATAGGAAACAGCTTTTTGTTACATGTTTCCATTTCCCACTTCTTGGCCACTCCATTCGAGCTATCTTTAAGTTATTATAACTAAAATTCCGATCGAATTTAGCTTGGATCAGTTTACAAGGCGCTCCCAGGTGCCTACAGGGATGGCTTCACTTTTTTATACCGTTGCAAAGGGTATTATAATTTTGTCATAATATGTGTAACACATCAAAAGAGACGTTTCACGACCCCACAAAAGTATATATATTCTTGTTCAAGTCGATCTAGCTATGTCTGTCCGTTTCTGTTCAAATTAGTTCATCAGTTATTAGCACACATAGTTCTAATTTGCTGCAGGCAGTACATATGACGGCACCGACCGGATCAGAGCACTATATAATATGAACAATCGGTCGATCATTAAGTTTTTGTATAAAAAACATTACTGCATTACGCTATACATACTTATATTTTCGGCAGGCCGAAGGTAGTCGTGCTTGCTTTTTTTTCCAATACGTTTTTTGTTCCTCAACTAGGTTTACTAGAATTTTCTTCTTCTTGTCAATTTATTACAATCTTTTGCTATTATTAGTACACATAATTTCAGCACGAACCAATTTAAATTGACAATTAAACTATAAACTGTTTATTTTGTTCACAGCGTTGCCATCATATTTCAATGTGTACAAACTGGCACACAGTGTTGGTCAACGTTTACACTAAACTGGCAGCTACTTAAGCGGACATTGAAAGAACTAATTCGAACAAACGACACTTTAACGGAAAATAAAATATTGAATTGAAGTTTTGTTAAACGCAACATTAAGAAACTGGCCTTTGAGGGCTTACTATAATTTGACGCTTAGTAAATTGCATCTGAAATAAACGTATGTACTTGGATAAGACTAATTAAATAAACAATGCATGTTTAATGTAATGGTTCTGACAATGTTTGGTATTTGAAATAGAACACAAAGGAAATTGGAGTACACAATTAAGAGTAAATCAAGAACTAAATATCATTAGAAAGTGGTGCAAAGCAATTCCAACGAGACATTTTGTATGACGCACTTAAGATACGCAATAAGACCCAAATACTCGGGAAAGAGAAAAATGATGAAAAAAAAGCAGACAACTTAAGTTTCAAGCACAATCAATTAAAACATCGACGTCTATCAGCATTATTATAAATCAAACGATAACATAAAATTGACACTAAAGGCGTTTCGCCCATTTTTCATGCGACGACGAGATTAAGCCTCGAAATTGTAGATTGTAGCCCCCCAAAAAAGCTGAAAAGCGTGCCTAAAATACAAAAATAAAAACTGGAGCTGAGCTTTGTTTTTATTTATGCAAATTTTCGTTGGCAAACGAGACGGGAAAAACTGGATCGGCACTCCAAAGTGCTCTGTAATTGATCAATTTCCGCTAAACAGCGCACAGCGCACAGCTCACAGACCGGATCCCAAGCCAATACCAATACCAATACCGATACCAAAACCAAATCCAAACCGAATCGAAACCAAGAGACAAAGACAAAAGACCCGCAGCTAGATAGTTAGACACGTCTTGGAGTGATAATGTGATGGCCACTTGATTTTTGAACTGATTTATAGCCAACGATATGGGGAGTAGGCAGCAGCTGATGGAGTTGATGGAATGGAATTGAATGCCTTGTGGGCTGCATGGCTTGTGGCTTTTGCCTAATGAAATGGCGCTTGAGATGGGGCATTAGCTCACCTACAGTTGACCCTTCCATATATGGCAGACTGTGTGGCATTGTGGGTGCAGGGCATGTGATGGGCATGTCTTTTCGCACCTACGCGCTGACACATTCCATTTGACTGGAGCTCTGACTGGGGAGCTACCAATCAGACGCACTCAGCCAAAGTGTCAATCAAGACAAGCAGGACAAAGAGGGCCTCGGCCAGAAATCGAAACCTTGTCTCTCTGGTGTCAATAACACTGTCCCGACTGGTTACTCCAAACTGCCGCTTGACATGATTGCAGTGGCCAATGCCATTGGTCGATTGGTGGCATCTTCAGAGACGATCCGAGCGCTCGAACAACGCAAAATTCCAATTTAATTGCGTGAATTAAAGCTGTAAATCATTATGCTAAGTGCCCTTTAATGTCTCAAAATGCAGCTCATTTGCAAGTGCAGTGCCTCGAGAGAGGCAACAACTGCAAAGCGTAACATGAGGCATGCCCCCAGGCCATGTAATCATTTTGGACTGCCTGTCCAGCCGCATCCCGGTAACAGCATCTGGCCTCCTTGTCCTCCAGTCTGCTCAGCCCGTTGGCTTTGTCTGGCTTGGTCCCATTGGCGGTGCCTGCGCACTACTTTCAATTATCAATTATTGAGTTAATATCTTCTTCAGGCACTCTGCTTCGGGTGTCACTACCCAACTAACTACACCCGTCTCCGGACTCCAGTCTCCAGTCCCCCAGATCATGGCTTGCCCACTGAAAGTGTTAATGTTTTAATTTCGTAAGCGGCCTGTTGGCAAATTGCTCTAGGATGATGACTTGGGCCAATTCTCGGTATTGAATCTGCCTTACTGGTTCAATTAAGTATAGACATAAGAGTTGGATCTAAGTTATATTTTAATCGTATGTTTAACTAAGTTTATAGCCTACGCTTCAATACATTTCTTAAGGAATGTAAGAAACACAAGGATCATTAGATATAAGTATGGGAAGATTATGTGCGAGTGGGTAGATGCTTATTTTGACTTTATGCGCTTTATACAATCCATTTGCTGATCAAATTCTGGTTTTACGAGCAAGTATAAAAGCTCATTCACAAATAAATGTATTTTATAAATTTGGTAAATTTGTATTTCGAAATTTGAAATAAACCTGAATTGCGCCCACTGTACATTCCAAGTTTCCGCGACCTGGGCAGGGCCAGATCAAACAAGAATATACACGCATTATACAGTTTTTCCCTATATCGTTAATTATGTTAACATTAGACAGCATTCATTTGATTTGTTTGTATATAAAATAACTTTTTAAGTTAGTGTAATTACAGAAACGACGAAAATGAATACATGAAAATCTTCATTGACTATTTTGACAAGTTTTTAGCAAATATTGAACTGGGTACATGTGTACACAGCCTCTATTCGAGTATAAGAGACAAATAACTGTATTAAATATTTTGACAATAATTTAAAACTCGTATTTCAACCAGATTTTTGACTTATGAATACACAGTGTTAAACGTACGTGCTTACATATGTGTAAATGTATAAATACTCGCCTGTATATAAGCATGATTTCTGTCTATCCTGCAAGCCGTTAAATGTTTTCAATGCACTTACATATCACTGCCAATAAGAGGAAAAACGAGTGCAGTCCAGTCATTTAATGAATGGCGCTAACTCTGCAGCCTGTTTGCCAATATGAATGCGAGTGCGAGTGCGAGTACTCGTGCTCATACTCGAACTCGCACTCATACTCATTCGAGTATAATTAAAATGCCACTTAGCTGACAGCAGCTGGACGGCAGCGACTGAAAGCGAAATCAATTTAAAGTAGCCTGCAACCAAATTGTCAGGCCAAAAGCCCCTAATCAACACCGAACCGGCAACAGGGCGGGGCATGGGTGGGCACGAGGCCATCTCATTGGCCATCACTTCATCTGGCTGCATATGCCGTACATGTAATTACGGGCCGGGGCGAAGAGCGGGGCGCAGGAGAGAAGGAGGCTGCTGTTGCTGACCGCCTGATAAACACCTCAAAAATGCGACCGTTAATTACTGTAATTTGTTGTTGCAGCCCCGATTAAATGAGCCACTAAATGTGGCGACAATCGCAAGTTGTGGGCAACAGGATAAGTTGACCCAGTTGTCAGCTGCCAAACGATACACATGCCACATGCCACATGCCACATGCCACATGCAACCTTAATAGTTCAGGGACATCAATTTTATTTAGCAAACAAATAGTAAAACTTACAATGTCTAATGTCTAATGCATAAAATATTGATAGAGTTTCGCCCCAAAAAGTGGCGAAAGTCGCGCTCTTTTCGTAACTAGTTGAATATTCATACACTCTCCAAATAGGGTTGATTAGCTAGTGAATAATTAGTGAGCAATTCTCGTACATCAAAGTTTATTAACACAAATGCTTTTAAAAACTAGGCCTAACTAGAATGTTCCTATCCAGTCATTTAAGTGAAACAGTATACAATTTTATTTAAATTTGAACTACACACATACCAATAGAGCATCTTATTTCGAAGCTTTCCACACCCATACATTTTTCGACGTGGAAGGAAGAATAAAGGTTTCTTTTGACTTTTAGATTATTATGAATTCATCCAAATATTTAACAAGTAAGATCATTGCAGTCGGACGTATCCGACAGCAGATACAGGCTCTCCCCAGGAGGGAGTGTGGGTGGGAGGGCGATCTTGACACTTCATAAATTGAGGGTATACACCAAAATGTGTACCAAGTTTGGTTGCTCTAGCTGCAAGGGTGTGGAAAAAAATTGCGTTCATACGGACAGACGGACAGACGGACAGACGAACATTTCGCAAACCCAATATACTCTTTTTCCCTTCGGAAACAGAGTATAAAAGTATTATGTTGGTATAAGCAAAAGGAAAAACCTCGAAAAGATTTTTTACGTGTACGTTCTGTGTACCAGCAACAGTAGGCTTTCCCGGGACCGGGAGTTTGGAAAATCTACCCCCACAGGCGGAACACTGTATGCAACTTGAAAAATCTACTCCCACCCGTCACCACGGACTGGAAATTGGCTTCAGGTCAAATGTGTGAGAGAAGGTTTTTGTTAGATCGGTGTCTAATTTCTTCATACCATATACAAAAGAGGCACGGGAGGGAAAATAGTGGTAAGTTAGTTTTTAATAAATTTACTTTGTTTTTAAATTTTTAAAATTGCAAATTTTACATTTGTTACTTTTCTTATTTTGATGTGTTTCATATCAAATAAAAACTATAGTTTCTATAATAATTGGTTTAATCTAATCTTTGTACTCTGGTAAGATATCAAGAATGCTTTTAGCTGGCCAAACATCTTATCTCAGGTTAGACCTTCACCCATAGCCATAACTTGTGCAGAAGGTCATTACTTCATTCCGAATGTTTGGTATTTCTTTGGGAGGCCTTCGCATGTCAAGAGTGTAATCTAACAATTAAAATTTGTGTAGATTCTGGACAGAGCTTTATTTGGCCAACTGGCATCTTGCCAAAGGGCATCCAAGCTTCGTCGTGGATCTGGTGGCAGGTCTCGCCTTGATGTGACCCTCGAGGGGGCGTCAGCTGCTCAGCTGCTGTTGCTATTGTATTTTATGAAATGTGTTGAGACTTTTGAAGTGCGTATAATTCATTTTGGCTGTGTTTTGCATGGCTCAGTTGTTTGGCTGACTGACTGACTGATCAAGCAGGCCAAGACAGCGACTGACATGGCCTGAGTGACGAGGAGTTGGGCGGCTGGGGCCAACTGCAGCTGTCAGTCAAGGCTCAAACAGGCCGCCAAGTAGCCGCTGACCAGCAATTTTCCATTGGCACATTGATAAATGGCGTTAAAATATTTCACGTGCGCGGCGTCAGTTTAATTTGCAGTCGCATTGTTGGGTGAGCCAGGTCCAAAGTGAAACTTGGCCATTAAATGGCTTGCCATGCATTTAATATCTACGTGGCTCTAAGCACACGTTACGCATACGCCGCGTAAGCCGAGCAAAATATACAATTTATTGTAAAACATATTTAATACGCTGTATGGCTCATTAAACGCACAAATATTGCAAACCGGTAAAGAAATAGTAGTCTGCACAATCCCCAAGCAGACTTAAAGGCATGCCAAGCATGCCAAACCAGTGGGGGAATGCCAAGGGGAGCTAGGGGTAACTCGGCTAGCAACTATTTATGAGATAAAAGCACTTACGATTTCATTAGCCAACCGCAGCAAAACAAAATCACCGCCAAGATATGCCCGCATGAATATGGTAAATTAATATTAGGCTACCAGCATTTGACAGACGGTAGTGGAAACTTGTATCAGGACAACGACTGCGGATCCGACTGTGCACCACAAGCACAAACACAAGCACCCGGAGGCGCCACAGAGCTACTTTGAGCCGCGGCTCATCTGCGTTTCAATTAACTCAAAGCTTGACTAGACTTCGGCAACATTTGCTTGCATTGATTTGTCAAATTGACAGCAATAAATCGATCAGAGCCAGTTATAGCTTGACAGTTAATCAAAAGCTGCAGCAGCGCTGACAGGTGCTCCAAGACTATCCCCGGAGCCGGCTCCGTCTCCATCTCCGTCTCCATCTCCGTCTCCATCTCCGTCTCCGGCTCCGTCTCCATCTCCAAGTTTTGCGTAATGCATGCAAGCTGCCAATCAGTCAATTGTCTTGATAAATGCGCACATTGACCAAGTTGCATACGAGCGGATTGCCTGCGGCTCTCTGGGCACGGCTCCGGCTGGATACCAGTTTGCGGGCAGTGCAAAAAGTTGCACCAAATTAATTATAAGCCACCCACCCGCAGGCGACGTGGGACGCCTCTAATGCCTAACCTTGTTCGCAGACACTTTGCTAAATGGTTGGCGCCCCCGGCGGTGGGGCGGTGGGGCAGCTGGCCGGGACGGTGCAATGTTATGGCATTGATATCAATGCGAACATTGTGGCCGAAAAATCAATGGGGCTAACCATAGTCAGTGATTATTGCAAATTTATTTAAATGCATTTATTTTAGATTTTAACTCCTATTTATGCAATACTTTTTCGGTGTTGCAACTCAGCCATGGGAAAATGCCCAGCACTGCCTAATGACAGTTATTTATCAATGAACATTTTGTGGGTCTGACTACGCCAAGATTGAGTGCCAAGTGCCCAGGTTGGAGCGGACCGAAGGGCGGGGGATTTTATCGCTGTGGGTGGGCATTGCAATGTGAAAGGATCAGGTAGATAATGCTAAGATACGAGCCATAAACATCAGATATAAGCACTTATTGCAAAATGTACTTGGTTTTGCTTTAGGTTAATTCTTGAAAAACATTTTCCACTAATAACGTAATGTACGAGCATACAAACATTGCTAGAAGTATTAACGTAATCCCAGTCCCTTGGACTTACTCCGTCTTGACAGCACAACAATTTTCAATTCTTCTTTGTGCCGGGTTCCTAATCGTTTTACTGGCAACACAGTTTTTCTCTCTTGTGGAGCTTCCGCATAATACTCTGACTCTTTTTCCTTACTCTTCCCATAGCATGTTTTATTCCCAAGGGGGAACGGGTCCGTCCATCCGTCCGTCTGTACATATGAACTCACATGATCTTAACAAATATTTAAGTGCTGTATAAGGTATGTAAGTGAAAAAAATTATTAAATAATTATCTATAATAATTACATTGCAAGTTTATACACAATTGCTCAAAATAACTTAGAGCTCTTCATAATAAAACCTATTGTGACAAACTTGCATTTAAATCCTATTTATATAACTAAGTGTTTAATATCGTAATTATTTTTGTGAGCACCATATTTATCTTTAATTTTATAGATATTGTTTAGATTTTGCACATAAATCCGTTGCATTTTATTAACTACTAGCTATAAATAGTATGGAAAAGGTAAATTATTTACCATTATTTAAGTACTAAAGTTGTTTCATGTAACTATTATTTCAGTGCATTGCCATTTATGGCCATCAATTTGTTAAGCTGTTAAAAATATTTCAAAAAATTATTAAAAATTCATAAATACCTGTACATTGGATTGCACTGTTTATACTCATTGTCCGTAAGAATGTGTAAAAAGGGTATCATATACTTGTAATAATATACGTAACCGTCTGAAAAGGCATTGGATGGGAAATTTTGGATGAAATTTTTTGTTTTTCGTTTGAGGGTCATCAACATCATTTTCTAAGTTTCGGGTTCACCGATATTGTAGTATGCCCCACTTGTATATTCTTTATTTTATACTCATTTTAAATCTCTACCCAAATAATTCAATCTTTTTACCAATGTTTTAAAATTTTCTCCAGAGAATAGGAATAGGGCTGATGAACTCTGCAGTTTGTCTTAATTTCTCAACTTCAAAAGTAAAAAATAAGTATAAGTATTAAGCGTGAGGTTTTTCGATTACCACTTCGGGTGAAAAAGTGTTCCACCCTCTGCTCTTATAGAACAACATAACCAGATGGAGTTACTATGATATACAATACTACTCAAGACTTGTGTAAGGGGTATCTTCTAGTTCAGCATTCTCGCCCGGAGCATTCTTCACTGCTTTCAGCTGTGTGTCTATTTCCAGCTGGCAGTTAAGCCATTTGACAAGTTGACTAAGACAAAACTCACGCCGCCGCACTTATTCAAAACCTTATGCGCAATTTAATAAAATCATTATGCAGCTGTCAGAGCCAATGACATTTGAGGCAACTGCGCGACTGCCACAAAAACTTGCACAAGCCGCAGCAGCGGCAGCAGAAAATACTTTATTGATTTCTGGCGGCGGTTTGCGCAACGTTGGCAACCAACGCCAATTCGAATACGAGTATTCGTATACGAATCTGTAACTAAATGTGATTATGAGTCTGAATATGAATGGAAAACTGAATCTGAACACTGGGTAACTGGGCAAACATCTTCACCTGCTGCGCTGCTGGCGTCACTCGCGTCGCTGGCGGTTGAAGGTGCACATTCGAATTGGCCAAAGGCGGCCAACTGACGTTTCCATGTTGTGGCTAATATTTAAAGCCAACTTCGATTGGCGCCAGCGCTCATTTTGTTTATGGCCGCCACATTTTTATGATAAATCGCCGAATGCCGTTACTAATTACAGAGCGCCGAGCACGGGCCCTGGCTAAATCAGCCGAATCAGCTAAATCAGCAACTGCGTTTGTCTAACGCCAAGCATTTGACTTGGTCAATTGCTGGCTTGGCTCTTTTGCAAATTCAGTTTAAGCTGTCCGCATTGATTTGTGGATTTATGTTGGCTTATTGGGCACCTGTTGCTTTAACCTTAAACCGTCTGCTTAATTAAATTGAAACTACTTAATATTGAACGCGTGCCATGCATTAAATAATAACGAGCAAGAATTCTGAGGTCGAGTGTGCTCGCCTACTAGACACCCTGTATGCCGTAACGAATCAACATTAAATTATGTTCCATACAAGTTCTTTAGTTCAAATTAGTCCACAATATGCTTATTATTGTTCCATGGAAACAATCGGTTGAATTTTGAGTTTTGAAAGGAGAACTTTCCTACAAGTGTATATATCTTAGGCACTCCGAGGATAACTGTTCTTTCCCCAAAATGGAAAAAGAGAGTACATTTAGCTTCCCCAATGTATATCTGTATGCACTATTGAAGATGGAGCAACCAAATTTGGAATACATGTTGCAATTCATCCTAATCTTACAATCATTAGATAATATCTATCTATCTAATAGATATGAATCACATTATATTTTTTCAAATTTAATTTTGGGAACTACTTTTTTTTAATTGAACCTATAATATTACTGAATCTGCTAGCAAAGCCATTGGTTTTGGTTGGTAAAATCATCATATCGACGCTGTTCAGGTTTAAAGATATGCGACTGTCTTAGATGATGTGGTCAGTCTTGTCAACACTCTCTATAAACTCTGTTAAGTAAGATAGAAAGCATAGGTACCGACGGGTAGGTTCTTAATGCTGCTTCTCGTTGGCCTTACTTTAAAATATATATTCAATTATCAATTACCTTCCCTGTTCCAAAGGGGAATAGGTTATAGACACATGAGACTTTTCAAAATACTGCGTGAGTGAAATATTCACCAATAAGAGATACTTTTTAGTGAAATAAAGGATTAAATTGGCATAAAAATAATACTTCACTTACCTTGAACGCACATTTAGCGTCAGTTAAATCCAATTATTGATGGAAAGTTTTCAATTTCCAATTATTTATGGAACGTTTCCAATTTCCGCGCCTACTAAAAATATCGTTGTTCAAAAATAAAATCGAATCTCGAAAATTCCCAAATATCGATATGCGTTCTGCAACTTGTAGGATTTATTGTACCACTGCTTGACCACTACTTTCCTATTTCATTTTCTGGCCAGTCCAGTGCTTTCTACTAATATATGTCGCATCCTCAAACCGCTGCTCGCAATTCCTAGTTTGCCAATGTGACTTCTCAGTCTGCAATGTTCCGTTGAGAGACGATTGAGTATTCTGAGTGAATTCGTCCGATTGTTTTAATTTGCTTGAAACTTTTCAAATTATAGTTTCCTAGAAGTATCTTGAGATCTGGTGCATTTCTTTAGCTAACGGATGTGGTCCTACTGGGAGCTCCACTTCTTCCATTCTAGCTAACTCGTCGGCGGATTCGTTCTCGGGTATATCCCAGTGTTCTGGGATCCATATAAGGACAGGCCTATTGCTTCTGCCCAGATGATTTAGCTTGTTTCGCATTTCAAACCAACTTCGATGCGCTATAGGATAGCTATATCACCGTTGTGATAGTTAGTTCGATACACCTTCCTATAGTGATACTTCAGCTTGAAATATAATATCGATATTGACATCGATATTTTTCCAGATCTATATACTACATATACAAACCATTTATAAATATTTTGAAATGTTTTTCTGAGTATAATAAAACTGTTTCTTTAAGTTGTGCTAAAGAGTTTTGAGCTAGTACTCTAATTATTCATAGTACTGATATACTATAAAGTCTAAAGTTCCTCCTTATGTATTGGGAATTTCACTTGACATATATGCCTGGTTTTTGGTACTATATATCATGTGTTCGATGTGTTTGAGTTAGCCACATTTGTATGCCAATTTTAGCCTCATTTGCCGGTCATGGGCTTCATTTTAACGTTCCATGGTTGCCGCATGCCCCGCCCCAACTGTGGCCCGCGCCCGCTGCCCCTTGGCGGGACCAACGATGTGGGCATAAATCTTGCACGCATATTTAAGTTGATGATGTTAAATGGCTGTACTAAAAATACGAAATATGCATGCCGTATGCAGGCAACAGTTTCATCCTGTCGCTGTGAGTGGAATGTGCCACAACACCAGCAACAACAGCAACATGGCGACATTCATAAACTAAAACTGAGCAAACGAACCGAACCAAACCTTCAGGCGGTCGGGGAAATGGGGAGGGCAACGGGACTCGTGGGTTTGGGTCTGCTGTCCAACCCGGCCGATTGCAACGGGCCAACAAAACGTTCTGCCAAAAAGGAAACAACGCGACAAACACAACGTCGTCATATCGTAACGAATTTGTTATACTCTTGCCTAACCTCATATTCAAATTAAATACAATGGAAATATTGAATGTATTAAAAACTTTTTGGGCCATTAAGACTGGTCAAATACGATGTTCAAAGCTCGAGTGCCATGCTTATCGGTATGGTTGGTTTTGGGCTCGAACTCCTTGGCTCACAATACAACCCTTTTAACTTGTGTTGGGCAATCGATTGTAGCTCCAAAGTTATCGATACTATCGACTGCTCAGGATCACATCTCAATAACCTGGTCATACTCTTGGAGTGTTACAAGCCCTATACAAAAGCTACTATGCCATTTGCATAGTTGTAACAAGAACGATTGGTTTTTCTCAGCCAGCAAGGTTTTTTTTGTCTTTTATTATTATTTCTTGGCATGTTTTCTTTTTGCTTAACGGCGGCAGATTTGAAAAGAATTTTTGCTCGCAAATGAAATTGTTTCCTGTTAAAAGCTAAAAACAACTACTAAAAATATGCCAGGCTCTCGACGGCCAGACATCAGACATGGGGCACGGGACCTGGACGGCACCTGCCGTCGCAACGATTGATGAAATTAAAAGGTATAAATAAAAATCTTTTTAATGGTCTGGGGATTTGGAACTTAATTTTTTAATTAAACAAGCAGCATACATGGGAGACACAGATGATAACTGGATGGTAGCAGGGACTGGGAGGGGCTCGAGGTGCATAAGATACGAGTAGCAGACACCCAGCCAGAGGCGACTCTGACTGGGACATTTATGCAAAGTAGCCACCGCGTTTCCTTCGGCCACTTCGGTCACTTCGGCCACTTGTGTGGTCCGGCAGCGTCTGCACTCTACTTGGTCCACTCCACGGTCTGCTGGAGACAGCAGCAACGACAGCCACTGCCAGAGTCACTGCCAGAGCTACCCAAGGCGGCATCCATAACAGTGTTTGCTTTCGTGGACTGACTATGGCAGAATATATTTTGCTCAACACTTTTACTGCCGGCAGGCGAATGAGGGAATGCCCTGGCAGGACCCCCACAATAACATGTTAATCCCCGACTCCTGCGACAATGTCAAATGTCAGCACATGTAATTTGTCATTGGTGCAGCCAGGACAGACCGCTTCTTGCCTGGTTGCCTGGTTGCATGGTTGCATGGCTGCAGCTCCAACCTCCTCCAACTTCAGCTTCTTCAGATTGCTGGCTGGCAAACATTTGTCACATACACTGGCTGGACCACCTTGCCGCTGTATAGAGACATACTCGTGGAAATGACTGGGTTACATGCTCAGGCCCCCCAGACTTCCCACAGCGTTTCTGTGGATCTTTGGAATGTGGTTGATATTCTATGAAGTCAGCGGAAATGATTATGATAATGGCATTGATATGTCCACTCTAATGCGATTTAATTGTGACTTAGCGAGAGCTTAGCTATTAAATACAACAGTGCACAAGTTTCATAAGTATCTAACTTATTCACAGACTACTCGCTTACTATCCAGTTTCGCCTGGCTATCATTAATATTACTCTCGAGCGATCCACTAATCTGTTCACTAGAGAGGAAGCATAACAACGATTATGATTTGGATTTACTCAGATAAGTTCGATAAGCTGCCTGTACACGGTTCAACCAGCCTTCATTCATCAGTTATGAAACCAATAATCATTTTTGTAAATTTTCTGAGTGACTCGGAGAAGTTTCCAGATTTCGTACACTTCCTTGTCGCTAGAGATGGTATTATTGATAACTTTTGATACACTCGATTGTATAACGTATTAATAGCATATCCCGATAAGAAAAACTCATTGTTTTTTAATTTATATAATTTTTATTTATACGATTTCTCTGCACACATTTGAAACTAAGAAAGATGTTACACAAAATAAATATTATAAATAAATTGTTTATTGGCAATTTAATGAAAAAAAATGAAAACTGATAAAAAGTAAATATTGTTTATTTTTAGATATTTGACGCTTTTCGTTAATTTATTATTTTGCGATAATCATATAAATACAAAGAAATGCAATTAAATAGGCGTTTATATAATAGATAGAGATAGTAAGTAGGTAGTTTATAGAGAGTGTAGATGTGTGTGTGTATGTGTGTGTGTGTGTGTGTGTGTGTGTGTGTGCGTGTGTGTGTGTGTGTTATACATGTGTGTGTTTTATACATAAATAATTACAAGTATGCTGCGGCTTAGAAATAAACAAATTACAATTTACAATGCAAAATGCAAAATGGCTGCAAACAAGGCAACTAAATTACAGGTATTAAGAATAAATGTAAAATTAATTAATTAATTAGTAGTAGTTGAAAAAATTGGTGCAAATGAATTTACAAATGACGAATGAGAACCGCGCCCGACTCGAGTGTCCTGGCTGGTCTGGGATTAAATAAATAGCCGTATTCGAATGATATAATAAGAATGGATTTTAGTATGTTATAGTAATCGTATGTATGTTAACATAAAATGTTATATTACAGCAACGCGCATATAAGTACAGTATTTCAATTTGAGTTTTGTTTATTCGTAGTTTTTGTTATTTGTTTTTTGTATTCCGTATTTTGATTTTTGTTTTTTTGTTGTTGTTATTTTTACTGTGTGTGGCTTGTAGTTTATTTAATTTCAATGTCTAGTTAAGTAATCATAAATGTTCAATTTTCAATGTTCTTGTTCTTAAGTACACACTAATTAAATTTTCACCTAAGCATTTTGCATTAACTTTTTGTTTTGTTATTGCTACAGTTAAACTTGACGCGTCAGTTATTCAATTGCTTTTGTTAATTGAATTTGTGTTTGTATTTGTGTTTGTATTTTGTATTTGTATTTTGTATTTTGTATTTTGTATTTGTATTTGTATTGATTTTGTTTTAGTTTTTGTTTTAATTTTGTTTATGTATTTGGTTTGCTAATTTGTTTGAACTATTTACTTTTTGTATTTCATTATGTTAATATATTAATATAAATATACGAGAAACAATTATTGTTTATATTTATATATATATTTATATATATATATGTAGAAAAGCAGCAGTTGGTTTTTTTGTTTTTCATTTTATTTAGTTACATATTTAATTAATAAATATAACGTTTATTCAGTGTGAATTTTGGTGTTTGTCGCCGTACATAATATACGAGTTATATACGTTTCATATACTTATTGATCTGTAGCATTTACTACATACATATGTATTTAAAATTTTGTATTTATAAATAACTAGTTCTCGACATTGCTTAGTTTTCTGTTAATTTGCAATTACTTCAAATTTGCCAAATTTAATTAGCTTTTATTTTATTCTATGTATTACCAATTTCCTTCTATGCTGCAAATGGTTCAGTATATGTATATTTACTAATTCTCTTTACCAGTTGACAATTGTGCAACACTGCAGTTGAAGCAGTGTTGAGCAACACAATAACATCCTGCGTTTCCCATTTGTTTAAAAATTCGGTTTATTTTTGCATATTTCTGAAAATCCCCAATTCATTTAAGTTGTGCCTATTAAAATTGATTTTCTCATAAATAGTTATTTAAAGTTTTTGTTTTTGGAAGTGTTTGCTGTGCGAATTTGTTGTCAATTGTTTTTCGTTTCGTTTCATTTCGTTTCGTTTTGTTTCTAATTTTTCTTGCGTATGAATTTAAAAAACATTCCCATTAAATTTGTTTACTAATTTGCAATTTGGTTTTTGTTCATTATAAAATTTTGAAAATATATGCATATATGTATATAGTTTTGTTTTTTTTTTCGTTTTTCGTTTTTAGTTTTAGCTTTTATTTTGCTTTTAATATATTTTGTAATCTCATTGCTAATAAATTTAATTGATTTAGTAAACCAAAGTTGCTATTTACCTTACATACAGTGCGTCTAAACATTTACTTTTATTTTAGTTTTTGCCGACACCGTTTAAATTTATACTCATGCAACTTTCTTTTATTCAACAATATCAATTTCAGTTTGGTTTAGCATATCGTTTTGTTTTATTTGTTAGTTATTAAGCACATACTCGTAAATAAAAATCTTATTGTCTTTCATTTATAACTATGTAGCAGTTCTGCGAGTTCTTCCATGGAACTGATTTCTTGACTTTGTGTTTAAGAGCTGAATGTGTTGAGTTCTACAGGCCAGTGGAGTGCAGCGGGAAGGGATAATAGTAGTGGGCAGAGCTGTAATTACCACGACAATTACTTCAGAAATTGAAATACAATTAATAATGATAATCAGAAAGTTTAATTGTGACTCTGTGGCTTTTTGAAAACAGAATGGTCAAAACAAATGTTAATATAATGGAAAATACAGTTTGTAGGCAAGTAATGTAAATTGGATTTTTGAATTAGACAATTGTTATTGAATTGTAATTACTAAAGTAATTGTTATCTATGGTAAGTATTGGAATTGGTATTTAATGACCAGCTGCAGTAATCTGTTAGCTTCTGCCTCAGCTTCAAGTGTTTCTTAATGATGAAGTGTGGCCTGAGTTTGCTTTTGTGTAGTGTGCTTTTGGGCGTGTTTAAAGTGTGATTGGGCAAGTGTTGCAAGTTCTGACTGAGTTCAGGTATCAATCACAAGCCAAAGTTGCTGCTTACGATTCAGATTTGTGGCCTAAGCAACTTTACACATATATATATATGCAAGTATGTATATGTATCAGTTCATTATATAGTATATCTATAAATTTATATATTAATGCATAATTTTGCTCGAATTTACCTTCACTTGTTTACATAATTTGTTGTGTAAATTCTTTGCCATTAACTTAAAACGCTTCGAAAACTGTACTGAGTATAGGTATGTCTACATATATATATATATATATGTATATATAACTCGACTAATTTGCCTAACCAAACTATCGCTCCCACAAACCGATTACCGATTACCGATTGTCAAATCCCCCACTCCCTAAGACCTTGGTCTACTACGCAAAAGTGCGAAGTCGCCGCTGCTGAAGTCGTCGGCGCTCGTTGTTGATCTTAGCCTTGGCTATGCGAATGGATTCGGGTAGTACGGATGTGGGCGAGGTGGCCAGAAAGCCACTGACAAGGGTGAGGGGACTGTTGTTGCTGCTGTTTGGGTTGCTGCTGTCGTTATCGTTCGACACGTCCTCGGAGACATAGGGATATACGCTAATATTGTCCAGGTTATCAATGTCTATATTACCCGCCTCGTCGCGCACATAGGTCAGCAGCTGATAGGGCGTGGCCCGCAGCTTCTGGGTTGACTTGCGCAGCGACTTCTTTGTGGTTGTTGCTGCTGTCGCAGTTGTTGCCGTCGCTCCTGCAAAGAGCGACGTTTCAGTTAGCGTGTTGCTCAGATTGCTGTTGATGTTCTTGTAAACACTGAACAGCTTGTCCGCAATATGTTGCCGTGGTGTAGTAACAGCAGCAGCTGTTGCTGCTGCTGCTGTGCTTGTTGCTACACTGCTGTTGGCTTTGGAGGGCATAGCTTGCAATCGCGTGCTGCTCATGGGCATGAATGATGCAGTGGCTAGCACCGGGCGGAACAGCTTGTGCTGCTGCTGCTTGCTGTTGCTGTCCCGCAGCAACTGTTGCTGGTTTTCGTTGGAGCTGCTGCTGCCGCGATGCCTGCTGAGCTTATGCGTGCTCTGAGTTAAATCAGTCGCTGCTGCTGCTGCTGCTGTCGTGTTGACCACAGCACTTGGCTCATGCTGCTGCGTTGTATGCCATTTGTTGTACATTAGCGTGGCCGATGTTGCTGCCGGCGGAGTCTTTTCCAGCACCAACTGTGAGCCTGCTGCTGTAATAGTTGTTGCTGTTGTCGAGGTAGTTTTAGCCACTTGGCTGCTAGTTGATGCCGCTGCTATTGCTGTTGCTGTTGCTATTGCTTTGGTTTCGTTGGAAGCTATTACCTGTGCCGTGGTCCGCAGCTCGTTTTCTTCAGCATCGCTGTCCTCAACCAGCTCCGCCTCGTATTGCAGCAGCTCGGTGTCATTGCCGCTGTTAGCTGTTGTTGTTGTCGTTGTTGTGTCCGCCGATGCTTCGGTTTCAAGCTCAGTGATAAATGTGGACCAGGCATCGTAGTTGCTGCTGCTGCTATATGGGTTAATACTGTCTTCTGCTGTTGTTGTCAGCAGCATGTTGCTGGCGCTTGTGCTGATGCTGCTGCTGCTGCTGCTACCGCTGCCACTACCAACTTCTTGCGTAAAGCTATCCATTGTAGCTGTGGGCGTGGTAGGCCAAATTGACCAAAGCTCACTGCTACTACTGCTACTGCTACTGCTGCTGCTGCTACTGTAGGCCTCGTCAATGCTTGTGGAAAAGCTGCTGCTACTGCTGGGAAACACATCGTCCGTGCTAGGATCAAGTGTTGCTGCTGTGGACAGCTGTTGTTGTTGCTGTTGCTTCTGCTTGCGAGCCGGTCTCCGTCTACCCTTGCGCTTGCTGGCCAGCGTTGTTGTTGACGTTTTGGTTGTTGCTGCTGCTGTCGTTGTTGCACTTGTGGCAGTCGTTTGTTTCGTTGGACTAGCTATGACTCGTTGTTGTTGTTGTTGTTGTTGGTGCTTGCGCCGCTGCTGACGCCGCGCCAGCTTTGAGGGATCATTGTGATGATGCCGCACCTGATGTTGTTGCCGCTGACGCTGCTGCTGTTGCTGTTGCTGTTTTCGATCTAATGCTAATGGTTGTTGCTTTTTGTTAGTGCTACTTAGACTACTACTACTATTATGGCCATGATGCGCATGTTGCTGTTGCAACTTTTGATTTTGGTTATTCGATTTGTGGCGATTGTTTTTGTTGCGCGAGGCTTTACGATAGTTGCCCCTGCTGCTGCTGCTGCTGCTGCTGTTGCTGCTGTTGCTGTTGGCCATCATTGAAGCCGTCTCGCGCCATTTTGGTAACGTGTGCTGATGGAAAAACTGCTCGGCATCGATCTTGTTGAACATGTAGCAGGCATCGTTGACGCTCTTCTTGGGCCCCACAGGCTTACCTTGCTTCGTGAAGCCGACACGTCGCTGTAGGTCGACTACGGAACGGAACACGAAATAACCGTGCACGATGGTCTCGTTGAAGTAGCAGGTAGCGCGCAGTTCCTTCTGCAATGATACGGACGGGAAGAGATATTAGGTGCGTTAGCGCGTGTAATTTCTAATTGTCGACAATGCAATTTATGAGCGGCACTTCCGCTCTGAAAAGTTGTCGACAATGTTTGACAAGCAGCTTGCCAGTGTGAGGTTAAGCAGCTAGCAACACCAGCAACACTGACAGCAACAACACCAACAACAGCTCTCTGAAGCTGGAGTGTGTTTATTTATAAAACACTTGAAATGCCAAAACGACAGCCAAATGAAACGCGGCTTAATTGTTGCTTTTGTTGTTGCTGTCGCCGCTGCTGCTGCTGTTGCTGCTTCTGTTAAAGGTGGAAATACTATCAGCCGCCCAATCTTTTATACTCTGTTGACAAAGTATGAGTACCCCAAGCTCCTCCATCGTAATTTGGCAAAAACCTGTATCTTCCACATACATACATGTACCCAGTACCCATAGTCACAAAATTTGATATACAGACTGCTGTTGAGCTCCTTGACAGATTAAACAATGCAAATTTTTGTCATCCCCGACTTCTCCTTCGCAAATGAGTAAAATATATATCGCTCACACCAAAAATAAGCAAAATATAACCGACTGAAAACAGAGTATAGTGCATTCGGGAACTTTTGTACTTCTTTGGTTTTGTTTTGATTTAAAGTGTTGCAGATGACGCAGATACAGAATTTGACTCGTCGAGCAATTATGCCATATTTAGTTGGGGCACTTTGTTTGCCGAGTATCTATATTTATAGCCTTAATTGCTATTTTTGAAAAGCTTCTCAGCAGCTACTTGAATCTAAGATCTGGCCATTGGCTATGCCTGAAACTCCGAATTGTCTGGCGCGGTGTGAGGCGGCTGCTTCGATTGCCAAACACGGTTTATTTTTATGTCAATTGGCGCTACTTGGCTGATTGTTCAGTTTGTCATGACTCTGCGTCAAGTATGATCTGAGTAATTCCTATACTCTGTTCCCAAACGGAACCAGAGTGTGTTGGGTTTGTGGAATGTCACGCACTCCGTCCCTCCACATAAGCGTGATCTTTTTCAACACTATTAAGGCTAGAGCAACCAAAAGTGGCACACATTTTCGTATATCCCCGTCTGTTATTGTACTTAGATCGGAATTTTACGGTTGCAACGTTCTCACTTGCTTCAAAATATGATAGTGGAAACTCTTTTCTTCAGTAAAATTCATTTTTAATTATTCTATTTCTGGTAAAGGTAGTGCTGCTTTATATAAAAACAGCTCAAAATTTCTCAACTTTGGTCTAAAACACCGGAAAAATTGAAGAACCGATTACAGATGAGGGAGCTTAACTTTAATGCACGATTAACTAATAAAACAATAAATAAAGTGCGTCCCAGTGTTGGTAAACAAACATCGCAAAATAATTGTCGCGTTCGAAACTTTTCTTTAATACTTAGATATTAAATTAAAATTGAATTTTATACCAATATTATTTATTATTTATAATCATCGATGAAATTTAATCTGAGCTCCTAAATATTCTTTCGAACTATTTTTCAAATTAAATTTAGAACGCGCCAATTTTTTTCGCATTTCTCAACACTGCTCGTTAAGTTAAAACAATTAAACGTGCGCGTTTGTACGTTTGTATATTTTATTATTGATATTTGTTGTTTTATTAATTATTTGTGCAAGAAATTCAACCTCCCACACCGAAAATAGCATCTGTTTATTGAGACCAACATTGTACAATTTTGAGCTGTCTTTATAATAACAATTTCGATAATAACAACTTCTGAACAGAATATTTTCAATAATGCATTTCTATGGTACATGCTCATTTTGCGAGTATCATGATACCGTATCACTGGAGTTCACCTGAAAGATCATAACCAATTATGATAAAATTCAGGTTTAAGCAGATGAAAGCGGACTTTCTTTCATCTTTAAAGAAGGACAGTTTCATGGAGTTGCATTGTCTAAGTTTTTTTAGTTTTTATCCTTCTCATATTTTCAACTTGTTGTGTGTTTTATTCATATTTATTCTCTCTGCTATTGAACATTTGATTCAATGCGTATTTTTATAAGTCCCCTATTTGTCACCATCAAGCATGGATGTATTTTATGAACAATAGAAAACGAGCAGACTTATGTGGGACTACGTAAGAATGCACTCGTCTTGCATGACTGTCGCACGCAGTTATGTTGGGTCCACTTGAAGCCAGAGTGATTCAGTCTAGGTTTATCTAACATTTGCAACCTCAACCCAATCATAAGTCATAAATAGTTATTAACCTTCAAAAAAGTGTAAATAAATGCTTTATAAGACTTATAAAAAATCACA
Organism: Hirtodrosophila confusa; assembly: GCA_035043065.1. Classification (NCBI taxonomy): domain Eukaryota; kingdom Metazoa; phylum Arthropoda; class Insecta; order Diptera; family Drosophilidae; genus Hirtodrosophila; species Hirtodrosophila confusa. The sequence continues at coordinate 1,116,129 of JAWNNI010000170.1, forward strand.
GCGCGAGTATTTGCACATGAATTCAACTTGGATTTGCGCCATAATCGAAAGCAATAAAGTGACAAGTGCAAGTTTTGACCTTAGAGATATTCGAATACAGTTCTATTGTGCTCGTGTGTCAATGTTGATTGGGGCTTAGCTAACTACGAGTAACTGTACAACGCTAGTATGAAAGGACATTGAAATATTTTTGCAATTACAACATTAAGTGCCACGTCATTTGATTGATTGATTAGATATATCTATCAAAGTGATTCTCATGAAGTGTATCTCTATTAATTGTTTGCCCGTAGCCAATACTCAATGATTTTTACGACGGCGAATCTATGCGAGCCACTTGACTGTTCTAAGTGTTTGACTGTTTGACTGGCATTGAAATAATCTGGTCAGAAACTGTTACAATGTCTCAAAATTCGCATATGTAGGGTGAACTCCCCAGCTCGAGCTCGATGCTCGAGAACAGTTGCAATTTGGAGCTGGGTTCGGATACACAACGGCAAATACTTAAAGAGTGTGCACTTTGTTATGCAAATATCACGCATACGCCGCGTAAAGAAACAGCGAAAATAATAATAACAACAAATAGTAAATTCTGTGCTAGTTTTGTGAGCAATTTGTTGTCTCGCCCCTCAGTTATAAGCAGTTATTATATTTATGTTTTTGTGGCTGTAATTGCATATGAAATTTCAATATTGTAATAAATATTTTTGTTTTCTGTTGTCGCGCGATTTCCATGACAGAATTGGTGCAACTGCAACAGGTTTTCATTACTTTGACAAAGAAAAACAAGTACAAGTCCTCTGTCCAGAGTGGTTGACTAGAAGATACCCTGTAGGTCTAAATTACCTAATTTCGATAGTATACACTTTAAACTCAAATGTATATGAACAAACAGACTTCAGTATTATTTTGTTATTATTTTCTTGCTTCATTCGCCTCTGAGGAATGAATGTGGTGAGCAACAAGCCCATTTTTGGTTCAATCAAGTCAATCGAAAATGATTGAATACTTGCGTTGAAAATTTGTTTACTCAGTTGAGTGTAAGCTATTCAAGCATTACTTTCTGAAGACATTTGAGGGTGAAAAAACACATCGAAAACGATTCAGAATGAGAACAGACCCCTATAGTTTAAAGGGCTGTCAGTACTTTATACACTGCTTTAAAATACCCTTTTTAGGCAGTTTTATGAACACGCAGTATTAAAAAATGAAAATTTATTTACTCGAACTGTCTGAGCTGGCGCTTAGCGCTTAGCGTTGAGCTGGCAATTTATGCAATTTGGCCAAATTGTTCAAGTACCGCCATTGTCGTTATAATCGCTCGTTTGCATAAAACCATTATGTGCTACATGCCATAAATTATAGTGTTTGTACAGTTAGTTTGCATAACGCGGCGGCGTTTCAAGTACAATGCAATCCAATCCAATGAAATGCAATGCAATATAATCAAATTTGTTACAAGGCGCCCGTTAGGGGCCTTGCTTGTGAGTCGTATCATTATTTGTGGTGCCATAAAGATGCAAGTACTAGGAAATGAGAGTGCAGCCTATTTCTTGATTGCATAGGTAGCCATAAAGCCTGTCCAATACCGCACACTCATTTGATATGCACTAAAAGTGGGAATTCCCCGAGCATTGTTACCTACACTATTTTGTGCATTAGCCTCGTAAATGTTGCTTATTTCGATCCTTTCTAACGAGGGCCTTTAGGCTTTTACGGGATCGAAAATATGTGTGTGAAACATAATCAATAATGAAAATAATGATTATAAACATATATGAGTACAATTTACAGAATTTAAGTTAGCTGAAGCTAAAGTGCTAACAAGAACTTTCCAGATATTTGACAGTTATCGGTTAGAATTAATAATATAGTCGTATTCGTACATGTTTTGTTGTCTTACTTTTGCATTTAGTATGTACAAGGATTAAGGATTCTCCTATTAGGCAAACCCATTGGGCAATCTATCTACATATTTATATAAAAATCTTATGTTGGTATTTATAAGCAAAAGTCAAAAACTCGAAAAGTTCTGCACCGATAGAGCTCAAATTTTGACACAATATACAGTTCGCTTCAATGATGTACCAATGTGTACCAGCGACAATAACATCCTTTACCGGGACCAGCACACACGGGCGGAAAACTGTTATGAAACTTGAAAAATCTACTCCCACCTGTAACCATGGGAGAGAAGGTTCTTGTCAGATTGGTTTCTGATCTTTTCATACCCTATACAGACAAGAACGTTGCAGTCGAACGAATCCGACAGAATAATACTCTGTTCCCAGTCCGGTATAATTTTCTTATTTGTGGGTTTGGAAACAGTAGTCTGTATGTCAAATATGATGAATTTGGTAAATTTGGGCGATCTTGACACTTCATAAATTGAGGGTATAACCAACAAGTGTACCAAGTTTGGTTGTTCTAGCTTCAAGGGTGTGGGAAAAATTGTGTTCATACAGACAGACGGACGGACGGCCGGACAGACGAACAGACGGACATTTCGCAAGCTCAATATACTCTTTCCCTTCGGAAGCAGAGTATACAAATCATAAGGCACAGGCGGGAAAATAGTAGTGGTATTTTTGTATATTTCTTATTTTCTCATCCATGCAACAACAATGTTCCACAGTGAATTGTGGCGGGGTACACCTAGTAATATACACACAAAGTACTATTCTGCAATAATATTATTTCGTTTCCTTGTCCTTCTCTAATTGAAATTCAACTCTTGCTCATCCTGTACACCCTATATAAGGAAATCTTTTACAAAACGGAGCCGGCGGTCGAATAAGTTTGAGCTTGGTTACCATTTGACTGCCAAAGGTTAGATACTGGCCTATAGTCATCACCACTAAACACTTCCTCAGTTTGCTTAGTTTGCGACGCCAAGGTTACTTACCATGCCAACTAATCTCCAGTTGTCGTTGAAACACAAATATCTTTGCGTTTCTTTTGCGAACAGTGCTATTTTGAATTCGTTGTTCACATAGTCCGGGAGGCCGACTATCGTTATATTTTCTGTAAAAACACGAAAACAAAAATATTTCGCCATCAGTTAAATGATCTTTTGTGTGTGTAGGTTTTTTAATTGATGTAAATATTTGGCTGGAAAAAACATTTTTAATTAAATGTAAACATGGACGCGCTGTGATTAAGCGAGTAAAAACAAGCCGATCATTCGTTGTACAGGTGAAGAGCGGCAGATGCAGGGGGGAACTTGATTCTAATATGTAATAAGAACGTAATAACAATCCGTAATAGTTTGCACCTTCAACGCTGGATTTTGAACCTGCCCTTTCCCACGTGTTCCATATAGAAGTCCGAGTGAATAATACTTTAATACTATCATAGTAAGAAATCCAAATTATTTCTCTCGTTTCGGAATCGCAAGGTTTATGCGGCTTACTTATTAACGCGCAGGAATTGAGAAACTGGAAATCTCAAATCGCAAAACCTTGCGATTTCCATTCGGGTGATATTAGACAATCGAATTTAAAAGTGCACTTAGCTTTTCGTATAAATAACCTACTGAATAAAATCTTAAATTATTTTCACTCTGTTTCGCAATGTTTTGGAATCTCTTTAAGCTCCATTTCTATTAAATATTTGCGGAAAAAAATTGCAAAAATGTATAAGTCGGTTAGGCACTTTCTGTGGGCGTCAAACCATGCGGTTGATAATATAAATAGAATTTTACTTGATTAATAAATTTATTAATCCGCAACAAACAGATAAACACAAAAAGAAACAGCTCATTTAAATATTAAAAGTATTGCGATTACCAGAACACTTCAAATCTGAATCACAATAGTTGATTGAAAAGAGACCACGCTTGAAAACGTCTTTTAAAAAGTCTGATTTTACATTACTAAGCAAAAAGTCAAAATATTTGTTGGTAAAAATGAAACTCTCAGGCTGGCCAGATAGTGACAGCCAGATCTTTGCTAGGCAGAAGTCTTAGCCTTACAGTTAGTCCCGTCCAAAGTCCGTAACCAACTATTGTAAGTGATTATGTATAAAGCCTCTTGGCCTCGCAAAATAGCTTAAGATATTTATTTAAAAACATTTTATTTTGGATGACAATCATTTAACCATTTCTGGTTATTTTCAAGTCTTAACTTATAAATATATTATTAGAGTCTTACATATAAATTTAGACTTATATACAGAGGCGAGTTCATTTTTCAGATTCTAAACAATCGAAATCGAAATTGTAAGCTCCTCCCAATTCCGAAACGCGATTTCATATTCGGATTGAAACTGAAATCAATGTAATAAAATGGTCATTGGAGTCTCTTCCGACTTCTGTTTGCCATCTGCCATGTTTGATATTTGCCTAGTAGTTAACAAACTGAAGGCGTTTGGAGGTGTGCTCGTTCTAATTTTAAAAGACTGCTCATGATTATGTAAAAATAGGGGAAATGCATTAAGCCCGAACTCAAGTACATAGAATATATACTCGTAGATAGGTGCACTGCGCTACTCTCTCCACTAATTATAAACTAACAATGTATCTTTGGCCCCGCCCCGGCAACGTCTACGTCGGCAATGGCATCGGCATCGGCGTCAACGCCAGCGTCCGCGTCAGCGTCAGCTTCAGGGCTATTGAACTTCAAGCAGGCAGTGTTTGGTGGCAGAGAGCCACAAAAGTCACTAATAAGTAAAGCACTTGAATGCGGCACAGGCAGCCAAAGAAAAGCAGAGTGGAGCAGAGAAAAGCCACTCGAGTTAGATTGATAGGTGACTGGGTTCAGCTGCAGCTTGACTTCGACGTCAACGTTGACGTCGACCGCGACTGCGACAATGTCGTCGTCGTCTGCCAGTAATTAAATTTATGCACAGAAATTCCTGGCAAAACTCGCTGCAGACACCCGCGTTGGGTACTGGGTACTGGGTATTGGGTATTGGGGGCTATTGGGGGCTCTCATATTTCATAAGCCGGCACCGAACCCAGGGCCAGTGCGCTTGAGTGACTTTGTGCTTCACACCTTTGGCCGTCATTGGCAAGGCACTTGTGCCTAGGGGCCAGGGCAACCAGTTGGAGCTCCTTTTCACTGGCAACTGGCGACTGGGGACTGGCGACTGGCAACTCGGCTCTGGGTTCTGGCCTTTGTTGTTATTGTTGTGATTCATGGTGCGCTCGCATAACTTATTGATTTCATTAGTTTAGTGACACATGTGAGAGTACTCTGAAGTTTGCACTTGTGAGTGCATGCCTCGCACTTGGCACTCCACTTGGACCAGACCAGACCCGACTCTGCCTCTGTCTCTTCCTGCCCAGAGACCAGCTCCTGGACTGTTTGTTTTGCTTGCAATGTTGAAAGGAATGGAGCTGGAGCTGGAGCTGGAGCCGGTTGCTTCCTTGGCTGTGTTATGATCTCCTGCTCTAAGAAAAGCATTTTGCATTGTTTATCTTGTGGCTCTCTAGAGGGTTCTCACTAAGTTCGTTCGCCAGTGTCGTTGCTGATGAGCAATTGTGCCAGTTATCAAGGCAAGTAGTTTTCCCGGGGGTACGTTATTGGGTTTCGTCTTATTGTAACTGCATTACGTAACTACAGGTGTGCGCTTGAGACTGGGATTCAAATGTGAGTTAGATTACATCAATAGATACGAGGGATTGGTAACATTACAATAGATTGTTCGGAAAAATAAATAAAACAAAACAAAACATTGTTGGAATCGGGATAGAAGCAAAAGGAAATTCCCACCCATCCAGAAAATGTTTTGCTTTCCCGATCCTACTGGTTCATTTATTTCTTAAACGAATCCGCCTGTTCTGAAATCCGTTCACATTAGAATCTTGTTAGTATAGCTGACAATAACTTAATTTTATGGAATTAAATTACAACATGAAAAGTTGCATGTTTAAGAATTTATAAAGAGGATAAAGAGGTATTCATGTTCATAGCTTACTTAGTCTTAAGACAGGGGCAAGCTGATGTCACATTATAATTTGAACTAAATGTTTATTACTTCCATGAGACAGACAGACAGGCGGATATGGAAAGATCGGTTCGGCTGTTGATCCTGTTCAAGACTAAATATAAATACTTCATATTGTCGGAAATGCCTCCTTCTCCTGTTTTATACGAGCACAGTTTCAGCTCCCTCTTTTACCCATTGTATGGGTACAAGGTGCAATAATTCTTTTACGCATTATACTATAGTTACTCTTATAAATATGACGGAGTAATTATAATTAGTCTTAACTATTATTAAATTAACAAAACTTCGCAAGAATATTTTATAAATGTTGATGGAATATTTAATTTATAAATTTTTATTGAAATATAAAAGCATAAAATTATTCTTATTGTCATTGTTTATTAATCAAATCATATTTTCTATAATATATTTTGATATATTATATACTTTTTATAATATTTAATTAAATCATATTTTCGATAATTACCGATTTATTATATTTGAAAATCGATGTTTGCAATATGCAAATTGCCAAAAATCTGACCTACGGCTCAATTTACAAAATCAAATGTTTATTTTTAATACCACACGATGTTACAAAAATAAACGGAGCCGTTTTTAGTTCGAAGTTTTCACGACAAAGTCACATAAAATGCATTTATGCTTGGAATTTTTATGGTCATTGGTCGTAGATATTTTAAAGATTTCTGTTCGGTTTGTTTTTCTCTCAATAAAAAGCTACGATCGGGTCGAATTTTGCCGCAAGTTATTAAGTTTTCAAAGTTGTTGTTGGCTTTTTGTCGAGTTTCTAATTAAGTTATTAGTCACAGTGTGGAATTTTTGGTTAGATCGCTCTGAGTCTTCAATTTATGATTATTTTTTCCCCGCATTTTTGGGTTTTTGTGGGTTTCCAGAATGGGCGTCGCCAGAAATCGATATCGAGATCTGTGCACTTAAAATGCATCACCATAAATATGGCAAACTAAGACATTAGCCCAGAGACCTAAAGGCCTTCTAATTGTCAGATGCTATCTTTCTGGACTGACTACGAACTCATCATGCTTATGGTTATGGCATTTTTGAAAGTGGGAGTGTGTTTTCGGGGATTTTGTGTGAATTGGGGATAGTTCTTATGTTTCAGAGTCAGCGAAAGTAGTTGTATTGAAAAGCTTGATGGTATGACTACTGATCGCTAAGCATTTTAAAGAGAATTTAAATTAAAAGATAAATAAAAACTAATTTACTATCGACGATAATAAATAATGTGCTTAACTGAAACTAATAAGAGAGAAAGACGTTGCAGTCAAAATGCACCGACTGCTATGTACTCTATTTTAAAGAAATCATCAGAGCTCCTCAATATATCTTTTGTGACTTCAGCTGAGCAGCTGTGGGTGGTATAGATTTAGCTCATCCTTCAAGGAGCTTGTGAGTGATCCTCAATTTATTTCTAAAACTGCTACAAATAGAAGACTTTTTGCTTGGATATAAAAGGCGACGCTTTTACAAGTGCAAGAAGTTCAAGAAAGGGTAAGACTCTTAGATAAGGGATTAAGCCTAAGTGCGGACTTAGAATTTCAAATTTACCTGTTGACGAATGAATTAGTTCAAGCTGGGCTCGAACAGGTCAGAGGTTAAGGCATCCGCCTCACAGACAGCAGAACTCGGGTTCGAATCTCGCCGACTACAAATATATATATACGGACAAGTTTGGACAACAATTTTAACAATAAGGTCCGCATCCGAAGTAGTGCCAATACTTTTCATATCAATGTTGCTAAAATATCTCATTTAGAACGTGAAGATATTTTACTTATCGCGGTATATACACGCCTTTATGCCACATTTGGTTGTTGGTGCCTTAATAGTGACTATAACAGAATATTCCCTTTCCCTTCGAACAGAGAGTATAAACGTAATAATATTGTAGTCAGTGTGAGTCAATAACAAATATTATAAGAGTAGCTATTGCATATTAATTAACACATTTTCATTTGTATTAGAATGAACACTCCCAGCTTCACTTGACAGAATAGTAACTGATATTAATGCCCAGTTTGAACTGGATCCATAAATTTCTGGGCCACCAGCTGGGCAGAGGCCGCTAAGTTGCCATAATTCATTTGACATATAATGTCAAAACTTCATTGTTGCAACGAATCTTAAGAGATCATATACACGCGAATAAGATAAAGTTAAAGGAAACTGAGTTTCAGGAAAACAAACGGCGACAAAGAACAAAACCAAATAATACAAATAAAATAAAAAATGTAATCAAATATGCAAGCAATGAGCCTCATCAACATAAAATTAAAAAATCATAAAATGCTAAACTGCACAGCATGAACAAAATCCAAAAATCCGAAAATCCAAAGCAAAGCGACCTGGCTCCACAAATCTGACAACAAGCTGCTGGGGCGTCAAAATGCCGCCTAATTGCGGCACATGGGGGGAAGCTCGTGGTGGAATGCCAGCGGATTTAATGACCCTACCATGTGCACGTCACACCGCTGGTCACTTTGTCATTCCATCAGCGTGATAAGCATCAAGCATCGCCCCCATGCCGGGCCCGGGCTCGGAGCCGACCCCCTTTCCGATCCCCATCCCGGCAGAGTTATGGATCGCACGTAGTCGCCAGCATTTGATTTGAGTCAGCCGAGATTCGGTGGGCGTTTGGAGCAGATCTTGATAAGCATAAATTGTGGCTATCGATCGAGCTGCATCAAGTTCAAACGATCTCTATGATAATGCTGTTCCATCTGGGTTGTTTACCATATTTGCTTTTTATCTGCGATTTCACTTTTACTCTTTATGAGACGATCAGCAGATGAGATGATGAGGCTAGTTCCCACGATCTACACTCAGCAAAATCACTGCTAGAAATAGCACACTTTGTTCCGTCAATTTTCAATCTCAAAACAAGATGTATTAGATTGTTTTACGCTAAACCCGTTTAAAATGTCCAAAATGGTATATAAAAGTTCACCCCCATAAACAATAAGAACTCGACCTTGACCTTAAACAAGAAATGTTTGGGAATTTTAGAGCTTAGTAGAGGGTGACTCGATTTCGAGCGTACTTGACTAGAGCATTCTTACTTCTTTCAATAAGTTATCGAAATATTTAACATCGATAATCGGGAGTTCTTATTGCATTTGTAGACGTATTTCTTTTAGAATATATCTTAAAATAAAGCAAGTTTTTTTTTTACCCAAATTTAAGAACTCAACACGAGAGAGAATTGCACGACATTTAATTATTTTATGATCATTTTGTGTACTTTTTTGTGTATCCTAAAGCGAATTGATAAGGCCGTTGTAGTTCATTTTAATAAAAACAATATCATATGCTTTATTTTTTTACCGCCGTACTTCTAACATTGTTATACCTGCATCGATATATGAAAACTTTATTAAGCGTGGAGTATCATGCCATTCTTGTGAGCCGAAAATTTTTGATTTGATATAAAAATAATCTTTTCGAGATATCATAACTCGTTACGAGTGCATAAAGTCACAATAGATAAAAGCTCACGCGATAATAATTTACGTACATCTCTAGTATCGATTAATTATGTGTGGCTGTGCCACAGAGTCAACTATTCTGATTTGATTTGGTCCATTGTGAGTTGCCCTAGGTTTATCCTTGGCTCTGGGCTTGGATGCCCAGTGGTGCATTGGCCCTTCCAAGAATGTTGTCTGAGGCGTCTGGCAACTGCATTCCCGTATTCCCGGAACTTTCCCGCTGATGCTGCCGGCGACTGCCACATCGGGGTCTTAGATTACGTTCGTATTTTGACTGCGAGGTCTAAGTAATTGCTTTTGCAGCAGCAGCAGCAGCACAGCAACAACAACTACGACGATTTGTCACATGGTGCACAACTAGTCGCCATTGCGAACGCCATTGGAATCGCCATTGGGCATCGTCGTTGCCGCTGCAGCAACTCCGCTTCGCCAGTTATTGACGTTTTGTCACGTTTCCTGGAAAAGCCGTTTTATTTGTTCGTAGCTGGCTTTGGTTTGTTTGTAAGCCGATGCCACAAAAGCAAAACAAACTGCAAAGCAGCAACCACAACAGCAACAGCAACAACAACAACAACAACAACAACAAGTGCAACAGCAAGGGGGAAAAGGAAAACAAACTTCAACTTGAAGCCGTTGCACTTGCCCCGCACTTGCAAGCAGCCATTTATCGGCGATGGAGTCCAAGTCGCTGTTTGGGGCCCTTAGCATATCTCACTGAGACTCAAACAGCGCTAATTGCATTGGCACGCCCGCAGCCAGTAAGGGGAGAGCTGGACGGGGGTATGGGCCAGCAACTCGAATGCCACAATTAGCGCCATTTAATGTGGAGCGTACTCTCGACTTTTACGCACGATTCCTGCACAGACGCCACTCAAATTGGCCCAAGCGGAGGCCACAGTGTCAATGAGTTAATTAGCGCACGATTTGTCGCCCCCACAACCCTCCCCCCACCAAAGGCTAGGGACCAGAGTCTAGAGTGACCACAAAGGGCCAAAGTTGCTCGCTGTGTGTGTGTGGGTGTGTACCACAAAAATAAAAAAATCTGTTTTTATTGGAGTCATCGTCGCCCATTTCTGGGTCAAATGTGTCTGCTCTGTGTGTGTTTTATAATTTATGTTGCGCTGATTGAATTTTGTAGTCCACAAAAAGGGCAATTAAAATTATTGAACAAAAATAATTTAGATAAAAATTGTATATAAACTTGTGTGTTTTGTGAAACTATTTTGAACATTTTTGGTTTTGTTTTCCCTCTCTAGTCAGATAAAATTGATTGAAAATGTGCAATGCTCATAAAATCAAAATGCTAAAAGGCATTTGATGTCACATTCTACATTAAAATGCAGCCAACTCATTCACATATTTGAATATTTTATTTTGGGCTTTGATCTTTGATCAACATTTATGCGAATTTTATGTTTTATTAGTGTACTTAATGATAGTCAAATAAGTTTCAATATAAATATGCATACTAATATTTTTGTTAGTTTAATCTGCTAATTAACATAATTTCAGATCTTAACCCAAAGATAGGCGCTTTGTTCAAGATTAAATTCAGATCCCGCATGTTTTTTCCGAAGTTTTTACTCCCTGTACCCATAAAATGGGTAAAAAGGGGGTATTACATCTGTGCAAATGTATGTAACAGACAGAAGGAGACATCTCCGACCCTATAAAGTATATATATTCTTGATCAGTATCAAAAGAGATTTCGATTTGGCCATGTCCGTCTGTCTGTCCGTCTGTCCGTCTGTCCGTCTGTCCGTATGAACGCGTCGATCTCAGCAACTACAAGAGCTAGAGACACCAAATTTGAAATGTAGGTTCCTGTATAGCATACGCAGATCAAGTTTGTTTCATATTTCAGATATCTCCCCCGTTCCCCCGCAAATCGATTAAAACCGTTTTACAGTAACAATTTTCAAGATATAGCTTTAAGATTTGGCATGTACAATACTTTAGTCTCTCTTAATCTACTGTCCAAATTTCAAGTCGATCGGATAATAAACACGGAAGTTATTCACGAAAGAAGATTCAGTAATGCAGCGAGAGGGGGAAGAAGAAGCACAGCCAGTGTGTATGGGTAAGTGGACTTAGATGTGATTGGATGTTTTAGACCTGGGTACAGGGAGTTTCGTAGTCGGGTATACTCGACTATAGCATTCTTACTTGTTTCTTATAAAGTTCGGCAAATTGCCTGTTACTATTGTTTCATCGCTATGGACTTAAGTATTTGCTGCTAGTGATGACAAACTATCGATAGTTGCGATCTCAAGTTTAATAAATCTCTAGTTTAATAACAACTATCAATGAGAAATAATAGCCTCCAAAAGTTACCATTGTTACCACTTTTGTTGCGCATCTACGTCACAGTAGAAAAGAAAGGTCAGTTATTTTTAAATTTGCTTGGGATTTGTTATGTTAAGATACAAAGAACTAAAATAACTTAAAAGTACTAACGCATACTGAAAATTTAGTAAAATATAAGCTGAATTTTTCGCAGATTTATTATGGTTTGTGGTTCATATATTTGTAACTAATAGTTAGCACATTAACTAAAGATGATAGTTAATATTTTGAAGGTCTCTCTGCTTATAAGTCGACTAAGGAAAAATATTGCAAAGATATTAACTAAATGTCAGTTTAACATTTAAAAAATGTTATTCTTGTAAAATATTATTAATCGTTTATTTAATGCTTTCGTTTTTCTACAAATTATGTGTGACCGGCCGCTTCGACAATTTCTGAAGAGTGATCGCTTTCTTGGTGATATATCGATACACCCTTTTGGTTTGTAACGATGTATCACGTATATTTAACAGAGTTGCTTATGTGCAATTATCAATATATTAAATAACCAGAGGTATTATTTAAATTCCAATTCAAGTTGTTACATGTCTTAGATTTTGTGATTTGGCACCATTGGTGCCATTTTAAAATTGTTCATTGTATAATACATTTTAAGGAAATAAAAACAAGAAAGAACGGCTATCTTCGGGTGGCGAAACTATATAACCTAGCAGCAATATTTTATACAAAACTTAATGTTTGTCTGATTGTTCCTATGGGAGCCATGTGTTCCGATTTTGATCAAATTCTAGGAAACTATTTGAAGTATAATAAATATCTCACTCAGTTTGGATGTAATATTTGTTTAAACAAAAAGTTTCATATAGTGATATAGTGGTCCGATTTTGACCAAATTTGGTCACATTGTATAAACTCTCTGGAGACTCGGGTGAGTTTGGTAAGGATACCTCTATAAACAAAAAAGTTTATCATACAAAAACATAGTTGTCGACCGATCATTCCATTCCTATATGTTATAGTGGTCCGATCCGGTCGGTTCTGACATATGTACTGCCTGCAGCAAAAAGATGGGTCTGTGCTAAGTTTCATTAGGAGAGCTTTAAAACTGAGAGTCTAGTTCGCATAGAAACAGACGGACAGACAGACATGGCTATATCGACTCGGCTGTTCATGCTGATTCAGAATATATATACTTTGTTGGGTCGCAAATGTATCCTTCCGTTCTTCGAGACGAAATTCTAATAACCTACTTAATCTATGCTTCAAAGCAGCAGCCTCAGAGCCAAAAAGCCATCGATACTATCGATTGTGCCCTCGTTATGTTGCCATCACTAGTTGCTGTATCGATAAACCCAGAAGATTAACGTGTAATTAAAAGCTGCTCACGCAATTTATCAATGCAATGGTCAGCACCGGGCGGACTGTATCGATGACAGCAGCAGCAGCAGCAGCAGCAGCAGCAGCAACAACAACAACAACAGGAATAATAAAACTTAATAACTGCCGCCTTTTTGTTGATATTGAAAAAATGTGGGGACCACACGCAGGCGGCATGTTATTTACAGTTAATTGCTGCTGACTGCAGCGAAAAGTAAAATTACATTGATAGTTGCGTCAGACGGCAACAGCAGCAACGGCAATGGAAACAGGCACAACAACAACAGTCACAACAACAACAACAACAACAACAATAACTACAGCAACAAATTGCATTGGGGAAGTTTTTTGAGCCTTTTGTTTATTTATTTAGCGGCTGCGGTTTCGCTTTCATTGTTGTGGTTGCAAGCCGGCGAGCAAATGAAAAATAAATTGAAACTGGCATTTAATTAAGTTAACTGCCGGGTCGGCTCTGGCTGCGCACAGGACGAGGACGAGTACGAGGGGTGGGTGGAAGGTGGGGGCCTTTTAACTATCAGTCGCTGGCAATTTATTTAAAATAAACACAAATATATCATGTGTGCAGCAAATTGTGAGTCGGCTAATTGCAGTTTTATCAGCGCAAGGACACCTTAATCCGAGGCCCAGCCCAGGTTGCAACATGCAACATGCAACATCGGCATAAGCAGCAGCAGCAGCAGCAGCAACAACTATTTGCAACAAAGTCAACGGGCCATGCATTTTATTAATTAAGTGCAAACGCAGTCACTTACAAGCCGTTTAAACTGCGTGTTAGCCAACTTGAAATAGGCCCGCTAATGCGCCAACTGACCGACTGGAAACTGTGACTCGGACTTTGCGTATTGCAATTGCCAAGTGTCAACCGGGCATATTAAATACAAGCCGGAGTTGGAGTTGGAGTTGGAGCTAAGAGATGGGGACACAAACATACGTATATGTATGTATGTATGTATGTATGTATGCCGGGTGGGCCACTTGTTTACACCTTATGAAGTTTTCGCTTGAGACACGGCAACTGGGCCCAAAAGTCTGCCCCGACTTTGGCCAATTGCAACAGCCAACTGTTTGGGTAAACAAATTTTTTATTTATTTTTTATTGTTTTTTTGTGAGATTCGGGCTGTTTTTCCTCCATAATGCGCTGAGTTATTGTGACAATTTTAATTGTTTGCAGAATTGTGGGCATTATCCACTGAATTATTGCCCAGATATGCGCAGAAGCATTGATTACGTCAGCATAAATTAAGATATACCCCGCTTTAATTTATGCGGACAGGTGTTAATTGAAATCGATTGACCAATGAAAAAGTGTCCATTACTTTTCGCCCAGCAGGAAGCTATGGCTATGGCCCGGCGTGGGAGAGTCCGGCGGGAAAACCGCTAATTGAAAGCACTTAAAAGCACGAACAACTCATGTTTGGACAAAAGATAAACTGCACTTTATGGCCTGTGTAATAACCGGCCATTTATAATTGTGTGAAAACATTTACTCGAATGTTGCCGAAATACCAGCCTACGAGTATTTCAAGCGATTTCTTATAGCTATTATTCGGCTCATAGGGTGCATCGTAATTATATAAGAAAAGAACAACCATTGCATAGTTATTGGCATAAATTGGGGGGAGAACTACAGGTGTGGGTAAGTCAAGGCTCAAGGATTCATTGATATAATCTAGACAGCCACGTCCTTCTCAGAGACGGTAAGGTTTACAAACACAGTTTGTTTATAATTATGAATTTTTCCTTTTCCCCCTGTTATACATAAAATGTACCCATGTAACTGTGGTGGGAAATCAAATAATTGTACGTATCATGGTTCTTTTCTATCTATCAATATATATCGCATCGAATAAAAGTCTACAAAGCCATTCAATTTAAATTCTCAGAGCTAGTTTACTATATTGTAAATAAACTATCTATTTCATAAAGAAAACTCCTGATATATTTATAATTAGACTGCCACTTCGTTGGGAATTAAATATTTTTAATTACATTTCCAATATTCATTTTCAATATGATATTTTTGTTGATAGAATATAAAGATAAGTTGGTAGCTATTAATCCTATGGTACTCACAGTAAGATGGTGACTTTTGACTTTTTTAAATAGTTCACTAAGGAAATTTAAAGTAGTGTTAGCCAGTCATCGTCGACCTTTATTATCTAGCTCTCTAGGCCTTTTAGAGCTGCACTTGAGACTATATAGGACCACCCAACACAGTTTTCACTGAGCAAAAAACATTTTCATTGGTCTCCGCTTGAGGCCAAAATCGGTGGGCGTGGCACAAGCACTTACAACATAATTATTATAGAGGCCAAGGGATAGGCGAGATAACTATTAACATGTTTGGTCGAGAAACATGAGAGCGATTTAATGATGCCATTAATTAGCAAAAATTACCAACAATAAGAAAACATTCTATACAAATTTAACACCCTCAAGGGACAGAGGGGAGGGAGCAGGGGCAGCAGGAGCGGAGCAGTTGGTCCAGTCCTTAGCGGCCCTTTTGGCCTGTTGTAACACCTTTTGATTTACGTGCAGCGCTCGTGGGCCATAAAACAAAGTTAGAACCTTTCGGCCAAGTTGTGCCGGCCTGATCTATGTTGGCCTAGCTCATGTTACGCGGCAGGGCGCCGTCTGCCTTACATTTTGGTCCAGAGCGCCTGCCAGCCCGGAGGACAGACGTCAAGAGAAGAAGGCAACTGCGGAGCGTCACCCACCGCACGTGCAAAAAGTTGAGGGCATAATAAAAACGTCATGTCCTTGTCTGAAGTTGCCTTGTTGTGTCTCTGTGTGGCCAGGCCAGCAGCCAGCAGCCAACAGGACTGGGCCAGGTCGTTGGGTTCGGCTTTGGACTCGGTCCACGGTGCTAAGTGCGGCCGGCTGATATTTTGTTACTTTTGTTGTTTTTCTGCCTTTTATTGTCTGTAATTTTTGCCAGCCAACATATTTCTTGTTTTTTGTTTTATTGTTTTTCGCGCGTCATTATTTCTACTTTTACGTCGCTGCGTTGTTTGTTTTTCTCCGGGCCAGGACAGCAGCGGCTTCTAGGCTCTCTCTTGGCCCTAGGTCTAACGAACCCAGCTCTGTTTACTTTGGCAGCCAGTCTGACATTGACTGACATTGCTGTGCAACTGTCAATGTTACTTGGCATTTGTTGCATTTCAGTTTTCAGTTTTCAGTCTTAAGTCTGCTCAGTTTTTATGCCGGGACTCAGGGCTCAGGGCGCAGCTTTACCTTAATTAAGGCTTCAGGTGTAAAATGCTCATAAAATGGAGCGAGCGCCGCTGTCCGACAGCAAATTATGCGAACACACATATCGGACACAGCACACCGTGCACCCCTGTGTTCCCCTGCCCTTCTGTTTCTCCATTATTTTTCGAACATATTGCAAATCGATTCGCTGGAAAAATAAACTTGAATTGTTGCACTGACAACGTCGACAGCGTTGATGAGGTTGAATGATGTTTGCGGTGTCTATAGCACTTGGCTTGGGCGGAGCTTTTGTGTGTAAGATGTTCGGTTAAGACCAGAGTCTCCTATGTAGAGGAGAGACTGCTCTAATACCTTAAAGATCTTTGCACCACATAAAACTTATTCATCTCGTATTACTTACAGAACATTCTTTCTCCACATCAGAAGTTTTCCTACAACCGCATTTTTAAAGGGAAATACCTTTAGGATTGTTTTTGTCCCCCCAACCCTGCCGTGGGTTGCATTTTAATAACCTTGCGTTTCTCGCTGCCTATCCTCTCTCCCTCTTAACTCATTTATCAGTCTCCCTTCTTCATCTTCGTGGCGCTACAGCTCATTTAATAATTTGGGCTAATCTCCGCATTTCTCGTCACTCTGCTTTTCGACTTGAAGCCCTCCTTCTCCCAGACATGTCGGTCAATGTCCTATCCTTATTTAATATTTTTTGTGAATTTTGTTTTATGTGTGCTGACCTGTTACCTGCAAATCGTTCGATTGGCGGCTGCCGCGTCCCTTTAATAATGAGATAAGAAAACATTTAACGTTCTTGACTTTTGGTAGAGCTACCAAGCCAAGTGCCGACTGACGGTCACTGTCCAGCGACAACAGGAGCAGCCCCACGAGGATAACTCTATTAAAAACAAGTAAGAGCTGTTGCAGGCGGAAGCTCCCGACTGCAGAATACTCTGTTTCAAGTCCGGAGCCTTATTGTGGGGTCGAAAGGGGACGTGAAGGAACAGTAGTCATATTTGGTGACTCTGCCTTTAGATGTTGCTCATTTGCGTGGTAGGGAGTGTAGGTGGCAAAAATATTTGTTGTCAAATCTGTCAAGGGATTCGAGAGTAGTCTGTATGTCAAATTTTGGGACTCTACATGTACATGTGGGAGATAAAGGTTTTCTTCATTTGTGGGTGGGGGTGACCTTGAAACTTTAGAAACTGAGGGTATATGGCAACATGTGTACCAAGTTGCTCTAGCTTTAAGGGTGTGGAAACATTGCACAAGACCCAATATGCTCTGTTTTTAAATAAAAATTGTTGGAAACAGAGTATAATTATTGAGAGCATTGTTTTATGGCTGTCCACGGTATTGATTGCTTTTGCAACGGAAACCGCTTAATGGTATTCTAAAGAAACCATTTGGATAGCCTCTGGCACCCTTCACTGGGTGGTCTATGGCCCAAATCGTCGGTTGGTTACGTCAGTTACCCCAACAATTACCTGCTACAAATGATGTGCCAATTGTCTGCCATCAAGCGACTGCTCCCCCAAATGCCAGCCATTCGAGCTCCCCAATGCCCCGCCAAATGGACAATTACCAATGTTACAAATGTAGCTGGCAGAGGTGTCGGCAGGCACGCATTGTCATTTAGTCATTTAGAGCTCCGAGATACAAGTACGAGAACAAGCACGAATGTGAATGCGAATACGAACACAAGTCTGAGTGTGAGTGTGAGTGCTGGTGCATTTAATGCTGTGACTGTGATGGCATCACAGCAGTGACTGAAAGTAGTAATGGTAATATTTTTTTGGTAAATTACGGTGGAGTATTTTCAAAAATAAGTGCTCTCATTTTGTTCTGTTAGCTGGTGTCACCAATTACTGATTTCGAACAATAAAAAGTTTACCACGATCACCTCCGCAAGTGAGGATAATTTATATCTCCCACGCTGTTAAAGCAAGAGTCACCACAATTTTTTATGAAGATGGCTAAAGACCCGCGAATAGATAAAAGAACCCAATCAGAAAACAAGGCATAGTGTAGTCGGCATTTTCCGAGAGTATAGGAAGTGAAGAACGTTACTTAAAACATCCCATGTTAGTGATGCCACCAAACATAAAGACATTTCATGAATTCAGCGCTGAAACTCTTTGGGAATTATAAGTCAAAACGTTTAGATTGCTTGGCTGCAGCCTTATGTGCTTATTACTTCGTAAAAGCCGTGATCAACTTAATCGAAAAATAACAGTATGGCTCAACACTAGTACACCTGGAGCTGGAGTAGATATCTAACAGATATTTAAAGGCGTCGCGTGCAGCTCCAAACAAAATGTGGCTCATACAGCCGGCAGACACGCAACTTTGTTAACCGAAAACCGAAAATGCCGACGCCCTACGTCCACCTCTCTACATTAACAACTGCCTAAATACACAAGTTTTTCGCTTTTTATTTGGTTCGTATGATTAAAAGGTTCATTTGCATGGCCAAAGGGGGGCGAGCCACAAGGTGTTTGAAGTGCTCCAAAAGATGGCCAAGACCGAGACCCGAGCCAAGTTCGAGTCAGGTAAGCAAGGCTACCATCATAAGCTCGTTATACGGTAGTAGTTGGACTCTGTTCTTATGAGTACAAGAGCCCGCAACCCGAATTTGCATAGCTGCACGCGATGCGACGACTTTACGTAATTGGAAAGTGCCTGTCTGAGGAAAGGAGGAAATATTCGGATAGAACCCCTGCCTTGGGGTCTATTATTGGGCCGGCCACCTTGTAAATGAATTGATTTATTCGTGTGCCACAAGCCAACTGACAAATTAATGCATTTCCGTTTTGGCGCATAACCAGCGCTGCCAACTTGTCTGACAGCTGTTGGCGGTCGTCGGCAAAGTTGGCCAATCCCTTACACATAAATAGATACATATGAAACTTTACTTAGATTTGTTTTACATTTCATTTAGCTATTCTGTTTTTGTGTGGAATTGTTGGCGCCATCACTTGCGACATTTCCTGTGCCCATTGAAAATCTCATTGTCACTTTTGGCCAATTCTTGGAAATTCTTTGGATCTAGCTGCCGTATTTTTGAGTGTAAATCAAGAAACAATTTGAGAACTGTCTTAGACCCGAAGAAGATTTTATATTTCTTACCGACTGATAAAAATAAACATTGAATAATCGAATATAACATTCGTTATACGCTAATCATACCCAAAAGCCTATCCCAACAAACTAGTGGCAGCTGCCTTATGATCGGTCAATAAAACCCCCAACTGCTGGCATATGAATGATAGTCCGTGAGATGATCAGGCCTAGCCAAAGCCTCAGCCAAAGTCGTAGCACACTCCAAGCCATTAAATTGTGCACTTTACGAGTCTCAGCCAGTTAAGCAAACCAGACCACAACCAGACCGAGGAGATTCGGGGTGCCATAAAAGAAATGCCGCTTTCATGGCCGGCAGATAAAACAAAAGACCGCCGATCGACGCTGATCAACGGCGCAATAAATTCATCAAACAAATATCGGTGGCTGTGGCTCAGAGGGCTGTAGCTGGGCCTAAGCCGACTTGCGCTATAATCGACATGAATATTAAAACCACAAAACTATAATCAGTGCGATATGATCGTCGGCCGTGCCCCGGAAAACATATCAATCTCATATGGAACAGACGATCGCAACGATCGCATCAGCCGCAGCCACCGTTGGACCCTTTTTGAGCCATTAACTGGCTGCAGACGACCTAATGGACATGATCTTTCGTCACTCCCAGCAACAACAAAGGGGAATGTACCTTTTTTATTTCTAAACATGCCACATCTCTCTCGCTCTCTCTTACTCTCTCTCACCCTCTCTAGGTCTCGCTCCTTTTTGTAAATCAACGAGGTGAAGTGGCACAAAAGCGGACCCGGCGACCGACAACGATGAGAATTGATAGAACGCTTGGCTTGATCTTGATCTTGTGGCTCACACGGAGTACACTGCGTCTGTCGCATGTTGTTGATCCCTAAATACCCTTTAAATTGAACGTAATTCCCTGCACGGCATTTATCATCATTATTATCAGGCAAACACTGTGCGGCTCTCTTGGCTGGCTGTATAGGGGGATTTCCAAGGCAAGTTGGTGGACACTTTGAGGCATTTTTAGTCCGATGAATAATTTGTATTCTGATGAGATAGGCATTTTGCAATGATCGATTGTAGGAGACTTAATATATCAACATAGTTGATATATGATGCAAGTCTGAATAGTACACTAAAATACTTAATCCCCCAGCTGAAGCTTGGTGAATTATTTGGATCGCTTAGATTGATTTGAAGAATGAATTTATATTCGTAGTTTAGATCCTTCTTTATATGTGCTCTTTTCCAAAAAGGGGAAAAACAGAATATGTTTTTTGGTACAATGCGAGAGACCTCCATACATATGTATGTATGTATGTATGTGTATAAAATATCAGCTAGCCCCTATTTTATATAAGCTTTCATATCATATTAATAGTCTGTATATAAGCACTTTTCAAAATAATTACAGTACAGCTAGTTTAATAAGCAGTACTGCCAAAAATGTGTATAAAAAACAAGTAAGAATGCTCTAGTCGAGTATACCCGACTACGAAACTCCCTGTACCCAGGTCTAAAACATTCAATCACATCTAAGTCCACTTACACATACACACACACATACACAAAGACGCACGCACATAGGCGGCAAAAACGACAGCGCAAGCGAGGCATTTTAATTGGTGGCTGTGCTTCTTCTCCCTCTGCTGCATCACTGAATCTTCTTTCGTGAATAACTTCCGTGTTTATTATCCGATCGACTTGAAATTTGGACAGTAGATTAAGAGAGACTAAAGTATTGTACATGCTAAATCTTAAGCTATATCTTGAAAATTGTTCCTGTAAAACGGTTTTAATCGATTTGCGGGGAACGGGGAGATATCTGAAATGAAACAAACTTTCGTATGCTATACAGGAACCTACATTTCAAATTTGGTGTCTCTAGCTCTTGTAGTTGCTGAGATCGACGCGTTCATACGGACAGACGGACAGAACAGACAGACGGATATGGCCAAATCGAAATCTCTTTGATATGATGAAAATTATACTCTATAAGGTCTTATACTTGTTGACATACTTTGCACAGATGTAATACCCTTATACGCATTTTTGGGTACGGGTAATGAATTTCCACAATTTACTCCTGTACCAAGTGCTTTCTGTATGTAACAGGCAGAAATTCCGACCTATAAAGTATATATATTGATCAGTATCAAAAGAGATTTCGATTTGGATCCGTCTGTCGTCTGTCCTGACGTCGATCTCAGCAACTATAATAGCTAGAGACGCAAAGGAATGTAGGTTCCTGTATACGCAGATCAAGTTGGTTCCAGATATCCCCGTTCCCCGCAAATCTATTAAAACCGTTTTACAGTAACAATTTTCAAGATATAGCTTTAAGATTTGGCATGTACATACTTAGTCTCTCTAATCTACTGTCAAATTCGTCGACATATAACACGGAATATTCACGAGAAGATTCAGTAATGCAGCGAGAGGGAAGAGAGCACAGCCACTTTTGCGCCTGTGTGCGTGCGTCTTTGTGTATGTGTGTGTGTATGGGTAAGTGGACTTAGATGTGATTGGATGTTTTAGACCTGGACAGGAGACGTTTCAGTCGAGTGCTCGACTGCATACTTACTTAGCTTAAATAAAAGCCGCCCCTGCAAATTAGAAAATATAAAAAATAAATAAAAATAAAGTTGGATGACACTAAACAAAAACAATTTCCACATTTATAATTCCCAAACCGTTTAAGCGTAAACTAAGTTGGGCACAGATTGCAAAAGATCATTGCCTCTTTCGTTGACTCTGCCATGGAAAAATTGGTTCTCACGCCCTACAAAAGAAATATGTTAAAGCGCATTTCTCAGAACTTTTAATTTCAATGCATTGACTAGCTGGGACTTCAACTCCTTTGTCAGTTGGTTGCTCTGAAGTGCGTAATTGCTGACAACGCAGCTCCTGCCATTGAACCATTTGGAGATCAAAAACGCGATCGTTCATTACCAATAGAAATACGAGTAGAAGAGTGAAGATCGAACCACTGAAAGAAAGCAGGGGCAGTGCTTTGAAGCCAAGCCGAAAGCAACCTATTGTTATTCAAATTAAAGATCACGGAGAGACAGAGAGACAGAGAGAGGAGAGAGAGAAAATGAGAGGGATACTTGACCGGTAGTGAGCCGGTGGGCTGGATCATAGGACTGGGTAGGGTTTTGAGAATGGGAAAACTACATCAAATTGGCGCTTAAATATTTTCATAGCACACCGTTGAGGAGCACGGCAACTGTGGGAAACAATAATATTGAAACAGAGATGAAAACGAAATTCGAAAAGAAGAAAATAAACGAATCGAAAGAAGAGGAGCGAGGAGCGAGGAGCGAGGAACGCGCTAAGAAAGCGCATTTGCTTTTACCTTCTTACTTAAACTGTAAACTTGAAATGGCCACTTGAGTTTTGAAGCGTTAAGTGGAAATCAATGGAGGTGTTCGGGATCGTGGCTCTGGCTCTGGCTCTGGGCCAGGCTTGGACCAGGCTTAGGCCCGAAGAAAGATCGAGTGAAGCAATTGACCAAAAACTGTCGAACTGCCTCTGAGTTAGACGACTGACGATCGGCAAGCGGTACACTTGTTCAGCTTTGTTGTTGACCATGTTTTTTAACCGTTCTCCATTCTGTCCCCTTTTTGGCCTAGACGAGCGCGCGCGGTAGGTAAAAAATCAGTTGAGAATTTTGTTTTCTGCTGACGTTTGTTGTCGTTGTCGTTGTCGTCTTCGTCGGCGTCTCTTGGAAATTTGTTTGTGCGCAACGGAAATGCATTTATTTGTCCACATCTTGGACGGCGTTTAATGAAGTGACCGCCTCTCACCACTCCATGCCACACCACACCACACCACACCATAGCACACCACAGCACTCCATTCCATTCCACAGCACTCCAACTCGACTCTTTGCCACTGCCGGGGCGTTAATTGATGAATCTGCGCAGCGCTGCTTGAGCAGGTTCAATGACTACCCCTACCCCTCATCTACCCCTACCACAGCCTCCAGACATGCCTGGTACATCGGCATGTGCTATTTCTTGGAATTTTTCACGGCATGATTTCCTTTCTACCTCTCCCAGCAAAGTCCAAACTTTCTGTCCATCCATACATACTCGTATATAAATGTAGTTTTCGGGTTTTTCATGTTAAACACAACTATTTAAATTTTAATGATGTTTGTAATGATGGTGCTAAATATTTCCCACATTATTATCACCTATACCTACCCCCGTCCTGAAGACCCTGCAGTAAAGCCATTGAGTAAAATCTGTGCATCTTGTTGGTTCTGTGATGGTCGTTGAATTGAAATTGTCACAAAAGATTTATCCACAGACGTATGTCAGTGATATTTTATTTCTATTTGCTTATAAGCTTGTGAGTTGACATTGAATTCTACTGAGCATACTATTATGTATATCAGAACATTCTTTGATCATTTTTATAATATTTAGAATAAGAAAATAATAAGAACAGCAATGTTTTTCGTATAAAAGCTAAATTTGCGACTGATAGTTCTAATAAATAGAAGCTATATGATAAAGGGGTCCGATTTTGATAAAATGAAAACCAACTATAATAGGTACGTTATATTTGCAATTGTTTAGTTATATGAAAGATATTATGGTCCGATTTTGGTCAAATTTAGTCAACTTAAATATAACATAGAAACTCTTTGATTGAATGAGTTTGGTGAAAAACATTAAAAACTTTAAAGTTTTCATTCAATGGTCGACCGATCATTTCTATGGCAGCTATATGTTATAGTACTCCGACTTAGTCGGTTCCAAAATAAGTACCGCCTGCAACAACAAGATATATCTAAAGTTCAGAGACTAGTTTGCTTAGAAACCGACAGACCGATATTGCCAGATCGACTATCAAGAATATGTGACTATATAAATATATAGTATTATGTTGGGGGATGCTTGAATGCTTCCATTGGGAAGGGGCTTGTCCGCATTACACTTGATTGAGTATTATAAAATACGAGTATATATTGAGACAATTATCATATTGATTATGATAAGATAAACATACTCGTGTTTGACAAGAATAGCATTATATTCATAAAGATATCAAATGATAATACATTTACTTATCACACATGGCTTTTGGGATGGGCTACAGTTTTTGTTGTTGTCGTATTTTACAACTTTGATTGATAGCTGGCGCTGAAGCCTTCAACGATGCCCAACAATGCTAAACATTTTTAATGAACTACAAGGCAAACAAAATCTCGCATTGGGCAACTGCTGGGCGAACAAAGTCCCCGAGGCGGCATCGGGTAATACATACATATAAAACAATGATCTTTTGGGACTTCGAACTATCCGTAGCCCTTGTCTATTTGATCAAGAAATTAACAGCTCCGAACTTGTTACATGAGCGCCGTGCGTACTCGTATCTGTCGAGGGTGAGGTGTTGATTGGGCAACGCCCTGGACACCAGACAATAGTTGGGGGGGAGGAATGAGATGGAAATGATTGCGTTCTTAAATTTATGACCGCACATGATGAGCTATAAAATGTTTTATAGCCCTGGGCTTCTCTAGCCGGCCCTAGATCTAGACCGTTTGCTACCCTTTCGGAATACGGCATACCACGACCTCAACAATATTCGCCTTTGAGCTGGGGCAGACTTTGGCATTTTCGATGTTAGTCTCAAATTAAATCACGTGATTTATTGACGTGCAGGCCCGCTGCTGTTTTTCCGGGGATCTGTGCCGTGAAAATGTGGAAAGTGCTCGTTTGCGGCTGTTTGTTGTGGTCTCCTGTTTTATGGGGTGGGTGAAAGTGCTGGGAGTTCAATTGATTGAAATGTCAAGATTCATTAGTTTCGAGGCTCTTGATTGCGCTTGAGCACAGGAGCGGTTCAGTTAGCATTCGGGTGCAGTCGACTGCATATAAATATTGCCTATAGATGGTCTAGTGGTCTGGTATATTCCGCAAAAGTTCTTTTTATTTTCGTGACTGTCTAATTCCTCATAAACTCTGCTAAACCCAGCCTTGAGCTGGGAAATCCACATATTGAAGCTGATAACAAGTGAACGGCGGGTAAACCCAGAGACTTAGTGTTCGGTGCCTTGTAAAACCCAAAGCAAGCCATATTTTATTCATAAAAACAACGTGTACGTTAATCCTTAACTACCTGAGCTTCCATAGGATCCTGTCATGCAAATGAATGAACCGGAATCTCGGAACCTCCGTGGGCGTGTAAAGTGACAAAGGGACTTTTCGCACATTAGCTATAAGTGCCCCTGGCCCTTTTCGGGGCTATATATCCAGCTGGAAATTTTCACGCGCTCTCGCAACATCATTTTGCACCTGTTGTTTACCATTTGCCGTGCTGCTTGAAAATGTGCAAAAACACTGAGGAAAAACAATGTGAAATGTTAGGATATTTAAGGTCCTGCTGTCATAGCTCGTGCTGGTTGCTATCCTGCGACCCTTGGGTCCAGTTAGGGACAGCTACACAATTTAAGCCAGCTGCAGCAGCGGCTCTAATTAGCCATGGTCATTGGTTGTTGCCGGTGTGCGGGCTGTGCGGGCTGAGCGGCCAGAGCGGGCAGCGGGGTTCAGAAATGCTCTGGGTGTAGTTTGTGTAATGCTGTGTTTTGTGGCCTGCCGACAAAGTCCAGTGAAAGTTGCCTCGGATCGTTGCGAATTTTTATTATTTTTACTCGACAGAGTCTGCAATAAATTTGGCAATTTATGCGCAAAATCGCATAGATATGCAAAAACGTTGGCTCGTGGTCTACAAATCTGGAAATGGCTTTAGTTGGTCTACAGCCAAGCAGGGTAAATAACGAACATAATTGTTTATTCCTAGTGTAATAATGAGACATTAAAACTAATGAATCGATCGAATTATGACTGAACCGGTTCGAAAAGTGGCTTAAGGAAGATGCACAATTAGATCGAATGTAATCTTCAAAAGGCATTCGAACAATAATTATGGTTGGAAATTGGCTAATTGGTTTTAAATATACAGATGTGTTTTAAATTCAATCCATAGGGGCTATGGGATATATAATTTGGACTAAGTTTCGGAGTCAAAAAAAGCACCCTTGATACGAGTATGAGAGAATCCCTGACAACTTCACATCTCAATATATATATATAAACGGTGTTAGTAAATCTAAAGCTCAAGAACAGCTAATCTCAGCATATTTTGAACCTAAGATAGTGGTGGGGATGGTGTCCGTTGAGTTTGTACCCGGTAGGTGGCGTTTTAAGATTTTTTTGACACTAACTCAAAATATATGTATGATTGGATATGCGACAATTTTTTGTCTGGTTGTACCCGGGGGCTAACTTTTATGTGGTTTTCTTGACTTTTCAATAGCATCATTTTATTTTGTGAAGGCGTGCACGTAAAAAAAAAGTATAATTATAAACGGAAATAGTATCAAACAAGAAAGAACGGCTATTTTCGGAGTCAATTTTCGTATGATTGTTCCTATGGGAGCTATGTGGTCCAATTTTGATAAATTATAGGAAACTATATTAAGTATAATAAGACTCCCACTTAGGTTGAATGTAATACAAAAAGTTTTCATACAAAAACACATTTTTCACCCGATCCTACGGCAGCTATGTGATATAATGGTCCGACTTTGACCAAATCTCGTCAAAATGTATAAATTAATAAACGATTCGGTTTGTGTGAGTTTGGGGAGGATATCTTTTTAAACATACATATTTTTCATACAAAAACATAGTTGTCGACCGATCATTCCTCTGGCAGCTATGTGTTATAGTAGTCCGATCCGGCTAGTTCCGACTATGTACTGCCTACAGCAAAGAGAAGGGCCCGTGCCAAATTCAACATAGTGCATTTTAATCTAAATATTTCTCAATTTCTAAATAGTCTCATATAAATTTGTTTCGACTGCTCTCACTAAATTATGTTTTTCAAAGCTACATTTCTTAATTGCAATTTACGTAATTAAAATATTCCTTATGGATTCAGTGCTGCATAGCGTATTCAACATTTTGTGACAGGTTCTGTTCGAAATATTCAGAGACCGCTTTTTTCCTTTATATGGGAATTCGGAATGCCTTTCGTTCTCCCTCCCTAAAAACTTGGAGTTATGTGAGATAGATTTAAATGGCAGTTGAACACGTTTGCAACATTGTTAATAGCTGAGACAAATATTGAACAGTTGCACTTGTTGTAAAGGTAACGTGAGTTTTGGCCAAGTCAAGTGGATGTGCCATGGGTCGGTGTGGTATTGGTTGGGATAGGATGGGAGGGGACACTTCATATGCATTCTCACATCTACCGGCCATTGTCATTGTGATGGAAATGAAAGCAACAACAAACAATAACAACAGCAACAACAATTACTGAACATTGTTGCTGAATGTTTTGAGGTTTGTTTGTGAAAGGCTACAGTAGAAATTGTTAAAAAGGTGCCCGAACGCGTATGTGATGGCATTTCCTGCAGTCGTCTAATAAACAAAAACTTATAGAGAAAGAGAGAGAGGGAGAGTCACGGAGGCAGAGAGAGAGAAAGGAGAAAATTAAAATTTAAAAATGTAACAAGAGCACTTGAGCTCAGGAGCTAGACGTGGGTTGTTTGGGTCTGGAATTCGGTTTTGAGTTTAAAGTTGTAAATTTATTGGGTACTTACGTATCTGTGAAATGTCTGTCACTGAGACTGTTCCTTCCGCAGCTAGGTGTATGGCTTTGTTGGGTGCACACTGTGACATTATTACGTAATCTTCTACTGTACATAATGCACCTGAAATCACCACCTGAAAATAAGGAACAAACAGATCGAGACAGCATGAGCCAGAGTGAGCGATGGAGAGAGAGAGAGAGAGAGACATAGAGAGAGAGTTTTATCATTATCGGTATCGCGCGTATCTATAACGGGCAATCAATATTGTATCTAACAGATACAACATACAAAAAACCTAAATTGCATACCAATGTTTACACCTTGTCAAACGGCATAGAAACTATTCCCCGCGCCTTTTTATGACTACGACTGCTCACCCCCTCCCCCCTACACCTTCCCCTTCCCTTTGTGTGTTGTGGGTAGCTCGGTAGTCGACTGACGGTAATTTATCATGTTTGATTAGTTGTCTCTTTGATATTTTATTACACTCATTCATAATCGCGCCTTTGATTTAATGAATTTATTGTTTTTTCGTGGACGGCGACGGAGCTCGATTCTTTTATTATTGTGTCAGGTCAGGTCATAAATCTAAATGCAACTGGATCGAACTGTACTCACGTAATAGTTAAGTCCACCTGCCAATCGAATCTATGGTTTATAGCTCATGCAAGTCTCGCCTAACAAATTACGCAAATAAATAGTTATTGATTATTGGCATGGCAAAAATCAGTAAGCGTTTGTTATTAAAAACTTCAGACTAGAAGGAAGTCTTATTTTTTTGGCATCCTCTTTAGGTTTTACCTTCTTACATTAACATAAACATAACATAAGTCATTTATTACTCGTTTATTACACCCTCCTTTAAGCTGATGCGATTTCTCTCCTTACTGTACATGCTGCTATCTTTCTCCGCGCTTCTCACATTAGTTATCAATCAAAAGGATGCCTCTTCCTTATCAAGTTCTTTAATCCTATGCTATGAATTTGTTACCCTCTTCCTTTTTCTGTGATACGCTTCCTTGCAGTCCTTCTACTGCCTTCTCGACTGTTTTATTTTATTTCCTTCTCTCCCAATGTCATAGTTGTCCTCCATGGTTACTTTGCATGCTGTTGCGTTTCTCCGCGCTTTTCATACTATTTATTAATTTTAAAGACTTCATTACCTTATCAATTTCCCCTCCTCCCACTTAACCCACTTAATTGTTACCCTCTCCTTTAAAATGTCACTTGCTTCTCTGATGTCCTCCATGGTTACTTTACATCCTGCTGCTTTGCCGAGCACTTTTCATATTAGTTCTGTCAACGATTACATCTTTTTCACTTCTTAAGTTTGCATTGCTTTATCAAACCCTTAGCACCCTTCAGTGACATTAATTGTTGGGCGCCACAACAAAACGCTCAACTCTGAAGACCACCCAGCGAGACATACACTCATTACCACACACAAAACACACATCCCCCCACGCACATGTTAACCACTCCAAGGCACTTCACTCCAGTCAAGGCCCCTTGAGATTGGAACAAGCACAGCCTCATTCACAAGTAGCGACCACAAATTAGCCAAGTTACAACAGGCACTTCCTGAACTACTCGGTGAGGTTCTGGCTCTGATGCCTCCCTCTAACGTCGCGTCGTACCTTGAGGAAGACAGCAATTTGTAACTGAAACTGAAACCGAAACCCATCGAAATCTTATCAAAGCCGGCTTGGACTGGAAGCACAGCCTCATTCACAAGCTCCGCATAACCTCATTTCATTCTCACCGTCCATGTGCTGCTCCATGGTTTTCCCAAGCATAGTTAACGCTACTTCTGGTAACTCGTAGTTCAAGATACAGATACGTTGCGGGCCAGAGCGGGCGGGCGGCGGGCGCCTGGTCGGTAAAACGCATTATTTTGTAATTATCGACAGAGTTCTAATAAATAAAACGAACGTGCGACGCAGACAAAAAGAAAAAATATGTAGCAAGGCCCCGCACAATAGTTTATACTGGGTTATAGTTTTTTGGGTTGATGAAATTATGAATGAAGATAAGGTATGCCCCCAACTTGAATGGATCTGGACGGGAGTGTGGGTGTAGTGTTATTGCTTTGCGATATTGTTGTTATTGCTACAGTTTCTAGTGGATCTGCTACTAACAAAATGCCCTCAACCCCTACTGAACATGATATTGTACCCTGGACTCATTAGAGAGTATATTAAATGTAGGCATATGTATGTAACAGGCTGAATACTATGATACATTTGGGTCGATGAGCCAGAGCGGGTCGCCTGGTACGGACGCATTTAAACGCATTATTTTGTAATTATCGACGAGTTCAATAAGTAAAAAACGTGCGTCGCAATAAAAAGTAGTCGGAAATGGGAACAGGCCTGAATGTTGTTTCCGCTTAGTAGCGTTCTAGGGCAATCAACAAATCAAATACACAAGATATAGATTTGACTGTCCCTCTGTTCAAGTTTCACTATGATCAAACAATAAACAGACGAGTTATTCAATAAAAAATTTCATGGGTAGTCGGGAAAAAAATATTTGTAAATGTGAAATTTTTTGATACAGAGCATACTACTAGTCGAGTACTTCTTACAAGAGTATTCTTACTTGTCAGTCTCTTTCTTCCTAGCATTTCCAGCTGTGTCTAATACGAAATTTCATGCAAATTCTTGAAATTTTCTAAAAAGGTCAAATAAATTGAAGTACTCTAAAATTCCCCAAAGGTATTTGTAATGGAAGTGACTGGCTTCGATATAGCCATATGCAGGAATAGTATGTTTTCTGCATCAGAAAGGATCTTAAATTCCAATTAGGGTATTCGAAAAGAACTTTAAGCATGCACTAAATTTTTCAACAAATAACCCCTGTCTGTATTCATTTCTTATCACAGCTATACTTACAATAAAAAAGAGCAGTCTTTTTAACTGATTCGACATTCATTCGGCGATTACTGTACATAATTTTAACCCATTTACTGCCAGCTGAGCAGCAAACTAATAAAACTCCGACGTCGTCGTCCTTGTGTCCTCGTCAGCGTCTAGCAAGATGGTACCACCGCTTGATATAGCTGACATCGAAGTTGTAGTACAAGTTGTAGGCGTGGCAAATCGAACCCTAGCCAATAATGATGTAAGTCCAGCTTTAGTCGCGTTTTAGCAATTCTTTACTGAAACTTTTCACAATTCACAAGATATCACTTGTGGCTTGTTCCTGCTGATTAAGAATTCAATTTGAGTTTTAGTTGACGGATTATAAACCATGCGAGTTACTTCGAAAATAGATCTCTCGTATTTCAACCGAAAACCGGGACAAAAATATTTGCAAATGTGAAATTTGAACAGGCCTAAGTCGAGTTAGTAGCGTTCTAGGGCAATCAACAAATCAAATACACAAGATATAGATTTGACTGTCCCTCTGTTCAAGTTTCACTATGATCAAACAATAAACAGACGAGTTATTCAATAAAAAATTTCATGGGTAGTCGGGAAAAAAATATTTGTAAATGTGAAATTTTTTGATACAGAGCATACTACTAGTCGAGTACTTCTTACAAGAGTATTCTTACTTGTCAGTCTCTTTCTTCCTAGCATTTCCAGCTGTGTCTAATACGAAATTTCATGCAAATTCTTGAAATTTTCTAAAAAGGTCAAATAAATTGAAGTACTCTAAAATTCCCCAAAGGTATTTGTAATGGAAGTGACTGGCATATAGCCATTGCGGAATGTTGTTTTCTGCACAGTAAAGGGGATTTAAATTCCAATAGTATTCAAAAGAACTTAAGAGACAAATTTTTCAACAGAATACCATACGATGTTTTCTTGAATTTTACACATTTTATCGAAATATATCGAAAATATTTTCATTTAAGAAACCGGGTATCAAATATTATTAGTATTGTCTCAAGAATCAAATAATTTAAAGAATTGCTTAGATCAAATTATCATATTCCTTCTAAAATTCTTTAAATTGCGAAGAATGAAGTATTCGTTATTATTTTGAAAATTGTAGCAGACTTTTTCAAAGGTCAGTTCACGCACATAATACATTTAAAATTGGGTGGCACTTGGAACTTAAAATATCCTGGATATTCCTTGTGGCTTGGCTTTGTCTGTATTCATTTCTTATCACAGCTATACTTACAATAAAAAAGAGCAGTCTTTTTAACTGATTCGACATTCATTCGGCGATTACTGTACATAATTTTAACCCATTTACTGCCAGCTGAGCAGCAAACTAATAAAACTCCGACGTCGTCGTCCTTGTGTCCTCGTCAGCGTCTAGCAAGATGGTACCACCGCTTGATATAGCTGACATCGAAGTTGTAGTACAAGTTGTAGGCGTGGCAAATCGAATCCCCTAGCCAATAATGATGTAAGCCGCAGCTTTATGTCGCTTTTAGCAATTCTTTGCTGGTTAAACTTTTGTCACAATTGCAACAATCTCACTTGTGGGCTTGTTCCTGGCGCTGGCGACTAAGTGGCCAAAAATGTGTTAAATACTGATAACAATTGCAGTCGGCACAACACACACACGCACACACATTGGCACTGACATTTGGCGATAGGCGGCAGCACTTCCGTTTCCGTTTCCGCTTGCGAAAGCATCAACAATTTCAGCACCTGTCACGTATTGCACTAAACTATTTAGCGGCAACTGATTAGCTGTGTTTTTGCTGCCTGATAACTGCGGCGTTGCCACCTAATTTGCGATTGTGGCACGCGTAACGGTAAACGCTCCCAAGGCGAAATCGGCGAAGACAAGAGCACAAGAGCACCGAAGATACGAAAGGCCGCAACAAATATTAGAGACTGAGTCGCAGAGTTGTCGGCAGCGACGTTGAACGTCTTTGCAGGGCGATTGAATTATCGAGACTAACCGAAACGAAACGTGCGACATTTTTTGTTGCTGTTGTTGTTGGATACGGGATACGGCCAACACTGGCGGCAGAGCTGCACAACAAACATGTTGCATGTCGAACAAGCAGTGTCCCATGTGTACAGATAAATGATATAAAGATATAGCGGTTCGATCTTAACCGAGATCGGTGGGAGAGCTAAGTGTTATAGTATAGACTGCGAATATGGCCAAAATATGTAGAACAATTTTAATTGTTTTTTAAAAACAGTTTCTTATGTTTCTGTTCGCCTTTGACAACGCTATATAATCTATATCAGTCTGATTCTGGGCAACAATGATTGAATAATCGAAGAGTCTGCAGAGGAGCAGCAGTTAACGCTTGGCATATTTAAGATCAACTACTTAACAAGCTATTATGGTTTAGTACTTTACAATTGTGTAATATAATCATTTAATGCTACGATTCGTGTCATTTCTCGTATATATGCTCAAACAAGTTTTAACATCTAGATGGTATATAATATTAGCAAAATATATGGTTTATTTTTTATACATTTATTGATATTTTACCTAGAGCTTAAGCATTTGCTTATTAATTAGTGAACTATTCACTATAGTTATGCAAAGAAAGTTTCAAGAGATCTTTAAGAATTTAGTCACAAAACGAGCTTATTTTAATTATGTTACATATTTCGTCCCACAACAGTAATACCCTACTGCAAGGGTATAATGTTACATTTGTGTGTACAAGTGTGGCAGTTATCATAATGCCTGCTGCTGCTGCTGCTGTTTCTGCGACTGTTGCTTTTGCTCTAGTTGCAATCTCACAACTGTTTACAGTTTCTTGTAGCATGCGAGAAACGCCGTTAACAGCAGCAGCGCTTGCAGTTAACAGAGCGGCGCATCGAGCCTGTTGTATGAGCTGTTAAGGCAGCTGTCGTCGCGTCGCTGTTGCCGCTGCTGTTATCGGGTTGTTTGGGTTTCGGGAATGCTGTTAGATAAAATGCTATTGTAATGTGAGGCCGAAGAAGGTGAAATTCAATTCAAAATTTAAACGTGAATTCGGAGACTCAGGGTTTGTTTTTTTTAATAACTTGTACGTTTGTATATTTGCAGAATTATTTTCATTAGTAAAAAAATTAGAATTTTTGTCTGAAGTGTACTTCAAGTGTACTTCGTTAGAAAAAAATGAAGTATATAAAGCTTGAAGCTTTGCTTTTTTTGTTGTGTATATCTATATATAATATATAAAAGAGTTCGTCCTGACTGATAGGGGGCCGATTGGCAATCATCGCACAGCCCAAACCGTCAGAACTAGGATGCTGAAATTTTCACATTAGGCTCCATCTACGATGAAAGTGCACGCTAAGACAGGATTTTGGAAAATTCCTTTCACAAGCGTAGAAAATGGCGGAATATTGTTGTATGCAACTTTTTTGTTTACCATTTAAACTCATTTTCAAAAATCTACTCGTAAATTAATTTGACACATATTTCACCGATTTTGGATAATTATTCCCCAAGGGTGGAAAATGGGGGTCTTAAGGTGGTATGGGAAAATGTTTCATTTTAGTCCGATCACCTTCAAATTCATTTTCAAAGCTCTTCACGTAAAATAATTCGATAAGTGTCTCACTGATTTTGGAAAATCCCCCCAAGGTCGGAAAATTCGTGGAAAAATGTTGTATGAAACTCTTTACAGTCATCATAATTATTTAAAAACCTAGTTTTGTTCTTGTAAATATAACAAAACAGGCAAAAAATATTTTCTCATTTATCCGACAAGCTAAGTTTTGCTTTAAGTTATTTTATGAAAAGCTAAATAAATCGGATATATTGCCAAAAACAAAGTATTGTATTTTTATATCTTGGCAAGGTATTATAATTTTGTCCCGAAATGTGTAATGGACTGAAGGAGACGTTTCCGATCCAACAAAGTATATACATTCTGAATCAGCATGTCGATATAGCTATGTCCATCTGTCCGTCCGTCCGTCTGTCTGTCGGTTTCTATGCGAACTAGTCTCTCAGTTTTAAAGCTATCCTAATGAAACTTGGCACAGACCCTTCTTTTTGCTGCAGGCAGTTCATATGTCGGAACCGGCTGGATCGGACCACTACAACATATAGCTGCCATACGAATGATCGGTCAACAACTATGTTTTTGTATGAGAAACTTTTTTGTTTATTAATGTATCCTTACCAAACTCTCCCAAACCGAGTCTCTAGAGAGTATATACAATCTGGAAAAATTTGGTCAAAATCAGACCACTATATCACCATATCAAACTTTTTGCTTATACAAATATTTCATCCAAACTAAGTGAGAGTCTTATAATACTTGAAATAGTTTCCTATATTTTTATCTAAATTCGAACTCATAGCAGCAATCAGACAAAGATTATGTTTTGTATAAAAAACATTCCTGATAGGGTATAAAGCTTCGGCACCCGAAGATAGCCGGTCTTTCTTGTTGTAATATAGAATAGAAAATAAAAAATAAAAAAAATACTTTGGGCAATTCGCAATTTTTTCCCTGACTAAACTTATGTTCTTATTAGCAAGTGTATCGTTTATCCTTGGAATAGAAGTAGCACATCCTTTGCCTTGCAATAAATATTTGAGCCCATCGAAATTATTTTGCCAAGACCTTATGAAATCCCATGAGGGAGGACGCTCCAAATAGAACTACAACAGTCGTACTACAATATGAATGGAACAGAATTAACTGTCAGCTTTACGTGCTGGACACGCGTTTGCCATTAATGAGCTCAATAATGAAAATTGCAATAGTTCCGGGGTCCATAAAACGGTGAACGCCCACGCAATAAAACGGGACAACCCCTAAGTATGTGGCACAGTTTAAAGCGATTAGGGTCACAACAAAGGACGCACAGGACTAGAGAGGACCCGCATGCAAGGACTTCCGTCTGTCTGGATAATGTGGAAGTGGATGTGTTTGTGTCCTGTCATGTGGGTGGCTCCGCTTAGCCAACGAGAACGGAAGTTGCCAAAAATGCAAGCGATTGATTGAACACTGATTGACAATGGCTCTGAACAGGATGAGCGGTGGGTAGGGCAGGGGGGAGTGGCCAGGCCCGGCCAGGCAAGGCGGAGCAACTGTCAATCGATTCAAATTCATCGACATGGACATACGTCCAGCGTCATTGTTCATCGCACAATGGCGATTTGTGATCCGTGCTCCTGCAGCGCCTCCTCCTCCAACCGCGCCTTTCGTTGGCTGTCCTTGTAATCCCCGATAATGGGCTATTGTCAGCGCGACTGACGCTTGACGCCTGGCGACACTGACAACGACTGTGATGACAGGCTGCTCGGTTCATTGGATGGTTGCCTTGGTCCTGCTTGCCCCATTGGTGACGCACTTCGTGTGGCACACACTCGGTGTTGGATTACCCGTTTCTGCGGCAATCGAGCAAAGAGACTCTTGTAAGCGCATTAGAGTCGCCGTAAATTAGTGACTGGCGATTTCTTGAATGGATTGTACTTGATTGGGTTGGACTGTATAGACGAAACCTCGCCGCGATTAAACTGATTACTTTAGAGTATAACTAGGTGGTAAGAACAATACTCTATAAAGTCTTCGAAGGCTTAAGCTAAGGCAAAATTATCCTTTCATCCATATGTGTGTGACAGTAGAGAAAAATCAAAGTTGTTCATCATTTTGTTCTGGATTTGGGTTACAACTATGTATAGTCTCTTGTATTAAGGTTCATACTTGATCGACTAGTCTGATTATGCTGATAAGGAATATATACACTCCTGCAAAATCGGGATATATATGTATATTCAATAGAAGCTGTTTCTTAACATGATTCTCTGGGCCACATTGTTGTTGCATGGATGAGAAAGTAAGAAATAAACAAAAATAGCCTACCACTCTTTTCCCTCCCGTGCCCTATGATATTTTGTATAGGGTGTGAACCGATCCAACACAAACCTTATCTCATTTGACCTTAATCATATTTTCCGTTCTTTGTGACGGGTGGGAGTAGATTTTTCAAATTTCACCCAACAGTTTTCCGCCCGTGGGGGACGATTTTCCAAGATCCCGGGCTCGTGCCTGTTGGGATATGATCGGGCTCGAATTTGATTCTTCTGTTCATGTTCATGGCTCATCGAAGCTCGGAAAAGAACCAAACAGGTTAGGACAAAGTTTAAGGGGTTCACGCCAACTTCATTTCCACTTTCAATTTGGAATCGAGAATACGGGTTGTGGATATATGCATAACCATTTCCTGCCTTTGTTTATAATTGGTACGCTGTCATTGCCAAATGGACACATGCCCAACATACCTTGGACTTGCAGGTCATCTACCCAACTGATATTTGTAATCCATCGAGAAGTGACTCATGTGGAGAATGCCATTGCCTACCCACAGGCGACCCAAGATAATATCGTTAGCTGATATTTGCAACTCATTGAAACTGTTGCCAGGTGGGCAACATGGAAAAAGTAAAAGAATTTCTAAAGTCATGGCCTATCGCAGTGACATCACAAGAATTTACGCTTTGACTAGCTACCGATTAGATTGTTTCAATATAACTCAAAACATGTTGGGTTTGTTTGGACTTCTTTGCTTTGGACGTTGCCAAGTGATAGTCGAGTGTTTTTATTGGCGAAATACGAAAACTGTCCCCTGGAATGTCCACTCAAGTGATGCCATGTGTTTTCGCAGTTCCACAACTTACAAAACAAATTAATCATTCCGATATAGCCGCTTTAAGTGTCCAAAACAAACGCCCTCAAGTCAAAAATGCGATATAAAGTGCTTGAGATGGGGACTGTTTGTGGGGGGGTCTTTCAAATGTACACCCAACAAGACTCGTGACAAGGGCGGAAACTGTAACAGTTCCAAGACATCAAATGTGCTTATCGCTATTCATTATTGACTAAAATGTAGTAGTCTAAAGTTCAAGAACTACTTGAAGCAGTATCGTGTCTAGTCTCAGCCCTTAAGCGGCACTTGCTTATCGCACACCGCTCAGACGATCTGAAGTCCCAGTTAAGAACTGGAAGCAAAAAGTTCCAATAATGCATTTTATGCAATGAAATAACTAGTAGGGTTGTGTGCGATACGGTTAGCAAGTGCCAATACCCTAGTGAACGACTTTTGAGGGATTGTATTCCCTAGAACACAGTGACTAACTTAGCTTTTTTGAGTGCAGCCCAGTGCAATCATGTAAGCAACTTGGCTGGAGAGTCCCCAGTGTTCCAGGAATACTAATCCAAAAAGCTCCCTGTCTAATGGTGGTTTTCAAGTGTTTGTTAATGGTTTTCCCGAACACTTGGTATCGATATTGTAGTTGCAAAATTACCCTAGAATTTACAAATACTGGATTTTCTAAATTTGATCTTGGACTTCAGACGTTAGAGTAGAGTAGAGAGGAATTGGAATTAAATTGATGGCACTGGCACTGATAGTACTACTATATCAATAAGCCTCCGCATGTTTATATTAGTTCTGTGAATTGTTTTAGCCACCTGCATATTAATTTTTCAGTTATAAAAACAAAAACACATTTGTTTGTGTACCCATTAATCCTAATGCCCATTGGAATTAAAATTTCGTAAACACCCTTTAGGTTGTTTTCAAATTTTATCCATACTATTGTCTTCGAAATGAAGAACATATATGTACATATAGATAGATAGATATCTTTGCTTTTGATTATTTCTTGGTTTTGCAACGTGGGTTTTAGTGTTAAGGTTTAGTTTTAGGATCTAGTGGAAGCAATTCAAAACTAAAATGTGGCTTCAATGAATATATTCAGACTGTGCTTAAATAGTGAATTGAGAACGGTTATCGATAAATGGAATCGATGTATTTAAGTTCAAAGTGAGATGGCGCAAAATCAAAATAATCAGTCAATTAGAAATATTTTGAGAGTTCTGAAAAATAATTGCTGTATCTTAATACATTAAAATTAAATTAGAATTTAACTTACAGGCGAGTACTCAGCTCAAGACAAACACCTGCAAAAGGTACCTATGTGAAACAAAATGTAAATATTTATAGACAGGCGTTTAACCGAATTCCGACTGGATTGCTCATTCCTAGAGTTTTGCTAATTATATTGATTGTATTAAAATTGATTGATTTGCTGCAATTAGTTGAAAAATTAAACAAATGTCTGCAACTGACAAATCCACTCATCATATAATTGGCCACGTGGGTGGTCGGTTTGTTTAATTGCCAAACCAAAAGCAAAACGCGAGCCAACGTTAAAAACGCAGCTTATTATCAGGCTAATTGCCCACTCTTAACTCTCCAACTTACAAGCTACAACAACAGCAGCTGCTGTTTTGGCCAAGCCCAGAATTGGCCGCCAGCGGCATTTTGTGGTTGGCCTTTTGACTTGACGCTATCGACGTCGTTTAATAAACCTAACAATTTAATTTGCCATTTGGCTTTTTGTTTCGTTTTCGACCACAATGCTTGGCCGTCGTTGACAGTTCGATCTCAGCCAGCGGCACTCTGCAGGCCGAGTTGGCAGCACCGAGCACAGCATAGTGCTAACTTGGCCACTTGAACTTTGCCGCTAACTGCTGACTACGATTACCTCTGGAAGTCCGTCCGCTAATCTCCGGAACTGAACTTGCTACAATCCGTTGGTTGCCCCAGGCGCCAATAAATATCAATGGCTGATTACCGATTGCATTTTTGCCACCCATTTAGGGGGTCGGCGTGACGCACAAATCGGATTTTGGACCCCCATTGGAAAAAAACCAAAAATTGTGGTCATCGTTGTGAAATTGATTTGTGACTTCGATTTCTAGCAGTAGTAGATAATTTGGAAATTCTCTGCTTGGGAAGAAAGGTCACCCTGAAAAGATGGCATACCAATCCAACTTCTTATTCATACTTAGCCTGCTGCCCAGAATTAATACCTCTTCCATTGCAGTGTTAATACTTATTCAACTTGTAAATACACTTTACAATTATCATATTCCTGAAAAATAGCGCCTATTAATCCGATAAAATATCCCATTAGACACACTCAAATTACTATCAATTAAACACAAAAAAATTATATTAATTTTTGTGGGCCCGGCCCCTTGTAGAGCGCAGTGGTATAATCACTTATGACGTGAGATATCAGCGAATAGAGTCGAACACGCGCCAAAATTGTTATATCAGCACATTCCAAATTATCAAATAATCTTTTCAGTGCTGTTATACTAACAAGTTGGCAGCATTGTTGATAGCGCATAAGACTCTCTTTGTTGCGAGCACTTTGAGCAGCTATTTCTCTTATTATGCTCTGTTTCCTAAAGGTTTTTTGGAAAAATTATAATAATATGTTGGGTTTGTGCTATCAATGTCCGTCTTTTTTGAGAACTTACGATTGCAACGATCGTAAATGTGCTCAATAAAGCTTTGCTAATATGACTTCGTTGAAGCTCGGCTCGTGTTTGTGTAAGAGGCCGAAGGGAATCGAGTATACGAATTCGAAAAAAACCGAAATATTAATTATATGTGCTTTTTAAAGAACAGAAAACATGCACCTATCTATAAACTGGACAAAGGTGTGCGCTCTGTTCCTGCAACGCAA
The DNA here is from genome assembly GCA_035043065.1 of Hirtodrosophila confusa. Lineage (NCBI taxonomy): Eukaryota > Metazoa > Arthropoda > Insecta > Diptera > Drosophilidae > Hirtodrosophila > Hirtodrosophila confusa. The sequence continues at coordinate 1,156,627 of JAWNNI010000170.1, forward strand.
GTCAGTGTCGAAAGAATATATTATGGCCTCAAATAGGTGTTATCCGATCTGAGGTTCAACCTCACGGCAGAATCATTGCAGAAGTTACTTTTAGTAAAATTAAACAAATAATGTATTCAAACTTTCATGATCAATAATATTTTTGAATAAAAATTGAAAGTTATATAATAATTTTTTCTATATAAATAGTTTCTTTTTTCAAAATTTAATTTAAATTTAAATTTAAATTTCAATATAGGTTGTAGAGGTTCGTCTTGGCTCACTGACTGAGAATATATATACATTTTTCCCGAATTCCCTATGGAAAAGTCAAAATTACAACTTGGGTTTTATTTTTTGCTCAAAAATATCATATCAATATCATTATTTGGTTAAAAAATTCAACAAAATGAGGAATAATCATTATTTTGTAATTTTTAAAATAAAAGTTATAACGATTACAGTCCCTGACAATATGAGCTAGAGACACCAAATTTGGAATGTAGGTTTCTGTATACCATAAGCAGATCACGTTTGTTTCAGATTTTAGATATCTCCTCCCGCTCACCTGCATCTTGATAAAAACGATTTGTAACGACAATTTCGAAGATATAGTCTTGGGACTTGGAATAACGCTTGGGTCATTTTTAATCTACTGTACAAATTCCAAGTCGATCGGATGATAAACAAGGAAGTTAGAAGAATCAGTATTGCAGTGCGGGGAGAAGCACTTGAAATGCCTCGCTATGTGCGTGCGTATTTGTGTATGTGTAAGTGTACGAAGATGTGATGGGAAATCTCAGAGCTGGGTACGGGGAGTTTCGTAGTCGGGTATACTCGATTAAAGTATTCTCACTTGTTTCCCTAGTGTTATGTGACATGTGATCATTACATTGCGGTGCGTTGCAGTTCTTATATATTTATTTTACTGCAATAAAATTGCGAAAAACGACATTCAGGAAATTGGATCATAAATACCTTTATAATAGAAGGCTCTACCCATTGTTCTATCTCATTTCTGTGGTTTATCAAAAGACTCTACTTAGTTATGTCTATGTTTTTATCAACGAGCATTCTATGCAATTCGGCTTGGCATATCCTCATTCTTATCAATTATGTCAAATTGCTGATTTACGATGGTAGTCTGTTAACTGATTCAGGGCTTATAGCGAATGGTGGAGATTTATGGCCAGAGAGGTGGACTAATTGAAATCATAAAGATTCGAGCGAGCAAATCAAAACAAATCGTAAATAAATCTAAACAATTTCATACATTTACTGTAAACTGGGCGAAATTCCATTCGAGCATTTGCACTTGACCATTTTGCTATCGGCCACGTTTGATGTGGCATCCGCAGAGCTCAACCACCAGCCATCAGCCATCAGCCAACAGCCAGCACTTGCATTGAACTTTGGTATCGCATCGTATATTACCAAGGCGGACGGCTCACTTATCGTTGGCCAAGCCAAAAGTTGCAAGAATTAGAGGCCGGCTCTTGGCCCACTTGAGTAGGCTATTTCGGGCTCCAGGCCGACCAGTTAATGAGCATTAATTGAATTCAAACGCTCAACTGCCGGCTCCTACACTTGACGAGCCCTGACTTACGAGCGAGTCGAATGTATAATCATGCTAAATTTGATACAGTGCGTACAGGATCCTGCGGTTTCCTGGGCACGTGTCCGCCTGCCACACGTATTAGGTTTTCGGCTTGGTTTTGTGTTGTTTTGGCCAAGCCACAGTACAGTGAGCAAATTGGTAGTAAAATATTTGTGTCTGGCCACAGAGCGTCAACAAAAAACCGCAAAGTCAACAGAATACCCCTCGGCCATGTGTTGTGTCGATACACGTAGTATCTCTGTGTCCGTATCTGTATCTACTCATAAGTATCTATTCATATTTGTATGCATTTCGGCGTGCGGCCGCTGGCGATTCATGTTTAACAAGTCATAAAAGTGATTAAAGCAAATCTAAACGCTCGCTTCACGTCGGGAGTGGTGTTCCATTTGTTAATCAAAATTTGTACAGCCATGCAAAATGCAAATGTAACAACAGTAGACGTACAAAGTAATCAATAGAACGGAAGCCCAAACATGCGAAGGGCTTTGATTTGGTTGTTTAAGTAATTACATAATGGTAAAACTGAGGGGGGCACTCATACCGAACTGCACTGTGGAACTAGCTCGCAAATTTTGGGAAAATCAGAAAATTCTTTGTTTACTTAAAGATATCAAAATGTTATTTAAAATTAATTAGGGCAAACATGTAAGTCATATAATGCATAATTGGACTTTTAATTCGACAGCTTAAATAAGATTTGGATATCCAATCCAGTAAATGTTGGTTTATAGGGCCATATTGTTTAATATGATCTGTATATATATAGATAGATATTAAAATAGGTTTACTTCATTTTCAGATTCAGCGAACGCATTCACAAAAGCATAAGCTATTAGAAGATCGGGATATATAACTAATTTAAAATTTTTAAGAACTATGGTATTTGAAATGTGTTACTACATTTTAAGTTATTTGAATTCCAGTAAATTAAGTATGGCCTGAAGTTTGGCTTGTATTTTCTCGACTACCTTAGAAAAACTGATTTGTCAATAGACTTATTCTTTAATTGCTACTTCCAATTTATAATGTGGGTTCGGAGATAAGTTTTTATTTAATTTTTTATCGTTTACCATTAAATAAATTATAATAACTATAAACTGTAATATTAAACGGTAAGTATTCAGTTGTTAATAAGTAGACTAAATGAATATTATAATATATTCTAATCATATCAATAAACATTCAACAAACATACTACATGATATTGTCAAATAAAGTTACAATAGCATTTTTTTAAATAGCCTACCTTTCAATATTTTAGGAAACATATTTTCCCAACAAAATGTATCCGCAAATTAGCTGTGGGTACGCTTAAGCAGTCCCTATCAGATTGTGACCAGGAACTTCCCATTTATTATTGCACAAATGGTAAGTATATATGTAGTTTGAATATTGAATATGAGATCCGTCCCATTGTACATTGGCATTTCACTCAATTTTACTGTGGCCGCTCGTAACGCCATCAGCCACAACACCCCCCACCTGTCCCCACCACTGCAAGTATTCACGAGTATGTCCATTTTGGCGCCCCGCACACCCTCAAGTTGCATGTCGGCGAATGGCATGTTTCTCATTCCATTCTGAAAATGGAATCCCTTCAGTTTTTGGCCTTTTAACATTTCAGTTGCCATTTTCCAGCGGAAATGTGCGCCAAAATGTTTGCGTGCTTCGCCGAATGCTGAAAGTTTGGTAGTGTGAGTGCTGAGTGTGTTCCATGTGGCTTCAAATATTTGAAATTGAAGAACAACTTTGAGGGGGATGGGAGGTGGACGCCGGCAAATGCGTTCATTGAACTGCCGAGCAATGCAATAAAATCAACAGAAAAATAAAGCTCTGAAAAGAAAATAAACATGTATAATGTCCTGGCGACGGCGAGGACGACCTAGGCAAGGCAAGGCGACGCGATCCAAGACAAACAGCGTGCGGCGGATTTATGGGGTCGCCGGATGGGTTCGTCTCCATAGAATGCAAACGGAAGCGGATAGACGCGCAACTTGCGTCTTGCGACTTGGAGCTGTGACACACAAACAGGCAACAGGACATAAGGACGACCGCAGAAAAGGAAGCTGTCAAAAGGCAGGCAACCCTTGGTGCTTTTACAGTTTTACATTTTTGTTTTTTGGCCTGCCAAAAACGGAAGCAAATTATGTTGCCTTATGTGAAAGGGGTATAAGACCCTGCCGCTGTTCCCTGCCTGGGGTGAAACTGATATGTGGATGCAGGAACTGAGATACTGAGACAGCACCAGTGTGTCATATCCTATGCGGCTGGGTGCCAAATCCTTCAGACTTCAGACTTCGGCAGCCCCATGCCCTTGCCTGCTAAATGTGGCGAAAATGTAATATCTTAACCGGCGATATAAGGTATCAAATTTGTATTTTATTACTGCCCATTATTCACAACCGAATGGACAGCAAAAGTTATTGCGGCCCCTTGCAAAAGCGGCACAACATGGCGTATTATTAATATTTCCGTATAATGTGCACATTTGGCCAACGCTTGAAGGCCCAATAACTCATAACGAGTCGTTGAAATGCTCTGCGAAAATTGATCAAAAACGACCACAAAAATCATTATATTCATTATAATCATGGGCAGAACCAAAGCACTTGAAATTGGCCGTTGTGGCCAGCAGCGGTAGCGGGGGGTTCGCGGGGCAGCTGCTAAATTGATTTGTCTGTGCTGGGACAATGACTGGGCACAATCTGCTAAAATTGATGCATTCGATTGCCGGCCTTAGAAGTATTCTATAATTATGTCTACTATTAGGCAAATGAATCAACTCTCCAGTTCAATAAAGAGAAAGAAGTATATTATACTTAGAAGTATGAAGTATCTTATGCTTAAGAACCTGCAATCTTTTAAAATATAAGATTCAGTTATTCAAATAACACAATGCCACATCTCATATTTATCATTAAAAATACCATAATTTATCTTATTAAAACTACAAGTCTTGTATCTGTTCAACACTATACTATGTTGTATTTCATCCCACACTACTAAGTTGATCGATTGATTCCTAATTACCTTCTAATCTTAATTTTAAGGTAATATTGTAATAAATAAATAAATAAAATCTTATTAAAAGAGTGCAAAGATATAGGCTAGACCAAGGAAGAGTTTCTGTGAGATATCTCTCCTAAAAGTATGCTATGAGAAGTGAGTTTCTGCGATTAACACAAATGAAAGCCTTTCATTGGGTCTTTGGAAGTGCAGTCGGTAACAACTTTATAGTTTGGACACAACCAAATATATTCTTTATAAAACGAGTTTGTTATGGCTTTAAATTGGCCAATAAGACAAACCCAAATAATAGCTCCATCCTTATATGCAGCTTGTGGCATTGCAACAAGGTCAAGCCGGTAGAGGCAGAAACTAGGAAGAACGGAACGCTGCTTTTGATTTTGAGGTGTCCTGGGTGCCTCCCTAATAAGACCTTACACAATAATCAGAATCTGGCTGCTGTGGATTATTAGTTCAACGTCCATTCAAGCCGCTGTAGTAATCGGCCTATTTATATCATTTGAGTGTGTAAACTCGATCAGATCAGTGAAAAACAACAGTGACACAATTTCTTAATTTTAAGTACGTGCTAAGTGCAGTTGGAATTTTTGAAATCAGTCAGTTTGAAAGGTATCTTCCTGAAATATAAAAATCAATTGATAATTTTATTTTTGTTGTTTTCTTTCCAAAAGTTGCTATCAAAGATCATGGTTAAAATAAAATCTCGTATCGCATATTTGTAGTTAATTTATGGCTAAATATAAAATTAGATTATTTTCGTACCATTATCAAGCAATTTGCAGCTGCGTTTTGACCATGTCATGACGACGTCACATTTGAAAAGGTTATCGCGTAATATTCTTTTAGAGTCCAGCCAGATGGTTTGACAACCCATAAATTGTGGCAGGCAGCATTAAGCAGTTAATCAAAGTTGTCATTTACTCAGCGTTGATGTGAAAAGTGAGAGTGAGCGATTTTCTTGTCACTTAACTGAATGTAACAAATGCATTTAAATCCCATCAACGTCATCGCGAAGCTTTTGTAAGAACCCGACGATGTTTGATTCTTTGACTGACTGTCGAACTAGCCGAGGCAGCTCAATTTAGGTACTATCTACTAGGTTAAGGAGCTCACATTTTCCAGGTATCTCGAAGATTACAGCTAATTGTTGCCAAACACAGACAGGTTTACTACATAAACTGAATTGCGAGTATAATATAGCTTACTAAATTATACTTAATCACATGTAAATATTTTATTTTAATTGTTTTCATCTAACAAATAAGATCTCTATTTCTTACATGGGGTTGTGTATTGTCGATCATCCTTTTTATATTACTTAGAGTTTAGAATAAGGCCTGCCCTTCTCGAAAGTATATTTTGACTCTTCAAAAACACTCCTCTTTTTAAACTCTGTTTCCATAAAATAGTTACAGTGAATTGGTGCGTATTTGTTTCCGATCCCACAAAGTGTGTATATTCTTAATCAGCATCAATAAGCGATGCCCGTCAGTGCGTCTATATGTTATTATGTTTTCAAGTAGTCATTATCAAACTACCCAAATCAGATCAACGAAATAGTTAAGTTTTATCAAAGCCACACCACTATATAATATATGGAGGTCCCATAGGAGCAATCGGTCATTTATTGAGTTTTATAAATAACTTAGCTGTTTACGAAGCTATCCTGATAAAACTGCAAATGTATTCGAACTTACATGCTGCTTCAAGAAAGCTGACAAGATTTGGACAAGATCTGAGAAACTTCGTTGTTATGATTGATATTTTGACCGAATACAGGACTAATATATAAAATATAAAATATAAATATAAAATATATATATTTTGTAGCTGTCATAGAAACAACCGCATGAAAAATTATATTTTGTTTGGTTTATACAGATATTTCATCCAACTCAGCATATACTCCCTATAGTTTGTTCTATAACATGGTAAGAACAGTAGCTAAAACAATGTACGATAACTATATAAATTCAAGATAATTGTTGTGAACAGCATTTTCTTAAAAAACAAGTAAAATAAAACAAGTGAGATTCAAGATTACTAATTGGTTTGGTTCTGTATAAAATGAGGCAAATGACTTTGCCGAACAAAACCATCGGCAGAGTATTTAAATGAATCGATAATGTTATCGATGTTCTTCCACCTCTAGTATTTTGTGTGAGTATACGTTGTACTGCACTAATAGCCTCTTTCCACTACAGCCAAAAAATGTTACATTTCAACATTTATGATGATGGTCTTTCCACGGTCAAATGAGTAATTTGTCATTTGCCCGAAATAAATCAGCTGTTCGGCTTGTTTTGATGAAAATTTTGACAAAAAGTGAAAAATATGGCAACTAATGGCAGAACTGTAAAAAGTCAAAGTTGCATATCAATATGCCTTTAGTGGCGATGTATTCGTACGGTTTTGAATAAATGGAAGATGTCTGGGATGCGGAGATGGGAGAAATTTGCAATGAAATTGCGAGTGCGCACCTGTGAAGTGCACAAACTTCAATGATCCTAAAAGGCGGTGTACCTTGTCAAAATGTTGCCATTTCGAGGGTGCACCTCCGGGCAAACCTTCCCTTTTAACCTCATCCTTACTAAATACAGGAACATTATGATATAAACATTTTACTATTTATTTCAAAAAATTAATTTTGGCGCACAACTCGTCATTGTTTACCTTTGCACCAGTTCATCGATAAGCATCGTGAGTTCGATAAGAAAATACTAAAAAATGCTGGGGCGAATGGCATCATATTAAAAATATGACGGATTTGTCATTTTTCCCCTTATGGAATTTTCTACAGGAAAAACGTGAAATTTTTCCAAAATCAAAAAAAATGACGAAAAGTGTGGAAATATGATGTAGTGGAAAGAGGCTTTAATTCTCTTGTCGAACCAAAGCTTGGGCTCATGAATGTCTAACAATTGGTTTATCAACTCGACCCAGAGATAAAACATCATTTCGAAACAAAACTATTGAGATTAAGGAGCTGTGATTTTAGACATTTGATTTACATTTGATGTATTGTGGCAATCTATCTATCAATTTCCACAGTGTAACAATAACAACGGCGTCAAGAATTGCCTGGACACTTGCCAAAGTGGCAACTGGCAACTTGAAATGGCAACTGCAGCTTCGACTGGGTGTAAGTTCCGCTTACTGGCCTATGGATGGGTGTGACTTTGCTGCGACTTGCAGCAGCTCCGAAAAACTGTTTGACGGAACTGTGGCATGAGGCACGCCCCTGGCTGGCAATTTGGCGCGCTTCGTTGCGCGTGAAAATTATGATTTTTGCTTTTTGGAAAATCTCATTAAGTTAAGTAAGGCTGGAAAAGGATGCCGATGGGCGATGCCTTTGCCATGGACTCGCCTAGGCCATAAATATGGGTTATATACAAGTAATTTGCATGCAGTTGTTGCTGCAGCGGCGGCGGCGGTGGCGGCATTTGAGCCAAATTGAAAAGCTTACTGACCGACGACCGCCCGCGATAACAGCCAACAACATCGGCATAACAGTAACAACAACAACAACAAGAGCAACAAGGGAGCATGAATAACCGCATGTTATGTAGTATTTTAATTAAGCGCACATTTTTATAGACATTTCTTAATGGCGCACCATAAATTTTCGGTCTACCTAGAAGTGGCACCGGAGTCTGCCTGGCGTCCGAGCAGGGACCCGAAAGGGTAACTGGGCCCAGGAATCTTATTGCCAGATTCGAAGGCATATAAAATACGCGGCAGGCGGCGCTGCTCATAAATGGAAAGTGAATTTTATGCCAAGCATTAAACAAAGTTGTGAAACTGAAACGTTTTGTATTTAATTGAAGCACTCCGCCGACCACTTGATAACTTCATTGCGGCTCGACTTTTGCTGTCTGCTCCCCCGCCATATCCCCATCCCCATTCTCATCCCCATTCCCATCCCCATTCCCATCCATGACGGTTGCATGAAGCAACTTTGTAGCCGCCTTATCGATGCACCTACTGATAAATGTTTGACACAGTGTGTGGCTTATTTGAGTTACAGCACTCCCCCTTTCCCACCTGCTCGGCCCACCTCCAGCCTTGCCTCATGAACACTCAGCGTGTCATTCACCCGCCGACAATTGCAATTGAGCAGTAGTTGCAGCTAGTATGAGTGTGAGTGTGAGTGCGAGTGTGAGTAGTATCTGTATTTGGTAAATACGTTTTATGGCCAGCCCCGGTACAAGCCGTTTAAGCTCTGCTTGTCCACACACAAACACACACTCGTTCAGACTCAAAAACACTCATACAGAGACTCGTTTGTTTGAACAAGCAGTAAATGCTTCAGTTGCTCACAGCCTGGCAAGGCATTATGAATAAAAGGTAAATAACAAAGTGCCAGCCAGGTGCAAAGATATGCACCGAATGGCAAAATGGTGTGGCAAGTGAATAATTGCAAGCTATATTCGAGTATTTACTCTCAAGCTTGCGACTACAACACACTACACCCCTCCCAGTCTGTATCCTTTTGCTCATTCGGAGTCCAAAATATTTATGGTCTCTTCTTAGAAGTTGATCATCAGACTAGTTCGGATATCAAATTTGGTGACCTTGGCTTTTTAATTGAATCAATTTATAATGAATTACTCGGATAATTTCATTCATTTGCATATTATGTTACAAGCAGGTATTGCCCGGCTTCGCCCGAACCAAATCTATATCTTTAAATTATATCGATTTGTGTGGATTTCACCTCCCCATATATTATATGATATTTTAATACAACAGTGTTCCAAGAAATTTCCACACTTGTGGGTGGAGTTTTCTAAAATTCCGTCTCAGCCTAATAGACAACCTTATGAATCAGTCAGTCAGTTAGTCAGTCAGTCAGTACGAACTCTTTTATATATATAGATTACTCGGATAATTTCAATAATCTGTATATTATGTTACAGGCAGGTATTGCCTGGCTTCGCCCAAACCAAATCTATATCTTTAAATTATATCGATTTGTGTAGAATTCACCTCCCCATATATTGTATGATATTGGGTGGAGTTTTCAAAAATTCCGTCTCAGCCTAATAGACAACCTTCAAGCTGCTACAGCTTGGGGTGTGCGTTGAATTTGAATCAGTCAGCCAATCAGTCAGTCAGGGTAAGCTCTTTTATGTATTGAGATATAAGCCGTATTCAGTTACAGATTTTCGACAAGGCACTCATTTCTGTGTGCAAGCCTCAGTTCGGAGTTGCAGTCAACATTTTGCATATCACATGAGGCAAGCGATTCGCTTCATTTTGGATCGGATCGGTGTGGAAAGGAATGATTTATTTGCATATGCAACATCGAAATGCACTCACCAGCCCCAAAATGAGGCGACTTTTAAGTGGCCGGCACTCGAGTTGTCCGAGTTATTTTTTCTTATTTTTTGTTGACTGCCTCTGTGACTCTGGCCCAAGTTCCCAGCGTGTTTGCCCCCAAACTGTCGCCAAGTGTTCCATTTCTCAGGCGGAGCTCTTCAGTGTTAAGCTTATTAACGAAATTGTGTTTTCATTTTGTTTTCTTTCTCTCTCGCTGTTTCTTTATTATCGAGTTTAATGGATTTTTAATGAGTCTTAAGCGCAGCTTTTGACGGCATTTTAAAAGTGCAGTTTCATTATCGCGTAATCCTGTTTATAAGGGCGCTGCTGGAACTCCGAACGACACCGAACAGTCATCGTTCTTCCCCTTTCTATCCCCCGTGCACTCTCTCCCGAGTTGGCAATCATCACAATCACAAGCTCTCAACAATTAAGATTCTCATCATTCGGAATCGATTGCTTACCACAAATTTATACACTTGGAAATACAGAACTTTATGCAATCAAGATGTCAGCTCGTTGTGGTAGGAGTACACCACCAACATGCAATAGATGAGTAGACCTGCATATTACTCAAAAGTTAGTTGAATAGAACGAACCTCTAGTTCCTTGCTTACAGAGTCTCAGAACGGCAAATGTATTGATCAGAGCTGTGGCTAATGTACAGATGATCACAATGAAATTCATTATAAGCCATGGTTCCATGGCGAAGGGCTTCTCCTGCAGTTCCCAGAAGATAACTTGAATTGCGGTTACTTGGACTCGTCTATTGGGCACTCACCTCAATTGCTCCGTACAGCAGTAAAAAATCACAAAAGGACATAAAGTACAAAAACATCGACCACAAGAACATCCACAATCGTGCGTCCATCTTGTCAAAAAATAAGTGTACGGATTCAGGAAAATAATTAATGGCCACCATATATACGCAAACGGTGGCCGTGAGAAAGTCAAAGACGCCATATAGACAGCCGATGATCCTCGTGCCTATTCGCAATGGAATGAAGACACAGCACTTCACCAACTGCATCTTAATTGTATAAAGTTCTGTATTTCTTAGCGAAACAATTGATGTATTTATCCGGAATTTAGTTTGCATTTAATGAAAGTTCATGTATTTCTATCACAAAAAAAACATTCCAAGCGACAAGTAAGCTCGGATAAACTTATCCGGTCGTTAGAATTTCCACGTTAACGATCTTAACCAAACAGTTTCACGCCTAGAAAGCCAAGTCAAGGGTTTAACCATTTGGGAAATGCAAATGCAATTGTTAATGCTTGTAGGTTTCATTATGGTATCTCACTATTCACAAATTTAAGTAATTTATTTTATTAAAACAATTCTTTGACAGATATTTCAAGTTAATCCAATTTTGTGATTGTCATTAAATGGGATTAATAAATTAAGTAAGCCCATCCATCAGTCGCAAGTATTTCTAAAAATTAAGCAAGTATCTGAACCAAAGTTCATCAATGTAGTCTTAAACCCATTGGTAAGTGTATAGTAATTACAATGACTTAAAGTTCTGGTTTTTTTCAATTGTGTTACCAAAGTGCTCACAAATTTTCAACCCCAAGTATGCAGTGATAATACACTTTGGACCTTTAAAATGGTTCTCGGAATTGAAACTGCGCACAAAAAATATCAAAAAAACAGCTGAAAATAGCAAATCGCCTTAACAGACAAACGAAAATAAATCAATTCAAATGCCTCAAAAGCCTTTTTATCAGCTCCCAACACCAACCACAGAAGTGCTTTCCTCAAGTAGCCCTCTGGGAGCTGGGGACACAAATGCCCAATGCTCACATTCTTTGATCGATTATGGCCCGATAGTGCATCATGGCTAAAATATGTGATCAAAGTCCGAGCCAATTTGGGCTTGCATAAGTCCAGCGATTCTGGCAATTGCTGCTACCCATACCGACTGGGTTGTGAACCCCAGCAAGGTCGTTGGCATTGTTTTCTGTACCTGTACTGCCAACTATTGATAACAATTTTGGCACTGCAGATTGTGAGCGTGTGTGAGTGCGGGGAGTATCTTTGAGTGCTTTTACAAGCGGCGCACTGTGTGTGCTCTTTGTGGACCAGGAATGTACCTACAACAGCCACTTCATTTATCGCCAATGGAATTTTAATTGAGTTAACATGTCGTGTAAATAGCGGCGTTGGGGCGTGCAGTTGTGATTCAGATACTTGGAACTTGGGGGCGGAACTTTATGCACTGAACTGGTTCGGGTCAGAACTGCATCTTCGTCTCAACGAACATTCCGCAGATCACGTTTATTCAGCAACTCGGTTCGGTTCCTAAGAATCGGAAGGTTGAATATATTTATATAGTTCATGACGGGATGATTTATGTAACAACAGTTCGCTTGAACTAGTTCGCTCGTTGATTCATTCATCTTCATCAGACTTTGTTTCTGTGGCAACGAAAGCCCAGTTAGACCTGTTAGAGTACCCAAATCTAAATTCTAACTGACCTAAGCCACATCACGCAGTCGATAAGCATATACGAATAGTATAAAGTAACGTACTGAACTCTGTTCAACAACTTAAGGCTAACAAATGGGTTTTTAATGCCATAATGTAAATAAATATATGCCCAAAATAGAACATTAGGCTCAGTATGCTAAAATAGAAATGGTCAAATTGGGCAGGTATTTCGCCTGGTTTCGGCTCGTCCTCAGTGGCGCCGGGCGGTATCTGTGAGCTCTTGTATCTGTATCCGCAAAGCGCCCATCAGACGGCAGATACTTGTTTTGACAAGTCTCTGACAGGAAATTAACAGTTTTAATTACATTTAACTAAGCGAGATAATTGGAGCGCTCTACCCAGACAAAAGTCAGCCACTGGCGTGTGGCACAGCTTAGGGGTGTTCGCTTTTCATTATTATTATTAGTTCTTCTTTTATTTTTGATACCCGCAACGAGCGAGCTTTTTATCGCAAACATAAACATTGTTACGATTGTTAATCCACAATAAAACAAATTATTTGACAAGCACGCTAATTGATTTGATTCTCGTGAAATTCACTTGAGCTTACAGAGAAATAGAAAACTAGGAGGTATTTCCATGGCATTGAAAAGTGTATACACTACTTAATGAATTCCTAATGATCTATTAAATAAGTGCAATGATCTATTAAATCATCTGAAATTGTTTTACTAAGACTATGCAGATCTTTTAACATTTAAAATTTGTTGGGGCGTGAAAAAAGCAATAGTCTGTGTGTATAATTTGTTGACTCTACCTGGTATCCACACTCTATATGCTTATTGCATATACCAACATATGTATGTTTAGTTGCTCTAGCTTCAAGGAAAGAAATTGGGTTCGTTCTGTCAGATGGACGCACAGACGATGTAAAAGTCCAATAAACTCTTTTTCCCAAATTTATATCAAAAGATTAGGATAGTTTTTCTTTATACCATAAACTTAACATCAGAACTATCCATCCGCCACACTTTGGATGACAAAGTAAGAAATAAACAAAAAGAACTTATCACTGTTTTCCCTCCCGTGCCTTGTGATATTTTGTATATGGCATGAAGAACTTCGAAACCAATCAAACAAAAACATTTTCTCACACATTTGACCTTAATCTCGTTTCCCGTCCGTGGTGATGGTTGGGAGTAGATTTTTCAAGTTTCATACAACATTTTTCCGCCAAGATGGCGAAGGCATTAAAATTTGAGAATTTGCGTTAAAAATATTGTTATCAGAATTTGTTTATAATACAAGAGTGTGCTTAAGACATATCAGTCAGCTGATCTAAATATATATTTTTGTGCACTCTTAGAAATATCAGGATCACATGGATATGGTATAGCTATGCATAGATATAGAATAGGGAGCCTTGAAAGTATAAGTCAACCAAAGCTTATTCACTTTTCTAAATTCTTGGCAAACATGGGGAATGAAAAAGTACTTCGCAATAGATTTGTGAGCCTTTGGGTTCTTCGGGCGGATGTTACCACACAAAACAGAACTTCCACCAAACCAGATAACACAAAATGCGTTTTGCAATGTTGAATGTGTGTGCTAACGGAGCATTTTATATATAAGCCATAAGAAATAAATGCGAGGTAGACTATAGACCTATTTTCTGTTTGTTTTAGACAAGTCAACTTCATCGTCTTCGTCGTTGTCGTCGTCGTTGTCGGCATTCGCGTTGCATGTTACAGGAAATAAACAATAAGTAATTATGCACTCGTATTGTTTCCAGCTCATATAATCGCCCACTGGCAAGGTGATGTTTATAACGGTTCTGCCCACTCCAAAGTCTTCACCAAGGCAGTCACAAATACACGAACATGTATCTTATGGATACACATGTGCACATATATCTCATGGCATGACAGAAACAGAAATCATCATCATAAACAGCCGGTTCTGACTTGTCAACAATCCGACTAAAAAATACCGCCTGGCGCTTACCAGACGAAATCAGGGAGAGGGACAGCATGAGTTTGTGGGGTGACTGCATGGGGAGGTGCTTAGTGTCTTATACACTGAGCGGAAGTTTGATTTTTGATAATGTGCGCCAGCGATGATGAAACAGGGAGCGTGACCAACTCGAGCCAAAGCTTCATCCTGTTGTGCTTTTGGGATTTACCAGCGGGTCGCCTTAAGTAGGTCGCTGCAGCTGACATAATGTTCGCATTGTGGGTCAGCGGTGACAGGTGGGTGTGTTCCTTGGTTGGTGCAACTAAAGGGAAAGTGAGGAAATTTGAGTGTGGGGAGTTGCATCATTTGAGTTACAGGTGCTTTGTGGAACAGGAATATGTCCACATGCTTGGATCTTGACAGGTTTCACATTTAACATTTAATACGACAACTTCACAATAGAATCTAAGATTATTTATTTCTTTAAAATGGAATTTATTCTAAACCAAAGTTGTTTGTTACAAGTTCCAAGTCATCAAATTTGAGATACAGTCAACTGTTAACCTGCTTGACAGATTTGATGGCAAAAATGATTGTCAACCATCCGAAAATTGACCACCATCTGTACCTCCTCCTTTAAAGAGTCACCAAATAAAATCGGTGGAATACTGATGACCTCTTTGAATGATTTGACTAAAAATAATGTTTGCAAACTATCACAATTATGAATATAGCGCGAAAGCTTTACCGGCACATGGCACACCAAACTTGATAGGGTCTTTCACCAACCCCTCAGGTTTATTATCATTTGATTTTGATGGCATGCCGAAAAGCGCTTATCTAAGTGCGCAAAAAGACTGCGAAGTAGCCGAGGCGTGCGACGGCCGCACTTCTGTCTACCTGTGCGGTGGGCTTCCTGGTTTCGCGCAGTGCATGGGAAACAGTCCAAGTCGGAGCTGTCGATGTCATTCAATGCCACCCACTTTATCAACATCAACGACGACAAAGCGGCGACGCGAGCCCCAAAGAAATGCGTGTCAGTTAAAGATACTGGTTCCAAAAGGAGAGCGCCATAATCATAACGACGTATTATTATAACAATAACAATAACAATACATAATAATAATATAAAATAATTGTGTCTTTCTGTTTGCTTTCTGTCAGCGAGCAAGCGCCTAGCGCCAGGTATTCAAACAACCTCAACTCGTTCTCGCCTGCAGGCTGAGAGCGGCCTGCAGGTTGCCTTTGCCCATTTAGATACACGATTGGGCGTCAGTATCTTTTACTAATCAATAAGAGCAGCTAGCGCTGCTTTGTGATAAGATTACAAGACAACATACAACGCAGTTCTGGCCAACGTGTGCGCCTATTACTATCGCCAGTCTCTGGACAAGGACAGGGACAGGGGCAGGGATAGCGACAGGGGCAGGGTGTACTGAAGATCTGCGGACAGTTGGTGTATGTAGTACGCGTATTTGGGCAGCTTTTGGCAATCGAGTAGGGAGATAACAGAAAACAGTTAACGCCAAATTCCAAAGTGACAGGCCGATCACATTGCCAATAATTGATAAATCTAATGTTTGCCTAGTCATTTATTATTGTATAAATTATAATTACTGTTTACACTTTGCATTTGGTATTAAGGTTCGAGTATCGCTATCGCACCTGAGTACAGTAATAGCCCACAGACCGAGACTCGAACCTGAAATTCGGAATAGTTAAGACCAGAGGCACATTTTGGTGTCCACTGCCCAGCGCCCATCAATTTGCACCGTTCACAATATTTACATAAACCAGAGCTTCGGGCCAAAACATTTGTTAGCCCAATTTGTTATTTTAACAAGTTGGAAAGCGTTAGGCGCGTGTTCTCTTCTGGGAGATACCCTGTATCCTCAAGGCTGTGGATAAATTCAATCCTGCTAAAAATGGGGCTGTAATCAATCGTTTGATTGAGCAGCAGGGAGACATCCACAATGTTATGTGAGCTAGTGCTAGAGAATTGCATCTAATCGCACTGGGTAGTACATACAACCCTAGATCAAGGTTAAGTGAATTAAATACGCAAAATGTTGGTAAAAGTGAAAAAGGAAACACGTAAGGGAAATTCACTTCTGAAGGTGGAAATTAGATTGGAAATTAAATTAAATGATATTGATATCTATATAAGGGTGAAGGGGTATCATGCCTTACCCGTCTACTCACTTTTACAGGGTATACTAATAAGTACAAATAATAACCGAACATACTTACAATAGCAGACCGTAATTGGTCGGCGCTCTGAATGTCTTTCGGAACACATGCGCAATTTGTTTAAATATCGGTTTGTGGACTAAAGCCGTTAATTGCGACACACTACCAGTTACCGTCACCGTTACAGCTACAGACCAGGCCAGAACCCTTAGGTAACTGTTATCGTAATGACCCATGACAGTCAACATTCCAGGCATTCCATTTGCATGCGAAATGGCTGAGAACCAACGACCTTTAGGCGTGTTTTGATAAAATTCCTGCCCAATACAAGGAGAAGGAGCAGGCCTTTATCAGATCTATCTATACGACTCTGGGTTGCACTTTATACTCATTTGTGTATTAATAGAAATCTGCTTGATAAGACAGCACGCAAATAGCTCATGTCTACACAGGCACAATAACGAATTTATTTTATTTATTTGTAAGCTGGATGATTGGCAAATTATTGTGGCATTTATAAGCTGCTAGATATGATAGCATGGGATGGGTTGGCTTTTGCATTCAGAAAAGCGGAGAATGGCGGCGTGGCCATAACTGGAGTGAGAGCTCTTTAGATAACCGAAGTGTGCAAAATATGTTTTGAATATGAGTTTGATCTCCGGGAATAACAATGTATATTGGTAAATATCACTGGGTAAGCCCGGAGCTAGCAGTGAAACGAAGGATATCATTCTCACACGGCTTACCACCTATTAATGCCTTTGCTGTACCGTGTGCACCTTCTGATACTCATTGGCGGTAGAGCATACTCGTATATAGGAATCTGATAATGTAGATTTGTAAAAACAGCGCAAGCTGTTGGCAAGGCCAGAAACAAATGATATACCACATAATGGCAACAATTAATGTGGTTTCTGCGCTGTTTGCACTATCAGCACCATCGACAAGCCATCAACCTCAGACCTGGGACCCCTCTGCCCCTCTGCCCCACGCCACTGCCATTTCTCGTAGCCAATTAAGCGACGGCGTTGGCGGCTTTCCTGTCTGAAAGAAGAGAAAAAACTGCAGTATTTGCGCAGACATTAGCAGAGTCAACAGCGGCACATTGGAAATAGCACACAGGGTGTGGAGTCGGGGGCTGTGGCTATTGGTGGGGTAAGAGGGAAACGGAAACCGCCGTAGGAAAGCCGGAAAAGTTCTCAACAACAAAAGCGTTTTAAGGCGAAAAATGATTCGGAATCGAATGTGCCGCCGCATAAATCAAGCCGTTGGACATCGGCTGGGTCTTAAGTTTTCTCAAGTTTTGTTTTTGTTGATTTCAATTTCGATTTCCAGCGAAGAAAATAGACCAGCCCAGCCCAGCCAAGTGAATGTGACAGCCCTGGCATCATATCATATCTCATATCATGCCTCGATAAGAGACGACTGTCCAACTGTAACTGTATCTATGAAAGTTACTGTTGTTTGTTGTTGTGCGGGCCAGTCGATAAGTCGCCATGGCGCCTGTAAATCTCCCATGAAGCCCACCAGGCCTGGCCCAATTTTCCCGGCCCACGAATGCAACTGTGCAGGATTCACATCGCCCCCAACCACCCCCGAGGTTTCAGTTCCGTGTGAAGTAATTTTTTCAGGTGTAATTATAACCCCAACAAATGGTATAACGGCCCACAAGTTATCAATGCCCGTCATGAAGATCGTAAAAAACACGTTTTATATATTTTTTTGGTATTATCGTCGCGCACGTTTTTGAAACGCGACATATGTACGCTGAATAACAAAAACTTTCCGCTTACAATCAAAACAATGTTAAATTGGCACTCCGATGGGTTTATAAACAGGCTGCCATAAACAACATAAGCGCCAACAACAACAATAAACAAACCTGTAAGGTACAGTGACTTAACGGAAATATTTCGGTGATTATGCGAGTTGAGCTGATTCTGAATCTGAATGGATCTGGTTAGTATTCTAAGTGGATCCTAAGAGTATGGCTGATCAGCACACGGGGAACTCGAGGTTCTTATCTGGCAAATGCAATAAGAGTAAAATACACGACACACTTACATACATACAGCTCTTGGAATTTATAGAGGCAATACCAAGAAGTACATATGTACACTTGCGGGTACTCCTATATCTGCAGTGGTTGTAGTTGTTGTTGCTATCATTTGGCTTGTTGCCAAAGGCAACATGCCCAGACACCAAAACGGGTCTCCATCTATTGACAATTCAATTAACGTTTTGAAATAATTTGATGATAAGCGCTTGTGGGTATGTTTTCGGGTATGCCACAGTCATAACTACAACACCTAATAACAAACTGTAAAAGTTAATAAAGAGCACAAAACCACAAGCCCTGGCGAAGAAAGGAGGCACCGCACTAGGAATGCCCTTGTAACCAAGAAAACGATATATCATATTTATGTACATATCTCTTGTAACACTAGTAGAGAAGTGAAGATCATAGGTAGTATTGTTTTTATAAAGCTTATTAAATTACAGAACTATGAATCATTAAATACAACTTGAGTAACGGATGCAACAAAATATCAGCTTACACGTGTTACATGTCTACTGCCAAAACACTTTTACCCTCTGGCCAGGCAGAGTCATTTCTTGTTTGCCATGAAGGTGGGCCATTAATTAATGTGGGCCAAGCTAATAGAGCTGAATAATTGTGCCAGGTGCATGGCTATAAAAGGGACAGGTCACTCAGAGGCGGAGCTAGTGAAAGTTCTGGAAGCCAGTCGCCATGATTTCGCCAATGGCCCACCTCCTCATAGCGACCTGTCTGGGAGCAGCTGCTTGGGGTCAGCCCAACGAGAGATCTATCACGCAGCTTTCTGGTGATTGTGAGACTGTCCAAGCAAGTGGACCAACAAGCCGGCATAGCCTCAAATACCCTGCACTTGGAGTCGTATTTACTCGAGTGGAATTACGCAGGATTTCCCCGGCCAAAGTGTGGGTGCCCAGTGCTATGCAATCTGGAGACCTGATCTGGGGTGCACAGATTGCAGTTTTGGGTTACTCCCTGGCGCTGTTGGCCTTCGGCCTGGAGTGGCTTATAAGGCGTTGGACTGACTGTGCGCAATTTGCATAACTTCAACTGCTTTCCCACCATGCAATTTGACTATGTAAATCACTTTTTATCATACCATTGCAATCAAATGCATTAAAACCTCCGTTTTGCTGTGGGAAAGTGCGGTCCCTTTGGGAATGTGCGATATGTTGGCTGCTTTGAAGCCTTAAGAGCCGTAAAGGAATCAATAATAGAGGAGCTCCATAGTATATAGCGTAATAAAGTGGTCTCCAGCAAATGTTATTAAACTTATTTCTGGGACATGAGAAATAAATTACATTTTAGATGTCCAAGCATAGTTGTGTTTATATAACATACACATCTTCGAAAATGTTATACTTTTAAAAACTGTTAAGCTGACATTAATGAATTTTTTATGAATTAACATTCAAATATGTATGCAAATTATAATACTTTAAAATCTTAGTAAAGGGGCGTCACACCTGTTCTAAATTTTCAAATAAATGGGATTAGCAGTAAGAACAACCTAGTTTTTTTTTTTTTTTTAAATATATTTAATATCTACGGTTAACTTTCTGAATATATTCTTATTGCAATTAAATGTAACAAATTTTATATTTTCGTTTTAAAAAGCACCATTCATAAGTTTAGACGAAATTACTCAGCAGCAATATTATCCCACTTTTGTCAACGAATAGTAAACAGTTTTTACTTAATTCGATCGTATTAGAACTTTCCTTTGAGTGCGACCAAATGTATAAACAAATTAAATACATATGTAGTATATTGAAATTTTAGCTGTAACACTCAAATTTCAGTGGATGATGAAATACAATAGAATTGAACATATTTTAGTGATGTCTGTGAGATTGTTGTTGCGAAATTATAGGAATATCATAATTAATTTATGGCCAGTTAGATAAGGGCTTCAGAATATAATCGGATGAACTGTTACTGTTAACATAGGCTGTCTAAGTACTAATTATGCTATGAGTCATGCCAAGTACGTAGATGCCCAGATAGATAGTACTGAAGAAGATAGAAGATACTGTTTTTCTCAGTTTTAATTACTTAAAGAGTTCCTAGAATTGTCACATTGTTTTGGTCTATATTATCGCAATCATTAAACCCACTTAAAAGTAAAGTTTGGTAGTGCCTTCTAGGTTCAGGCAGCTCTTAGTCATCGCATAGTTCCCACCTTGGGTGTGAGTGTGTGGGTCTGTCCGACTCTTCTAGGTTATGGTGGAGTTAAGTGTTATGGCATTAGACTCGCCTGGCGCCAATCATCGACGCTATCAAAGCTCTGCTAAGCTCCATAAAAAGCACCGCTAATTTGGCCCTTGATTGCCCATTTATTTGCACTGCCGACGATTATTGTCACCTGTGCGTGGTTTTGTGTACATAGAGCACACAATATTAACCCCTTGGCATTAATAAGAGCCCCTTGCATTAGCTTTATTAAAAGTGGAACGGACCTTTGCCCTGCCGCTCTGGAATAAGGTGATATAAGGCTAAGAGACCTTTGACGGCAGTGTCAGTCCGTCAGCTATCCTCTGACATTAATTGACCTCAGTTATCAATTGACCTCCCATCGGAAGAACATCCGTGTTAAAGGTCGACAAGTTCGGAAGGTTATAAACCAGCTGTGACAAGTTCCTTCTTTTCAGTAAACGTGTAAATTATGAAATCATTTATCTGTGTTGTACAACAGCTGATCTTATATTTTTCAGCTGGGCGCGTCTTGTGTTCGAGCACTAAAATTAGCATTGAGTAAGTCATAAAAGCCTTTAATTTACAAATAAATGATACATAGCCGTTGGCATGGGCTATAAACTAAAATTGATCGTGGAAAACTTGTTTATACCATAATTTAAATTCATTTTTATATTTTATTAACTTGTGTGGTGTAGTTGTTGTGCTTACGAGTTTTTACATACAGAAGTTAATTGAGTTGTTCTCAGGAATGCATTAAAATTATCTTGACAGAAGAACAAACTAGCAACATTCAATAAAATTTATTTGCTTGTATTAAGTATTAATAAACAATACATTCTAGTCAAAAGCAAATTATTTGCCTACAGTCTTAAATGAATATTATAAATTTAGCTTACAACAAGAAAGATCTTCGGGTGCCGAAGCTATATACCCTAGCAGCAATGTTTTTATACAAACCTCAATTTGCGTCATATTGCTCCTATTTGCTCCGATATAGATAAAATTATAGGAAACTATTTGAAGTATTATAAAACTCTCACTAAGTTTGGATGAAATATTTGTATAAACAAAAGGTTTGATATAGTGATATAGTGTCCCAATTTTGACCAAAACTTGTCAGATTGTATAAACTCTCTAGAGACTCTGTTTGGGAAAGTTTGGTAAGGATACCTTTATAAACAAAATAGTTTTTCATACAAAAACATAGTTGTTGACCGATCATTCGTATGGCAGCTATATGTTGTAGTGGTCCGATCCAGCTGGTTCCGACATATGTATGTACTGCTTGCAGCAAAAAGAAGGGTCTGTGCCAAGTTTCATTAGGATAGCTTTAAAACTGAGAGACTAGTTCGCATAGAAACAGACAGACAGACGGACGGACGGACAGACGGACATAGCTATATATACTTTGTTGGATCGGAAACGTCTCCTTCAGTCCATTACACATTTCGAGACAAAATTATAATACCCTGCTAGGGTATAAAAATAGACGCATTGTTTTTACTGACTCACTTTTTGTAATTTTCCGATGTTTGTATTTAAAGAATAATAATAACATGAAAGCTACATACATGTATAGCTATAGTAAGGATAATTCCTGAGTAGATTATTAAAATGCATACAAACATACTATATGTTCGCGTTCAATTATTTTATGAATCATATATGGATAGCACACTTACATATGCATATACTGTATTGTCTGGTAATACACCGACCTTTCCAGGCGAAATATTTAGATTAGAGTGCATTATGTTGAATTTACTACTTTTGACAACCGTAAGAAATACACAACAAGTAAGAATGCTATAGTCGAGTATACCCGACTACGAAACACCCTGTACCCGGTCAAAAATTTCCGATCGCATCTTCGTAAACTTACACATACACAAGGACGCACACACACGAGCCACAGCGCAAGCGAGGCTTTTTAAATGGTGGCGGTGCTTCTTCTTCCCCTCGCTGCAGCACTGAAGCTTCTTTCGTGAATAACTTCCGTGTTTATTATCCGATCGACTTGAAATTTTGACAGTAGATTAAGAGGGACTAAAGTACTGTGCATGGTCAATTTGAAAGCTATATCTTCAAAATTGTTAGTGTAAAACCGTTTTTATCGATTTGCGGGGGAACGGGGCGAGGTTTCTGAAATTTGAAACAATTTGATCTGCGTATGGTATACAGGAACCTACATTCCAAATTTGATGTCTCTAGCTCTTGTAGTTGCTGAGATCGACGCGTTCATACGGACAGACAGACAGACAGACAGACAGACGGACATGGAAAAATCGAAATCACTTTTGATACTGATCAAGAATGTATATACTTTATAGGGTCGGAGATGTCTACTTCTTCCTGTTACATACATTTGCACAGATTTAGTACCCGCCTTCTACCCATTTTATGGGTACAGGGATTAAAAATAAGTAAAAATGCTTTAAAATTCCCAAACACATCTTTGTACACTTGCATATACGCACACATACAAGCAAACAAGGCATTTTAAACGGTCGGCCGCGCTGCTTTCTTGTATATAGCTATTGATACTGATCAAGAAGATATACCTTATAGGGTCGGAGATTTGCACAAATTAATATCCCCTTTTACCAATTTTATGTGTAGAGGCCGTAATTAATTTAAAATAGCGTCAAGTATGTCTAAGCATTAAAGCATTTTGCAATTCATTTTTCCAGCCACGAACTGCTCCTCGGTTAATGAATTTGCAAAATTTCTATTATTGCCAAACTCATTCTATGGCCAAAACGGTGAAAGGCATAATTGACCAATTTGAACTGAAGATGTGCCAGCAACAGCGGCACAAACATTTCTTACACATTCAGATACAACAATGTGCCGTGGGCACAGAAAATACTTCAAATACACTCAAAACACTTGAAGCAATTGAATAACTCAGGCACCTTGAAGCCAGACTCAGTCCCTGGTCCCGGATCCCGGATCCCGGCTCCCGAGTCCCGGCCAAGAGCCGCAGCCTTTGGCCAGCACATGCCAAAATAATTTGCAAAAGTTCATTAGAACAAACAAATAGCAGTTAAGAGCAGGCAGCCTTCTCGCTTGGGTAGTCATTGCTCGTAAATATTGTAAATTCATAAAAGAGAAAAATTACGTCAAACGGAACTTGTAAAGACGTCGCCAAGTTGTTTCATGCCCGCGGAATTTCAGACATTTCAGTTATTTATTTCGGCACATTAACAACGGAGATATCCAGACTCACACTCAGACACATACGCATACATATGCACATACGCATACAGATGTACTCGAACAGTGTGTACATGCCCGGGGGCACACTTAAAATTGATTGTAAAATAAATTAAAGTGAAAAAATGCGGCAAGGCAAATAAATGCGAATACAAAATGAACATGTAAAGAGCTTTGGCAAAACAGTATAATTTAATTAGCGAACAGTTGTTGGCCTTTTATAATTATTTACTTGAAATTTCCGTTGTACTCGCACATATTTCTGTTGTTTTCGATTGATAAATTTGGCAAATATTTACTCAGGGCCAGTGCAAGTGTCAATTTATCGGCAGACGATTGTATTGATTCTTCGGGCAATAGCAATCAGATCAGATAAAATATTTGGCATAGTTTACTGGGTTATCAATGGGGGCTGGGTTGCTTGCTCCCTGCTAACTTGTTTACAATGACATAACTTGTGATGTAATTTATACTCGAATACACGCTGGAATGTAAGGTTGGAGAGTATCAAATGTTACGTTGATATTCCTCAAATATTGTGATTGTATCAATAAACAAAAACTGTTTATAAGACCTATAAATAAACAACAAGCCGATCTTGCAATATGTTAAGGTTTTTTATACTGTGTTTCCAAATTTTTGTTGTTTTCTTAATAGTAATTCAATATATTAGAATGCTTACAAAGTCTGTTGTCCGACTGACCTTCTGTCTGTCTGTCTGTCCGTATGAACCTTGAAGCTACAGCCACCAAACTTGCTACACATCCTCATATCCTTAGTTTATAAAGAGTCGAGATCTTCGCCTTCCAACCCCACAAAATACATCAATTTACCGGACTAAAAACAGAGTATTCTGCAGTCGGAACTTTCGAGTGCAATGTTTTACTTGTTATTTATAGCTTATCATATAAATATTTGTATATTTTGGGTGGTTTAAGTATTGGTTACTATTTCCCGATTAAATTTCCTTTCTTTAAAAAGGTATAGGGTTTCCTAATCAAATACTCACCATCAGGAGGTAAATAATCTTGGCATAGACCGTAAACTGTGGTAACCTGAAAATAAATGACAAGTAATTAGCTATACATAAGAGTATAATACAGTTAGTAGAAGGCTTATACAATCAACTTATGTGGTTCCCCGAAAATAGATGGGTACTAACACATTTATTCAGCAATAACACTTACATTTACATATGAAAGGCTGGCATTTGTTTTTGCAACCTTTTTAAGGCAATAAGTTGCTTAGTAGACAAGGCCCATAATAATACCTTATTTATTAATGCTCATTTCCCTACTCTTTCAGATAAGCTACAAAAAGATTTGACGGTACTTCCCCATTGCATTACTGCATTACTGAGTAAGTCAAGCCCATAACTTTGGTCCAGAAATCACACACCCACTGCTAATAACAGTTATGACAATATATTGGAGCAGAAACACGTGAGCATTCGGTTTTCCCCGCCCCAAACTATAAGTCAGCTGTTTTGACAGACTGTTTGACGTTTATTAAGTGAACTTGGCGGATTTGTCCGGTACCGAAAATAGTGCAATTCAGCCAGATAAATTCTTAGCAATAAATTGACTTGAATTTATTATGCAATTATTTAAACACTGCCCCTGGCAGCAGACAAGCATAAATTTCACACCAACCAACAAAAGTAGCGCACAAGGAGCTCAACTAATTGCCGTGCGGCAGCTGCTCCTGTCAGCGGAAACAAAGCCAAGTGAAAGACGGCTACGAATTTGCTAAAGTTGTGGCCCAAACTCGTCCGCCACATTTTCAAATAGGTTGCGGAAAGACCTTGGGAGTACTCGTGTTATGCAACTGGGCAGCGAGAGAGAAAGCAGCAGAAGGTATAGCACAAGGGCCAAGAAAAGTGAAATTATATAAGACATATTGCACGGATATGAATTTGAAGCTTTTGTAGCTAAAATATAAATTACAAAAATAACACGGGAATTGTTTTCTTTTACTAGGGACTTCAACGAAAAGGACATTCCGTATATACATATAAGGCTCAGTTTTGGCAATTGGGATCTTTTCAATTGAAAATCTTTTCAGTTGAAATTAAATTAAAAACAGTTTTCAACACAAAATAAAATTATTTGACAAAAAAAAGAACGGCTATCTTTGGAATGCCGAATGCAATGTTTTTATACAAAACTCAATAAATAAATAATAAAACTCTCACTTAGTTTGGATGTAATACAAAAAGTTTTTCATACAAAAACTAATTTTTCACCCGATCCTATGGCAGCTAGTTATATAGTTGTCAGATTTTCACCAAATTTGGTGAGGATATATTTATACGCAAAAAGGTTTTTCATACAGAAACATAGTTGTCGACCGATCATTCCTATGGCAGCTATATGTTATAGTGGTCCGATTCGGCCGGTTTCGATATATGTACTGGCTGCAGCAAAAAGAAGGGTCTGTGCCAAGTTTCATTATGATAGGAAATGTCTCCTTCAGTCCATTACACATTTCGACACAAAATAATAATACCCTCTGCTAGGGTAGAATGAAACGTTTTTTCGCAAATGAATAAGATGTAGATGAAAAATCAATCGGGAAAATATTCCACTAAAGACTAAATACCGAGGAAAAACATCGGCTACGGCAAAGGAATTTTAAAGCAACTTTCATCAGATCATGTGTTTTCGCTTTCTACTCATTTAAAATTGATCAGGCCTTAGATTGAATCACGAGCTCAAGAGCCTTGAAAGCCAAAACAAATTCTATATATATCTGACGCAAATGCAGCGGGCTTAGCTAGTGAAAACTTGTTAGCCCTACCCTCGATAAAACCACTGACCCACTTGGGCGAAAAGCCAAAGGTTCAGGTAAATGAAATGAGCGTCAGGCTTTGGTTGTGGTATAAACATTTATATCCAATAAGACAGAGGTCACCAAAAGACTTTTTTGGCCTTGGTATTGGTATTGGGCTTGCCATAAAATTGAAATTCTAAGCCCCAAGAAACAAGTTATCTTGTCTGAGATTAACAGCAATTCCGTTGCGTCCCAAACGAAAATTTGTTTGGAGGTAATGTACTTTATATTTAGCAACGACCAAACGCTAAACTAAGTTGACAATGTTGTCTAGTTATTTATCAGTGTTTACATCAAATAAAATTAACATGTTGTTGCAAAGTTTGTTGCAAATAGTGCTGATTAAAATCAGAAAATCATCGATAACCCAGCAAATATCGATTATTTTTATATAACTAGTTCACACAACCTTCTAAACTTAACGTAAATGGTTTAAAATTTGTTCAAGGACCTGCCTAAGGATATACCTGAGATATAATGTTAAAATCTGGATTTTCGGCAATTGGTAAAAAGTTATACATAATCCCATTTCAAGCCGGTTAAAGCTCAGGTCGAAACTAATCATATCTCAATAAATATCTAACTTTTAATATACAATTTACTACAACACTTATTAAATGTTCAGTATAAGTGCCGCAGCTTTGCGATGTTATTAGCCATAGTCAACTAAGCAGTAGATCAATTGTAAATCATCCAATCAATCAAGCGCTTTTAATCAGCAAATCAACAACTCGAATTGATTGACAGCATGTTGACAGTTGTATTCGCATTGGGTTGTTGCTGGCTCGGGTCTCGGGTCTCGTGTCTCGGGTTCCATGGGTATACGAGTATGTTACCGAGTGGGGAGAGACCCCCATACTAATTTAAAGCGCCTGCCACATAAACATTCAAGTTCAATTTCTTTGGCTCTTTGGCAGAGTCAACTGCAACTGGCGAGCTAACCGTAAAGCAAACTGAAAGTTGTTGCATCTAACAGATACAAATGACGTTCGTGTTGTACCAGCGGTTGCTGTTGTTGTTGTTATCATTGGCGTTGTTTGCCAAAGCGGCGTTTAATTGGAAACACAGTTGGGTGTTGGTTTTGACCGGTCTCTGGCCCGACTGCTGTCTTCATCAGCATCAGCATCAGCATCAGCATCAACAGCCAACAGTAACTTCTGAAGAGCTGAAGCGAGGACAACTGATGGACGTGGACATTTCGATTCATTCTCGGCATTTGCTACCTGGGCAAACCCGTTCCGAAAACTCGACCAAAATAATCAAATACAATATTACGCATACGCCACATCGTGCCGCTCAAAAGAAATGCCCGACAGTTTCGGCTCTTGATTGCCCCAGCTGAATTCAGAGCTTTGAGTTTAATTGCAAATTATTCAAATGCTCCACAGACGCCGTCGACTTTGCAGCTGTCATAACCAGTCGGTTCGCCCCTCTCCTGCATCCCCTGCCTTCCCTGCCAACCATTCCCCTCGCCGCTTTGCAATTATGTCGGAAATTAACAACAGCGCCCGCAACAGCCACAAAAAAATTTGTGAAATGTGTAAAAAATTTCCAACGTATTTTTCTCGTTTGTTGTCAAATGAAATTAGGCGTGAAATGTAGTTTGAACTTTGGCTAAAATATTTCTACAAATATACACAACAATTCATTTTTGTTATATGCAAGTGTTTTTCTAGGCGCCACGTGAACGGTTTTATGGGGTAAAATCATTGGGTATGATATTTTTATGTATACCTAGAGCTAGAGAGGCACGTAGGATTTTTTATCAATATTGATATTTCTAATTTAAATAGGCATCACTGCGTTCAGCATGATCTCCATTGGCCGCAGCAATATGCCATTTTCACAATCCCAACCATAATTATCTGTATAAGGTATGAAAGGGTTGGGCGAATGTGTGTACACGGAGAGAAATCTATGTAGGAATGCATTTTATGCATAAGATATCCGAATATCTCTAAATTAAACCATTAATGACTAATCACAAAGCTATGTCTTATTTTGAATTCATGCATATGTATTTGTCATGACTTGATTCTGAATAAGAATTGTTAAATTAATGAACACAAATTTCTAGATAATTATTCATAAATATCCGAATACAGTCACTGAATATGTATGACTGAACCTACTTACACGTACGAGGATAAGTAATGTACACAATATTAATTAATGTACAGAATCTAGTAAAAGAGCGTATCCGACTACGAGACTCCCTGTACCCAGGTGTAAGACTTCCAAGCACATCTTCGTACACTTACACATACAAAAATATGCACTCACTCTTAGCCCATCGACTTGAAATTTGCGCAGTAGATTAAGAGTCATCCAAGTATATAATACAATCCAGATGCCAAGGCTGTATACTTTAAATTGTTCTTATAAATAGATTTGATCGATTTGCGGAGGAGTGTGGTCTCTATATCTGAATCAAACTTGATCTGCGTACGGTATACAGAAACCAAAATTTGGAATCTCTAGCTCTTCTAGTTCCTGAGATCGACGCGTTTATATACTTATATATATTCTGGATCAGCATCAATTGCCGATCTGTCTGTTTCTATGAAAACTTGAAAAACGAGAAACCGATCAATTTATCGTAAGAAAAATCGGTAGAAAAATGAAATGTATATTAAATAAATTCTATTAAAATCGGTTGATGAAGCAATCTGATGAAAAATGAGTTTATGTATGAATAGCTTTCTTGTTTACCAGATCTGTCAACCTATCTCGATGGGAGCAGGTTATGTTAGACTTTATATATTTTTTCCTTCGACAGTTCATGTAAGGTATAATGACTTGATTTTAGTCCATGTGCTTCCGTGCGTGTCACATATATATCCTGGCAATTGCATAACGATGGGTTATTAGTATGTAATGTGAATGTATAATCGGATATTGGGTATCTCCGAGTCGAGCACTCTCGACTAGACTATTCTCGCTTGCTGTTATAGGTAATGCAGTTCCGATAAACAAACTGGGCCCACTAGAAGCCTCAATACGGGCTCAAGTAACAGCAACATGTTAACATGGCCAATAGGCAGCAGTTGCTGATGTTGCTGCTGGGATGTTGCTGCTGTGGCGGTAGCTATTGCTGTTGTTGTTGTTGTAGTTGTCGTTGTGCTGTTGTTGCTCCTGCTGTTGGCTGCGTCTTAAGTTGCATTTATATGCAAATAACTTAAATTGTTTTCAATTTGCCTTGGCCGCCACATTCCTTTGGCCAACTTGCAGCTAATTTTATGGCTAATTGTCTGGTTGCTTGTTGTTGTTGCTGTGGTTGCTGCTGCTGTTGGCCGCTGTGATTGCTGATGAAGTTGTGATATTTGCGATAAAAAATGTATGTGATAAAAATTATAAAGCGTTGATAGTTATAGCCAGGAATTTCTAAATTGCCAGTGACAGGTACAGCCAATAAATTGGTTTAAGTCTCAGCAACAGGACAACAGTTGAGCGGTGAATGTCAAAGACTTGAAAGCTTTTAAATCATATTCCCAGGTGCGTCATTGAAATAATCTAACATTTTAACCCAGTTGTCTTCGACAGGTCGCTTCTCCAACTTTGACCTGATTCAGTTTTGAGGCCATTAGCACTTAATTTTCACTAAGAAGGTAACTTAAGTTGACAGGAGCCTTAAACAGCCAATTGGACCGTGACGCAAGCTCTGCCTGCAGATTGTTTAGTTATATTACTGATAAATATCCATTTTCAATTTCCGGCAGACGAAAAAGTTTCAGCCACTCGGAAATTCATCAAGTTTGAGGAAAACCGGAAAAACATTTGCGCTTCTTTCCCCTCGATTTGCAATTTATGCGACAGTCGCAATGCGACAAAAAATAAATAGCATAGGAACCATTTAAGTGTGTAGCAATGAAAAACAAGTAAGAGCGTTGCATTCGGGCATTCCCGACTGCGGTATACTCTCTGGAAGAAATGAGGGTAGCAAAGATTTATTTCTTTGGAACAGGAAAACAGTTCAATCGTTTATACGAACAGATATACAATCGGATATTATACAAACCCAAAATGATATATTTTTCAACAAATACCTTCATAAGCAAACAAGTTTTTCAAACATCTCAATATTTGAGTGATTGTTCCTATGGCAGCATAAGCTAATTTGCCCTATATTTGTATAAGCTAAACCGACACTCCCATTTGGTGAAGTTGGTCAGGATATCCTGAAAAACGTGAAAGTTTTTATACACAAGTTTCGACGATATCCTTATATCGACTCGGTTATTGATGGTGATCAAGAATACTTGTACTTTGTGAGGCCGGAAACATCTCCTGCAATATAATACACTAGTGTAGAGAAGGGTATTCAAACTTTGCCAATAAATGTATAACGATGTATAATGTATCTTTGTACATGATAAAAGAGTTCAACCTGACTGACTGACTGACAACTTTTGGGCAGCCCGGTAAAAGCTGAAAGCCTGCAATTTGTACAGTATCTTCCTATTATACAGTAAGTAGGAACTGTCGAAAAATATTGTTAAATATATATCCGGAAGTATGAGAAAATTGTATTTAAAAATTGTATTAAAAACTCGGTAGGCGCCAGCTGCTGCATAACAATGTGAAAGTGAAAAAGAGGTATAAAATCTCTTTCTGGCTTTAAAACTTATAATTTCGACTGAAATCGCCATATTGCTTATGTCTCTCAGTGCTTTGTTTAAGCTTTTCTCTTGATCTTCGCTTGGTGACGCGCTACTGCTTGACATTATGTTTTGTGGGTAATTCTTCAGTGTAACGGCCCCAAATAAAGACTGCTTCAAAATGTCTGACTTTTGTCTTAAGCGACGCGTCCCGAAATAAGAATGTGAATTCCGGTTACGGAACAAGACTTTATTGTCGAAATTGTTGTTTTTAGTGTTGGAAAACATCAAAAATTTACCAGAGTTGCCAGACTGTTAGATATGGAACCGAAGAAATTAGAATAAGCTAATCATAATTTTAAATAAAATGTGAATAACCAGTTTATGCGATTTATCTCTCTCTTCAATCGCTCTCTCGGAGTTAAAACTTATAGGTGCGACTAAATCGCCATGTTGGTTATGTCTCTCAGCCTCTGCCTATGATTTGCTGTCGATCTACGGTAGATAGATGGCTGCTGGAGTCATTTATTTTTATGAAACCACGACTTAGTTATTTTTAATCATTTAAATTTATTAATTAATTATGTAGTTTTTTAGTAAGTAGACTTCCGCAGTCTACGGGACTTACGCAAACAGAATGCGATAAATGTGGGGTTGCGCTATGTTCTAACATTAGGAATAATTGCTTGAAAAATTTTCCCTTGTATTAAGTACCGACTGCTTCACACCCTTCCGCTATTTTCTGGATGTTAGTATTATTCTTCTAGCTTCCTCAAAAATATTTTGGAGCCCTGCTTACCGATTTTGGAAAATCTACGCCCAGCGTCGCCAACGGCGGGAAACGGGGGTCAACGTGAAATGTGTGAGATTATTTGTTTAATTAGATCGACTTCAAGGTCATTGCCATAGCCCTACATAAGAATCAGTAAGCATTTGGCTCTTTAGTTTGGCTATTTAGTTTCCTACCCCTACAGGAGGAAAAATAGTCTTTGACTTTTATAGCTATCTTATGAAACTTGCATAGATTCTTCTTGTAGTTGCAGGTAGAACACATGTCGGATC
Organism: Hirtodrosophila confusa; assembly: GCA_035043065.1. Classification (NCBI taxonomy): domain Eukaryota; kingdom Metazoa; phylum Arthropoda; class Insecta; order Diptera; family Drosophilidae; genus Hirtodrosophila; species Hirtodrosophila confusa. The sequence continues at coordinate 1,189,113 of JAWNNI010000170.1, forward strand.
AGTTTAATAGTTTTGAAAAAAAAATTAATTTTAAATCCCTGCGATGCAAAATGTTATATTTCATTCGAATTTTGGACAACAAACATCACTCAAAATCCACCTATAGAGGCGGTTTAGTATTCAAAGTAGGTTGAGTACTTCGTAAGCTTAGCTACTGTATTTTGAAATGAATTTATTTTCATGTATGAATTTAAATGAATTTAAAGGCTCTGAATCTGCTCAGGCGTCACCAAAACCACTTGATTGTTGGAATCACAAAACATACATTTAAAATGTACTATTTTTACAAGCCGATCCCAAGCTGCCTATCATACATATATCATGAGGCCTGCACGTTTTCCAGATGAGGCTATCCAAATTATAAATGGTTTCTGCTCGATGGCCCTTCGATGATACGCCAAAGGGCCGAGCGCACCCTGGGTTCAGTCGCAATTGAAGTCGGCTGGAGGGCATTACGAGTATGTAACTTTGAGAACGCGCATCGAATGGGAAATGCGCAGTTTGTATCGAATGTGATGTTCCATTCTAATTTGCATTGAGTGTGACTACAGCAACTATAGCTGCGATATTGAGAATGAGAATGTGAATGAAAATCATGTAATGCAAATGTGATTGCCACTTTTATGAGGCAAGAACAACTGTTGTAATTGTAAGTCTAATTGTTATTGTTATTGTAATTAAAATGTTGCATTTGTCTTTTGCGGTTGATTCCCTGAATATAACATCACTTTAGTTTAGTAGATTGCTCAACACGCCTGACATATTGCGAATGGGAATGCACATTAATTGAAGATATAGATTACATCACTAAGGCAGATTGCGAGGCTTTAAGAAATAGAAATCCGAACCGGTTCTCAACTAAATTTGTATTCAGTTGAGATAGGTTTAAGTCGAACCAACATTTTTGCAACTTCTCTCCTGAAAATATATAATTCATGTAGGTGAAGTGCTATATATATGTACATATCTTTAAAGAGCGCACGAACCTGAACATGTAGTAAGTACGAGTTGGTTTCGTAATTAGAATTTGCTCACTGAAGACTACAAATTGTAAGTTAGTTTTTAGGACCGTTCCGTACATAAAAACACATATATCGAATCGATTTTACTCAAAGCTACTTTTCGAATTTGCGAACTTTAATTATCTATGTAACCCTGCAGAGCTTGAAGATTCTTCGAAGTACTTCACCTAATTGACGTGCCCACAAGTTTGCTACGCCCCCTAAAGTTCAACAAGCTGTCTAATAAATTGCCATTTAATTGTTTCATTTAATTGTGCAATGCAACAAACATTCTGCTGAAGGGCGCTGAGTTCGCACATGTTGCATGTAATTACAGCAAACATTTAGACGCCAGTAATTATTCGATATTTATATGCAATCATAGAGCGATGCCAACCAGTTTACAAGTTTCCAGCCAAGTCATGAACTCGGCCACGAGGAAATGCCATTAGCACTCCCCGCCCGCATATTGCCACCCTGACATTGAATTGCAAGTACAAGTATTAACTCGCATCTAACTGTTAAAGTGTCTGAGCACCCCAGTCCCAGCCCCAGCCCCAGCCCCACTTACAGTTACAGTTCCAGTCAGTGCCCCAGCCCCAGTCATTATCTGACATTGTCATCGGTTTGCATTGAGTTGTCAATGTCTGTTCTTAGCACTTTATTAAATGATAGTTTATCGAGTTGTTTACAGGGCTTGTGTGGATGATAATCATTGGATTGGGTAAGAATTTATAATAGAAAAGGATGGATAATGCTGCTTGGGTTGTTATTTTAAGTGGGTGTTTAATTTCAAATCTGTCTTGGGGCAAAAGTTGGGATTTTACTTGAGTTAAGTGTACAATTGAAAATAAGATAAAGTTAGAGTTTTATTTTTAAGTCTGTGTATATTAAACTCTTCAACCAGGATGACTTTTTGCTAGCCATCGAGCATTGTAAGCGGTAGCAGCTAGAAATATTTACAATTTACTTCCTATTATATCTGAATTAATTTGGGGAAAATTCTGTCCGTAAGTCGATGAAAAATGACTTGAAAATTGTATGAAATTCTGCTCTCTAAGAATGCGCTAACTACAATTATGTGTAGCATTTCCAACAAAAATAAATACAGGATACAAAAATATAAACTTAGAGTCCTGAAAAATAATACAATTTTGTTAAAAACAAACCCCAACCATAAAGTAAATAAAAGAAAAATATCACATTTTTATTTTTAATTTTAACTTTAGTTTTGTTGTTGAATATTTTTATTTTATTTTTAATTAATAAACATTTATTACTTCCAATTTCTTTCTGTATCTTAGGCATATCGCTTATAAATTGTATTTATTGCTGATTGAAAACCCTTGCAATCGACAATTTTATTAATGATTTGAATTCTTAACAACAAGAAACAACTTTATGAAGTAAAGTTAGCTCGGTGAAGCCGAGCAACACCTGTTAGTAGACTTTATTCTTTTTCTATTGGAAGAAGCTAGTGTGTTTGAGAGAACTAAATCTAGGGTTATTGTATTTTAGCCCTGCTAAGTACGCATAGAATTCCCAAGCAGTTTGAGATTAGAACCAGAATAAGTTTTCCTTAAGCTGAAGCCTGGTGGACCTAGTTCCATAACTATTATGAAAGCTTGTTATACCTTTTTAGTTAAGGTAGGTCTCTTGATTGCAAGTCTTAAGCGCGTTCGGTTCCCCTTGCTATTAAAAAATCTTAAACAATTCTAGTACGCATTTAATATTTAGGTAGCTTAGGTCAGTAATACTTTTACTTGTAGCATGTGCACTTGTCTGATTAAATTGTTCTTTGGACCTGGCGCACGTTTTATTTTTAGATATCACTTTAGTTGCTACTGATTACGAGTACGTCAACAGGTGGTGCCGATATACAAATAATGAGCCAGAATCAATTGCCAGTTCTGTTGGCTTTGCATTTGAATTTGCAGTGAAGCCAAAAGCGTAGACAAAAATATTTTCCCATACTTGTCAAAACAAGTGGAACGCTTAGGCAGAGACACAGACAAGGCAGAGACCGAGTCAGAGGCAGAGGCAGGGGTAGAGGTAGGGGCTCACCCACGCATACAACCTCATCTTCATCCTTTCACCCAGCACCAGTGGCAACTGCAACTTTCCCACAGTGGCCAAGCAGTGCCTCTTGAGTGTCGGCCCACAGGCTTGAGTGGTGCAAAGTGTAAAGTGGCAAACATGCAATTCGCATGCCACAGTTGCACATTTTCACAGTTGCACATTTTCACAATTCCACAATTCATGATCAAGTGCAATCTTTTGACATTAATATGACAACAAAAGGAGCTGGCAAAGGAGGCAGCCCCCAAACAAGCAAGAGGGCAGTAATCGCTATTGGTCGACTAAGAGGTACCCTGTACGCAGGCTTAAAGTATTGTTCTTACTAATGGAGGGCCTCCGATAGCTTCAAATACAGAGAAAAATGGGTATAATCCGACATGTTCTGAATTCCACTTCCGAATCAATTCCACAGAAACTGTAACTTTCAACAAAAATATGATTTTAAGTTACATTGTGCTCCAAAATGTATATTGCACCGTCTTTTGTGGAAGTAATTCGGAAGTGGATTCCGGTACAGGCCCGAATTCACGCAAATCAACATCCGAATTTGGTTTGCATAGGTTTACCTACGTAAAACAGATCTTATGCGGGGAATGCTTTTGCAGTACACTTTGATACATTCTTGCACAATTTTCTGAGTACAGGGTATGGAAACAGAACCAGACAATGCCGGGCAGTCGTTGCAAGAAAAAATCAATTATGCGCACGAGGCACAGGCAGTGGCGGCCACAACAATGAATGACAACTGCAGCTCCGGCTGGGTCTGGGTCTGGGTTCGGGACTTGGACTGGGACTGGGACTCCGCAATGATTGAGTATGCGACAGGCGAGCAGTGACAGGCGGCACACAGGCGCAGGCGCAGAAGCATTCGCCATCCGCTGATGAATGTCTGTCAAATTGCTGACACGCACGCAGTCGCGCAGGCAGTCGCTGACATTGACACAATGTGGATGGGATTGAGGAGTGGATAAAAAATGGGGTGGAGAGCGGGAATCGGGAGGCAAGCAAAGTTGCAGAGCTGGCTTTGGCGTCTGGGGCATGGAAATATTTCATGGCATTTAATTTCAACTTCATTCGGCCTGTCATCTAATTGAGTTGTTGGCTGGAGCCGCTCAAAACTTTATCGGCATATTAATGTAGCATATTTCAAATGCCTGCCAGTCGGCGTCCGAGCTGACTTACTTCCTCAGTGGGTCTCTCTGCGCCGAGTCCCCTCCTTCCTTCCCTCAGCTGGAACATGTTTGTGCAATTTGCTGGACAACTGAGCAGCTGAGCAACTGGGCAACTGAATAACTGGACGATTGGACTACTGGCCGCTGGTACCGAGCGGCCTCTTGTCTTATCAAATGATTTTATTTATGCTATGGGCGCGAATGTGTGCGATAATTGGATTATTTACTTTCGCGGCTTAGCAGCCAACAAAGTTGTGAAAATTGTCGGGTTTTCGCTTTCTATAAAGTTGGTTAATCATCGCCGGCGGTACCGACCGAGTGGTTGCGGCTTGTTTTTACACTTATTGTATTGTGTGAATGGCTGATGAACTCGTCTATTGGTTTTTGCCAGTGGAAGTTTAACTTTGGACTAATCACATTAAGATATGCCAAATGGAAGTCCCTACCTTATATCAATAGGGGCATGTGTCCATACTTAGAGGCCATTACAAATTATAGTATAATTTTTACACAATGGGTAACAAGGGGTACTAAAACTGAAATATTCAGATCCAGAAAATGTTTGTCCTCCCTCAGCAAACCGATAAAATCCATTTGTAAGGACTCTATCTCTTGTTTTTAGCAAACGTGATTCTCGGGTCACTCTTCATCTAATATTTTAAGTCGATCGGATAATAAACACAGAATCTATTCAAGAGATTTGATTCAGTATTGTAAATAGGTGTGTAGCAGGAGGGCAGCCGCCCCTTGAAATGCTCTGCTTGCTTGCACTGTCGCTGAACTGCTTGATGCGTATGTGTGTGTGTGTGTACGATGTGCTTGGGAATTTCAGACCTGGGTACATCACTTGTTCATTTTATGTTACATGTACTTACATATACAGTTTATTGCATGTGACTGCAGTCCCTCCTCGGTCGCCACGAAAAATAATTGGTTAATTTCCTAACCGTATACAAATGTATGTATATTTACTTGACAGGCAAATTGCAATATATTGGAAGCTTATCATGATCAAATTTCGTTAACTTATGCAATGTCCCTGCTCGGGCGCCGTGTAAAATCAAAGGGTTTGTAAATGAAGTTATGTTCGTAATATACTAACCTCAAAGTTAAAGGAATTTGCTTCTTTAATTTGCCAGAGAAAACAATTGACGGTGGCTATTCAATGAGAACCCTACTTGTGTCCTATTCCTATAGCCTCAGCTCTCAGTCGAAAATAATAATTAAATTGAAATCAAAATACGCCGCTTCAGTTCCTCTCATTCAGTATTGTCGTGCAGACTGACTGTCAATATCCGCCAGCTGCTGCTGGTAACCCAATACCCACTAAGACAGTTCGCAACGGCACAGTGCAACACCCAATTGACTACCAGGCTGTGGTAGCCCCAGCCCAGCGACATTAATATGTATGAGCCGTGTCAGGAGGCAATGCCACAACGCGTTTATCAACCATTTCAAACATGCCATCACCGTCGCCGCCGCCGTCATCGTCACCTTCAGTTGTGTTGGTTGACCCAATTAAGAGGGCATTATAAAGTCATAAAGCATAGGAGACGTGTGATGCCAGAAAATTAGCAAATAGACAAGCCCCAGGCACAGAGACAGAGACAAAGACTGAGGTGGGTTCAGTTCCCGTTCCCGTTCGCGTTCCCAGTGCCAGTTCAATTCCCATGCCCCGTGCGCCACATCGTATTAAATGTGCATGCAAATTCGAGTGAATTCATAAATCACAAATCACTTAGGCAAACAGTTTGGGAGCGTGGGGCTGAACGTGGTTATGGATGTAAGTAAATGTCTCTGACTGGTTGGATGTTGGGCTGTAGCTGCTGGTTTGGGTGTGCGTTTGGATCTTGGCTTGGAGCATGGGCTTACAAATGTTCATGTTTGCGCGATAATATTGACAAATTGTGCAAACATTCGCACACAATTAATAAACCCAGACCCACACGACCTCCTCGACCACGGCTCACGGACCACGGACCACGGCCCACGGCCCACGTGCGGGAGCTCGCGCTCGCAAAGACAAAGCTACTGAGACAAGACCGAGACAACATAATTCCAATTCCAGGCGGGCCGCTGGCTACCTAACAACCAAATCCAAGAAGCTGAATGTCGTTGTGCATAAAGTGTCAAAGTGAGCTGGCACAGTGGGGCAAGGTACTCAAACTGTTGCTTGAAATCGTTTGACATGGGACGACAACTGCAGGGAGCCAGGTGTACCCGAAACCCTGTACTTGCCCAGCGCTTATATGAAGCAGACACAACCATGTGTGATCCCATACCTTCACTTTCCTGATCCAACTCCTTATATTCGCAAAAATTATCTTTAAAGAATCCTAGACGTCGCAAGGTTCAACCTAGCCTTACCTACGAGGTCTGTCCAAAAAAAGGTGACTCCCTGCTCACTGTTTAGACTTGCCTCCCTGCGACTTATTCTTGTTTCGAAAACTAAAAGGACTCATGAAAGGATGGAGGTATACACCTTGTATACACAACATGTGTACCAAGTTTGGTTGTTCTAGCTTCAAGGGTGTGAAAATAAATGCGTTCATACGGGCAGATGGACATTTCACAAACCCAATATACTCTTTTTCAAACATTTTTATTGTGAAAACGCGTATACAAATTGAAAATCAAATACGAGTATACTTAATCTGCAACATTTGAAAATTCACCTTTTTTTACACACTTCGAATGATTTATTGAGTTTCATATTTGAGACAAAAGAACACATTATCACAGAAAGTTAAATTCATTTTATTATTTTCGCAGTTTTATTATACTTTATACTTAATTATAAAGTAACTCAGACTAGGTTCTAGTAAAGATCAGAATCAATTTACCATTTCAAGCGTATTTACCATCGGAACCTTGAGAATATCATTTTTTGACAATATCTATCTATTTTTGAGAATATCTTTTGCAATTTGTTTCAATATTATTTCATCTACTGAGGTCAAATTACGTTGATTTCTCATATTACCACCCTGCAATGTACTGAGGTATTACAGCGACTACCAGCTGATCCTGTCAATACTGTGATTGTTTCAATCGTATTCGATACATATTTTTGTGGTTCTAAGCCGAAAATTAATTGCTTGGAACCATAAATGTGTAAACTTGCTCCGAAGATTTCCTTCATTCAACAGATGCACAGAAAGACAGTTGTAAAATTTTGTAGCATAAATCACAATAGTTGAACCAATGTGCAGTTGCTCTCGCAGTAGTGCAAGGCACAACGCCTAACGCATTGTTCAAGTTTCAATGCACGTACAGAAGAGGCGCCTACACACGTAACCCTGAGACGAATAGCCTGGACTGGACCTGGTCCTAAGTCTGGAGTTGAGCCTGGATTCAGTCGCCCACGACAGCACACGGGTGTAGCAATGAGCTAGCAACTTTGCGGCATTCTGATTGAGTCGGTTGCAACTGCTGCGGGAAAGTGCGGACCCTTCCAAGTGATAGGCAGCAAATCCTGCCTTGCATCTTGTGGCGTGCCACTTCAACGCGGCAGGGATAGCTACAGAGCTTTGATTGATGATTGTGGCACTCGTAGTTGTCAGTTGCCTTTGATGTGGCACCAGCACTTCCTTTGGCTGGACTTCACTCCACTCCACTTTCGTTTTCCAACTAAAGTCTACAATTTATGCGGAATAACTCGTGTATTTAGCCAAAGTCGCCTGCGGACCAAACACTGGCCCAAAGTTAAGCCGCTGCCAGAGAGCAGCGTCTTTGTAGAGCCTGGTGGCTGTGTAAGCGGCTTAGAGCCAGGAAACCGCGACAGACATTTGTGTTGACAAATCAATTAAATGTGAAATTTAAAGGCGCACAGTAGCGCCAATCCGGGACCAGCCAGAGCTCGCATCGAATTAGCTCGTCCAGCGGCAGATAAACGACTGCCAACACGCAAAGCTGCGCCCCTGGGCCGGGCCTGTGCCCGGGCTTGGGTATGGACCTGGTTCAGGTTCTGGCCAGGGGCTAGACCTGCGCATGTAGCGGGCTGGTGGGCCTGAAAGACGGCGCTTATCGAAAAACATTGATTGCCTGGCCCGGCCATGCAAATCGTAAAGTGTGAAAACAAATTGCGATGTGGAGCTGGCAGCGCCGACGGGGCACAGGAAACTCATTGCAGCCGCCAGATAATTGCACTCGATTTGTAATTCAAGATTAAGGGCAGCCAGGCAAGAGGCGAGAGGCGAGAGGCGGAGGCGTCGCGTCGGTCCATGGCTGGCCACTCACTGGGGCCTCCACTTTTCGATCATTGTTTTAATTTATGTGCACTTGACGGCTTTTGCATTTTGCCTCAGATAATCACATAAAATGTGGGCCATGAGTTAAGTGATTATGTAAATTTGGCACTCTCGTGCCCCTAGATACGTTGTATAACCTTCAATTGAACGTGGGGAAAGATTGCTAAGAAACTTGACAACAATTGATTGGCATCTTAAAGTAGAACGTACGGACAGGAATCAGACTGAATGTTCAGTTGAATAAATTGTGTGGATATATAAACATATTCACAGGAAAGTCTACGTGTGCATATGTCCGAGAATTTCTATCCCATAAAAATATAAGTATTTTCCTGATCAAGTGCAAGACTATTGCGAACTGTGGCTCCTTTTATACTTTACTAAATATTTAAGGTACTTCGTACCTAAGCTTCTTTCATGTAACTTTTCTGTGCAGACTTCAATTACATTTTTAATTTGTTCAGATTAGATGACTATAGCCTCATCATATCCTTTTTTAGGAAGATGAGCTGTCTAAAAGAGAATTTTGTATTGTTTCTCAAATATGAACCAATATGGTCATAAGATTCATCTACTAATATTGAACTAAAATAGTTAAAATACCAATTGGGTAACTATCGATAGATTATATAATTAGAAAGAAATTCATTTTATGGAATTAATTACATTACAATAATTTAAAATTTTTCGATGTCATCCAATTTTTTGTTTGAATATAAATAGATCTTATATTAAAAACATGTAAAATTAAAATCTAGTTGCCGAGCTGCCAACATAAGTTGGTGATAAATATTCCAAGAAGCCGTAGCTGTTCAATCATAAAAATTCACAACTTATGCTTACTAAACATAAACGTGTATTTAAATCTTAGCACAAAACAGCCATCGTAATGAATTGTATTTGATTGTTACTAATATATATAGTTTTTGTAAATTGTTTTTAGATACTTACATCGTATTTACTTGACCTCATTTTACCCATTTATTTTGCATCTAATTTGCATTCGTATTTCGGCTACGCTTTTTTGTTATATTCAATCCAAGCAACCATTTGATAATCGTAACTGAATCTCGTAGCTTAGTTTAATTGTTTCGATATTCGAATAATATAATACTAATAATCGTTCATTTCATAACTGAACAACTTAAAATTATAGTATCGATATGATTGTTATAGTTTATTGATTTCATAAACTAAGTTTCGCAAGCTTTTGCAGTCATGTGCATTATGTTTATAACATATATTAATTTGCATTTAATAATACATATATTTTAGAATTTTGAACACCTTTGATGAGCACTTTATTTTAAATTATGATTATTATTTGTTTAGGCAAGCACTTTCTATATATTTAATTTTAGTACATATTTTTTGTTTTATTGTTAACAAATGTACTTGTGTTTTGTTAATTTCTTTTGATATCGTTTGCACAGTCTTTAATAATTGTTAGAAAGTAAAAGGCTTCAATTGTTGCAACTGGAATTGGACACAAAGTTTCTGTTAGTCGAAGGGCAACTTCAGAATATTACGCATACGACACATGGCACCAGCCGCTGTCTGACTCTGACTGAACTGGGCCGAAAAGTGTTGGCCGAAATCTAGCCGACACGAAAATCAAATAGTGGGCCAAAGGCCGGAAATCACGCGGTGATTTCGATAAACTGTTCGCTAACTGTTACTTTCAGCCATTTTGGTCGACAAATTCGACGATTCTACGAGTTTCTTCAAAGTTTCGCCTCACTTGTTTCGCTTATGCCTCCGTTTGTTGTTGTAGGGAAAAATCGTTAGACTGAGGCACTGCCACAACAAAAACAACAAGAAATGCCAAAAGTGCACGAACGAAAATGCGGTGGAAGGGGTGGGGTAAACTAAACAGACGGACGGCCAAACGGACACCAAAAGGGGGCAGCAACCACGTGAAAAATGCCGGAAACAGAAATCGATTTGCACCAAGCGTTGAAATGAGCATGGCTTTGTGTGTGAGTGAGTGTGTGTGTGAGTGTTTAGAGTGTGTGGTGTGTGTGCATTGAGCAAACAGCAGAAAAGTGACACAGGAACAGGACGGCACAGGCTTGTCTTATGCATGGCCCCACCGCAAGCAGGCAAAGTAAACTCCCAGAGCTCATTTGTTATAAACAATTTGGGGCTCGGGTCGTTCCGGTGAACTTAGGAACCGTTCAAAGTGATTCGAAAAATCCACACGTCGAAATTATGTCACACACGTAGCGCACGAAAGTAGGCAACGAATTCGAATTGTGAGTAAAAGTTGTAATGTTTGTAACTTCGCTGCAGCAATTGCTGGCCTTACAATTTTTGTTATAAACTATTAAACAAAAATATTAGAATTTTTGAAAGTTCTCAGCGCTTTACCGTCGCTGCTGCTGTT